>JASAOM010001130.1:0-614724 GCA_030849085.1 Borovskyia barvae | reverse complement strand
ACCACCGCGCCCACGGCCACCGCGGTCACCACGGCCACGGCCGAAGCCGCGCTCGCCGCGGGGGGCCTCCACTGCGGGATTCTCAGCTGGTTGAGCGTCAGCCATTTGAAACGAGCTGCTTTTGGACGAAGAGGGGGACCGAGCGCAAAAGGAACGTAGGAAGAGGCGCATGAGAGGCAAGGTTACCAATTGAAAAGGGAAGAGAGAGAGAGAGAAAAGAAGAGAGGAGTAGAAGTGGTAGAGTAGGAGGGGTGCAAATACTAGAAAGCGGCGTCGCGCGGCAGCACTTCGGAAGTGATAGGATCTCGGTAAAGGTTGGGTTCAAACGGAGCATCGCGTTTTTGGTTTGACAGGTTTCTTCCGGAAAAGCGCAAGATCATGTGCAGAAAATAAATACGCAGAGAGCACACCTACATGTGGCACTTACCTTCACACAGAAGAACGCGTGAGCTGATCCACGCTCCCCTGTTTAGCACTTTAAAGGAAAAGGTATTTCGGAGTTTCGTAGAGCATGGGGTTGCACATCTTTGTAAAAATTGTGATGTCGTTATGCGTTTTTGTGATGTAAAAGGAAGTCATGCAGCGGATACACGGCGGCGAGCACGGGAGAAACCGGAAGAAGCGCTGGCTATGAGATGCCGAAAGCGATTCCCGAGCAAGGGCCTCGTACTTCTCATGCATACTCATCGTGGGAGAAAAATCGAATGGAAAGGGAGGAACGTTTTCTTGTGTCAAAAAAAAAGGAAAAGCTCCTTGTTAGGTACACCACAGTCCTTGAAGCATTTGGCTTACGTGTTCACTGGAGGTCAAAGAAATACAAAGCCATAAATAGGTAAATATATATATAAGGGCAGTTATTGCCATACGAGGCGCTGGACAGTCGGTGAGAAATGCCTCCGAAAAGCTTTGCCTTTTCATGAGGCCTACCTTTTCTCACGGGGTTTTTCCCTCTATCTCCATTACGGTGATCCTGTAAACTCAGACTCGATAAGCGATACACGAATAGGTAAATCATAAGAGATGTTTGCGAGGAGAAACATGATCAGTGCAGGCCTCTGGGTTTGGTGACACCGTAGCGCGCGCCACGCCTTTACTGCCCGCTTTGTCATTTTGGTAGCTTGAGATTGGCAAGCGCAAAAGAAAGAAAAAAGATGGAAAGGTCAACTAAAAATAGGAGAGAGTAATGGAGTAAACGGCATCCCGTCTTTCTCACGCAAGTACCTGCCGTTCCGCAGCGAAACTCCGTGCTAATGAAGTTCACCGAGACAGCTCACCCGGCACCGTCGTGGGAAGCCTCACGGCAGCCCTCAGTTACGATCGGAGGGAAAGAAACTGTCCGGGTTGCCGCCTAAACGCGAGTTTCTGTCCATCGCCTCCATCGCCGCCATGTCGCTGGAATTGAGTTCGAAGTCGAAGACGTCGAAATTCTCCCGAATGCGCTCCTCATGGTTAGACTTGGGGATGACCATCACACCGAGTTGAATAAGCCAGCGAATTATGATTTGAGCCCCCGATTTTTGGTACTTCTCCGCCAACTTCCCGATCTGAGGGTCCGAAATCAAGGTACCTTTGCCAAGTGGTCGCCATGCTGTTACAGCGATATTCTTCTCGGCACAGTACGCACGGAGAGCATGCTGCTGAAAATGAGGATGCATCTCGACCTGATTCACCATCGGCGGTACCTTACAATTCGCCAGCAGATCGTCCAGGTGGCGAGACTCAAAGTTCGACACACCGATCGCACGCACCTTCTTCTCTGCGTACAGCTTCTCAAAAGCGCGCCAGGTATCCAAGTAGGAGCGCGATAAGCCCGGCCAGTGGATAAGATACAAATCGATGTATTCGACGCCGAGTGCCTGACGACTGCGCTCAAAAGCAGCGAGAGTGTTGTCGTAGCCATGGTCATAATTCCACAGCTTTGTTGTCACGAAAATCTCTGAGCGAGGAACCCCACTTTCACGAATACCTTGTCCAACGCTCTCTTCATTTTTGTAGTAGTAAGCAGTATCGATGTGACGGTAGCCTGCATCAATCGCCCACTTTACGTTTCGGACCGTCTCGTCGCCGTTCTTCGCTTCCCACGTTCCAATACCCAGTTGCGGCATCTGGACTCCATTGCTCAGCGTTACATGCGGACACTTTTCAGCCATGTTGAGGGGATGGATGGAGTGGAAGGGGGAAAAAATGCTGAGTGGTGGAGCAACAAACCGAGGTCGTGTTGAAAGGGACCACGCCAGAGATGAAAAAAGACTACCTCGTTTCAGGATGAACCAAAGGGTTGAGCTCAAAGTACGGATCAACGGAGAGGATGGCAGTGACCTCCTTCCTGCTCAGTC
Source organism: Borovskyia barvae (assembly GCA_030849085.1). Taxonomy (NCBI): domain Eukaryota; phylum Euglenozoa; class Kinetoplastea; order Trypanosomatida; family Trypanosomatidae; genus Borovskyia; species Borovskyia barvae. The sequence continues at coordinate 612,388 of JASAOM010001130.1, read as the reverse complement.
ACGAGTTCGAGATAGGAAAGGGGAGAAGCAATGAGAAGAGCTATGTACGATGAGGTAATAGAGCAGCACGAAGCCTTATATAAATAAGCTAGAGACGGAGTAGTTCATCGCAGGATAGTTCGACCTAGTGGCACGAAATGCTGACGGCCGATGGCACAGCTGAGCGGCGTTGTATACTATCCCGGGTGCAAAGTAATGTTACTCATAAGTTGAGACTTCTTTGCTCTCCTCCACACCTTGCTTTTCTCCTCTCTCTCGAATGAGCTTTCTTGCATAGGGGCGCAGGTGCACACGATAATGAATTGTGCAGCATAAAAAGAAAGTCCAGGCAAACACGGGTGCGGCAAACACTTTTTAAGCTGATACTGCTGTATTCCAACCGCGCCACCACTTTCTTCCTTCTTCTCCCCCCTTTATCCGTCCTTCGCATACACTGTAGAGGGACAGCCCCCGTGTGCGACAAAGGAAGTTTCTGAGAGATCTGTCGGGGATCGAGACCCAACGGTCCACGACGTCGACCTAACCAACCTTTTGGGAACGCACTTTGCGCGAACAGCGCAAGATTAACTGAGGCTGTACCTCACTGGGCTGCTCGGCAAGAGCCGTAACGTGGAGAAGATTGTGGGTCTGCTGCACCGGTTGGCAGCAGGAAGCACATTCAAGCCGAAAATGGGCAGCAAAGACGTAAAGTTCCTGATGTTGGAGGTCCAGTGCCAGTTCAAGCACCCGAAGGTCCAAAAAAAACCTCCGTCGAAAGGGAGAAAGAACTGCTTAGAAGCATGAAGCAGGAAGATGCCCTCCAGAGGTGTGCGGAGCGGTACGAGGCGGCTGTGGAAACACAGCAGCTGACACCTATCTTGGTCGCGTCGGTGGCGATCCTTCTCGGTCTGGTCGGCCCAGAAAAGAAGGGGGAGGGCCCCTTGCATAGGATGAGGCGGCGGTTCCCCAGCATGGTAGACGTGCCGGAGCAAATAAAGTTTTTCCGGTACAAGTCGCTGTTGGCGCTGAGGATGGGGCCCTCCGCCAATAAGTAGTGGTGAGAGGGCTTGGACGACCCTGGGGTGCCACTTCTTTCAACTACTAAACGTCTCAGGGAAGAGAATCTTCGGATTCGCTCCGAGCTCTGCAGCGAGAGCGCCGATGGAGGAAGGTGACCTCGTGGTGGGGGGAAAGCAGCCACCGGCACTGCCAGTACCACCGCCCCCTAAAAAAAAGGGATACACTGGAGGGCAGTGCGTACGTCGTGCCCGTATGTAAAGCGGAGAGCTCGCAGGTGGCCGTCATCGACCTGAGCGCGATGGAGCGGTACGCGTTTGTTCTTTTGGAGTAGATGGCAAGCCTTCGGGAGAAGGAATGTGTGTGTGTGGGGGGGGGGGGGGGGGGCATCATCGGGAATATCTGGGGGACATCTCGGATTCACTCATGCAGGAAGGGAAAACGGCGACAGGGCTGTAACATTGGCACCGAATGCGCAGCGCAACAGGGCGTTCATCAATCACATGACGCGCTCACCTGGGCCACGACCAACGAGATCATCATAATTGTCCTGAAACACCTGAATGAATATGGTGGCATCTGCCGCGGGTACTCGCTGAACAGGCTGTGCGAGTACACCTACAGCAAGTAGTACACGCGCCATGTTGACGTCGTCTGCTGCAACGTCATGAGCGAGCACAATTTAACGGATGCTTTTTCTCGGAACCTCTGGGAGGGTATGACCGATTCGCTGGAGGTACAGCGCGATGTAACAGTGGACGGGCAGTTCCTGGTGCAGACATGGGGTTCCCCTGTGCGAAGAACTGCGTCAAGAAAGGGAGTGGCGAGGTCCAGGCGGGTCCACTCCCTCCTCCCCACTCCACGGGGTTTACAATTGAAACCGCGAGGGTATGGCCAGACCCGCGGTACGAGGGTCCTTCGCACCGGCGTCGTACCCACAAGAAAAGTATCCCCAAAATCGCTCTACCTAATGCCGTACCCCGCGCGCATGGATGCGCCGAAGGAGACCGCTAGAACGCATGATATGCGGGCGGCGAGGGATTAAAGTTGGTCGCTTGATTGTTCCATCTGCCACGTACCGATAATGAGCAGCGACTCACGTCACTCTCCTGTGAGCTCCCTACAAAGCAACACACATACAACGGGACGGCAGCACAGGATTCCGTTAGATAAAGGAAACAACGTGCTCTTACAGGTTTTTAGATGTTGTGTCAGTGCAGTAACGTCTGCTCGCTGCCGTGCCAGATACGCGTGTGAATGCGCAGCAAGGGATAGTATACGAGCAAACGAAAATTAAAACAAGAATGTGAGAGTGGAGGACATGAGATGAAAGAGTGACAAGGTGATGACGGGAATATCCGCGGTGAGCAGCCCAGCTCCCAAATAGTACATTTTAAAGAAACGCCACGCGCCAAACTCCAATCATGTGGAGCGCGTATCCAAAGGGACGAGGGGAGAAACGAAAAAATGCGAGGAGGAACGATTCAGTAAAGGACTCTCTTCGGCACGGAGGCACCCCATCTCGGTGTTGACTTTACCCGTACTTTTATATGCAGCGCCCGAGGGGTGAAACGAAATGGGGGGGGCAACGATGGAGAATCACCGTCTACACGTCGCAGGCGCCAAATGCATATCATGCTCTTTTTTATTCGTTGCGCCACATGAAGGCACAATCGACAGAGTTCTTCACTGAACATGTATTGTACATAGAATCGATGGCCACATATATATATATAATGTGCAAATATGTATATACATGCAAACACATATACATATATATATGCGCTTATGTAACTCAAGTTGCGGCTGCATCTGCCGACGGCGACTGCCCGCCTTGGTGCGCTAAAGATCGCATTCGTCGTGGGAACAAAATTTTCTCCAACTCTACATAGCAGTTACTTGCGAGGGTGCAGCCATGAAATTGCGGTACGAAACCTGCATCCACGTATAGCAGTGACGGGCACGCCTTGGCGAACTCCAGAACCTGCAGTGCCACGTCCGCCTCCTTTTCAACCATCCCGCGGGCCCACAAGGAAAGAAACTGTAAACGATGTGCTGGAGCGCACTGAAGGTACGACAGCCACTCTCGCAGCGGTTCCATCGATGATACCTGAATATCGCCAAGTACAACGCTTGTAAGTTGCCGCACCACGGCAAGAGGGAGCACTGGAGTTTGTGCAGAACCAACAAATGGGCTCGTCAAACCAGTTCCTTTGCAATTGAGCCGGCGCATCGTTTGCGGCAAGTACTCTAGCGCTGCTGCCATCCCACCGGAGCCGAGATGAGGGTGTTCCGCAAGTGACAAATCTTCAAGGGACGTAAAGTGACGTAGCAACGTTCCAATCATCGCGCCATCTGTATCATGCGCAAATTCGTTCCGAGCTAGGTTCAGTACCTGTATTGTTGGCTGGGAAGAAGCACTGTGAAGTGAAAGACACTCTGACCAGGCTTGAAGGTGTCGACGACGTAAGCCTGTGTGCACCAGAGAGAGAGAGGTGAGCTGACAGCAAAGAGAAGCCAGGGCTGCAGCCTCGTCCTGCCACAGACATTCAGCAATGTCGTTATGGTCCATATTAAGATGCCGCAGCGCACTGCCCGGTCGTGCCGCAGCCATCCAAAGCTCGTACATGTACGAATGGGAATGAACCTTCGACTGATATGCCTCATCAATACTGAGCTGATTGCCCTCGACGCAAAGTGTCACAAGCGCTACGTTCTTGTGGAGTGCTTCCGCTAGAGCCCGAACGTCGCCACCGCTGAGAGAGCAATAACTCACGTCCAGGTGTTTGAGAGTTCTGTTCACGGACAGCATCTCAGCCAATTCGGCTAACTCCACGGCTATTGTTGTCCCTTCGTCTTGCGGTTTCACTTTCTTGCTGGGTTTCATGGAGCCGATCGGGTTGTGGCGCAAGCACAGTGTTTCCAGGACTTTATTTGTCATGAGTACCTTCGCCAACCCCTGTAGCCCCTTGCGGCCGATGCCGCAACTGCCCAAATCGATTGTGCGAATCGAGTTCATGCCCTTCTTGACAGGCGCCACGGGGATGTGCGGCAAACTCTGCTCCACCCATTCCTGCCACTCCTTCTGTTCGTCAGCGTTGGGTTCACTGAAGTCAGTTTCTTCGCCATTTGACATAGCGTCGTCTTCGCGCTCTGCGTTGCTAGGCTCCCGCTCAACGTTAGTGAGGAGCACACGCGGCGCCTCTTTCGCGTACTCATCCTCCTCGTCAGGGTCAGACAATTCCGCCGAGACGCTGGTGTCGAGAACCCCGGCGCTAACAGGCTTTTCAAGCTGTGCTCTACGCATGAGGGTGCGCCACGCCTCCTTCTCTTCCACAACAATGATTCTTCGGCTCAGACCGAGGTTTTCAGCGAAGCTAGTGCGTGCAACTTCAGCATCCTCCCGGCGCTTCGTAACTTCATCCTCCGAGAGCGCCACCTCATCGCGCAGCACGAGTGCAAGCTGCAAACACCCTCGGTCACCCACCTGGTTGCCCCGAAGAGCTATCCTCTGTAGATGCGACCAACCACTCCGCCGACTGCAGTAGGCCTCCTTTCGTTGCTGTCGCTCTACAGCTCGTCTATTGGCAATAGCCACGCCGTTAGGCACGGCAACGCTAATCAAATCTTCGAAGTAGCTCTTTATCGCTGACTGCCGTTGTTGCGTCTCGCTCCGCTGGAGGGTTCGGAGTTGCCTTCGGATCTGCTTAAAGAGCGCCTGTCGCTCCAGCTTTTCCTGGCGTTTTTGGCGCTTCTTTGCTCGAGCCGTGCTCTCGACTTTCTTTGGCGAGGACCTGATGTTGCCTCCCTCGTACCCAGCGTCTTCATCTTCCTCTTCTTCAGCCTCCTCATCCTCCTCATCCTCCTCCTCATCTTCCTCTTCTTCATTGCCTCCGGCTTCGTTCCACGGGTCAGCCTCATCATCATCGATATCACTCCCATCTTCCGATTCATCGGGGCCGCTACCAGCACGACTCATAGCATCCTCATCCATTTCCACACCAAAAATGAGCTGCCTGTCGCACCGCGCCTCCAAAGACCACTCAGCATTATCCTCGGGATCCGGGCCCAACTCTTCAGGCAGCATTTTAGTGTCTGATTCGGCGAGCGACTCCATCAAAGCGACGACAAAGTCTGTGTCTAGATTGGTGTAGGAAAGGTTCAGCGATGTCAGAAACTTGTTAACCTTTAGAGTTTCACAGAGACATGCGATGAGGCTCTCACGATCGCCGTCAGAAGAATTGGCACCTATGTCGCTGCGTTCCAGGTTCAGTGATCTCACTTCAGAATTTTTCACGGCATTCACCAGCGCTGAGACGCAGTTTTCGAGAGAGCAGTTGATAAACGCGAGTGCCTCCAGCTTCCGCGCACCACTGAGAAGTCTGTCGAAATGCCCATTTTCACTTGCTGATGTGGCTCCACAAACCACGAGACCATTAAGTTCTTCTACGACAGCCTTGCTGTGCAATAGCGATTCTAGTAACTCACCGAGGATCGTGACACGGTCCGGAGATGGAAGAGTGACGAGGCGCGTCACGACATCTGCGGCAGTCTCTTCACAACGCTCCGCCGTGCGGCGGGCGAGAAGGGATAAGAAGCCGTCAAGAGCACCGGAAAAGATGGCAAGCTGATCGGCAACGAGCGGCACCCGACTAATAGCCCCGTTATGTAGGCACACCAAAGCATCATCACGAAGCAACCAATGATCCGGTAAAGGAACCGTCACTCCTGAGTGATGAGGCCAAAACGAACAATTCACATTGGAAGCAACTGCAGCAGCATCAAATCGTTGAAGGTGGCCTGCAAGACTGGTTGAAAGGCCTTGGGCGACCTGCGTGGCTGACACACTGTTGTTTGCCGCTACAGAAGCATTTCTCTTGGCTGAGGAATCATGGTCCTGCGAAAGCAAGTCAAGATCACTTTTCAGGTGGAAAGAAACAGCTGACTCAGGCTCTATGCGGAGCACTGGGCACCATGTCCGCGCGGTCATGATAAAAAGAAGTGTATTGTGGATGGTGAGCCGCCACGGATATGAAAAGCAAGCTTGATCACCTTTCCGTACTCCTCTCAGCTTTCGCTTGAGACACCTGATTTGCTGCAGAAAGCGTACGAAAAAAAAGGGTGCGGAAATGATTTATAAAATATATAATAAGTTCACGGCGAGCATCATAGAATCCCTCGAACACAGGAAAATCAGAGTGATACTAACTCAGCGTGGGAGAGAGTACAGAAAGATTTTAGAATATTTATCACGCGATAAGATATCTATCCCGAGCGCGAGAGCATATCTTTATGACCAGCAGACGGTAAGAAGTGCTCAATTTATCATTCAACGAAGCGAGGACTGCTCACGCCTCGCATTCACTCCACGGCGGCACGTTTTTCTTTTTCAACATACATTTTTGATCAAGTACTGTCAAAGCAGATGTAGAAACACTAGTACAATTTAAATGACAGACATAGCCTTGGACACCTGATAAATCCAACAGCTTTCAGGAAGAACCGCTTTCTCGAGACCTCTTTCTATATTTCCTTGCGCTATGCTTCAAGAACGTTCGCTGCTCCGCTGCTACACTATCGTTATCGAGTAAAAGCCGCACGTAGAAGGAACTCTGGTCGCAATAGGGACACTTGACATCAAGTTGCGATTTCAAATCCTCCCATTTCTCCAATGTGGAGGTGCAGACGACATGACCGCAGTCCCAAAAACCCACGAACGCGTGAGCTCCTGCAGTCGTGGAGAACCCTGTGACAGCACAGTGAATGCCCTCGTCATCCTCTTCATTGGCAATCTCCCTCACATCAGCAAGCCGTTTGATAGGGTATTTATCAGGGGCATCATCGTCCGCTTGCTCGCCAAGCTCCTTGCGCGCTAGTAAGAGGTTAATAACGCTTTGTTTTGAAAAAATGTTTCCGGTCATGTCGAAGACTATAGGGAATTCTAACGGCTGTAGTGAAAGCGCACAGTTCTTCCAGCGCTCTACCATTCGAGACCTTTGCGTCGGGTTTTCCGTTGAGTCCGCTGGTACTAGGTTTGCCTCCCTGACATAAACCTTAGTCTTCAGCAGAAGAGAGCGTTTATTTGCTAGTGCTTGTCCATCGCCTCCCATTTCCACAGTGTGTTTGTAGCTTTGAAAGCTACGTGACAGATTGAAAAAAAAAGACCAGTGAGTTGGAGCAGAACTCACTATGATTCAGGAGTACTTTCCTGGAAAAAAAGAAATCTTGCCGAGCTGTCGAACGAAATCAATAGCAAAAAAATGTTATGCAGGAAGAAAAGAGCGTGTAGTACTGAAAAGACATTTTGTTGTAGCGCATCGCCTTTCTTCACAGATGGAATCTTCGGTTGAACATCGAAGCGGTGATGGGAATTCTGCGCTTCGTCCCTAGCTGAAATATCATCGTAGGACATCATCCTTGACGAGAAGTGAATAGCGCAGCACCTATTTTATGCTAATACCTACGCATTCATGAAAAAAAAATGGGGTCCGCAAGAACCTGAAGAGCAGTGTAATGTACATAAAAGGGAAGGGAAAAATGCGGTATGTAGTTTCCTTGCTATTTTAAGTTCAGAATAGCACATTTTGACTCCGAAGGACTAAAATCGTAGTAAATGTAGTAAGGTACGTTCGACTCTACGCTTTGCCCATCTATTCCGAAAATATCGGAAAGGGGTTGCAACGGATCACGTAGAATTGTAGTTGGCTCCACCTTGGATTTCCATAGCCGTATATCCGACACGGTCGAACCGTGACATTTTTTTATGTGATCCACTACAGCGTATAATTGACTGTTGATGTCATACTCGGCGGTGCTGTCGAACACAGCAAGGCCCACCATTTTCGTAGTAATTGCTATCTTCATTGTCGAAATGGAGACGGCCAAGCTAGAATTACAGGTATGAAAAGCTTTGCGGAAGCACAGGTAGTTGAAAGTTCTCGTTTCTCACGAATGCCACCTGTTGGGGAGAATGATGTAGTCTGTGCATCCAGGGAAAGGGGGAATGGCAAATTGAAAGGAAGTGAGTAGTGAGAGTTTTCATGTAGTGCAATGGTGCAACTTGCAAAAAAAAACGGAGAACGATTCCACATGTTTTCCTGCAGTTACGGCCGCCCGTAGTAATTCTAGAGCCTCCGTAGAAAAGGCGGAAAGAAAACTGATCGAGAAAAAGCCAGCATACATTAGCAGCCATACGCTATGAAGTTCTATTGTCAGATTAAAAACAAGGGTCAGCAACAACAAAAAAAGTGACGGACGAAATATGTGGCCCCCACCATAGTCCTTAAAGGCGAGCAGCACCACAATCATGAGCTTTGGAGTTGTGTGTTATCGATATGCACCTTCAAGATGAGTCATTCGTTGCTCGAGAACATCTAGTCGTTTAAAAACGCGCGTTTCCATTTCTTCCATGTGCTTCCAGATCTGGGCAAGTGATTCTGCTATGTGCAGTTGCTGGGGTTGTTGGGGTTGAAGAGGTTGGCGAGTGCTACTACTACTAGACTCCGTGGAACTCACACTCGAGAGTCTTGTCGGGAAAACGTCTATAGAGCTATGAAGATCGTGTTCTGATAAATTTGATCTGATAAGTGGAATTGGTTCTGGTACCACGATTGGATCCCACATTGTCCGCAACAAAATTAAATAATTAAGCTCACCTCGATAAACCGACAGACGCCACCTTTCATGTCCTCCATTCTTCTGGCACTCTTCCGTACAGTATAGTGTTGTGCGGTGATATTTTTTACCCTCATGAATTAATACCTTGCCGCTGCCTAATGTACCAACCCATATGTGCCCCAGAAATGGTGTGTCAGCCGGCGCGATTCCCTCTTTCCGGGTGAGATATGTCATCCCGTTCCAGCAATCCGTTGGATGCTGTGAAAACAAACCCATGTAGCATTTTTGTAGCTCGACGTTGCCAGTTTCCCGATTTTGGAGCAAGGTCAGCAGATCGCGGTCGCCAATCAACGTGGAACTACCAGCCCAGTATGGTGTTTCGCAATCCGTGTTTCCCTCTTCTGGCTTCACTTTTTTTGGAAACTGGCATCGTTTGCCGGAATAGTGCAGTATGGAATCGTTTTCGCTTGAGAGAGCTGAGTTTACACTTTTGCCAGTGTTCTCAATCTCAGGTTCTGGACCATATTTCCCAACTAATATGGCAAAGAGTTGTTCTTCTTCCCCTTTGCACTCGACGAGAAGTTTTTCGACGTTGCATAGTTTTTGCGGGTTATACTTTTCATAGAATTTGTAAAGACGCGTGAAATAACTTCTACGGTTGTCAAGCACATCACCACCATCCTGGGCCACGTAACCCGAATTACTTTCTCGTGATTCCCACCCTGGCTCACTAGGGTGTGACAAAGACAGCGAAAGAACCTTGTGCTGTTCAGTTGTCAATGTACCAGGATGAAAAGAAACATTTCGCGTTGTTTGTAAAGGCACTCGCTGCGGCGAGGAGGACGCCGGCTGCGACGACATTATTATGCTTCGTGGTTTCTTACCAGAAGAAAGGTCGGGGCGGTGCAGATGGAATTATGACAGAAACGAAAAAGAATAGGTAGAGGATCTGGTCGATGAAGAAGGCATTGTCACGCATTACCCCCTTGATTCGGAGAAATGACTGAGTATTAATCACGCTACTTCGTAAAGTGCACGACAATTCCGTTCATACGCGAATCTCCCACGTGAATTCCGCAGAACCCATCGTATCTCTCAGATAAAAAACGCCGCTACTGCTGGGCGCTGGTCATAAATTAATCTCATCTGAAAGTGATGGCTCCTTCCCACTCCCCTCCGTGAATAACGCAAGAGAATTTTTTCTGCGGCTCGCGGCTGCAGGAGAACCATCACAGGTTTACGTGCTTCCATGCTAGTTGATTCCACCGTTCCGTCGTGGATACTTTGTTGATCAGATTCTCAAAGCACCAAGGTGAACATAGTCCTGGAAGGCCCGCTTCAGCGGAATCTTCCTTGATACTGCACCAGCGGCGAAGCAAACCATAAATCCTCGCACTGCTGGTTTCTACCGAATCCGGTGGGTGGGGAAGGGAGAAAGGGCCGTCATCAACGTGTCCATGTTTTCGGGCGTGCACAGGGCGCTTTTTTTTTAAGGCAGTTTGTTCGGCTGCCAACTCCCTATCCTATTTCATTCACTCCGTCTCTGCACCAAAATTATCGGGGGGGGGGGAAGTAGTATGCCGCCGCCGTGAGGGCTTTCTGCCAGCCGCGCTATTTTTTTTGAAATCGAAATTTCCATTGTTGGGATGCGCCAGCCGAAGCAGTCTGCAAAATGGGAGAAGTCGTTGCACATCTTCTCGTCGCTGAGAAAGCAGCAGATCCAGAGAGCGTGTTCAGCGCTCGTGGTTGACTCCATCGGCTTATTTTACCTCCCTTCCACTACACCTCCAGAGCCTTCCTATAGTTGAAGGTTTTCACTTTGTCTCCCGGCAGGCCGTGTATACAACGGCTCCCTTTTCACTGATGTGGAAGCTGTCTAACTCTCAAGATGTAGCAATATCGTCTTCACCGTTTCCAACTGCATTCTGAATTGTTTTTTTTTTCGTATCTGCGACGTTACCACGACAGAACTTGCTTTAGCATTCTCTACTCTGAATAATTTTCAAACCTGAGATAGATCTGCTTCCCCGTAAAACAGCAGAGTGGTCGTCGAATCGGTCCAGCTGCGGTACACCCAAGCGCTCATAAGCATGACGGACAAGTACCAGCAGCTGATGAAGTTGATCGTGATCGGTGATAGTGGAGCGGGGAAGTCTTGTCTACTTCGCAGATTCATCGAAGACACGTTCGCGGAGGACCAAACGCAAACCATTGGCATCGAGTACGGTGCGAAGATTATAGATATGAAAGATGCAAAGGTAAAGCTTCAGATCTGGGACACGGCCGGGCAGGAACGATACAAATCTGTCACACGAAGCTATTACCGCGGCGCCATGGGATGCCTCATTGTTTACGACGTCACGAATCGAAGCTCTTATGAAAGCGTTCCGCAGTGGCTAAATGATGTTCGACAGCTAGCAGGCGATGACGTTGTTGTGATGCTCATAGGAAATAAAATCGATTTGGCCCGCACAAACAGTAGTCGTGTTGTTCCACACAACGAAGCTTCCTTATACGCCCAGCAGAACAGTTTGCTTCACTTCGAAACCTCTGCTGCAACAGGTGAATTTGTAACGGAGGCGTTTTTGAAGGTCGCAAAGACCGCTGTTTCGTCGGCTGTAATCGATGAGTCCGTGAATGGTGCTCCGTTGAACTCCGACAGCGAGACCCAAACTTCATACCTTCCATTCTGCTCTTGCTGAAATAGCTTTTGATTACGAACGTTTCGCGATTGAACTGAATCTGTCATATACGTATCAGAGTATATACATTCATGAGCAAATTTGCGTTTTTTCATGTGACGTTCCCTTTTTGCTTGAAAACTTTCGAGATTTTTTGGAAAAACTTTTGAAACCTTCACTCTCTCCTCGTGCATATGCGTGCTGACTCTTTGTGTATTGATTTTCAGACTACCCAAAGAAGCTTTTATATTTCTGTGGGGAGGGAAGCAAAATGAAAAAAAATGAAAGGACATTCTCAATACGAATCGGGCCTCTGCCGAGCTGGGGCTCTTCTACTCTACAGACGCAAGGCCTTCAAATGTTTTCGTCTCGGTTAAATACTGCCCAAGGACAAAGTCGATCGCCGAGAATTTCGAGGACGGCGACAAGGAGAATGATGAAGCATCTCATTTCATGACTCTTGTCACTTGTTTCGATCACCGGCAGGGTTCAAAAAAAAAATCTGAAACGGAAAAGAATAACTTTTCGTCACTTTTCTGCACATTCTACCCATCGCATATTTTTCTCTCAAAAGTCAAACTTCTGAAACCTGACAGTTTGAGTTGATCAGCTTTAGACTCCTCTTTTTCTTGGAAGATGCCGGGAATATATTCAAACACTAGAAAGCCGACTCTTCGTGATGGCAGGAAACTTAATGTGGAGAAACTCGTAGAACGCGTTTTTATAAAAAGTCCTCGCGTTTTAAGCTTCTCTCATCGAACGTTGGGAAGTCTAAGACACCCATATGCGAGCTTCATTTGCGAAGCTTGTGCATCGCGAAGTTCTCCCCAAGATAAAATCACGTACTTGCTGGAAGTGTTTTTAGAAGTAAAGTCGGAGAAGGAAACGTGGATGCGCGTTGAACGCATTTTTGACTCAAAGCTCGGTGACGACCTGATGGAAAAACTGAAGATGGATCTGCTCCTCTCCACCGAACTTTTTCAAAAGTTCGAGACACTCTGGTGCCGCTTAGGAGGAGTAAGTGGAGGTGTGATATCTGAGGATACTTATAAGCAGTTTCAACAGCAACTATACTTCACACTTTTCGATATTGAGGACCTCGCGCTATTACCGGCGACAATGCAGTTTATTCTTGAGGATTATCAATATGATTCACAAGGAAAAAACGGTATCGATTTTGGTGGCTTCGCCAATTCTATGTTGGAACTTGCCGATAACTGGACGCGGAGTCGAGCAGTAGCCGACTATGTCGCATTTATAGATAGAATCATCGCTTTCTATCCATCCTCTGAGGCTCAGCATCGGAGCACGCCATCGACAGGTGACTTCGCTCTTAACCAAGAAACGTTTTTTCGCGGGGGCATTGTAGTTCCAAAAGTTATGAATGACACGATGCTGTACGTGAGGACAGCTTTGTAAGCATACATATTTTTTCTCTTCAAACTTTTCGACTGATGTAGATAGGCTTTACATGCATGGAGCACTTCTTTCAATTTTTTGCCGCATTCTCTTTCAGGCTTTACGCTTCATAATCTTCTTGTGTTTTCTACGTTTCTCTGCTCACTATGTCTGACAACTCTCGGTGGTTAAAAGAATACCTCGTGCGCACAAAAACGCTCACCGCAGCTCACCATGAATTGTTGCTATTGTATTTCCAACGCTTTTTACAGTAGTGACCCAACGAATTGAAACTTTCTCATTACAGTTTATTATTCTCATCTGTAACTTTCTGTTACTGAGACTCGTCCTCCTTGAATGATGTTCGTGCTGCAGCTAAATGCTTCAGTGGTCATTATCTAGAAGAAAGTACCCCTATTGGATCCTTGTCATTCACTTGCTTTTCCTTGGCCCACACTCTGCAGCCGGCATTCCTACTCCCTCTTTTCCTGTAAAGCAGTCACTCAAGGTGCGTCGACAATCTGCACTTAGCTCGTTTCATTGCTGCCACTGATTTCTTCATGCCGCCCATACCAACTACACCGCACTCTACAAATCGTGTAGAGCAGCAGACGCTGCCACACCTTTACGTTAGTCGTTCTCCATTGTCAGTCGCCGTTGTTTTTCTCATCCTTGCCATTTTCTCCCTTCCCATCGGCGTAGTAGTGATCATTGCTGGTGATAGAACAACAAAACTGGAATATCGATATGATAACATCAGGAACTATAGGAACATCATCGGCAATGCCGGTGAACATGCGGTAGACTTTCTCTTCAACGGTTCGACATACTCTACAGGGGAAAAAACGCAATTCAACTTTAGTCTTTCACGTAGTTTGGCAGCTCCTATCTACATTCAGTATCGTCTGCATCCATTTTACCAAAACTATCGTTGGTTTGGTGCATCCGTCGACAGAGTGCAGCTTGCTGGGGGTACTCGTGATCTCACAGTGGATTGCAATCCATACCGTTTTCCTGGTGAAGCGAACGGAGAAGATATATCTGGATATTATAGTCCGTGTGGTGCATACCCATGGTCACTGTTCAACGACAGCATCAACTTGTTCAAAGCGGATGGAACTCTGATTTGTAACGGTAGTGCTTTTACAATCGAAGGAGCGAACTTAGAACCGAATAACCACTGCAGAAAATCCGGTATTGCACTTAGTAAAGACATCAATAGCGGGTTCAAGGCTCCCGGCGAGATCCCTGGCCACGGCACTATCTGGAAATCTGGTGGTGATCCTTCAGCAACAGATCCATACCAACAGAGAGGCTACTATTATCGAGAACCTGGTCACAATATCCCTTCAACTCGCGATGAGGATCTGATGGTGTGGCTCAATATGGCCTACATGCCAGATGTAGTTAATACCTACCGTATCATTGAGACGGATTTACCAGCTGGCGATTACTATTTCGATATAACGGAGCAGTATCCCACCGTGGGGTACTCTAGCCAGAAGATGGTGCAGTTGACCACTAGATCTTGGATTGGCGAGAGGAACTTAGCTCTGGGTATAATGCTAATAGTGCTGGGGAGTACAGCGTTCATAACAGCGACTTCGCTTTTGCTTCTGCACTGCTTTATCACTCCTCAGCACCGAAAGTAATCGCTACACACTCGAATTATCACCGATACCATTCTACCGACAAAACACACGCAACCGCTCGACTCGGAGAAGATCTCTCCCATTTAAGTTCAACAATCAAGCGACCATTTTCGGTCTTTTAATATCAGCTGCCCAGAGCTCCTTTCCGTTATACCACCCCACCACTACCTGACAGCTGCTGCCTGACTAAGCACGACCATAGCTGAAGCTTTATCTAGCAGATTACGTGAGATATACTACAGCGCACAACGTGATTCGGCAGTTTCGCTTGTGTGCAAGTTCACGCACATGTGTGCGTTGAGTCTCCACTTCGCATTTGAATCGTCGTGGGTTTCGTTTGATTCTCGTTGTGGCCTTCTGATGAAACTGGCTCTTTCCAGTGGTGGTAGTCCAATTCTTTCTCCTCTCCCGAGCGATTCTCCTCCATCGGTATATCGAGGTACAACCTTGGCAGAGTGATTGTGGTGGCTCGCCGGCTGGCCGTATCTGTTTTTAAACAGGATACACCTTAGGGTTATGTTAGCTTGACACCTCGGAAAAAAACTTACTTTAATTGTCTTTACCGTGGAAATCATTCGAGACGAACTTCTCAGGCTATCCAAATCCCCTGACTCTTCTCTTCTCCACGGACCTGCCAGAGCCATATGTGACGCTGCAAGTCGCTTTCGCACCGCTTAGGGGAGAGGTTGACGATGGCAGGCAGACCCAGAAAAGTACATGAAATCATGTGTTGTATGACGATGTGCACATGTCTGTCTGCTCACATCGCGGACCAACGGTGACGGCAGCGGGTTCTGTTTTGTGAGTCGCGTAATGTCAATGCAAAAACCTGTTGGACGTCGTGTACTTTCATTTCATGCATCTTGACCGTATCCTTTCTTGTATTTTTGAAACTGTTTCGCTCTCCGATAGCTCAGTCATCAGTTCTGACACATAAACCCCCCAAGACCGCTTTTTTTTTGTTATTTCAGCATATTCTATTTTCTAGTTTCAGTGTATTCAGCTGAACACAGGGATGTCTTGGCAGGCTTACGTCGATGACAGCCTCATTGGAAGCGGTTACATGCACAGTGCTGCTATTGTCGGTGCCGCTGATGGCAGCTATTGGGCCTATGGAGGTACCTATATTCCGCAACCGGAAGAGGTAAAGCACATCCAAAAGTGCTTGTCTGACTTCTCCCTCGTTCAGTCATCTGGAGTGACTATATACGGTGTCAAGTTTTTCGGCCTTCAGTGTGGCACGGACGGTGACTCGAAATACATCTTCTTCAAGAAAGGGGCGGCGGGTGGCTGCATCTATACGACCAAACAGGCATTCGTTGTTGCCGTCTACGGCAACCCCGGCGAGACTTCTTCCTTGCAGCAGGATCTTCAGAAGAACTCAACGCATGGGGCGGCAGTGAACCCTGCAGATTGCAATACCGCGGTGAAGCGCATTGTCGACTACCTCATCAAGCTGGGCTATTGAATCTCACGCTTAGAAGTTGGCTTCACGTTTCGGGATTCATCACGGGTGCCGTGAAGGAAAGTTCTTAGCTGCCGCAGGTAAGCGTGGCATAGTCAGACGTTTGGACATGCTGTCTTCCGGAGATGTCTTCCCCTCTCCCCTTGATTTCTTCATCCCTCTCCCCATTTTCATCATCTTGCGGCGCCTTCCAGCTTTTTTGCTGCGGGTGTTGCGTCACCCATTTTATTCTTGAAGATAGTAACCGGCTTTGTCATTCCCACTGATTTGCTGTTGCGCGGCTCTGAGAAACAAAGCGCAGCCCGTGCCCTTGCTGACTTCTACGCGGTGAGAGTTGTGGTGTTCGAAGCTCGTGCAAATGGAGGAGACAGATCTGCTGACTGCAAGCAACTTCCCGTAAGAAAGGGAATCATTACTTTCCCTCGGTAGTCGCACAAAGTGCATCGAGAGCCATCTCTGTTTCCTTTAGCTTGCATGCTTAAGTTTCGCAGTTGGAGACAGCGTAGTCATTACTTTTTTACGTTTAGGCTTTTATACGCATCTCCATCTGATCTTCAGGTAGCCAAGTGGCTTCTATCAGGGCTCTACCGTACGTACTTTTTTTTTTTTACGTCGCCTTCTCCCTTTTGTTCTCCTTCTACCGTCTACTTGCTTAGGTTAAAATGGTTTATCCTGTACTCTTGATTCATCATGGTGTACGAAAGAAACACAGGGTGTCTCTGACCTTTGTCAGGCAATTTTTTCCACAGACTTTTGATAGTGGTTAGGTTGCACGTGTGATTCACATGCGATAAAGGTCGTTGGTTCAGCTTCGCATCAACTCGGTTGAACAAGCCGCTTCTTTTACCCGTTTTACAATGATTGCAACAGGTGAAATCATCCGTGTTTATAATAATTATATTTGACGGAGAGCGGACTCACTCTGTGTAGGAGAAGGACATGCTAGCGTAGACGTCAAACTTTTGGGGTCCTATGAGACACTCAACTTTTTGTTCAGCAGGTCGGAAAAAAAATGGTCTAGATGGAGGTTTGGAAAGAAACTTTTTAGCTTCCCCTGGTGGACGTCGGTCGCTCCTTCGGCCTCACTGCTGGATACAGCGAGCGTAATAGGTAATCGATAGCTTCCCCTCTTCCAGCCAGTTAACTACTCCGAGGACAAAATATCTGTAAATGGCGGTCGCCATTTCTGAATGGATGTGTAAGAGGAGTGTGATGAAAGGGGGGATAGATAAGCTCAGCGGGGCTTTCTTCATTATCGGACGCTTCCATTTTTCGTGTATCAGCCATTTTGTACGCGCATAAACACTCTCTCCAGTCACTTCTGCCCCCCTTTCGTTGCTGCTCACCGTTGCCCCTCCGTTGTGCGCTTTCCATCACAAAGCGTGTTTACCTGAATTTGTTCTTCGCTGCTTCTTTTATTTTCATCGGCATACCTGTCACCTTCATCGTCGCCAAGAGAAGCGCTATACAGAGATCAAGACGTCTTGCGATTAGTTGACCAACACTAATTATTCCCTTTCGTAGTTATTCAACAACAGGTGAACTTACTGCCGCTATTTGCCCTTTACACGAGAGAGCCGCGAGAACGCTTCACCCATTTCTTCTCTCCACAGACCTTCTGTTTTCTTTCTTTTCGCTCCCACTAACTCTTCCGGTTGTTTCGCTTCCCGCCTCAAGTGTGGTCGCGGCATCGACCCGAAAAAAGAAAATCAAAGCCAAAGGGGGCTAGGTATAAAGCTTTCTTGACAGCTTACTTGACTTCAAAGTCCTGCAAACACAAAAAGCGTTTTGATGGCAGTTTCATCGCACTCACTTGAGCTAGAGCGGCCAGTGATTTTCGCGTTTGCTGACGCTCGCGCATCTCCTCCTCCATTCGCTCGAGGAGAGCTGATTGACGCATTCTTCTTTTTTCTTCTTGCTTCCAACACATCGCAATCCACTCTCCACGGTTTATCGACGAACCACTGGCTGCTCTAATTCAGTGAATTACGTCATCAAAAAGTATTTTTGCCCGATGTTCTCTGGAATGGCTCTTGCAGCGCCTCCTGGTGTTCCGTTGTTTCCAGTTCCGATGCATCATTGCTATTGTGACACCGTGTGCTCGTGTGGCGGTGTGGTGTGCTCGCGGTGCGCACGTGTATGTATGGCGTGTGATCGTCTTGTATGTCCACGCTGTCTTCCTCTTAACATGACCCACTGCAAAAGTTGTTGCATGGCGTTCTTCCGCAATCGGCGGCACAACCTTTGATGCTACTTTTTCGAGTATGCACGCGGCAGAGATAATCCCCTTTTCCTGGCGCGATCACTCAAGTTTCCTTGGCAAGCAGTGCGTGAACTTGCGTCTGCGGCGCTTATATGCGCTAGTTCCTTGCGGAAGGAGAGGGTGTGCCATCCCAGTGGTCAACTTTTGAATGGCGCAGGACTCTCCTTAGCTTCTCTACCGTGCTACGTTTCTCCGCTAGTGGAATTTTTTCTCACAACGTAAACGTCCTACGATGCGTGCCATCTTCCTTTTCTTTTCTGCCCCGTCGTGGTAGCCGTTTTAGAGCGGTATGCGAATACTTCTCATCGTCAGCGGCATGAAATGACTTTGCGACGGCCTTCTCTTTTTACACATGGGCGAGTAACTAGGATGGGGGCAATATGCCTCGACAGAAATGATAAACGGTGTGTTCCTGTGGTGCGTCGCTTTGTGTGGTGTATCCGATGGAACGCGTATCGCTCCGGTCGTCCTTCTGGTTTCTTACCCTCTGTATGGACTCATCGATGGAAAGAGGATGTGAGGAGGAGAGCCTCTCTTCTTTCTTCTCTGCTTCTCTTCTCTTACCTGTTCTGCCGTGCACACTTTTCCTCTTCTCACTTCTTTCGCCTCATGCTTCTTGCTTTTTAAATTCCACGTCTCCACGTTTCTTTTTACGCCCCATGTGCTTCCCATTGCACATGCGGAGCTACTCATCGACGCGGTAGCTTCACCTCGACGCAACTTCCCTTTCCCCACCGGAAAGCTAGTGGTACGTGCTCACGCTTGAAGTAGATCACCTTCTCTCGCGGTCGTGACCTGCCGCTTCTCGACCTGCTGTTTTTGGTATTCATTCTCATTTTTCGCTCTTCACGAGTGCTTTCAGAAGGTGACGCACATCAACCGCTGGTTTCTGGCCAGCAGTCTGGAGTTTCTCTCTCTTTGACGCTTGAGAAGGGTGAGTTATGCTACCTCGTACCCTTGCAAGGTGCATTGTGCCACTCGTGAAGTCCACCAACTATATTGGCTCTCACATCTTCGAGCGTAATCATGTTCCGATAAAACCCCCGTCCCTGCTGCTCCCTCCGAGCAAATCTTTGCCGACCCCACTAATAGATCGGGAAAGGCTTCAGGAACTTAGTTGTGGTACCGGACAGCCTGCCCAGCGTGGACGCCGGAAGCCCCTAGTGTGGAAGCGTCGGAAGCCATGGTTTGATCACCAGTGGTCATTGGACTTACAGCGCGTGAAAAAGGGCCCTGAGACGCCTCACTTCCCGGATGGCGTCCCTTTCACGCAAATTCGCGCATTTCAGTCTTTTGCAGGACGAGCTTGGAAAATTAATGCGGGCCGTCGCCGCAAGATTCGTCTTTCCCTGAAGCGCGGACGAAGAAAGCTACTGTAGTACACGCTTCGGATGAGCGCTATCGATGCTGTTGCCGGACGAGCAATTTGGCCATCGAGACGCCTCCTGCGTCGTCGTCACCCCTTCTGTGGACGTTTTCATTGTACCACCTGCCAGCCAAACAGTGGAAGACTCCTTTTCTTAGTCTTCATCGGTGAAGGGAGATGCGTGCTTCAAGGTTGATGGAGATGTTGTTTCTTCCTGTTTTTTGACTTTAGTATCGTGCTCCCCCCCCTTTCCTTTCCCCCGTGTAGCTATTTACTTTTTGCGTGATTCAATTTCCTCGTAGCACCTAACCCAGGAAAGAAGGGAGAGAGGGGGGGGGCGGAGGGCAGAGGTCCATGCCGGCACCGTGACAAAAAATGGGTGTTTGGACCCGGGCGTGGAGACACCCGTGCCGTCTCCCTATCTGTTCCTTTACCTTCTCGTCAAACGAGCGACAGCTGTCAAAGAGTTGAGGATGTCTTGAAGGGATCCCCGATGAAAATTAGGATTTTTCCATCCCTCGTCCGTGCTCATCGACTGCTGCTCTATGTAGTCCTTTCACATATGCACTCTGTAGTGCGTTCTGCAGTGCTGGTGGACTCCAGCCACGTTCGCCAAACGGTGTTTAGGTGTGGTGAAGACTGTGGGAGGCTTACCCATACGAGGGCATACCAGACGGGACGGAGTTGACAGCTCGTACACAGCACCGGGCGATGCCATTTTGTCGGCATCTCATTTGGTCCGTGTATCACTTCTCTGTTGTTTTCTTCTTCTGTGCTCGACCTTTCTTTCATCTCTCTTCCTTGATGTTGCTCTCTGAGGAGGTGGCGTAGCTTTTCATCACTCGCATACAGTATCAAGCGTTCCGCTTCTTCTCTTTCCTCCCTTCCCTAATCCCTCTCTCCAAAAGGCAGAACAGGTAGGAAACATGCGGGGACGACAGCTAAAGATCTGCACGGCCATCGGTCTCGCGCTGCTGGCGTTGCTCTTCGTGAGCAACATTGCAGCAGCAGAAATCAGTTGTGGTTTTAGTACGCAACGTGTACAGTGCGGGGACCTTGCATGTGACAAGGAGACGAAAACTTGCATACTGTGCCGTACCGACAACGACTGCTATCCCGGCGCGATGCGTTGCAACGTGAACTCGGGCAAATGCGAGGTGCGTAGCTTCACTTCCATCTTCGGAGGGCGGACAGTGCTTGCAATGATCGGTGCCTTCTTGATTTGCTCGATTGCCGTGGTCGCTGGCGTCGGGGGCGGTGGTATCCTGGTGCCTATGTTCTGTGGCTTCATTGAGGTCCCCATGCAGTCTGCGGTGGGCCTGTCACAGTCCACTATCTGCGGACAGAGTACGCTTAACATGTATTTGGCGGTTCAGCAGAAGTTTCCCGACCCCAGCTGGGATCGGCCTCTCATTAACTATCAGTACCTGAGTCTTCTGCTGCCGCTGGGGCTTCTAGGTACTCTGCTTGGTGGGATTCTGAGTAAGTTGTGCCCCGATGTTCTGCGTCTCGTCCTTCTCTTCGCGCTACTCTCAGCGGTGCTTTACCGCACGGTACAAAAGATGAAGAAACAGTACCAAGAGGACACCAACGCTGGTCAAGTGACTGTGGAGGCCAGCGACACGAACGCAGCCTCTACCGCAGAGGGTTACGGCAGCAGCAAGTCGAACGACGCTCAAGAGATGTCCAAGAAAGTCAGCGGTGCCGCAGCTGTCCCTGCTAGTGGCCCGGCAGCATCGCCGACTGCGGTCCAAAGTTCCCTGAACGGCAATCGGCCTCCTCAACCCCAGTACCCGACGCAGGAACTCACGATGAACTTTGCCTGCTTTTTCATTCTGCTGGTGTTCAATATCCTCCGCACGTACACAGCGTGCGGTGAGTTCCTCTATTGGCTGTGCATTTTGGTCCCACTGGCCTCCCTTTCTACCGTTTTCTACTTCAATCGCGAGCGGCTGCGAGAACTGGCAGAGTCTGAACCGCAACAGCTCACCTTCACCTGGAGTCATCAAAACTCTGTGGTGTACCCGATGGTTGCTGTGGTCGCTGGTGGTGCGGCGGCCATGTTGGGCATTGGTGGTGGCCTCGTCCTCGGGTTTGTCCTGTACGAGGTAGGTCTCGTGCCGCAGGAGGCGTCTGTGACAGGCGGCATGGCTACTTTTTTTATTGCGTTCTCCTCTTCCTTGCAGTTGCTTGTCACGGGCAGCCTCTTGGTGGACTTCGGAATTATCTTCTTCGCTGTGGGATTGTGCAGTACCGCCCTGGGACAGTCCGTTTTTATGAAGTACATCAAGGAGCATGGCCTCAGCTACCTCATCATCGCCTCCCTGGCCTTCGTCGTGGGAGGTTCGCTGGTTGTGTTGGGAGGTTACGGTATCTACAACGCTGTTGTATCAAGTCATGCTGGCGGCTCTGTGATGGCGTTCGGCCACTTGTGTTCCAAGAGCCGCTAGTTTCACTCGAGTATGGCGGGAAAGGGGCACAGATGGGTTCAGCTGCGACACCACGGTACACCCAGACCGGGGCGGTGTATCGTCAGGCCTGGTTTGATAACTTTCCTCTTCTTTATCAACAACGGAAAGCAGGGTATGCCCAGCAGAATAAGGAAGTGATCTCCACGAACTTCGTTACCTTCTCTGTGATGTAGACCTTGCCTTCATTTTTTTTTAAAAGTGAAGAACACTCTCTAATTTTACTAGTCGCTTTTTCGCATGCGTCTTCATCACGGATTAGCCTTGTGGGCAGGGTGAGCGAACAAGCAGACGCTTCCTACCTTCCCTCCTCCCCACATTAACACCAACTCGTACAAGAGGACTATCACAGATATAGTGCCGCGCCGATGTTGCTTGCAACACCTCCGCGACATTCTCCCTTTCTCGTGCGACATTAGGTATAGGCCACCAGCTCCCTAGTGTGTATGAGCGGCACGGATATTAACCGTTTTACCGATTTTGTAAGCGCGCCCTCCTTTTTTTGCTTATCCTCGACGGTGACTGGAGCTTCAGGGTGGTGCGCTCTTCTCGTTGACACGCGTATGATGCGTCTTTCCTTCATTTTCATGTTTCTGTGCGAGCAATTGCAGACGCGGTGACAAGCAAACACCTTTGCGCGTGCCCGTATGTTGACTTGAACGTGCTGCAGTTTTCAAGCGTGATAAAGCAGGCGTATCTTCAAGGCCCAACGCGTGAGGTTCCGTTTTTTCTAGGCGAGGGAGTCTGCAAACGTCGTGTTTACGGTTCCTTGTGCGTATCGCCCTCGCTATTTCCTCCCCGACGGAACGTTCTGTAGTGGCTGTTTCTTTTCGTGAACCTCCTTTTTCTCAGACATGCCTGCCGGATATCTCTGTGTGAGCGCTTAAAAATTTTAGTCCGAAGCCACATAATGATATATATATATATATGTATGTATAGAATAAAAGTACCCCCTCTCGGGCTATCCGCGGGAGAAAAAGCCTCCTTTTCTCTGTAAATTATCGTCGCACTTACGAGAGCATGTGGGTGGAGAGGAGAGCATCATACACGGTCCTGCTACGTCGTGGTCTCTTTGATCAATTTCGAGACCTTCTCTCCTCACGCCTTCGATGCGGCATCGCCCCCTTTTTCCTCTTCCGTTGTCTATGACATGGACGGAGAGGAGAGAGAAGAGGACGAATGGTGGCGCGTTCCGCGAATTTTTTGATCTCGGGTACTTTCCTCGTACTTTATCGTTTCTCCTTCCTTTTCCCTTTCCTACCTTTTTTTACAAATTCCGTCTGGATTAACGTTTTCCTTCCCTGACCATTACCTACCTGCGAATAATTCCTGGGCTTTGTTCTCTTGCTGTGTGCATCTGTGTCAATGTGGGCGCGTTTGCTTCTCGCAGAGGGTTTCGATCGAGGGTGGAAGGGGGGACGCGGTATATGGATGCGGACACACCGAGCTGGATCATCTCCAGACATGGTTTATCCTTTCTTTTTTTCTTCGCGTGTGAACATTTCGCAGTTGTGCTTTAGTAATGGACAGGGAGGCTATCTTCGATGACGTGTGCGATGACGAAGCAAATACGTGGCGCATCTGCTTAGAAACCAATCTGGGCAGCAGAGAACTTCTTGGTGAGTGCGCGAGCCAGAAGCAGGCTTTTGACCGTTGTGTTGCGAGGTGGCGCGCCGAGGTGGGTCCCTCCGTCGTAGTAAAAGGAGAAAACGAAGGTGAGCCTCCATTTCAATGTGCCGCCATGTCGTGCCTGATTGGAGAATGCTTACGCAAATTCAACTACGATTTCGAGCGTTGCAAGGTGCACACGGACATGTTCAAGCACTGCGTCAGGGGCTTCTATGGCCAGGAATATATCTCCGAGTAGGCTGATACTTGTGGATTCGTAAACTTGCAAAGGGGCGGGGGGGGAGACGAGAGTTCTGCGACCCGTTTCCACTGGCTCTGTGCGTCTCGCAAGCGCACGTCGTGCGTTCGCTGGCCCTCATGCCGCTCGAAACGCTACAAATTGATTGCAGCGGTGGTCGCGAAGAAGCTAGACTGGTACGAGTGGTGGACGGCAGACGTCGCGCTCGGAACTCTTGTCATCACAGCAACGTACACCAACATATATCAACGTGGTGATAGGTGTCTCACATACGGAAGAAAAAACCCTCCGCATTTGTTTCATTGGGTACATAATACATCGGCATAGCGCCTCTGCGTGCCCATCCATCTCGCTTTTCCTGCCAAGATGAGACGTGAGGCTCCTCTGCTAGCTTTCCCTCACAAAAAATCTCTGCGTACCGACGCTACGCCATGTGGAACTGAAGGATATATATGCATCTGTATAGCTGCTTCTCCTGGCGTCGCTGTCGACTCCACCCCTCCTATCTCTCTCTCTCTGGCCTGCTCTTCTTATTTTTTAATTTTATCGTTTGTTCTGGTCGCGCTCTCGTGGTTCAGAAACCACGTAATTCCCTCTCGCCTTCCTTTTCATTTCGCTCTGGAGGTGACTATTCCTGAGGTTTGACGGGCTTCCAACTCCTGCTCCCCCCACCTTTCCGCCTTAAGTTGCCCACCCTCAAACCCCCGTACTCGGTGCGCTCGCCTTCGTGTGCGCTGGTTTGCATGTGACTTTCAAAACGGCGTACGAGAGCGGAGGCTTTAAAGCTGCATACCAGTAGTCAAACAGGCTTTCATTGTTGTCGACTTTCATTGGCTACCCGCCCCAAGCAACGCACATTATTTCTTTCTCATCGATGCGGCTGGCACAGGCGGAGCACTGCCACCGGTTCAGATATTAGCAATGCTTTCTCTCGGTAGTTCTTCTGATTCCTCCCATGACTGGAGTAGCCTCCATGACGCCTGTTTAGATGGCGAGGTGCTGACTTCGTTTGGATGCGTGCGGTCAGCAGATGAGGACTTGATCTTTATCAGCAAAAGCAAGCTAGTAAGGGTGAATGCGGCGGTGCAGCTCATTATCTTGGTCATCGGCGTGGTGGACTTCCTCTTCGCTACGCTTTACTTTTATTGTAGGCGGCGCCACAACGAGCAGCGGCTCGAGCGCTCACGGGCAGTAAAAAAGTCTTTGCGCGTGAATGAGGACAGGGACGCCCTTGACCCACCGCGGATGGGCATCTTTTCCAGCAGCTCCGAACCCCGCCGACCGCTGAGAGCCGTGTCGGAGTTGAACGGGGTGTGCTGCGGTTGTGGTAATGTCGCTGACACGGTGCTGTTACCCTGCACACACGCCGTGTGCTGCTACTCGTGCTCTGACCACGCCACTTACTGCCCCTTTTGTAAGGAAAAATGCACTGATCGACAACGGCTGTTTCCGGTGTGAAAAGAGGGACGCGTGGGTCTTTGCTGAGGAAGGGCATGATGATAGCATGTGTGAGAAAGCAGGACAACATCTATGAAACTACACCTTCCCTCTCCCTGCGGTTTCCAGAGAAAGGGGGCACTTTTTTTCCCTTGCCTTCTTCTTTCACGTGCCCTTCCGTTATTTTTCCTCACTTTTATTGAGGGGTTGAGGGAAGCGAAATGGCAGGACCGCAGGACGAAGTGGGGCCAGACTAGTATGCTTCTATGACAGAACGACTCCGTTTTTCTTATCGCCGAGCATGGATACGAGAAAGATTTTTTTTGAGTTTCACTGAGAGTCGTAGAGAAGCTGTTTCGATGCTCCTTTGACATTTATGTGGTACGTTGCGTCATTGGAAGGGTCTGTCTGCTTTTTTTTGTAATGGCGGTGATGTGAGGAGGTGAGGGGGTAGCGATTCTGCATAGCCACGTGCGCCGGGGTGAAGCGGCACAGGCAGGTGTATCTGTGTGCACTACATATGAAGAGGACAGCAATGCTTCAAAACTTGGTCTTTTCTCTTCCTTTCTCAGTTCACTCGTTCTCTCTCCGTTGAGGAAGCAAAGCGTCGCTCATCTTCCCTCCTCCTCTTCCCAATGACTTGTCCTCATCTTCTGTTGTGTTCTTGATGCTGCTGAGCCCTTTTTCGTGTCTGCTTCCTCTTTTGTTTCCACCGACACGGCTGGTAGCATAAGCAGCTCCGTATCCTGGTGTGTACCGGGAAGAGGGGAAAAAGAGAGGGTTGAAGGTGAATATATTCACCGCTTCACCGGGCTGTACTCCTTTCATCACTTCTCTTTTTTTTGCCTTTCTGTCGGATACACCACGCTGAAGATGTTTCTCCTCCTGCAGCTTGCACAGTTTTTTCTTTTTTTTTGTTTCGGTGTCCCGCGCTTCTGTTTGCTCTTTTATCCTCTCTCTCATCTCTCCGGCGTTTCGCCCTTCTATTGGTTGTCCCCCTCTCCCCTTTCCCCTGTGCCTGTTTGCGTGCGATCGCTCCATTGCCTCGTTGAGAAACACCCCCTTCTTCTTTCACCTCTTCACTTTCTTTGCCATTCGACCCGTTTTTACGCACCACTTCCCATTCCTCCAAAAGAACACGGCGTCGCATTGCCTGCATTCAGGGGAGGAGACGACGGGTCAATGGATAGGTCGACGGGGACTTTCTCTTGCCCGCCCCTCCCTCACGTCTTCTTTTCTCTGTTCGGAAACAAGTCCTCGTCCATCGATGAGAGCTTTCCTCGATGATCTCTTCTCGCGCGCGATACTTCTCTCTTGCGCATCCTCTTCTTCCCATCTTTTTTTTCTTTCGCATGCACGGCGCTGTTTTCCACCGGCCCATTCGTTGGGTCTACCCTCGAAACGTCCCGACCGCTCATTACCAATGGAATACTCGCCTCCACTATCGCGGTGACGTGCAGGTACCCCCGCAGAAGCACGCGTAATCGTTACAGTAACCCCACGAAAGGGGGAGGCTTCATTCTTTTCTCCTAGCAGGAACGGTGTCTCTTTTGGGTTGCTGCGGTGGCTCTCTTTCCCCACATGGACGCGTTCCGCTCTTTGACGGTCGGTGCGAAGTTTAGCGCCGCCCGCAATGGTGAAGCGGCGAAGCTCTTCCGGAATGCCGGAAAAAATAAAGCAGTAGGTGGAATATCGGACGTGATCGGTGTGGATCAAGACTTGGCTACGGAAGATGAACCTGCAATGGGAAGCAGTCTTGTTGTGCCGCCTCCCAGTGCTACACTCAATCTCTTTGGTCACCCCAAGGGTGATGGTGGACGCGGGGGCAGTTGGGCTCCCTGCGGCGATACTAATGATGGCGAAACCGCTGCCATCGCTGACGCAGGCCCCGAGTCGAAGCCGCTGAAGACGATGACCATCAAAAAAAAGCGCAACATCTGGCGGCGACATGACCTGCAGGTGATGGGCACTGACTTGCCGGCTCCCATCGAGCACTTTTCGGACCTCGCGCGACCGCCGCTGAGTGTGCCGCGCAACGTTGTGAACAACCTCTTCGCGCGCGAGCACAGGGTGCCCACGCCTATTCAGATGCAGGCGATTCCGTCTCTCATTCATCATCGGGATGTGTTGGCGTGTGCGCCTACTGGATCTGGCAAGACGATCGCTTTTCTTATCCCACTCTTCACACTTTTGAAGGACCCCGATACAACCAGTGGTGTGCGAGCTCTCATCGTTACACCCACCGTGGAGCTGGCGCAGCAGATCGAGCGTGAGGCCTTCCTCCTGATGAAAGGCGCCAGATGGAGATTTGTACAACACGGGCAGACAACCAAAAACAAGGACATCTTCGTTGCCACCCCCGGCCGTATCGTTTCCTTGCTGGAGCAGAAGCTGCTTGACTTGCGCCACGTGCAGTACCTTGTATTCGATGAGGGTGACAGACTGTGGGATAGCAAGACGGATTTTTTGCAAACTATCGATAAGATCCTCACGGCCTGCACACACACCGAAAAGGTGGTGAGCCTGTTCACAGCGACTCTCAGTGAGAAGGTGGAGACGGCGGCACGCTCCGTTATGAGCGCAGACCCAGTTCGCATGATCGTCCGTGGTCGCCGCACCGCGAACGCGCATGTGAGGCAGCGGCTTGTTTTCTGCGGAAACGAACTCGGAAAGGTGGTCGCGATGCGGAATCTGGTAAGGGAGGGCGTGACTCCCCCCG
The DNA here is from genome assembly GCA_030849085.1 of Borovskyia barvae. NCBI lineage: Eukaryota > Euglenozoa > Kinetoplastea > Trypanosomatida > Trypanosomatidae > Borovskyia > Borovskyia barvae. The sequence goes on along the minus strand of JASAOM010001130.1, from coordinate 584,459 downwards.
TTCTCGTCTTTGTGCAAAGCGTCGAACGGTCGAAGGAGCTGTACGAGGAGATCCGGGCGGAAGGCCTGCACATGGCTGTCATGCACGCGAAAATGTCGGTGGAGGAGCGAGAGGAGACGGTGCTGCAGTTCCGCCTCGGCAAAATTTGGATCCTCGTCACCACAGAACTTCTCGCACGGGGTATCGACTTCAAAAACGTCGGCACTGTCATCAACTTTGATTTCCCAGCTACAGTAGACTCCTACATTCATCGCATCGGGCGAACCGGCCGCGCTGGCAAGCAAGGTACGGCTATCACGTTCTTCACCGAGGATGATAAGGAGCGGCTTCCACCCATTGCAAAGGTTATGCAGGACTCGGGAAATGATGTAGACGAGTGGATGTTGAACATTAAAGTGAACCGTAGCACACGTCGCCGCCTGGAGCGCACCACTCCACAGCGCACGATTGTGAGCACGCGAAAACGTATGCTGGTAGCTCAACAGCGCGTTCAACGGCAGTACCGTCGACTCGAGGCGGAGGAGGCCGATAAGAAAGCGTCTCGGAGGGCTTCTGCAAAAAAAGGTGGCAACGACAACGACGACTTCGGCAGCGATGATGGTGGGGATGAGGCAAGAGAGAAATAGTTGTGTCCTCCCAGGTAGGAATGGGTGGGGCGGGTGAGGTTAATGCTGTTTCTTTATGATCGTCTGACTCCGGGTTGGCGTGTGCTGCTCTATGCGGGGCAGCGCGTCCTTCTTGGGGTAGCTTCCTGCTTTTCTCTCCCTCACACATCGACCAAGAGGAAAAAGAGTAAGGTCAGCTAACGTTTAAATTATCGCGGTGCGCGCGTAAGTGCGTGCTTTACGCACCCCTGTGTAGCAAAAAAGACATGTGGGATGTAATAGGAGGGATGAGGTAGGTGCGTAACGAAGGTAATGCTTTCATTGTGGCTTGCCGTCAGGTTTGTTTCCTTTCATCTTCTTCTCCCTCCCCTCATTCCTGCACGTCAGTGATGCTTTTTTCGCATTTTCAGAGACTTGATGATCTTTTTTCCTATAACCAGGCAAACAGCGCTAATCGAAACACACACATCGCTTCCAATATAAATATGCGCTGGCTCAGCGGGAATGTGAACTGGTGCGAAGAACGCTTCACTTTCTGCTGCTATTGCGCTCCCCCCCCAGTGTACATTGTTTCTTATCAAGAAAGAAGCAGGAGTAAAAGGAGGAAGAAGGGAGGGGGGGGAGGGGGTACTGAGGTACCGTGCTGGCGAGGGCCAGCGACGAGAAGGGGTGGAGGATAGATGAGCCGCGCAAGCATCTTCGAGCTCTCCGTTTTCCCTCTACGCAACTGCCTTACAGTTAAGCAAAATCAATCCATCGATGATTACCTTCGCTATGTCGCGTCGGATCTCTCTGTGTGCTTTGATACCGCTATCTCTCTCAATAGATGTGTGTGTGTGCGTGTGTGGATGTATTGCTCTTCGATTTCCTGTTCATTTTTCTTCTCCTCCCTCTCTCCTCTCTTTCCTTCATTCCTCATTGAGAAAGCGAAGCTGTGGTTTGTTGGCTGATCATTGTGAGCGTGCGCGCTGCGGCTTGCTAAGATCTCCCGCACACGCAAAAAAAAGCCGACAGGTGTACGGCGCTCATGGATCTTTCCTGAACCTCAGCACAGCTTTTCCATTATTGCAAGGTGAGCCTGTATGAGTGATTCCGGGGTGCTCATAGTAATCCAGTGCAGCCACTTTGATCCCTGCCCTCTTTTTTCTCTGTTTTGAGTGCCTCCCTCCTCGCGTTGTATACCTTTTCGCCATTCTTCCATTCTAACATTCCTCGGTGCCTCTTATTTGTCCGCTCCGTTGATCCACAAGCTACGACCTCGTTCTCTGTCGAGTGGACGCGGCGGATGGTAATGCCGGAGGTGACCGAGGTGGGGCTTCTCGGTGTGGTGCTCACCGGAGAGGCCACCTTCTGGCTGTGCGAACCAACGCAACTTAAACCGTTGCCGCAGGACTGGAAATCCGCCAACTGCCGTTGGCTGTATCCTGTTGAGGAGAACTTGAGCGCATTTGCGGATTTGAGCGGCTTCGAGAGTACAGATGCCGTCTACGAGGTGGATTGGAGGGGCACCTCGAAAATTCTTCGCCCGGCGACGTTGGCTTGGAACGTGCGTGGCAAGCGGCAAAAGGTCGCTGGTACCACCTATGTTTTCGTACCAGCGGAAGAAATTAAGGTACTCGATGAGGCATTCAAGCGATTTGTCAAGCAGGAGGCGCAGGTGAAACTGTTGTCGGTACTGCAACCACCGTCTTCGCTGACGCCAGTGCCCTCGTCACCCTCAGCTTCGCCAGCCCCGCATTCAGGGAATGCTTCATCGCCCGGTGCTGCTGAGGGTGCGTCGCTTGCAGTGACGGCTGAGGGCGGCACAACAGAAAGCGAGGAGCCGCCCAATCTCGGAGCGCGGTCGTCTGCCAAGCTCGAAGAGGATGAGACAGAGGCGAAGGTGAGTGCTCACACGCCAAGTCAGCGACAATCTGGAATACCACCCGCGACTCGTCCACCACCGCCGTTAATGACAGCACCGAGTACTTCCGCTGAGGAGGTTGGCGTGGACACGGGCGGTGCGGAGAATGTGGTGCAACTTGCGAGTGAAGTCGAAGATGCCAACAGTGCTGTGTCGTCCTCGGTAGCTCACGAGCGTTCCGCACAGCGTCGTGGGCTCACCAACACGTCGTTGTTTCCGTCGCACAAGCGCCAAACACCTCACCGCGGCACTACGGTGTACCAGGCCCCTATCCACAGCAAGCCAACGGGCAGTCACCGCAGCAACGAAGCTTTTGAGTGGGGCGAAATGTTTGTAGTGCATCGCGGCAGCGTGGATTATCTATGTCCCCAATCCACCGGTAACACATACGGCTTTCGACTGGATCGCGTGCTGCACAACGGCTTTCCCGTTTTTCTCCTCTTCGCAAGTCCGATGAACAATAGCGAGGCCATCGACCCCAACGCTCACGGAGTGCCTGTTTTTGAGAAGGCACTGCTGAGTGGCGAGGGCGGCGAAGGAGCCGTGCGAGAATCGGTGCTGGTGGTGACGCGCCTCAGTTCGAAGAAGCACCAGCCGCGTTATCGCACGAACGACAACTCCTCGAGAGCTGCCACAAATACCACCAGCCGCCATCGCCGTCCTCGCCGCCGCCGCAGCGACTCGGGTGACGACAGCACAACCACAGAAGAGGATGAGGATGTGTTTTTTGAGGAGGAGGAGGAGGAGGAGCGCGAAAGAACCGCACGTGGATCCCGAGGCCGTCCTAAGGACGGCCCCGCCGCCACCGCCACCGTCACCGTCGCCGCCACAGCGACCAAGAAGCCCAAAACAGAGCTGATGTCCTCTACGGATGAGTGTGGTGTCTCCGTCTCCACCACTGCTCACCGGAAAGGGAAGAGGAAAGGAACAGGTACCGCTTCAAGGCAGGATGAGCCGCTACAGGCGATGAGCGTCAACTTATGGACCGATCCCCAACACGCAGCTCCCGCACCTGCTCAGCTGGCGAGAGAGTTTCCTTTCACATCACAAGGTGTGGACGCTCCACAGACGGCAGTATTTAGTAATGGCATCTGCGTGACCTACACAGCTGCGACGGCAGCGAAGCACGCAGCGCCGGAGAAGAAGCGGAAGACATCCAAGCACGGCGGCGCTGCAACTTCCGCAGAGGATGCCGACCTGAGTATGCTTAACGAGCATATCCTCAGCGCCTTCGCACAGGTCAAAAGTGAGGAGGGATAAACAAGGAAGAAGGGAAGAGGACGAGGAAAAGGGTGGCGTGGCGTGGTGACAGCGAAAATTTTTTAAAAGGCAGCTCGATTCGTTTCCTCGGTGCGCGTCGCTTCTGTTCTTTTTTTCTAGCATCCCGCGAGTCCCCCTTTTCTACTTCTTCTCCTGTATCCCTTCATGCAGTTGGGGACGGTTTCGTGCCTTCCGAGCAGACATCATTCCAATTCTTCTCCACCCCCTCCCTCCCCCTGTTCATTTCCCCGTCCGCTTCCAGAACCGCGTCCCTGCCTCATACGCCTCGGTAATGGGATGTGGCTCGCCCACCGGGCCTCACTTTTTTTTTGTAAAAGAGCTCAGGTGTCTTTGGGACTGATGGGCTGGGGATGAATCGACCTCCTCGCATCTCCCGGAGCTCCAGAGTGGTGCCATTTGTAACAGTGCATAGAGCTTTGGGAAACACTGCGACTTTTCTTGTCCTTGCGCTCCTATTTGCGTGTCCAACTTGCTTTCTCTGGCAGGGTGCAAGAAGCTTTCGCTCTTTGCGGTTGTCTTTGCACGGAATCGGCCTCAGAAGGATCTTAATCGTGCGACACGGCATAGAAGAATAGATGAAACTACTTTTTCTATGCACTTCAAATGTTTTGCTCAGTAAGTGTGTGCGTGTGTGTTATAGAGGGTGACGGAGACCGACAAAACGCATGTTGGCACGCCTACATTCTGTGGGGGGATGTGAAAGGGCGGAAGACGAACCACTGAAGGTACCGCTGTCTTCTTCATCATACCTGACGTGTTACTTCTTGTTGTAAGAGCGCATCGACGCTGCCTTGGGCTCTCACTCGGTTGAAAGGTGTTGTGAAAACTGGAACATCGGTGACACCACCCTTTTCGTTTGCCTCACCGAGACTCCGCTCTCCTTTTCGTTGGGTGGCATCGCAGCAACTCAGCAGGCGCGCTCTAAGGCCCACCAGCTTCTCTGCACTGGACCATGCATATATGTATACCAAGAAGACGCTGCTTTTTCTAGATATTTTCACTTTCACAGCTTCGCACGTACTCTGGCGTATGTGTACACGCTGAGACGACCTGCTGATCTGCTTATGGCCTCGCTTCTGCCTCCGCCAGTGAACACGTCAAAAGATGCGTTGCCCCCATCTCCCTCTTTTGATCTTCTCCAGCTTTCCTCCGCGGAGTACGACTTGTGTTCCAAAGATCTCGATCGTCTTTCTTTCCCTCTTTCCCTCCCTTCGACTTGATGCATTCGTTTTTTCTCTCCCATTCCTGCAACCTGCCTCAACTATTTTCCACAGACATGAGGGGAGCGTGCGTATGCGAGTGTGCGTGCGTTGTTTGTGCGAGTGAAGGCATGTCAGATCCACCCCCAATATTATAATTCTTGCTCCTTGAAAAAAAAACCGCAACATTTTACTGGTGCGCTGTTGTCTTTCTCTGCACGCCGCCCACCACCGATTACGTGCCACACCAGCGAACATTTGTTTTTCTTCTCACCCCGCCTTCTTTGTGAACAGGGAAAAGGCCTGCCTGCTCTGATTTCTTTCTTGTTGTCGTTGGCCTTTTTCTCGAATTTGAGAAAGAACAGCCGGAACGTCTGCCTGTAGTGAGATGCACCAGCTGAGGAGGCTCGCCTTGGCACCTTCATGGGTGCAGCAGATACGGTCTGTGTTTCAGTCGAAAGAGTTTCTGGCGGCTTCCAAGGAGCTTCCCACCACCCCGGAGGGCCGTAACCCGTACGACGTTCTCGATGTCACCGTTACCCCCATCACTACCCTCGATGATGTTTCGAAGCAGTTCCGTAGTCTCGTGGTGAAGTACCACCCCGACCAGCCGGGCGGCTCCACGGAAAAAATGGCGGAGGTGAATCTCGCGTACAAGATTGTGAAAGAGCACCATGACGCCATGCTGCGCCGGATGAAGGAGGTGGAGACCACCATGCAGGCGAGCGAGGTGTACCGGCAACACAAAAATGCACGAGTCAGCCGAGACGAGGATTTGGGACGATCCGGTGGGGTTCGCCGCCGTAATTCTCGTGCCGTCCCGACTGCTGGCTCGCAGCGCACCCGAACGCTGAGGGAGATCGAAACACAGTGGTCGAAGTACAAGGAGGAGACGGAGTCGGCTGTCAAGAGCATGTGCAGTCGGTACGAGCTAGCTATTCAGCAGGGAAAGTTCTTTCGGAAGTCGGCAACGATGAATGAGATTACCGTGCGGGAGCGATGGCTACGGAAGTCATTTATGAAAGGGGTGTGGGAGGATGTGCACGAACTACGAGGGGAGCTGCTACGTCGTGGGGCCCGCAGCGCTCAACAGTCCGAGTTAGCTGAGGAGATGGTGAGCTTTGCTTCTACAGCACAGCGAAAACTCAATGATGACTTTCAGCGGCTCACGCAGGAAAGTGTGCATGCGCAGTCTCGGATGTTCATGGAGCGTGGCGTTCTCATTGTGTGCTCACTCATCTTGTTCGTGAAAATGTGGCGGTGGTTTGTGGGATTCACGTTCCACAACACACTGACCGTGAGACTGAGGCAAGGTGTCCTCTCACATTAGGCACGTTAGTTCGAAACTATCTTCTTCCTGCCTCGTCTCATCACTTTCTTCTGACAGAGCAACTGTGTTGGTGGCGGCCCACATTCATGACTTCCCCGGTAAGTCTTGTGTGACAAGCTTCTTTACCTCACCTCAGCGTCGTCTGTTTTCTAACAGGGCAGCACTGCTGAACTACTTCGTACCTCCTGCCCCCCCCCCTTCTCTCTCTCTCTCCCCTTTCCACAGACACGCCCACACCATTTTCGATGCCGCTTTTTTCCTATCAACCTTTTTGGTGGATGTTAAAGGCAAAGGTCGCTGGGCTCCCCACGTCCGTTTCTGTCCTACCCACTTGCTCTTTTTCCTTGTACGCTCTTGAGATGCCGAGGCAGGCCGCTCCGATATGCGAAGCCGAGAGTGAAGTACTCGGGGGAGAGATAGGAGATGGGGGAGAGGAGGAGGAGTGGGGGAGATGATACTAATTCTCGGTGGCCGCTGTGGCTTCACAGAAGATATTACATCTTCTAAAAAAAAGAAAATCGAAGGCCTGTCGGCGACGACTGTGAATATGGGTGGTCTATACCATCCCGCTGTATCTGTCCGCGTGAGCGATACAGTCGCTTCTCAGCGACCTTTCTTCTGCCACGTGTGAGAAGGAGCATGGCGGAAACGACTCTTCTTGTCTTGGGGTCCGCCCTCTGCGCAGTCGTTTTGTGTGCATCTCTAACGGGTGTTGATCTACTCATTATTGTCTCCTTTTTCTTTATTCTCTCCCACACGTCAACGCCTACATCAAGCGGGACGCTTTTGCAAGCTTCAGATTTCGCTGCTGCTTCCTTTTACTCTTTGGGAGAGAACAGCAGAGGGGCAGTGGAGGGAAGGATGCTTCGCCGTCCTCCGACGTACCAGGCCAAGGTGTTCGTGCCCGTCTCCTCTGCTGCGATCGATCCTTATCAGGAAGAGGAAAGTTTCCTTGTCGACGATGACCGCCTCACTGGCTGGTTTCGGTACGTTGAGGCGGAGCTGCATCGATACCGAAGTCCTTTCGTCGCAGCTGAGGCTTTGCTGTCGGAGATGCGGCAGCGGAGCAAGGATCTTTACCAGCCAGAGCGCCTTTATGTCTCGACAGCCCTGCTCGTACTACAGGCATGTGTGTCGCACCTGTCCAAAGACACAGCGGAGGTGGTGCAAGCTGCTGTGCATGAACTGCTTCCCTGCGCCCTGTACACGCGCCGCGCACCGCTCACGAATTCAGCGTCGACACTTTCGTCCTCACCAAGGACACTCGAGACGGTGATGCAGCTGACCTATGCTGGTGCGTTTCGCTTCACCTTGGCCAGGTGGCACCGCTTCCGGGCACAATTGCAACGGCTGGAGCAACACTCCCGTGTGGAGATGAAAGTGATGGACCGGCTTGTTCATGAGCTGGACGGTATGTGGTTGAAAATGTGCTTCTACTCCTGGCGTACGTACTGTCGGCACCTGCAAGTACGGAAGGCACGGCTGCGCCGCCGCATTCTTCGTGCGACAGCAGACGAATCCGCACCGGCTTTTTTGCGGCAATGGCGACGCTACGCCCACGTCATCGCACTCAACACCAAGAAGTCCCGTGACAGCATCCTGCAGAAGCAGGTGGAAGCCCTCTACCCGTTAGAGCAGGAGGCGAAGAGCCGTAACGATCACCTCTCCGAGGAAATCAAGGAAAAGAATCGACTACTGGGGGACAGTCTGGAGCGGCTGGAGGAGACACGGCGCAGGCACAAGGCATTGGATGACCTAATCGCGGAAACGCGGAGCTCCCTCGCAGATCACTGGTCCACCTGGAAGGAATGCACGCGTCTGATGTTCGACGATGTATGCCCGGTGCCAGGGCGAACCGCTGAAGCGCAGCGCACTGAGTATGTGATGAACATCACGGACACAGCCGCGTCGCTGTCGAAGCGCGCACGCGGCAAAACGGGAAGGATGGGGCTGCGGCACCTTGCGCAGTTCCTCCTCGTCAAGGGAGAGGTGGGCAATACTGCGTCAGAGGGCTGTGAGAGTGGAGTCATGCGTGTGGGGACTAACATGGGCTCCTCTTCCGCGCTCTCGACACCGAAAGCGCGTAGCGTGCGAGGGGGTCAAGTTTCGGCACATACCGGGAATCTTCACGCTCGTAGCTTGACTACACGCGAGAGAAGCGGCGCCGGGCCAATGAATCAGAGTTTGACGGTGATACCTCGGACTGCCTCTGCCGTGTCACTTGCGTCGACGGTGATTGAGGTTTATTCGGCGGTGGCATCAATCGCCCGCCCTGTCGTGTCTCCGCTTCATCTTATGGATGTTCTTCATCACAACGAGGCCCACCTCAATATCGCCCTCGAGTTTCTCTCTACCATGTACAGCGGAGGTCACTGCTCCGTGTTCGCCCCAGCGACTTGCCGAGCTGAGATGATGGAGCTGGCCCCTCTGCCATCGGTGCTGCGCGATACGTCGCCACTGGCATCGCTTGCTTCGTTGACTGCCTCGGAGGGGAACGAAGGTGTCGGTGCCGCGACGGAGGAAGTCAAGTGGGGTGCACTTATGATGCAGGACGTGACGAGTGGCATGACGAAGGTACAGGAATGTGCAGATATGAACGAACGATACCTGCTGGCTGTCCGCCAATGCATGACGACGAGCGAGTTAGAGGTAGTACAGAGCTACCTGGAAGTTCTGTACACTCGTTGGGCCGCCGCTGAGGTGCCTCTCTCTCAACAAAAGCTGGAATCCGTGTGGCAAGCGATGGTAAAACCAACAGAAATGCCCATCTTGAACGCGCTTTACCCCAAACACGGCATCGACAGTTTTCAAGAACTTGTACATTATGTGACGAGCGTTGCGGAGTTTAGTGGATGTCCCATTCAGGCACTGGTGGAGCGGCTCGACGCGACCTACCCGTATGATCCGTTGGAGGAGCTGCGGATACTTCGACGCTCAGAAGAGGCGACTGAAATTTTCCGCGAGCATGCGCCGCGCCTCGTGGCACTTCTGGATTGGCTCAAGGATGACTCACAGTCTTCACAGTATCGCAGCGACCACCTTGTCACCTTCTTGAGAATGCAAGTTGGTCTGAAGACAGAGGAGGTCGCCGAGGTAGCGGAACAAGCTCGGCGCGAGGGCGGAGATGTCGTCGACCTAGACGATATGGAGTGGCTCTGCTTGCTTGCAGCATTGTACATCGATCCCTCGCCGTTTACGTCGCCGATCGAGAAGCTGACATGCCTGCTTGAAAATTGTGCATCTTTTCTTCAGCAACTTGTCAACAGCGCGGCTTCGAAAAAGACGAAGTGATGTACCTCTGATCAAGGTAGCGCTAACATCGGCACGCGAATGCTGCAAAGGTCGAAGGGATGCTGATAACGGAATTTGTGTTTTATCGATGTGTGGGTTGTTGGACACGGATGCTATCGAGAGCCCCGATGATGGAGTGAGGCTTCCTCTCGCGTGATCCCCTGCATGTATACTAGTGCGTATCTTTTTGAATCCTATCACTTGTGTTCGCGAAGCATTCGAAAATGCTGCACAAAAACTTTTTTTCGTTGTTGCTGCTACGTCAGAGAGCGATGAAAGGCGAAAGGAAACCTTTCCAAGAACATTTTATATATTTTATAAGTGTGGGTTGCCCCCCCCCCCCCCTCCCCCCCCTTCCCCCTTTCGTTTGACGGTGAAGATTCGCTTCTTTGGGCCGTTTAGCTGATCAAAATCTGCTCACTGACTTCTGCAACGGGTACCGCCGACGCGTAAATGCACGTGCGGGTACTCGGACGGCACTCTTTCCTTAGGGGGTGGAGGCTGCTCTTTTCATCTTCTTGCGGGCGTGTGTAGTGTACGCATTTCGGCCTCCTCTTTTTTCTCGTTCGCAAAGAAGCCCTTCTTGGCAAGTCCTTATCGCCGGCTTGTGTGCCTCAGCACCTCTGCGGATGATCTATTTTGCCTCGTGTGTATATATATGAGTGTGTGCGTGACAAGGGTGAGAGCCTGATCTTCTCACGCACAGAAATACTACTGGGCGGCACAGGAAGAGGGCGCAGAAGGAGAGGTGGGTGGGGGGAAAGGGGGAGATGACAACGTTTTCGCTTCTCATTATTTGACACTTCTTATCGTCCATCTCGATGAACACTACTTGTGACGTCTGCACGTCACTGATACGCTCAGGCACTTCTCTCTTCATCGGACACGAAAAGAGAAGGGGTGGCTACTGAGGTGTTTCAAACGGCGCTAAAAAGTATAAACGCGTATGTAGTGTTGCTCACCTCTTACTAGCCCGCTGAATTCCTTGTGAGGCGCCAGATGCTGAATTTGTTGTGTTCGTTCAGCGCACGATAATCGACTTCCCTCACCGAAGGGCTTCCTCCTTCACTCAAAAAAAAAGAAGAAAGGAATCTCAGCAGGGTGATGAAAGATGAGGAGGATAAAAAGAGTGGGGGATGGGGCTCACCGGATAAGCTCAACATGAAATTCGACTGCTTACGTCGATCCCTCGATTCAAGCGCTCGCATCGCTGCTACCACGCCTTCTCCCACGTCGATCCACCCGCCTCCGTCTGTCCTTTCTCCGTTTTTTTGTGCTTTGGACCGGTGGACCCCCTTTTTTGTTGTGATACGGGGGCCATCGTCAAATCCTGCGCGCCCTTCAGAGCCGCTGCCGTTATCCAACACCAGCGGTGCCGCTCGCTACGCGTGCCGCTGCTACTTCTGGACGCTCCACTGGATGCCAAAGCGGTTTGCAGCAACTCGTCGGCTCTCCTGAAAGATATTATTATCGGAGATTGGGTGCGAGAAAGGCTACAAGAACTGCGGTGGGGCTTCGTTTATCATCATGGCCAGCTTACGCACGGGACACCAGACGTATGTGCACCACTTGGCCTTGGACCCGTCCGGCTCTTTGCTGGCTTCTTGTTCCAGCGACAAAACTGTGGAAGTGTTTCATCGCAACACGGCAGCAGGCTCTAAGGCGGTATGGGAGCCAGGCTGCACCATGAAGGATCACTCCGGCCCGTTGCTGCGCATGGCGTGGTGTCAACATCGCGAATACGGTCCGCTTCTCGCCACCTCTGGGGCGGATCTGCGAATTTACATTTACCACATCAGCATCTCCTCCCACGAGGGGCGGACGTCGCTTCACGCGGTCTGCTGGTCCCAGGTCCGAGGGTACGAGAAGGATGTCATCACCGATCTTGCCTTTATCCCCCCGCAGCAGTATCCGGTGTTGTTGCTATCCACAGCCTCCCTCGACGGTGGCGTGCGACTCTATGATGTACAGCACTCGCAGCAGCTGCAATGCCTGCACAGGGTTCCGCTCGAGGTGGATGCTGCTGCGGAGGGGAGTGGCGACGGCGTGGCGATGAGGGGCGAGGGTGCTCCCGGGACGCACGCCAACTCCACAGACCGCGACGTGGGTGTGTGTGTCGTAAATCCACGTGTTCAACCACCTGCGCCACCAGGACCGATGCTCCGCTGCGGCGGGGTGACATCCATCGGGTGGTTCCCTGGTGCATCGGAAAAGACGATGACCCTCGCTGTCGGCACCGCATCAGGCCGCTTTTTGCTTTATCGCTACATTAGCGCGTCCAACACATTTATGGCCATACCAGCTCTCTGCGTGGAGCGAGGGATCCTGCGCTGCAGAGCGCCTGTGTGCAACGTGAGCTGGGCGCCGCCCGTCGGACGTCGATTCCAGTTGCTGGCAATCTGTTCCCGATCAGAGGTGTTCATCCTGCGTCTCAACTGTGTGTCTCCCTCCATGGATGAGGAGCATAATTTCGAGCTGTTCCGGGTGGATATCGGCGCGGTGAGCGCGTCCTGGAGTCGCTCCAGCACCTTCTTGTACCTCGCCACCGATGACCGCAGTACACAGGTGATTGTATTGCAGATGGAGAACCCAGTCGATCACCAGTCATGGAAGATCGTTTCCTGCAACGCCGTGGAGTGAGATGAAGGTGCACACCCGTGTGCGGCTTCCATTGATGGATCTACTGGGGGCCGCTGCCTCCACGTCGCCCCCCCCCCCCTTCCCGGAGTCTTCCATGGACGCCACTTCCACTCTGCTCACACTCGATTCTTATTTCCTACCAGGCCTAACGCGTGAGTTCCACCTTTCGTATTGAATGACGGGCTTTTGAAAGGCTTCGCTTCTTCGCGCGAAGGGAAGTCGCAAAAAAAAAGACGAGGTTGCAACGCAATAATAAATTACGCATGCATTGTTGGATTTTTTATGGCGTCTTGTCGATGTGGTGCTCTGTGGCGTTAGGGAGAGTCACTCAGGCGTTATCCCCTTCTTCAACTGCCATGTTCTGCATGCTCCTTGCTTTTTTCCTTTCTCTGCCTCTGTCAGGAAGTTACACCGCAGTGACACGCGGTAGGGGGTGGGGGGATGCTAGGTGGAGATGAAGCATTTTAGTGGTGCCTCTTCGTCGCTACCGACTTCACTACTATAACGCCTCGTCAACTTGCTCAAGGTGCTTTCCCGTATGCTGTGGAGTACCAGTCGCCCTAACCGCTCTCTGGCTGCTGACTCTCCCTTTCCATTGTATTGTCCCACGTTTCTCTTGCTCTTTCTTCATCTTCTCGTCACACGCACCGGCGTCTTCATGGAAAAGTGGATAGAGGCAAAACATAAAAGATTCGCCGACGCCGCTTCGAGCAGCGAACGAAGCGTTCCTCGGCCGGAGTGTCTCCCCGACATCGTTTCGATAGGAAGTCGGCGCTGGTAGAGAAACTACTATCCAGCTACTCTCCCCTCTACTTTGTAACATATCTGTGTTTGGCGAGAGATTAATCCTACATTTCGTCAACCATGCACCGCAGTGGCCCCCGCTCTTCCTCAGCAGGGGCGGACGCGGGGCTCTGTAGCCTGCATGGAAAGCGGCGTAACCGATCGGAGCTCATGCCGTGGAATCAGCAACCCGGCAAGATGCGGTGTCAACCGCAAAAGGAGTGCCACTTGCGCAGTGGCGAGCGGCCACGCCACTCAGGGAGAGAAATGGGACGAGTCGGTGGAGCCCATGGTAGTGCTGGAGAGTCACGGGGGCCGAGCGAAAGGGAGCGTAGAAGTGGCACGGTGCGGGGCGGCCGCGACCGAAGCGAGCGCGCGAGGACTGATCGCCGAGATCGTGGCGACAAGGGTGAGACGGCGATGTGCCGTCTGCATCGGCAACGCCGCAGCATTCGGCAGATGCGACAAGTCGGGCAGGGCGTGTTCGAATGTTTGGAAGGGAGCCGATGCAAACAGGCCATGGATAGACGCGTAGGTGGGAGGGGAGCGGGGGGAGTCGTCCGGGGAAGTGGAGAGCGCGGCCGCTTCAGAGATCAGCGGGGGCCGTCTTTTGTGGAGAGAGGCGCCGGCGCGCGGCAGCATCAACGGCGCGCTGAACGCCCAGCTAGGCAGCCCCACGAGCCCCGCTTTGACGATACGAACGCAGAATCGTGGGCGCCGTCGGCGGGTGCCGGAGCTGCTAATGCCGCTGGGGTTCGTCGCCGAACAAGTCGTGTGGAGCATAAGGTGTGGTGTGCGTTGCACGGGAAGCATCTTCCAGTGAGCCAATGCGAATTTGTGCAGGATTGTTGCCACGTCTGTCTCGATCCCAGCACCTGTCTCGCCACGCCGCTGGAAATTCCGTCTATGCTGCTAACACGCGGATGCTTGGAGGTGCTCTGCAGTAAGCATCACACGCTTCGAAGCGTGGGCTTCGTGGAGCTCTCTGAGAAGCCGGCTGCGTATCGGTGTATGCCTGAACATGCTTGCCGCGGTGTGACAGTGCCGCATATGAGCCATGAGATCGGCGCGGCTGCAACTGCGATTTCTGGTAGCACCACTGCAGCAGGAGTAGGCGCGATGCCCGATATGGACGATGACGAGGAAGTCTACACGGGAATGTCGGTGACTAACACTTTCCTGCCGCAGAATGGGAGGGAGACCGTCTCCTCCTTCTTCATGTGAAGAATAAGCATGAGGTGGGGCATCTAACACGTTGTCAGGTTCTTCCCCTCGTGTCGTCGTCATCATTGCGGTTGCCGCTTGTGCGAGGGTGGTGTGCTTTGTGTGTTGCCGCTCACGCCGATCAGCAGCGTTTGTTTCTTGGTGGCGGCTGTCGTAAGGAAAAGAGCTTCACCTCCTCGTTGGCCGCTACAATCCTCCTCCACCTTCCCCCTTTTCGAGGACGAGAGAGGGGGGGGGAGGAGGGGGAGGGTACTCGAATCATCGTTACTATGCACTCCCGCCTGTTCACTACTACTCGTGTTCCTGCTCCCCCTCCTACCGCACTTCTCTCTTCACCTCCACAGATGACCTTGTGGTAAGCGACGGTATGGACAGAAAAGAAAAGAGAAACACAATAGGAAAAAAGAATTCACTGACCGGTGAGTAGGCGAAGCGACTGGAGCAGCCGAGACCGGCGCGTATCTGAGCCGCTCCCGGAAGTTACCGAAAAACCGGTCCCCTCACCCCTGTTGGGTTTTCGCCTATTTTGTTTCTCGGCATCTTCTCCCCAAGTCTACACGCCCCTACCCAACCCCATCGCTCCCTCTCGGTTGGCCCATCGGCTTGTCGTTCGGCCTAAGAAGAGTCCAACATGAATGGAGAGGAGAAAAGGGCTGGTGCTGGTGGCGGAGATGCAGAAGAAGAAAAGTCGGAGAACAGGTGGAAATACGGAAAAGCACTGAAGCGCCGGGCATTATTGAGTCTTTATAATCGCTGCTCATCGCTAGACGTCTTTTCATCAAATGCAAGCGGATATCTATTGAGGCATCGTGTGTCACTCTTCGATTCTCTGTCAACACCGCGGCTCTCTCTCGACCGCTGTGCGGTAATCGTCCCCGAGCTTTCGGGGGCTTCAAAGTATTTATTCTCTTCTTCTTCCTACGCTCCTTTGACTTGACGTCATCACCTTTTTTTTCGCTTCAGGAGCACGACGTGAACGACCTCCTCAAACCCACATGCGATCCCCAAAGTGTACACACCCACAACTTGCCGTCCCACAACGCTCACAGAAACGAAGCCGCAACGAAGCATCGCTAACAGGCACAGCTCGGGGAACATTACGACGCACAGAGGACCGCCCTTCTACGAACACACGCCGTGGTGCGTCATTCAGGTTCCGCGCGATGATCGCTACTCCCGAGATGGCCGAGTACTGTCTCCGTGTGATCGCACGTCATCTCACCGCCCCTGAATCGCCAGCTGTGCCTCTTCCTGCTATCCCCGAGGAGGACTCGGCGCTCTTCGTGACGCTCACCACCCTTCCAAGTGACCGCCTTCGTGGCTGTATTGGATCGCTGCAACCCGGAGACTTGAGGAAGGAGATGAGCCGATTGGCGAAAGCAGCTGCCTTTCAAGACTCGCGCTTTCCCAAGGTGAAAGCGGCTGAGCTTCCAACCCTGAGATGCTGCTTCAGCCTCTTGCACTCCTTCGAACTTTGCTCTGCATGGAACGACTGGGAAATCGGTAAGCACGGCTTGGTTGGCCAGTACGATGGCTACAGCGCCACGTATCTCCCCTCCGTTGCCGAGGAGCAGGGATGGAGTCACCGAGAGACGTTGATTAGTCTTCTGGAGAAGGCCGGCTTTGAGGAGGAGGTGACCGATGCGGTGCTCAAGAAAATGCAGCTGACTCGATATCAAGTAAGCAAGGCTTTCAAAAACTATAAAGACATTGAGAATATATGAGCAGCTCAGCTTTTTTTTTTGATGAGATGCGCATGCGTTTAAAGGCCGAATCTCGCATTGTTCCTTATCGTAGGCCGCATCACTGCGCTCACGCCTCCGCGTGTCCTTTCTGAGATTCACAGGTTGTGAGGCGTGTGCCATTCTCGTTTCTCTCAATCCCATGGATAAGCAGTGCGGAGCGACCCTCCCATTCCCCTTCTCCCTATTTTTCCTGCTCCCCCGCTCCAGTTTTTCACAGCAGTGCACATACAAATGTCTCGCTGTTTGTGCGATGCCCCGAGAGTCTTTTCCTTTTCTATTCTGGTCGGTAGGCTACAAAATATATCCCCTCTGTTCTTCCCTGCGTTGCGCTCTCCCTGTTCGGCGGCAACCAAGGAAAATTATGCACACACAAACATGAAATCGAAAAAAGAAACGGATAGGGGACGAAGTACCGGTCTGCTATTTCGATCCTTTTTTAAATTCTCAATCACTATTATTGTCCCCCCAAAAAGGTTTCAGAATTGCTTTTATGCCGCGCTGCGTCACTCCTCGGCATTTTTTTGTTTCTCGCTCCTGTTCGGCAACTCCCCCTTCAGCACCTCTCACTTTTTCCTTCCCGGCATTTATCGCTGTCCTTCTCCCCTCTTGAATTGATCTTCTCTGCGAGAGTGAGTGGCTAGCGGTTGCGTCACCGCGGCTTACCCGAAAAAAGAATGAAGGGGAACTAAAACGGCGAAGCTTCTGATCGCTTCCCCCAGTTGTCTCGTTCTGTCTGCTTGACGCTCATGATGGGGGATCTTGAGAAATGTGCAGGAGTTTGCCCTGCATCGGATGCTTCAAGGGGTGAGGACGGTGAGTTCATCCTGGGGCGGCTTGAAGTCCAGGGGAAGAAGAAAGCCGAGGACTCAAACGCTTATTTCCTTGTCCGCATCACGCGATTCGCTATCCACACTCTTGGAACCATGGGGGGCCACTCATATCTAATCCAACCCCTCCTCCCTCCCTTCGAACCCTCCTTGTCGCAACTGCATGCCCTTTCACGCTTCCACCTTATCAGCTTGACATCCTCTCTACTTTATTTTCTCCCTTCCCCTTCTTCGTTTCCCCTCCCCTTGCGACGCCACGCTCATGTTTTGAATGATCTTCGTCATCTTGTATTTCTCTGCAAGAGTCGAGACGTGTGCAGCTCTGTTCTGCGGAAACGCAGACTGCTGCGCGCACATACAGGTACGGACACCGACACGCAGCTACTCTCTCGACCATACGCGACTCCCTCTTGAGCTCCCTGCTTAGAAAGGCTTCAGCGCTAGCAGTCTTCTGTTTTAATTCCTTCCCAACCTCCTCAGTTCTGCTTTTTTTCTTTCCCTCTCCTCTCCCTTGCCATCCTTCACCTCGCTCCGTCGCTGCCACCTCGGTTCTTGTTCCGTTTTTGGCCTTCCCCCCTCCGTCACACTATTCTTTTCCCACACCGGCAGACGCATAACTACTTTGTGTGTGCATTCTTCAGCGAAAAAAAATATATAGCGTAGCACATATTTACATACCTACGCCAAGAGGAAGGCCAAAGCGCGGGGAGCGGCTCTAATTAAAAGGGGACGGACATGAGCGAGTTGCAGCTGCGAAGATTCGCATTAGCGTGCATTTGTATGGGTGCGTGTGTGTGGACGTCTAGACGTTATGAAAGGGAGAGAAGAAGAAAATGTCTTGGCGAAGGTGGCAGACAAGTACGGCCGGCCCCCGCCTGAGCGCCGCACGCGTGATGGCCGTGGGAGCCTCAACCGAAGAAAAGAAAAACGACCGAAGGCATTGAAGCGTGTGGATGAGTCGGAGCTGGATCACTGGCTTGATCGGGCTCGACAAGGGCTGCACTGCTCCCTCGCCTGCGGTGGATCGAAGTGTCGCCACGAAAGCTGGGAGTCGATGAAGGTAGAGGAGCAGCGTGTAGCTGCCATCGAAGGTTTGCATTCTAATTGGGTGGGTAGCGACGTCATCGCAAGCCAGCGACCCTCCACGTCGCTTTTCCTCAAGTACCCGATCATCAGTCAATTTCGTACGAAGAATGTTACCGGTGTGCTTAACCTTCAGGAGAAGGGGGAGCACGCGAACTGCGGGCCAGACGGCATCTACGAGCGCAGTGGATACAGCTACAACGGCGCTGAAGATTTGATGCCGCATGGCATCTCTTACTACGAGTTTCCGTGGCCAGACATGACGGCACCGCAGGAAGACGTGGTGCTGCGCAGTGTTCAGGTGATGGACTACCATATTAAGAAGAAAGGTAAAGTTTTAGTGCACTGCCATGCTGGGCTGGGACGAACAGGTCTCATGATCGCGTGCTACTACGTCTACAGCCAGCACATTCCGTCACACGAGGCCATCGACTTGGTGCGCAAGACACGACCCGGTGCCATACAGACAGGCCGACAGGCCCAGTTCATCGCAGATTTCGAAAAACATCTCTGGCGACTGTCGCAGGCTTTCCGAGTTGAAATCTCCGATGCCCTTATCGACGTCGACTTGTTTCTGCAGCGACAGCGGCTCGTCCTACACGGGGAGCAGGCGGATTTGTACAAGAGTGTCCCGCTTTTCCTGCACACTATTTTGTGCCGTTTGCTCAACTTGACGCACAGGAATTCTCAAGCAGCTCGTTTAGCTTTGCAGTCCCTCGGCCCGAGCGCAGCACCGTCGGTGACAACTCTTTCTGTATGCCGAATCGCAATCAATCGCCGCCGCTTCCGCGTACAAAGCGTCCAAGATGTTGCCCTACTTAGCTTCTTGGTGTGCGACTGGTTTCGTAGTACCTCCTCGCCCGCCCTGACTGAAGAAAACTGTGATCAAATCGTCGAACGCCAACGCCAGTCCTTTGCGAAGCAGGAGGCACTGCCGCTGGATATACGCCGCATTTTATCCAAGCGCGCGCGCCACACGTTGGGTATGGTAACTTCGGCCTTTTTCATCATCTCGAGCGAGGTGGAGGACCCTGCTCTTACAAACTTTGCGTTTCATTGCATCGTAGACGCTTTCAATCACGCCTTCAACCCGATCAAAGTTCGTCACAGCCCCCTCGAACGCGAGCTCATTCATTCTTTCTTCCTGGAATGGGGAAAGGGGGTTGGGGACATGTACTTCAACTACGACATGGTGCCTGCTGCCCATCGTACCATTCGTCGTATTGCGTTGGCTTCGTCCATCGTGATGAAGGCCACAGGGACTGCTGACTCCCCGCGTAGTACATCCCCCATGCACCAGGCTCGCCCAGTGCTCTCTGCGACCGCGGAGGCGCCGTGTGTTCCGCGCCACGCAGCGATCACCTCGGTGAGCGGGGCTGGGGTCAAGGCGACTTCACCAACTTCTGACGTACCCGACCAGCAGCTCGTAGTGCGGGCGGATTCTGCGTACAAGACTCGAATTTGGCGGCAGCGCATGGAAGAAAATCGTCGTGACGCGCAGTTTCGAGACGAGAACGTTGATGAGATGAAGGCTTTACATTCTCCCTCGAAGCATGTGACATAGATGCATCTGTACAACGTGGTCAGATCCTGCATACCTGTGTTTTCAATCTAAATTTTCTCTCCTTCAGTTTGGCGCGTGCACAGCGTCCCTCCCTCCCCTCCCCCCGCTCAGCTCCCCTTTCCCCTCCGCTCCGCTATCCGATGCGCGGTTCACTCGGCTGTGTCATCTGGCGCATCGTTGGATATGCCCCCTTTTCTCCCTGTTCTCTTTCTCTCTCGTGTAGCAGTTGTATCTCACACCCGGTTGGCAGCTGAGCCGCTGATTTTTTTGTATATCTCTTTATATTATTTGATCTTTCACGGTGATGGTGTTGAGAGCGTCGGGTAATTGTTCACAAGGAGCTCACTACGTGTACGTGTCCACGTCATTATATGCTTGTTGTATGCCCCCACCCCCCTCCCCCCTTTTCTCCCTCACGCCTTTCCCATCAACCACAGCAGTGCCATCAAAGAAGCGCTGACCCATACGTGCACAAGGTGAAGCTCAGAGGCTGTGGCGAGGGGTTTGCTGCACGGAAGCACATATATATATGTATATATATATATATATGTAGTGTACATAGAAGGTAAAGGATCGGCCGCGTGTTCATCGTCTGCAAGGGATGCTGTTCCCATCAATGTTGAAACTCCGCCTTTGCTTTTTTCTGCTTTCAGTTTTTGTATTTGTAAAATTATCCCGTCGCCTTCCGCTTGAGTTCAACAGAGAAGGGGGAAGGGGGAGTTGAGCCTTCGCTAAGGTTGTCTGCTTTTATCGCAGCGTGGTTACCTGTGAGCGAGAAACTTGTATTGTAACCCATCAGCAAGAATGATGGGGATGGCCTGCACTTTTAACTTATTTAATTCCCGTCCTCTCTCTCTCTCTTTCAGACAGGATCAACTGCACTTGCTGAGGAGGAACCAACAGCAAACGTGTACGTGTGTGTGAGACCGAGAAACGGGAGTACTGTAGCCTCTCTTTCCTTCTTTCTCCAGCGCACATTTTTGTTTCAGCGGGAATGCTCCATTTCGCATTCCATTCCGCTGGATGACGACACACTCATACAACAAGATGACGTGACAGGATCTCAAGAATGGAGAGTCCTCGGGCAACATGCATCGACTTCCTAGCAAGTTGTGCTACCCTCCTGTTGCGCCTTCCCTTTTGAGCAGCAGGGTACCCTTGACAAGATCCTCCGGCACATGTATGCAAACACACACACACACACACACACCTACACATACACACACCTGCCCACACGATCACGCTTTATGTCCCGTCACTTCTTCGTATGTCTTCTTTATTTGTGAGCGCCTTCCTGCTTGCCTATGATAGGCGCGCCATGCTGCCTCTTCCATTTTTTTGTTGCTGAGAATGCTTCACTTCACTTTCCCTTCCTTTCTGCCCCATCTCAGCCTTCTCCGGGGAGCGCAGGGCACCTGCACCTTTCTTTCAGTCCCTCTCCGTTTTTCCCGGACTTTTTTGCATATATATATATATATATATGTTTTCGACGCTGCCTCGTCTCTCCTTTACAGTTTGACGCTGATAAAGCCCTGCTTTATTTCCACCTGCCTCTGTGTTGCTTCGCTTACGGGGTCGGAAATGTGGGTGCGCTGCAGTCGCGTGCTCCGTGCGCGGAGTGAGCGAGGACTGTATTTCCCGATAAATCACCGTATCGTTGATCAGCGCAACACACCTCAGGCGAGCTGTGAGGAGGCGGACATACAAGCTCGGCACCGCCGACATCTCAGGTCCAGCTTCATGACCGGCGAGACTCGGCAGAGCGAGCCGCCAGCGTGGAGTCGGCGATCCCCTCCCACTCATTTTCTAGCACTTCCAGTGCCAGCACGCTGTTCGCTGCGCGTCCGTGTAAAGGAAATGCACAACAGTATGGTATTCTCACACCAACATGTAGGTCCGCTTCTGACCCCTTTGGCGAAGCTGCATGTCACGTTGGGGGTTCTGACCGTTGCGGATGAACCCCAGGCTACGAGTGACGCCGCAGCCGTTGCTCCTGCCGCTACTCTACTGACCGCCATCCAAGATTGCATTGATCAGGCATGCCACGATACATGTACGGTGCCCCTTCAACTTCGTTTTCGCGGTTTAGGGACGTTCGGCGACGGTCGTGTGCTGTTCGTGCGGTGCGTGAGCGAGGCGAACTTCACAACACTGGATGCGCTGGTGCAGCGCATCCGCAGAGATGTTGGCCTCGGCCTTGGTGTGGACATCAAGGGAAACCCGCACGACTCGTACGTGCCACACGTTACCGTTGCTAAAATACGCCGTTCGCAGGCAGAGGAGTTCGGGAGGCACCTTCCGCGGCCGATGTGGGTGAGCCACCAACACGATGACTTCGGTGACGTTACCTTTTCGAAAGTCGACCTCTGTAGCATGAAAGGCCAGGGAAAGGATGGCTATTACAATGTGGTATCCTCCTCTGCCGTAGCGCGTCAGTAGGCTGCTGATTCAGGTGTGTGTGTGTGTGCGCGTGTGGAGGATGAACGTGGGTGGGTAGCCCGCACTGATGCGTCCCTCATCGATAATTCTTCTCGATATGTGCCTTCCCTCTCGTTGCGCTCTCCCCCCTCACCCCCCCCCCCCCGGTGTCCCACCCTCTCTTTTGCTTCAAAGCGCTTCCTTTCATGGGGGCTTTGCTCAGCCCTTCCCGGCAGGTCGCCTCACGAGGGGCGGCGTCCATCTTCAAACCTTTCAGCTATCGAACAGCGCGGTCACAAAGACTCCCCATACACGCCCCCCGAGCGTTGGAAGTCGCCCATTTCGCAAAGGCACGCATATAAAATCGAAAGAGCCAACGTCAGTGATGGCGGATCCGCGAAGTATCGCCAGGGCTCCTTTACATATATATAGTCGTTCATTCCTTTCACATACCTGTGTGCGTATCGCTGTGCATTCGTGTTAGAAAGTGTTTGGAGTGCCTCCCTGAAACTGAACATTTTCGGTCACGTCAAAGGTGGCAAAAGGATCCTTCGCAAAGAAAATACTAGCACCACCACTACAACAGTGGAGCCAGCGAAAAGGTGCGTGAGCCGGAAGGAGATGCTTCGAAACGCCGAAAGCCTTGTTGCAGTCACTAAACTGTGAATTATGTGGTTGGATTTTGGGTGACCCGGCTGCGCTGCCTCAGCGAGCTCGTGTCCTCCTGGACACATACCACTGTACCATTCGGTTTTACTTCCTTACGGAGGCATCGGTGCAAGTCCTTGGCTCACGTTCTCTGGCCTGTTCTGGTGATGCGCACTCTCCTCCTTGCTGTGCTCTCCCTTGCAATGGCCCCCTTCCTCTCTCTTCCCTTCCCAGGCGATTGCATTTGCGATGGTGCGGCTGTTCCATCGACGTGCATCCTCGCTTTCCCCCATCTTCTCTCTCACGCTTCCCCTTTGATCCCGCTCACGCGCAGGTTTTTCTCCCCTCAAAATCTTGCCACCGCTTCCATTTTCCCCCTTTCTCTCCGGAAAGAAGGAGGAAATACGAACTTCCCTTCCCTACTCCTTCTGCTATGTCTGTTGCTGCTGCCTCTGGCCGGAAGAGTTCGCAGGCTGGCGGTGACAAGTCTGTCTTGGCGAGCTCCAACACACAGGGTGCGGATGGAAAGCGCGTCGTTGCACCTGCCCCCTTCACCCCAGCCACGCTGCTGCAGGTCCCCCCGGAGTACAAGCAGCAGCTGCGACACGCCTTCGACAAATTTGACGATTCGGGAAAAGGTTTCATTCCGTCGCACGAGGCCGTTGTGGCGCTCTACGCGCTTGGCTACGATGTGAGTCGGCCGGAACTACACCAACTGCTGCAAGAGGTCGGTGCTGTTGGCGTGGACTCGATTGATTTTAACGAATTCTACAGCGTTTTAGTGCTGAAGATGACAAAGAAGGAACCTCGAATTGAATCAGTGCGGGCCTTCAAGCAGATGGACTGGGCTGACAAGGGCTATATCGGCCTGGAGGATCTGCGCGAGATGGCGAACTCGCTGCATATGGACCTGACGGATGATGAGCTGGTCGAGATGATTCAGTTTGCCCGCTCGGTCGGCTATCACTCCCCTACGCAAGGCCAATCCGAATTCGACGCGAGGGACTCGGTCACGGTGTCGGAGGCCGAGTACTTGCGCTTGATGAAGCGGGCGAACCTTTACTGACCTCTTAAGGACAGCGTTGAGGATGGAGGCTGCTCGAAAGGCAGAAACACAGAATGCAACACGTCGAATGATACACGAACCGCGATGTTTGAGGGAAGAGCGAAGAGGGAGGGAGAGCGCAGCGGAGTGCGGTGCCTTCTGGTGCTTCCACATGCTGCTATTCAGGCACAACACCAGCATCACCCATCGGTGAATGAGGGTGTGCAGGTGCGGGTAGGTGCCTATTTTTTTTTGTTTTGCCCGCTCGGTCAAGAAGTTTCGGAAGCGTTGCGGCCGCCAATTCCCCCATGACGATGTACATATAAAAATACTTGACGTATGACGAGATACTCATGAAACACTTCTCTCTTCTTCTAGAAGAAGTACAATGGCGACAATGAGGCTGCGGGCTCCTACCTTACCTTACCTCCTTCCGACGAAACCAGCTATCAAATGTTCTCGCATTTCTGAGGTTGTGAGCAGTAGGAGTGATGGGGGAAGACACCCTACTCTTTTGATCCACGTTGCATCGGCAGGGGGAAGAACGAGGTAGACGTGCCAGGGGCGTGCAGAGGGAGAGAACCAGAGCCGGCTGCGAAACACTCCGTTTTTACCCACCCACTCTCTTTCCCTCTGAAAGCGATCCTTGGCTTGGATGGTGTCGCTCACTATCTTCGCAAGGCGATGGCGGGCCACTGTCGCTTCATATCGGTCCCTGTGTGACAGTAGCCCCCTTCCACTTTCTCTGGCTTAAAGTCATGGAAGTTTCGCGTTGCCTAGTCGCTCATTAGGAGGGAGAGACGTGCGGTAACCTGCAAGGAACAATCTAGCTACGCATGCTCTCCCTCCCCCTTTTAAGGTTCCCCGCGCCCCATTGACATGCCTCTCCCCCCCCTGTGATGCGTTTTGTGGGAGTGGTGCGAGGGGTGCTACCGGAAGGGCTGCGATGCTGCCGTCGCTCTCTCTTTCCCCCCCCTATTCCCACTTCACCCTGCGCTGCTCTTACATCATTTTTTCAATTCTTTGTAACCGCCGCGCATCTCGCGCATCGTGGACTTCTGAGTGGATATGCGTTTTTTGTATTAGGTGGCCGGCTGCTCCCCCCTCTTTTCTTGTTTTCGAACCCGTCGGCGCCGCAGTGATGAATGCCTTCGGTGTTTCCTCTTATTTTCTGTGGACGCAGAAGGGGCAGACGGTGCTGCCGTTGGTGCGGGGCAGCGGATTTGTGATGGCGTTCCACCAATTGAACACCTTCTTCTCGTACCACGTCATTTCCGCTGCCCATGTCACGTGCCCTGTCCGACACAGGAGCATTTATGGAGACTCCATCGGGCTCAAGGCCATCGGAGAGCGACATGTCAGTACGCGCCTGCTGCTGCCCGACAGCACGACCCATAAAGTCCATCTCTCTGTAGATTTGGCATTTCGCCAGCATTACATGCCAAACGTCGACGTCGCCTCGCTGCGCGCTGTGGACGAGCAACAGCTGACACACGCGCTGCAGCCACGGGAGAAGGGTGCAACCGCTGAATCTGCACTACAGGTGATCGAGCCTGATCTGGAGCCGATCGAGGAGGGCACCAAACTTGTTCTGTGTGGTGTGAACACGACAGAGGAGCGTGCCAATCCGAACGACGATGGCCTGAAGCTCACGCCGATGCGCTTGGCGGCTACCTGTAAGGCTGCCCTCTTGTCCGTGGACTACGGAACGGTCCTCCTTGCGTCGATGGACGAACCTGCAGCGGACAGAAACGAGGCCGGAGGCTCCACCCCGCAATCTTCTGGTGCAGTGCCGCCGCTGCCGTTGAGTATGTGCGGTGGCCCCGTCTTGCGGATGTCGTCTGGGAAGTGTGTGGGTGTTATTGCGGCTCGCATCATGAAAGGGGCCCCACCGAGCGACCCAACATCCCAGCTCCTGTACAAAGATCCGTATCTCGATATCTCGGAGCACGTGTCTCTCCATGCGCACTGGCCACTCGACGTGGCCTTCGTGCCCATCGGTGAGTTTTACGATTCCCTACGGCGCTGTGAGATGTAGCGAGTCGCTTCACATCGTCGCTTTTCTGCGAGGGAACACGGGGGATGGTGTGGGGAAGTCATGCAGGTGAAGGCTCTGCCTTGGAGGACTGATGCCCGGGCCTTCCACGTGTGGCTTTTCCTACTCGCTTGGGAGCATTTGCGAACTTGGTCGCATCACCCGGTGCTTCCGCTTCGCATGTGGTTCCACATCGTGTTCCCCCAGCCAGGGGACGTACGCGGCAAGGGCCTCGGCCGTCCTTGCTCTTATTCCCTCTTCCCTCTTGTATGGGTTTCTCTTTCTCTCTCTCTTTTCCCTCCGCTTTTAAATCCAGGACTATCGTCAGTTTTCTCCCCGCTTCTATTGCCCGTTTCGCAGGTATTTTCGAGTCTTGAGGCGCACATAGACACCCTCTCATGCAGCAAGCAACCCTCTCCTGGCCTTTCCGCTCTATTCTTCGAAGTGTGAAAAGGTCTCTCGTTTGAGAAGTCAAGAGAAAAAACACGAGTGAGAATACTGCTCTCTCTCTCTCTTTCTTTGGGCCGACCTCTGGTCTGCTCCCTTGTAAAGGTATCTCTGTTGCCAGAAAAGAACGTCTCTCTCCATGGCCGTTGCTCTTGTGCTCCGCCCCCTTCTCTCTTCGCCTCTGTTTTGTGCCGCTGACACCTTTCCACTTGTTCTACCTCTTATGATTCCATTTGACTGTTCAGCGCTTTGTGTGAGGCCGGCACTTAAAATTCCATCACGTCGTTCCCTTTTCTTTCGAACTCGTTCCCTATCGCTTTGCTTTCGCTTTTCACATTGCTTGCATTGCCGCACTCTCTCATCTGCCCAGAGCTGCAGCAGACCTGTCAGCATATTCACCTCCGATGCCGAACACCCCTTTGTGAAGAAAGCTTTTCTTTCCTCACATATCTCCTTCCCCCTTTTTAAGTGTTGATATGCGCGCTACAATGGAATCTGTGGTGCTTGCGATGTTTTCTTATTCGTTTTCCTCCCGCTAGGACCATTCACACGAAGGCGATATTCGCTCTTAGCACTCCCATTGGTGGCGCTGCTCTGCTTCAAGACTCCACAGCAGCAGAAACACAGCCAGCTCCATGAAATAAAAGCAAATCGAATACAAGGAATACAATTACTTCAAAGAGTAGGTAAGACTGTGATGGTGTGGGACCTTCTGGTGACGCTTTCCGTTGAACAGCTCCCGCTTTACTTGCGCTTCTACGCCGTCTCTCAGCGGAGACGATCCCCCTTTCCCCGACCTTTCTTCTGTTCATTTGACAGTGGAGAGCGCCACGCGTATCGCCGTCAAATCGGTGCTTCTGACCAAACCTAATACTCATTGAAGGAAGGAACTGCCGAAGGCGTCTCAGTGCGTGTATGGGTGTGTGTCTATGTCTGTGCAATTCCTGGAGCCCCCCCATGGGTGCAGGGAGTTTGTTCCTTCGGTTGGGTGTCGCCGTGGTCCCGCTGCTCCTTCTCGCGTTTTCGCTCCCCCTTTCAACTTCCTTCATTTTTCCCCTTCCTTTTGAACCAGCACTTTCGACACACATCACAAGAACCAAGCCAGCAAGATTACTTTTTCTCACTTATACACGTGACCGCACCTCGGTCTGCAGGTTCGCCTCCTCCCCGCTCATCGCAGCACGTCCGTCTCCTGCTGCAAGGCAAAGTGATACGAACGTCACGGCGTATTGATTGTGGCGCGATACTACGTGAGGGGTGTCCACGACCTGGTTTCACACTTTTCGTTTAGCAAACAGCGCCCCTTTCTCTCGCGGCGCATAATACTCATTTTCTGTACTCTCTCTCTCTCCCTCTCGAACACCACACATAACACTGCTTTTTTCTTGTTCTCTCCTTTTTCCTCTTCGGACACAAAACCGACGTAGACGAGTGTGTGGACACGCGCGTTTGTGTACCCGAAGAAACGGTGAAAGGAGAGAGAAATAACTTCAAGTGGACTCCGGAAACGAAGAAGAAAGCTTGAAAATGGTAAAAAAGATTCCGGGAGCGGAGAACATCCGTGTCGTCATTCGCTGCCGTGACATCCTTCCGTATGAGGCGGAGCGCGGTGACAAGGCGCTTGTTCGCCTCGATCTTGCAACAAATCAGGTTGTTGTGCAACACCCCATCGGCGACCCGGATGTGTTTGCCTTCGATGCTGTTTATAACAACTCCTCCACCCAGCGGGACATCTTTCTACAGGAGGTGCAGCCACTGGCGGATGCGGTGCTGCAGGGCTACAACGCCACTGTTTTCGCCTATGGCCAGTCCGGCTCTGGCAAGACGCACACCATGACAGGTAAGCTGAGTCAGCGGGACACGTGGGGTATGATGCCGCAGGTCGTGGACTACCTCTTCTCGGAAATAAAAAAGATGACATCGGCCACGAAGACGTTCAAGGTCAAAGTTTCCTACGTGGAGCTCTACAATGGCAAATCTCGGGACCTGCTCACCTCAAAGCAGGTGAACTTAGAAATCAAGCAGAATATGGCGAAGAACTTTTATGTGAAGGGTGCGGAGATGCCGGAGGTGACCAGCTTCGACGAGGCGATCAAGTGGTTCAATGCAGGTACTGAGCGGCGACAGACGGCGTCCACCGACCTCAATGATACGAGCAGCCGTAGCCATTCCCTCTTCACCGTACAAATTGAACACTTCGACTTCGAAAACGACCCTAGCTCTCCCATTGTCATGTCGAGCAAGATCAACGTGGTCGATCTGGCCGGCTCTGAGAAGCTGAGCAAGACGAACGCGACGGGTGACACCGCGAAGGAAGGGTGCAACATCAACCTTTCTTTGTCGGCTCTGGCGACGGTGATCGACACCATTGTGAAAGGGGCGAAGCACATTCCGTACCGTGGATCGCCGCTGACGATGCTCCTCAAGGACTCGCTCGGCGGCAACGCGAAGACGGTCATGTTTGCCAACGTCGGTCCATCGGACAAGAATCTCTCGGAAACCATCTCCACCCTACGCTTCGCGCTTCGTGCGAAGCAGATCGAGAACAAGCCCATCAAGAACATGGACCCTAAGGATGCCCGCATCCAGGATTTGATGGACCAGATCGAGGAGCTCAAGAAGCGGCTGGGCAACGTGGATCTCAACGTGGAGGACGGCCTGCGTCAGCGCATCGAGGAGCTTGAGATTGAAAACTCCGACCTCCGCAGTGGCGGGGAGAAGAACAACATTGAGCTGGAAGAGCGTAACCTTTCCTTGCTCGCCCAGATCGAAGAGAAGGAGAAAGAAGTGGCGGAGCGGCAACGTGATCTGCGCAAGGAGCTGGAGCGGCGCGAGTTGGTGGAGTCGAACTTGTCGAATGAATCTAGTCGGCTTCGAGACTTGCGCTTTGCCAGCATCAACTTTCTCAAGCGCGTGTGCACTGATGAGGAGCTTGAGATGATGCGGACGCGCATGTCACCCATGAAAGGTGCGAAAGGCAAGTCCGACGAGTGGGATGTGAAGGAGATAAGCACGTTTTTCCAGGGCTTCGTGGAGCAGTATGAGCACTGGAGAAAAACTGCGTACACAAAGGAGGATATGGAGAAGTACGCACGCCGCGCGATGGCGGAGTTGCAAGAGCAAACCCAGCGCCAGCTCAATGATGCCGCACACGCAAACGAAGATTTGCAGCGCCAGCGTGATGAAGAGGCTTCACGGCATGCTGCGGAACAGAATGCGACGTCTCAGCTGAAAGTCGATCTGAGCGCTCTCCGTGAAGAGAACACAAAACTGCGCGAGAAGATCGAGCGTGACCAGGAGAAGATCAAAGCGAAGCTCACAAAAGCGAAGGAGGAGATGAGAGCAGTTCAGGATCAGTTGGAGGCATCCAAGGCGACAATCACGGAGAAGGAGCGCGACGCCGATCGACTGCGCCGTATGCTGGAGGAAAAGGACGCTGCTGCTGGCGGTGGGGCTTCTGGTGCCGGTGGTGCTCTCGGGACCATCAGCGGGAATGGGCACGACGGAGCAGAGTGGTCCGGTGGAGATGACCGTGCTTCCATCCTACGGCAGCTAGAGGCCGCACGTCACGCGAAGAGTATGATGGAGAGCCGCATCAAGGAGACAAACGTATCACTTCGCCGCTTCGGTGTATGCATCGCCTCCCCAGAAAGTCTCGAGAGCGCGGAAGCGACGGCGGCTAATGGGACGGAGGCATTTGTGCTGGCCGCGGCTGATGAGGAACCCATCGACGGTGATGTCTTGGCGCAGCTACAACAGCAGATTCGCACGAAGCAACGCCTAGTGGAGTTGATGCATCAGCACCAGATGAAGCTTGACGACATGATTCGTAAATATGAGTTTCTCAAAACGGGACGGGTCACACCGAACCTCGCTGCCGCGGTGGCCTCTCCGCTTGGCGTCCCTTCCTTCAGCGAAGGCACGTTTACTTTGCCGGGCGTGGGCAGTGCCGGTGTTGGCGGTGTTGACGAGGCGACGGCGAATCAGGTGAGGGCACTTCTGCAGCACAAGGAGGATGCGCTGGAGGCAATGCGCCAGGAGAAGGACCAGACGTGCGATAAACTAGTCAAGAAACTGAACAAGTCAGAGCGAAAGATCAAGGAGCTTGAGACGGCCTTGGAGGAGGAGCGTGCGCAGTTCACCGAGGAAAAGACCGAAATGGAGAAGCACGTCATAGAGCTGCAAAATTACAACATGCAGCTTTCTGTAGAGCTGGAAAACGTACGCAGCCAGGTGGAATCGCTGAAGACGGAGATGAACAGCAGTGCTCGAGCCAAGGATGGTGAGGTGGAGTATTATAAGACTCAACTGGCAGAAGCGAACCAGCGGCTCGATGCTGTCCGCAACGCTACGGCGGAGTTGGAGGAACAGACGAAGAGTTACCAGCGACTCCAGGAGCAAGTCACTCGCGTCGAAGAAGTTCTCGCCATCAAAGACGAGGAGCTGGAGAGCAACCGCCAGATGGTGCAGTGGTCGAACCGGCAGCTAGAGAAGGAAAAGCAGAAGAACGAGGACTTGGAGCAGGCACTTCGGGAGAGGCAATTGGAGCTGCGTCAGCAAGAGGCGAACTTCCAGGCGGAGTTGACGGAGCAGATGAATGCCCTAGCCGCGAATAACAATCGTCGCCTCGCTGAGACTGTCGCACAGTGTGAGGAACGCATCAATGACGAACGTCTCAGGGAGAAGTCGCTCCACAAGAAGATAAAGAGCGCCAAGTCCACAGCCAGCAAGGCAGCGCAGCGGTACGACGAGATGATATTAGAAAATGAGGCACTTCAGACGAAGCTGGAGGAACTGAAGGTAGCTTCGATGAAGATGTATCTGGAGCGACAGGAAGCTCAGCGTGAACATGAGTCACATCGCCCAGGAAACGCAATTCGATCGCGCGGCCTCTGAACAAGCGATCTACTTTGCTCAGCATTCTCTTCTCCCCCCCCCTCTCCACTGTAACAGCGTGCGCGCTCTGATCTTACGCTCTGATCTTACGTTCTGCTTTTTCATGTGCTTTCGTTAGATAGAGCGAGGAGGAGGGGAGTGGGGGGGGGGCAGGTACTGCTCTCCCGAAACAGCTTCGACCAGGCCATTGTAAGGTCGTTTCCGACGGATGAGCGCTATGAAGGTTAGAGATGGTGATCACCGATTGCAGATTCTTTTTGTATTCCTTCAGTGTTCTGGTCATCTCCCGGGAAAGACGAGAGGGTATGGAACTTTCTCGTTCCCTTTCTTTAAACCGCCAGCCCCTCCTCTGCTCGCTGATGTGTGGCTGCCCTTCCCTTCGACTCCCTTCGCGCATCTTGCTCTTCTGACGAAGCCGGCGACATGCCGATGGAGTGGGTGAGTTAATGGAGGAAAAAAGAGAGAAGGGGGGGGGGACCAGATGCCCATGGCTGAGACTCTACTGCTTATTTTTAAAACAATGATATCTATTTCTACAACTACTTTTCTTGTTGCTTTTTTTTGCCGCCTTTGCGTATTCACATGTATTTCGGCAGCGCGACTGCTTCGCATCTCGCTTTCCTCTCTCTCCATCCGCTTTTCTCTCGCTTTGTTGGGCTTCACGGTGTGGGATAGGAATACGGGATGCGGATCGCGGGTAAAGGCGGCGCGGACAAAAAACGGCAAGGAGGTTCTGCTTAACTCCTTCTTCGGATGGTGACCCCCCCCCCCCCTCCCTCCTCATTTCATTTATAATGTTCCAATGTCAGCACTGCACCACTGTAGTTGAGTAGTGCTGCGGTACCGTTTTTCAGAAAAACTCTGATCCCACCCCTTCCCCTTTGTTACTTCATTTCTGTTGCTCTCCTGTTGTTGATATTGCGCACAGCTCATTTCTCTCTTCGTTTTTCCGCTTTGGTTGAGTGCTCCAAGCGCATGCCTTTTTTGGAAGTACCTTCTCAACTTCCCAACGGCTTTATTGGGTTTGATTACCGATGTTCGAGGAAAGGGATGGAGGTAATGGAATGGCACGTAACAGTCAATCGTATATTGGGGGAGTGTGTGTGTGGGGGGGGGGGGGCTCGTGAGCTTGATGCTTATGTTTTATGGATGTTGACTTGATTGGTCGGAAAGTGATGATGGACATCAGGACGAATGCGCACCAGCGTTCTCTCTGCTCCGCTGTTTGCTCCTAATTTCCTGTGCGCTATAGCTTCGCTTTATCTCTCCCTCGTCCTCCTTCCTACTCACCTGCCTAATTGGTACCATCTCCGCCTTGTCTACATGGCGTAGCACATATGTTGAGAAGAATAGCTGAAAGGCTTGGACTCGTTCCTTTTTGCTTTAATTCAAGAATTTATATAGACGATGTATTTAGACATGGGGTCCACACTGTTGCATCATGAAATGATGACAGTCCCATCAAGCAGCCCATATTGACACAAATGGGCGCTGGGCTAGGTGGAACGTCCTCGCTCAGCAGCGATCGGATATATCGGCTAGCTTTGATGACAAGTCTCACGGGGCAGTCCAGTTCAAGAACCCAGGGATGTCTGAGCTGAGCAACAAAACCAACGTTCTGCAACGAGAAGCTCAACGCTGTCGCTGGCGAAACGTCTCATCTAGCAGTTCCTGCGGGAACAGACAGTGCTATTGGAGCATACGCCGTCAGCTCAAATCTTTTGTCCAGGCAGCATTGATTTTCTGACGAAGTCTCACGGTGCAGCCCGAAGCACGCAACGAAGGCTGCCAGTTGAGAGAAGGAAACCCAATGTTGACGTATCTGATACGAGTGAAATTGGTAAAAAGCCTCAGTTAACTTGTCGAACTCGACCCTGTAAAGCTACTTGAGCAGACGTCCCATGTTCACGCTGTTATCACCGTTAGATCGGATGACTTGATGAACGTTTCGTCGAAGAGCCCAGAGAGCGCGAACTCTACTCTTCGTCTGGCTGTAACAGGCACTACTCTACAGGTCTATTATGTTTCTACGACCTTGTAGTTTCCATTTCTCTTTCCCTTCAGGTTTGACATCGAGCGGTGAGGTTCGCTTGTTGACGAGGCCACGTGTGCTCTCCACGAGCATCGTCCTCTACGGACACGTAGCTGAGCCATGCGCAGCTCGGGATTGAGGTTAGGGTGCGAGCATCACTGGGCACTCTGCGCCGCCTTTCTCGGTCATTGCCCCGAAGGCTAATTTGCGAAAGTCCCCTGAGAACAAAAGTTCTCTCGACTATGCGTCCCACCAAGGACCGGATTGGTACAGGACCGATGGTCACGCGCTGCAGGAAGGCAAGGGTATCCCTTCCAGAACGACAGAGGGTAGGCAGAACGCTGCTGAAATCTTCTCACGCTTCTGTGGGGTTGACACCTGCGGCTCGCTTGTAAGTGCTTTGCGTGACGGATCACGAAGGGTCCCTCCGGGTCCGATGCGGCAAGTGATCGAGATGGCTAGACGCGTGCGATGGGTGTGTCGGTTCCCAGCCATAAGAAATAGGCGCAGCAAAACAAGGTAATGCGGAGTCCCACACGCGACTGGACGCTGATAGTGTGGCCGACCGGAGCAGAGGCTACGCAAGCGGCAGCGGCTGTTGTCGCGTGCTTTATTGCATCTTCATGACAGGGTCGTTTTCTCACTGCTCTCCGCCAACGATACTTTCTCTCCTCTCTCACTCTTCTCTCCTGATTCATTCCACAGCGACACCTTCTCACACAGGACGGTGGCACTTCTGAGCGAGGTGGTACGGTAGAGATGAGGAGAGGAAGGGTGGGAGGCGGCAGACCTCGTTTCGAGTGACTTGTCGAAATCCACTGTACGGGCGCTTGTGGAGGGCATCTGCGAAGAGATGCCGGGTGAGGATAACATTTCTTTTCTTCGGTGGATCGCTCCTTCTTCCAGCTGCATATGTTCTCGTTTCGTCTGGGCATGGTGAATCGCTGAAGTTCAGTGGCAATGCAGGAAAGCGGAAGGTTGGGATGGAGAAAGCTTCGCAGGCCTCCGATCAGCGTCTTCTTGTTCTATCCCTTCACCGCATTTCTCCCACACAGCGTGGCCGATACTTGCACCCGTGATATTAATATTTGATGGCACATTGTTGGGCGTTTTCGCTGAAAGGCAGCTGGGAGCGCGCCCCCTTTTCCTTTGCTTGTAGGGACAGGCGCACTTCTCCTTCCCCCCACCCCCCACTCCTTCTCCAAAAAATAGAAAAGCAAATATACATATATATATATATATATATATATATATACATATATATATGTATCCAGAATGCGTGCGTGCAGCGCACGAGAATGTCACGATCCACAGGCACGGGGCCGACTCTTTTTTTCTTTTTTTCGCGGAGACTCTCCGGACGCGTACTTCGCAGGAGAGAAGCGAAAAAACGCTGATGCAATCCAGCGAGAGCCCTCGACAAACTGGTGATTGCCGCCTTTGGTTGTAGTTTCTGGTGGTAGCACGATCTCCAATCGCACTCTTCGTGAGGAGGTTAGGGTGGGGGGCGGGGGGAAGCCATTACCCGCATGCTTTTGACTCGCATCAGTGCCTTGCATTCTTCCTTCCCTTCCACTGCTCTACCCGCTCTCTGCCCCACCTTTCTCTTTACCGCTCGCTGCGCCCCAATGATATCCTCCCTTCTCCTCCTACGGCTTAACATTTTTATTTGTGCTCTTCGCAAACACGCATGCACATACGAAACAACAATTTGATGCACAACCGACACGCATCCTGCAGTCCGCTCCGTCGNAGTGTCTCGTTAGTGCGTATTCAATGGCCCCCGGGTTGTATTTGCTTCCTCTTTTTCTTCTTTCCGCCTCACATCTTTCCTTTTTGAGTGTATGCGCAAAGGGGAGGGGGGGCGGCATTTTTACCCCCCCCCCCCCCCCCTGCTCCCCCCCCCCCCCCCCCCCCTCCCCACGCACGGAACTCACCGTCTTTTTTGTGTGAGCTCGAGAAGGGGGTGCGTCCGTCCCCTTCGTGGCTACTTTTTACCCCTTCTTTTTTTCTCGAGGGGGTTTGCCCTCCTCCGCTCCCCTCCTCCTCACATACGCAGGCTCATCCATACACGCACGAGCAGGTATACCTCTCCACTGAGGACGACCGCCGCCCCCTCTCCAGCCCCTCCTCCCCCCCCCCCAATTCTCCCAACCATGCCACGTGACACGGCCGAAAAGAAGGGCTTCCAGGCCGCACCAGGGAAGGAAGCCGCGAAGGCAAAACTGGCGTCTGTCAAACGCAGCAAGCGCAGCAAATTCACTCCCGATTCTCAACACTCCCACGGAAATCCCATCCATCGCCCCCTCAAGTTCCACGAGCGCAAGCTGCTCAAAAAGCATGACTTCATGCAGTACCCACAAGATAACTGGCATGAGCCTTTCTGCATCACCAAGTATCATCTCGAAGATCGGGAAGACTACCGCCGCTACATGCGGCTTGTCGGACTCATTCGTCAGCTCCAGACACAGTTGCGCTACCTTCCAGCGGAGAGCAAAATACGTATTCAAATAACGCAGCAGTTGATGGAGAAGTTGTATAACATGGGCCTCATTCACGAAAAGCTCGGGCTCGCGGAGGTGGACAAGGTCGGGGTAGAGGCATTCTGCAAACGTCGCCTACCCACCATTTTGCGTGATCTCAAGATGGCTGGGAACTGTAAGCTGGGTGCGGACGTTGTGCATCATGGCCATGTGCGCGTTGGAACGACCCAAATTCGCGATCCAGCTTTTCTTGTGCCGCGTGGCTTGGACGACTTCGTGACGTGGATGCCAGGCAGTAAAATCCGTCAGCATGTGGACACGTTTAATGCTAAACGCGACGACTACGAATACTAAGCATATGTGCGTGTACTTTTACATTAAGTTGGCTATACAGCAGTTGCAAGGAGGAGGGGAGAGGTTGGTAGCAGACGCTGCGTACGTGAAGCCTCGGCATCTTGTATTTCTCACCTTGTCAGCTGTGCCGTGTATACGGTGCGGTAGAGCCGAGTGGCATACGCACGGTGATGCGTTGGAGGTTTTCGTTTAATTAGTGTGCTTTCGTCTCGATCTCTCGGTGTGTGCGACTTTATGTGGGCTACCTCCCCAACTCCGCTCCCATACCGAACTGAGGTGAGTCGTGTAATGTGAAGCGGGGCTCATTACCACTGCCCTCTGCATCTTTCTTTTGGATAAAACCTCGTTGCGTTACAGCTATATTTTTTTCTCTTCGAATTCGTAAGCAAAAACATAAGAATGCGAATAATGTAGTACGCCGCTTATGACTCCACCCCCGTGCGTTATCCTCGAGTATGAATGAAAGCGGGCGTGCTCTGGCGTTGAGGCCTCCGCACATCCTGCTCCTTACAAGCAGAAGAAATGAAGTTCCTCTTCGTGGGTTACGATCTTCAATTCCTGCTGCAGTAACATCTACACGCGCAAAAAAGAGTTTTTTCTCGGTTTCCACTCGTCTCTGAAAAGATCGAGTGTTGTATCAACGAGAGGCTGCGACTTCTGTGATGCTTCGGGCACTCCTTTACCCCTTGAGAGGGGCATCGGAAACTTCCTCAAAGAAGGATGGCGCTCACTTCGTTCAATTTCCTTTTCATCTCAGACCATCTTTCGGCTCTGCTCTTTTCCTCTCCCCTTCCTGGTGATACCTGGCTCTCCCTGTCTTCTTTGGATGTATATGTACGCGTACACTCATACATGCACCGATGCGCGGCACATAAAAAAAAAAGAGGTACCTTCGCCTCATACACACACTTCCTCCAGGGTACAGTGGTCCCCTTGCCGTCGTCTCAAAGGTGCTTGAATTATTTCTGCATTGTGCCGACCCCCCCCCCCCCCCCACCCCACCCCGGAACTCCGTCTGCTGCGGTGGCAGCAGAAAACCTCGCTGTGGTCCTCTCCTCTTTTTTCCCTTTTCTTCGATCAGCACCGCCCCATTTTTCATTTTCGATTAAATTTTTTTTGCGTCTTTGTGAGAGAGCTCATCCCTTCCCCTCTTTCCTCTCTGGGCTGCTCATCTTTACTCACGTCTCCCTGTCGGCCCCCCTTTTCCTTTGTTCTCTCTCTCTATATAGGGTATTCATCCACCCCCCGCTTCCTGGTTTCTTCTCCTCTCCTTCCCTCCTACCATCTGCTAGTATTGCTATTTGGTGGGAACTGCGCATACCTTTGACCGTTCCCGAAGGTTGCTTCGGGGTTTTGTAGTGGAAAGAGGTGCGTGGGACTATCGGGCTTGGATCGCAGTACCGCAGCTAATTATATACGATCGCATTTCTCTCTCACGTCTCTTCTCTTTCTCCGACCGTGTGGGGAGTTTTCTGCGGGCGTGTCTTTCTCGCATAGGAGTCCGTGGCTTTTTTTTCCAAAGGGGAGGGGGGGGGGGAAGAAGAAGGGTGGAGGCATGTTGCAACAGGATACACAAAGACCATGATAACAAGCCTCGTTCTTTCTCCCTTACTCTCTCTCTCTCTCTCTCTCTCTCGCTGTTGCACTGCCTCACTTTACCGTTTCTGGAACCCTTTTGTGTTGATACCGCCCCCCCTTACGCTGCCTCCTCCGTCTCTCTCGCTTTCTCCCTTTGTCGCGCAAGTTGCCGCTGAGTCTTCGCGAACGAATCAAGAGAAGAAAATACCAAGAAGCGGTGCTGATAGGGAAAAGGAGGAGGACGCAGAGCCGGCGACAGCTTTTTTGTTGCTGTCCTCCATAGTGTGCTTCCTTCCCTCCCTTGTTGTGGAGATACGTGGTTGCCTCGTCTTCTCTGAGGGAGCATTGCTCCTACGATCGTGTCGTTAGAGAAGCGTAATCCGTGGGTCGAGTGAGCGAGCGCCAGATTTTCGTTGGTATCGCCCGGTCGGAATCGACCAGTACTGAC
Organism: Borovskyia barvae; assembly: GCA_030849085.1. Classification (NCBI taxonomy): domain Eukaryota; phylum Euglenozoa; class Kinetoplastea; order Trypanosomatida; family Trypanosomatidae; genus Borovskyia; species Borovskyia barvae. The sequence goes on along the minus strand of JASAOM010001130.1, from coordinate 546,600 downwards.
TGCGCACGCATACGAATTTTCCTTTTCTTGTAGAGAACTTCTTGGCTGTGACGACAGGAGGAGATCGCGTCGCCTTTGTATTCCTCAATTTCATTGGCTTTGACGCGTCCACCTCGGATAACTTCGACGTAGGAGCAGCCTTGGGTGACGTAGCGATTCTCACCGCCACGCTTTCTGCTCGAGATCTCCTTACTGCAGTGTCGCGCTTGCTATTCAACGTGCTAGTCTTCAAGTGCTGTGGCTCGGCCGCTTCTTTCTCCTTTACTTGCCCCACTCCACTTTTCACTTGTTCCCCTCCAGCAATCGACTCGAACGTGCGCCGCCCCTTCCTCTTCCTGTGACTTTTCCTTTTCCCTCGTTTCCCTTCCTCTCCTACACCTCTTTTTCCCCTTTGCACTGCTGTTGTTTTTCTTTTCTGGTTTGTTCCGTCACTAAAGCTCCGATTTCTCGTGTGCGAACTCTTCACACATCCTTCTCTTTTTCAAAATTAGAAGGACATCGAAAGGAAACAACGTTCTTTGTGCAGTTTTGTTGTTGTGTTGCGTTGGCTCTGCCGAACATTTCTTGGGTGCCGCTCGTGACGGCTGGGTGGAGCTACCAGCGAACAGTCAACAAATTCTGCAGCCGGAGCACAGCACGAGTAGTTCATACAGTAATACGAAGACATCCAATCGTTTTCCTCTCTCCTCTCTCCTCTTCCCCTTTCAGCTTTCTCGGCCGCTGTGTGTTCCGGTTCTTTTTTTGTTCTTTTTGTATAGGGAGGGACACGTCTAGAGTGTGGTAGGAAAAATGGGGTGCACCGCATCATCGATGCGGCGTAATGGCGCGCCCGCCACTTCAAGAAAGAAAAAAAATCGTGCGAGTGGCCGTGCTGCTGGTGGTGGTGGTGGTGGTGGTGGGGTGGGAAAGCCTACTTCTACTCCCGCTGAAGGGGACATTAGCATCGACGGTTTCACCCGCACGTGCAGCGCCGTAGGGAACGGGGAGTCAACCTGCCTGGGACCCTTGGAGACGCCAGAAAAAGCGAGGACACCGGTACCAGAGCGTCTGCTAACATCTCCCAGAGCCAATCCTGCGGCAGGGCAGAGGAAATCTCCGCAGGAGGCGGCAGTTCGAGTTCTTGAAGTCGAAACTGCCCACTACACCGTTCCCGACCTCCAGAGAGCGGCCACATCCACCACCGCTATCGTCAATGGCTCTCGATGTAGCACCCCAGATGAGGCGGACGGATCTTTTAGGTCGCTGGAGCTCGCGGGCAGTTTTCGCTCTTCGTATACCAACAAGGGCGATAACGTCGTCATCAATAAAGTTCCCGAGGCACGGAGAAGTCGCTCTGTATCGCCCTCGTTGCTGATGATCATGTCAGAGCATGCGAGCGATGAAGACATGGTATTGATCTGCACAGACTGCGGGGTAGAGATAGACGAGAACTGTGCAACGCAGCTGTGCCCGCTCACAGGAAAAGCACACATTTGAGGTACTCTTCTACGCGTGTTGCGCACGGTTGTTCCCCCCTCTCTCCTCATGCTTCTCGACCACGAGAGGAGAGCTAAAGATGATGAGCCTCTCCGTCTCAGTTTGCCGCCCCTCGAGACACGGGGATGGTGGTGGTGGTTGGCGTGCCATCGTACAATTGCAGATCGATGGGTGAGATTTGTTTGGTGGTATGAGTTGTCAAGCTGATGCGCTTTTCTTGTACCAGTGCATGGTGAAGCTGCATGTATGCTTCGGTTGTCTGGTCATCTTGTGTTTCCTCGCTACTATTTTCCTTTACTGCTCCTGCGCACGAATTGCCACCCCTTTTTTTTATGCTCCTCACTCAGTGAAAGCCGTTTTAAGAGAGAAAAGGAACGGTGAGGTGATGAAGGGAGAGCAGAACGAACATGAAGGAGAAGAGAGAGAGAGAGAAAGACAGGGTACATGAACTGCTAAGGGCGGAAGCGCTCTACGTCTCGAGGAATTTTATCTCTGGTAGGCTGCTGCGTCGAATGGAGAGAAAGGGAGTTCGGCTCATATCTTTGTCTTCTCTGTTCTATCCCTTCATCTCCCTCTCTTTCCCTGCTGCCGTGAACACGCTGCCGTTCGTTGTGGCTGTCACGAGAGGTGATGCAGGCCGTCTGCTAGGCATGAAGCGAACATGGTGGCCTACGCTCTTCCGGTCTCTTCCCTTTCCCTTTCCGCAGCTCTTCTCAAAAATATAAATGCAAATGACAACAATACCCATTCTCCCGCATGCGTATACACAGGAGATGTCCGTGTGCGCGCCCTGCGAGGGGCTCCTTCTTTTTCTTCCTCCCCTTTTGTTTTTTTTGGTTTTATATTGAAAGGGGAGGAGGGGCAAAGGGGGGCGCATGCTACACCTCTTCACTGCTTCCCAGGTAGATGTGATTCGGCGTTGCGCACCGAACGTACTTACATACATTCGCACCTCTTCATCTTTTTCTATTTCCTTCTTTGTTCTGCCAGCTGTGGAGCGTGATGGGTGGTGGTGGGGAGAGGAAGCTATCTCGGAGTGTCTGTGTGCTCTCCAGTAGTGGGTGCAGAGACGTCTGCCACGATGAGAGCGAGGCGAGGCAGAAAAGATTCCCAATGACGAGCGAGCTGTGTGGCTCATACACCGCCTTCCTCCTGCTAATTATTTGTGCTACAGGAAATGTCGACTGATGCACACCGTGTGAGGTCCGTGACGGACGACGTTGATGGGCTCTGATTTTTCCGCAAAAGTTGAAACATCCCTCTCGGCTCTCCTCCTCCTTACTTCGAACGTTGCGAAGATGTCCTGCCATACTTCCTCATGTTTCTCCCTCTTCCTTTATTTTTTTGCGGTCTTTTCCCTTTCCTCTCACCAACGCACACGCCATATATATATATATATATATATATATATATATATATGCACATACAATTACGCAGGTGAGCTAGTGCCCCACAACTGCTACAGGATCAAACATAGGCCCATTCTCAACATTATCAGAGCGGAGGATACAAAAGGACAGCTCAGAAGACACAGACCTACTCACAAATAGACACAGATAACATCTCACAAACACACGAACGCACACATCGTCACTTGCGCTGCACCAAAAGCCCAACTCTTGCTCCACAGACGTAACTCACCACTGGCTCTCTCCCTTTCCCCGTTCGAGACACTTTTTTTTTCGCTCAAACTCTACATTTTTATTTACACATCCTTCGCCTTACTCCACCTCTCCTTTGCTCTGCTCTTCATTCCCTCTTTTTTCCTGATCTGTCCGCGTAGACGCCACATCGATAAGGAAAGGTGAACTTGAAATTTATATCTCCTTTGCTTCTCTGCTTCAGCCTTGCCCGGTGAGGGGTATACTGGAGCAACGCCACTCGAAGAAAAAATAGTGCATTGGATCACTTTTTCTTCTTCTTTCCCTTTTGCTTTCTTCACGTTACTCTGCTTTCAAACATTATAGGACGAGCTACTCCAAGTACCCCCAGCTAGACACAGACACACACACACACACGCAGAAAAGCGGCGACGTTATCACTATCAGCGGAGAACACGCAACTCTCATTTTTTTTTCCAGGGAGTGCCGTTCTTGGAAATCCCACCTCCACACGTTTCCCATTTTGTTTTCTTTTCGTTCCCCCATCTTGCATTTCCTCTACACCCCTGTACCATCGTCATCATGCAGGGTGCCGGCAACGCGCGGAACAGTCGTCGCCGCGAGATGGACTACATGCGTCTGTGCCACTCGTCTCGCAAAGTTTATCCCTCCGATACTGTCGCGGAGTTTTGGGTGGAGTTCAAAGGCCCGGAAGGAACGCCTTACGAGGATGGGACGTGGATGTTGCACGTGCAGTTGCCAGCGGAGTACCCCTTCAAGTCCCCTTCCATCGGGTTCTGCAATCGTATCCTTCATCCCAACGTAGACGAGCGCAGCGGCAGCGTCTGCCTCGACGTCATCAACCAGACGTGGACGCCGCTGTATCAGCTGGAAAATATCTTCGACGTCTTCTTGCCTCAGCTGCTGCGCTATCCGAACCCATCCGATCCCTTGAACGCGCAGGCAGCCCATCTTCTGCATACAGACCGCATTGGCTACGATGCACTTCTGCGTGAGCACGTGAGTGCCCATGCTACGTTGGCGAAGGCGCGAGAGAGTATTCCAGAGCAGTATAGACCGTGCGACGGCTTCGGGGCGGAGGACGAGGGAGCGAGTACCGCTACCCCTTCCCATGGAGCTGTAGCACCTGGGCCGTCTAAAGGGTTGATGGACGCCTACGCGACACCGATGGAGGACCACGAAAAGGTAACTAATGGCACAACGATGTACAGTGCGAACGGAGAGGAGGCAGAATATGAGCCAGGTGAAATCGATCTGTGATGCCGTATGCGGAAGGGGTGTTGTGTGTGTGTGTGTGTGTGACGTCGTTCTGTACGTCCCTTTCCCTCGCAATACCCCGTGGGGGCGAGGGGCCGCCGCTTTTACGGAAGAAGCAAAGTCGGCGATCTTCTTCGGCGTTCGCTTGCTTTCTCATAGACGGTGGGGGAGTAGTGCGTTAAGCTGACGTGATGATGAGGGGGATGATGGTAAGCGAATGGACGGCAGGAACCGGTGAGGGGCTGGAACGGGAGGAGGACGTGGTCACGGCCAGCTTCCCTGGCGAGCGTGCTCTTGGGTAGTCGATTTGTTCTCTCTTTTCTTGCGGTACTTTTTTAAATTTTATTTTGGGGGATATTGCTATACAGGTACGCCGGCTGCATCTCGTTGATGTTAAGTGTGGTTGCGAAGTGAAAGGAAAAAAAGAAATCTTCGCACGAGGTTGGACGGCGTGCGGAGGAAAGGTGGTGCAGGAGATGTACCTGCCCCTTCCCTTCCCCCCTCTCTAGCCGAGTCTTGTTTTTCAGTTTCCCTTATTTGAATTAAAAGTTGTCTCTCCCTCTCTCTACATGAAAGCGTATGGGGAAGAAGGAAATCGGGTGGCGATGATGAGGAGATGTGACGTCAGCGTTTTATATGGGCCCCTTGTCATTCCTAGTCGCATGCGCTGCGCGTAAAAGGCTTTCCCCCCTGTGCATGCGCCTAGGGTGCGCCGCTTTTTCTATACAAAGACTTCGTTCCCTATCTCCCCCCCTTTTCGCTTCCCTTTCCGTATCTTCGCGGTCTAGGGTTCTCCTTGAGGTTGACCTGCTGCACGCCCTCTGTCGGGGTCTGTATCAGGCGCGTTGTTGACGGTATCGAAAGGACGAGGCTGGAGCATATTGGTCAAAGGCATCTTCCTCGTGAAAGGGTGTGAGTGTCAGCGGCGCCAAACAGCAACAACCTTTTTTACGAAGGAGTAATAGCTTTTCCCTGGTTCTCCAGTCTGATGAAGGAATGATAACGCCGCACGCCACTGACCCCGCACGGATGCTCATGCAGCTTCGGCGGATCGGGATGTGCGGGCATGGGTGCATATGAAGGAATCCGACGTTGATAGGGATGACGGCACGACAGGGGGAAGAGAAGCTCTTCAGCCCTTTCATAGAACACGACGGGATGAAGAAGATGCAAAACAGGGACACCCTTGCATTTTTCCTTTCTGTGCACTTGTCTCGCATCCGCCTGACTCTGTTTAGCCTGTCAGACTGTGTGTGTGTGTGTATGAGTGATGGTGGGTGGGTGAGGGGAAGAGGGAATCCATCTGCCACGATGTGGTGCGCTCTGCCTCTTCTCCGACTCTCTCCGTCCTTTTCGGCATTGCTATGCTGCCTTTCATATGGTCACCGCACGGGTTTACGTGGATAGAAGAAAAGGATGTCACCGCTCCCCCCCCCTTTGCCGCCTCTGCCACAAAACTCGTCATCCGTCTGCTATTTTCGTTGCATCTCGCCACGAATCTTTTTTTGCGTGTTTTTTGTTGACACGCACGAAAATGTTCCTCGAAGAGCTTTCTTTTTTCTATTTTCCTACCAAGCATCTTTCGTGGGAGTCACCGTTTGCTGCACGCGTGTGTGCTCCTTCCAGCTGTCTTTCTCTTTCGACAGCATCTTGTTGAACAAAGATTTACTAGGACATGCCAATCTACTTCTCGCTCATTTTTTCCTAGCACGCATAAGCCTTTCTGAGTACTGCTTTGGTTTGATTGTGCGTGTACGTGTCTGTCTCCCTCTTCACCCTCATCTCTGTGTTTCTCAGCGCCTGACGTATTTGATTGTTTCCCTTTTCCTTCCTCCCCCCCTTTTCCGTGTGTGCTTCCTTCACCCACCGTGTCTCCTACTTTGGTTTGTTGACTTTTTCTCCTCAACTTTTCTCTCTCTCTCACTGCTGCGTGGGAGTTGCAGTTGTTTCTTGCGTACGTGCGTTTTCTTTATCCGTGTTGTGGTTGGCGATTATCGTCTGCCTGCCGTGACGCCCAATTCATCATTCATTTCTTTCTTTCTGCCGTCCTCCTCGCTTTTCCTTTCCCTTTTTTTCTGTTTCACACTCACTTTGCCCCCCGCCCCCCCAACCCCTGCTCTCGTGTCCACATTTTCAAGGCTCGCCACCCTTTAGACGCATTTTTTTCGTTGTGGTGGTGGTGACGTCGTTCTGAGATGAACTCGATGTGGTGTGCCATGGGGGTGGGGCAAGCGGGAGAGGAACGCAGGAGCGGCGAGTGCGCTTCCTTCCTCTTCCCCGCTCCTCCGCTGAAGGCAACTTCTCGAGGCACGCTCTTAAATGCTGTACGGCAGCTACCTTCTATTACGTTTGTCCTACGCGTCACCCTATCAATTCGACGTTCTCCCTCTCGCTGCTTTGCTCGCAGTGGATCCCGAGAAGACACGCGAGTGGATCGCCCCTTACATCTCGCTCCCTCTGGATCCCACAACGGATCACATTGGAAGCCGAACACTACGCTGAAAAGAAACACATCTATGTATGTAAAGGTAAAAAATAGCAGCGAGGTAGAGTTCCTGGGCTTGTCGAATGCTTCGTGCGTGAGGAGCCCGATATTTTTCTCAATCCACTGCGCCGGTCCTCTTTCCATCGGCATCGTCCCAGAGATAAGCTTCGTCGATCGGAAGGGTAGGTGAGGAGGCGGAAGCTTAGAGGTGGGGTGGGGTGGGGGCAAGCATTATTTATCGCATCTCATATGGGAGACTCGAAGTCCTCACCTCTCTACCTATCCCCTCCAAAAAAAAAGACGCGCACCTGCTTCGCGCTCATTTTTCCAGTCTCTCAAATCCCAGCGGCCGGCTTTCTCCGTTTCACTTTTCCCCCTTATCAATGTCAGACAACGCGGATGCCGATGTGGACTTGCCCGACTCTCTTCTCTTAGTGCGCGTCCCTTTCGCTGCGCTTCTCACCTTGCAATTTGATCTCCGCTCCACTCTTCTCGCTCTTTTTTTTTTCGGCCCCGCTCTTCCTCGACTCCATTTCCAGAGTTGGAGGAGGGTGGCCACTGACCTTGCCACTTCTGCGCGTGTGCCGACTCTTACGCTTTTCGCGTCCTTCCTTCTTCGCGGTCGTCGAGAAGGAGGAACGCACGACGACCGCGGCAAAAGAGGGAGGTGGTGTTTGTCTTTCCCTTTTCTGCTGTGATCGCGTCGAACGCGACCTTGCGTTTTAAACCACCGGTACCAAGAGCGCCGCGTGTAATAATTAAGCCCCCCCCCTTTCTCCTATCTTCGTCGTCTGGCTCCCTCTTTTCGACATATGCCGTGCGAGGTGACGTGCTCCACCGCCCCACACAGTGTGGCGGAAGAGCCACGGTTTGTCATGGACTTCAGCATGTACAAGGTTGCCAAGTACTTCCGTCTCCTCGGCTACGATACCCTGTGCTCTCGCCATCTGCCACAGAAGCAGCTGATCCCGACGGCCTGCAGAGAAGACCGGACTCTAGTGACGTCGAGCCGGCTGGTGGTGCAAAGCGTAGAGGCCCACAACCGCCGTACGCAAGCCATGCAAGGGCCACCCGGGGTATCGCCAGTGGGTCCGACTGTCACCCGACGGGTGGTGGCCTACAACTCTGACGGGGAGTCGGTGTACACCGACGATGGGGAGGCGGCGGACAACGTTGAGGTGCGCTACCTCTTCATACCACCATGGCGAAGCAGAGATTTTGGGCACGTGATGGTGACGCTTATCTGGAAGGCTGCTCTCACCTACGATGCGCAACGAGTGTTCACGCGCTGCGTCACCTGTAATGCACTGCTCGTGCCGGTAGCGAAGAAAGAAGTGCGAAACCGCGTGGTGACGAGCATTTTCGAGATGTACGAAGACTTCACCGAATGCCCCGTGTGTCAGAAAGTATTCTGGGGTTTTGATGGCAAGAGCGTGATCAACTACAAGAGTTTCCGTACTCTTACAAGGCTACGTACGTTGTGTATTTCAGCAGGGGCGCCTGTGGAGAGAGAGCGGACAACACTGACGCATCTCAGTTGCTTTCGATCGTTCCCACGGCTGACGAAGGCACTTGTCTTCTCGTACTTGGGCGATGCCGATTTGGCAAATGTAGTAGAAGTGTTTCCGGTGTTGCGAAGCCTCGCGGAGGAGGTGCAGGAGAGCCAGAGAACTGGCAAACCAGTTCGAAAACTGCACCTGAGCAAACCGTGAAGACATTACGTTTGCCTTCGCGGCTTGTGCCTCCTTACTGGCAGCGACGCAGCGGAGTATGCTTATCCTGTTGGAGTACCTCTCATAGCGTCGGCGGTGGGGGAGGAGGACACGTGTTCGCTGTCGCTGTGCCGTCTTTGATTTTCCCTTTCCCCTGATTTATGAAGTAGTGAAGTGACCTACTCGGATGTCACTCCGCCAGCAACAGCCAACTCTCGCTTCAAGCTCACATTCTCTCTTTTTCCTCCGGTGTCTCGGTGATAATGGAGCTCTCCTGCTTCGACGTGGAGTGGACTCCTATAAAATGAAGCAAACAATAATGACGATAAGGTTTTTCTTTTTTGCTTGTGCAAGTCTTTCCTTTTACTCGATGCTGGTGACGCATCACTCGGTCGTGTTGGGCGTGCTGCACTAATCCATATGCAAATATGTATGTGCATCTATTTGTATGTGGATATGTATGCCTGGAGGAGTTGGGCTTGCCTCTATTTCGGGCATTGTACGGTGATGGCAGTGCCCCACATAGACAGCAGCGAATCCGAATCGAAGCGATCAGACAGTGGGCAACGTGAGCGAACCCTTGGCCATCTCGATGCTCGTTTCTTTCTTCTTGTAAGACTTGTCCTCTTCTACTCTCTCCCTCACGGTGCATAGGAAAGGGGTGCGACTTGTGACTTGCGGTGGCTCCTCTGCCCTTCCCGACCACTATCGCTTCCACCCCCCTCTTGCTAGGCAGCGGATTCGCCGACGGCGGTTGACATGAGGTTCGTCCAAAGTAAGGTAGACCCCCTTCCCCCCCACCCCACTGCGTCCATCACTTACCCACAGCTTCGTCCTTCAGGTCCCTTTTCAGGGCAACACCCCATGCTGTTGGGTGGCGCAAGGGAAGGATAAACTTGATGTACTGGGAGAGAAGGGTGGATTCGCTGCGGTGCCGTTCGAATGACAGCGATGATGCAGATGGACAGATCGATAAATCTTTGGTTGGAGGGAGCTTTACGCCGTCGTCACTGCGTTGCTTTTTCAGATGGCTCTTCACGTCTCAATTCTTCTTCTCCAACTCCTTTTCCCTTTCATATCGCTTCCCTTATTCGAGCACCTCTGCTCTCGCCCATGGAGGAAAAAGCGGTGTTCTAGTGGGTGGCGTGCGCCTCCGTAAGCTTCAAAACCTCATGAGTTCTGTACGTCGACCTATCACCCCCATCGAGATTCTCCGTAACTGTCGGGGCAAAGAGGTCTCGATCGAACTGCTCGATGGCGAAACAGTGAACGGCACTGTTATGCGCACCGATCGGGCCATGAACGTTGTCATGAAGCAATGCATTCGCACTGGCGTCGATGGCGAGACTTTTTGGAAGGCACGCGAGTGTTTTATCCGTGGCGCCAGCGTTAAAAATGTGCGCATGACGGACAGTGCTCTCGTCGCTGTGCCGTTTTCATCGCGAAGAAAAGCGGCGGGTGGCAAGCGTGCACAACCATACAAGGAGAAAGCTGCGGCAGGCGGGAAACGAGTCGTGAAGTGAAAAGAGCGCTGTGCCGTCATCGTCACCACCACCACTGCACTTTTTTTCATGTGTGTGGAGAGGCCATCCTCCCAGTAGGCCAGCTCTTTAAGCCTCTACGGTGACTGTGATGCGCATTTTCTCCTTCTCACCCGCTTTGGCGCAGGCGAAATGGTTTCATCACAGAGCTCCATTGTAGGGCTGCCAGGGCTTGCGCTGCTCTGTCTCTGTTTTGACGACTTCTACCCGATATATATATATATATATGTATGTATTCATGGGAGAGAAAAGGGAGCTGGTTGTGTGAGAGCGAGACAACTTCACGGCTCTGATGCGTACGTGCGGCATAGTGCGCATGGGAGTGATGGCTTTTGGGTGCGCTGAGTCGATGATGGATGGACCATCTGCAGCGACCGGAAAAACCCCGACAGGAGAGAGGGAAGGAGAAGAGAATAAACGCACATCTGCGGATTCTTTTTCCAGTGGGTGTGACGGTATCTTCCCTTTTACCCCCCCTTTTTTTGGAGCTCTCTTCTATGCCAGGCTTCAGCCGTGCTGCGATTCTTTCGATTCTGTCAGACTGGCGCCAGGATGAGACGGTATTTCCCTGATTGATTTATGGCGGTCCTGCACTACCGCACTTGCCGCGCTTGAGAAGGGAGACCCATGTTCGCTGCGACGATCCCCCCTCATCGACTCTCTTTCTATGATCAGCCCCGCTTTCCGTTGTGGGATCCCTCTCTCGGACGGCTACGTCTTCATCTTTTTTGCTCCTCCGACCACGGTTCCTCCGATCCTTCCTGCGCCCCCCCCCTCTGTGCGCCTGCACTGCGTGTTGTGCCATACGTAGGCACTGCCGACACCCGGCGGAGGCGTGAACCCAAATTTTTTCTTTTGGCGTGTGCATCCCTCTCCCTCTTCACGCCGCTCCTGTTGCGCAACTCCCATTTCCCCCCCTCCTTTGGGTCGGGGACACATACACATTGAAGGAAGCGCGTGTACATTTTATTACCGTATTGTTATGAGAAAAAAGAACAAGGCCGTGGGTGCACTGAGGGAGTTTGCCGTTCTGCCTACCATCGGCAGGCATTCCCTTTCTCCTGTCCTCTTTTGCTTCTCTCGCGCGCGCTTTTCCATCGATTCACGGAGAGGGAAATACATATATATATGTATATATACTCAGCGGAGGGTCTTGGGACGTGCACCACGGTAAGTGATGTGCCTGAATGCTTTTTTTCTCTCTCTCTTCATGCATGTCAAGCAACTGCATTTTATAGTTCACCTTTGCTCTGCCTACTCGTTCCCTTTTCTTATCCTTGTACCACGCCCATATCTGCGACGTGTTTTCTTCTTTCTCTGGTGCGGTGCACATCTCATACACTTGCCTTCTTTCCCCCCCTCCTCTCTCTCTCTCTCTCTCGGTGAGAAGGTTTTCGAATCCAACCCTGTGCGTGTGTGTGTACGTCCCCCTATTCCCCTTCCCCCCGTTTTAAGCGACCCGTGCTGCTGTGGTGGCCACTCGCTCAGACGCTGCGTACCTACATTAACCCATTCCCCTTCCTTAAGGGGACGACACACCGCAAAGTACGAACTCTGTCAAAACACGTACACACACACACACGCACACACACACATACCTTCCATAAGGAGTACAGCACCGAGGAATTCGAAAACAAGGAAGCAAAAGTTTTAGAATCGAAAGTAGTGCTCCATTTCTGCTTGCTACCCGCGGTAGCGGAGAATTCGCTTCGAGACTCAATTGAGCTTCTCTCGCATCCTTCTCGCCGCTTCCTAGCCGGCTTCTAGTGGGGGCTATTCCTGGAGGGACTGACCATTTTGTGTGTGTGTGTGTGTCGTGTCCGTGCTCGAAGGGCAAAGGAGAGTAACAACGTCTGGAGGGTGTGCGCGTGCGAGTGTTGTGCCGCGTGCTGGCGTGAACAAACAACCCCAGACGTGCCTCTTCTTTTTTCCTTCTCGTCTGCCAACTCGTGGGAGGTCTTCTTAGCGAGAGTTTAACTAAAGGAACGGGTCCGGGCAGGCCGCTTGTCTTTGGTGTGCGTGTGTGTGTGTGGGCGGCGGTGGTGCTGAAGGGATCATGCTGGGCGGTGGCCGCCACATTTTTGTCAATCCGAACGTAAATCCATCGCAGGGCACCCTCGTCCACCATCTCAGTGGCAGTGGTGGCGGCAGTGGTGGTTTACATCAAGCAATGAACCCCGTGACAGGCAGTATCCCTGGTGTGGGGAATGGGGTGCAGATGATGGCACCAGGATTTCCTTCTCCGCATAGCATGTACAGCTCGCAGCACCACATGGATGTGTACCGCACGAATGGTAGCCTCTCCATTGCGGCTGACCCGTTCCCTGCGACACCGTATACCCCCATCACTAGCCTCTTTATGTCTCCGTCCGTTCGCAATTCGCTCACGACGCCGCACTCGGTTCGGCCGCGGCGTCCGGTGACGCATGTGACCTCCTCCAAGTTCTCCATGTACACGACCATCTACAACCTGGAGGCGGAGCCGAAGCCGAGCGTGATGCTGCCTAAGGTTCGTATGCAGGTGTATCAAACCAGTGCGCGGTACACCGGCAAAGACATTCTGCTGCGTAGGCTCGTGAATGTTGCGGTGAAGGAGGAGGAATGCGCGGCCGTGAAGGAGGCCCTGCGGCAGTACCGGCATCCCAACTTGGTACCTTTGACAAACATGTTTTCCACCGAGGAATTCGTGATGGGGAGCAACGATGTGATCATGGAGTATCGCTACATCACGGGGGCAAAGAGCTTACAGGAAGCTTTCTTCTCCGAAGGCCGCCGGGCGACCGAAGGCTTGCTGTGGTCTTTTACTTGCCAGCTGGTGGGCCTGCTGCGCTCGTTTCACGAGACCCTGATCCCTCTGCATGGCCTTCATTGGTCGAAGATAATCTACGTCGAGACAACGGGTCGCTTCTACTTTACCGGCTTGGGGCTCACCGATCTGCTCGAGCCCCGTTGCAGTGCGGGACAGCAGCACTTTCTCATGAAGCAGGACATCCAGTCCTTGGGGGTCGTCCTTTTTCAATTGGCGTCCCGCAATCTCAACGTGAAGCTGGAAACGTTCACCCACAAGCAGCCGCTGCCAGGTTTCTCTCAAAGCTTTTGGGAACTGATTAAGACTTGCCTTGAAGGTCACGCAGATTCGGCGCAGCTGTGCCACGCACTAGGCGAACGGATGTCTATGGAGGTGGGACATCAGGAGGGCCACACAGACTTCCTAATGTCTCAGTGTCAGAAGGAGATGCATAATGGTCGTCTGATGCGGTTGCTTATCAAGCTCAGCTTCGCGCTCGAGTCACCTACGGAGGTCCACGAATACACATCCGAGAATCAGCGCTACGCCCTGCGCCTTTTCAATCAGTTTCTATTCAACCAGGTGGATGAACACAATCGCGTCAATGTCGACTGGGGCCATGTCTACCACTGTCTGAATAAGCTGGATATCGGCTCTGATGAAACTGTTCAACTGATCGGGACCGACAACAGCAGCACCGTGCTGGTTGTGAGTTACGCTGATTTGCGTGCCATGCTGGACAGTGTCTTTGAACGAGTGCAACAAGTTTCCCAGATGACAAATGACATCGATCCACAGACGTACTCGATGTCGCCTGGCAGCATTTAGAGGCGCTCTGCAGCGCGACACGGGGAGGGGAAGGAGAGGAGTTTGCCCTGGACGCTGGGTAGATGTGCGCATTGGAAAACAGCTTATTGAAGATTTTTCTGGTGTTGAGTGCCCCGTACCCGCTCTCTTTTCTTTATGTAATGTTCCATTTGCACCGTTCGCCTTACCAAAAATCCGTTGACTGGGCCGCACGTCTTCTCTGCTCTCCTTTCTTAGACTTCCTTCTCGGCTATTTTGTGCGCGTTCTCTGATACGCTTGCGGCATCAGTGCCTCGCTGAGGTGGAGCATCAAACACAACGAAGCTTTCCGGGTGTGTATGGGCGCTCGTGCGTCAGTGGATTCGCTTTCACATGCGCGCCATCAATGCGTGGTTTGCTGCTGGATGTGCCCCCCGACTTTCGTTCTACAATATGTTTCCGCTCATCTGACTTTTCAGTTCGTTTTATATGACAGCCTCACCGCAATGGTGGGGGGGCTTTGTGGTGCACTGTTTCTCTTACCCTGTGTCGTTGCTGATGAGCTTACGAGAGAGAGGGAGGGGGAAGCTGGTGCGTTGGGTATTGCATTGTTGCTATCATATATATATATATATATGTATATGTATGTATGTATACATATCTGTATATATATATATGTGTGTATATGTAAGGGCGTGTGTATTTGTGAGACGTTCTGCCACACTTTCGTCTTCCTTGTCGTCGTCACTTTCCCCTCCGTTTTTCGAAGTTATGGCGGTGTGTCTTTTTTTTTCTGTCTGTTGGACTCCGAGTAGAGTCGCGTGCGGCCGACTCTCTTTCTTTTGTTCTTCTGTGTGTTTTTACGTCCCACATCGAGCTATTGCAGCAGCGCTGGTTTGAGATCTTTCATTTTGCTCTTCGTTTTTGGGTTATCCGTTCGTCCCGGTGTTTTCTCCTTTTCTCTTCTTCTTTGGGGGAGTTACGGCAAGCACTCCGATCCCGAGCACACCGGCAGCTATGCCCGTCTTTGTACATCCTGTCAGCTCGCTCCACACCGCCTCTTCGTCATGTGGGGTAAGGAAAGAGTGACGGAGGCACTGCCGCAGATGTGTCTATCGTTCAGCTCCTTCGCTGCTTTCTCTTGTGAGAAGTGCGGCCATGTGCGCGTCCGTTCACCCCTTCTTCCCAATGAAACAATATTAACGGTTGCGCCCTCCACACTCTCTCTTCAAAACGCCATTCATTCCGTGCCGAAATGCAAGGAAGGGAAAGAAATCGAGTGCTAAAATAGAAAAGAAGAGAAGCGAGGAGGACAGTGGAAGCAGAAGTACCGGACAACGCGAGGTCGTACACGGAGGCGGCTCCAAGGTAGATGGAGCAGGGTAGAGAAAAATAGGAAGAAAACCCACTCAGAGGAGTGGGTGGGCCCGTGTGAGTGGGGAAGGAGTTTGATGGATGCTGTAGGTCGAGGATGGGGTGTCGTCTTGTAACAGCAGGCGACGGCAAAACATATCTATCTATATAAAAGGTACAGAGCTAAATCAGCTTGAACCACACCAAAGCGAAGTAGAAATGCCTTTCTGATGAGAGTGAAGGCGGCGTATCTCACTCCATCAGTAAAGCTAGTACCGCTTCTGCTCTAGGTGGCGGACGCGCGCCACCTTCAGGGTTTCTGCAAGGCCGATGGTGCGTCCGCTCGTTTAAGTTCACCTCGAGAACACTCGCCCCTCCCCCTATTTCTCTTACGTGCACTGCATCGCCGGCACAGAGGAAAAGCCTACCACGCGTGAGGGAGGGGGGGGGGAAGGGAGGGTAGAGCTTTACCTGAGCAAAGGAAGGGGCATGAAAAGGTGGCAGAAGCCCCGCCTTTTTTCTCCCATTCCAGGTGTGGTGTGTCGCACACACATCCTTCTCCGTAGGGGTGCGAGCATCTGCGCTGAATTTTTGCCAAAGTGGACCTCACCCGACCTGATCGGGTGATGTCTGGGATGGGGAAGGGGGGGAGGGGGAGGGGAGGTATGGCGCCTTCGGTACGGTCGTCGTCGTATGCGTATGCGTATGTGTGAAGCCTTGTTTTCACCGTACCAATTCTGCAACTTCTTCCGCCGTAGGTGTATCGCTGCCTCCCCCCCCTCTCTCTCCCCCTCCGAGCGTTTCCCAGAGGCCACACGCTTCATTTTGTGCATAGAGCCACGCAGAAAACACTCGCGCCTCACATACTTCCGCTGCCTTCCTCCCTCCCCCCCAACCTCGCCGCATTGGTGATCTCTTCGCGTCGCCTCTTTCAGCAAGGACCATAATCGACACTTTTCCTGCCTTTGCTGAGACAGCTGGGCTTTCGGAGAAGACGAAACGGCGACATAGAAAACCAACAACTTCTGATATTCCACTTCTCCATCTTTTGTTCTGTTCTCATTCAATAGAGGTGTCATTGTGGGAGTGTGCAACTTGTCAATTTATTTCATCTCCCGGTGTATTTCGCAGAATCGCCGCGCCTCTTGCTGTTTTCCCCCTTTCCATCTTTCTTTTCTCGATACCCTTTGATCTTTTTCTGCGATAGTCACCCAACGATGGCGGAGATGACCACGGAGGTGATCGTGGCGTCGTGCAAGGCGAATGGCGGCTACGCATCTCCTCACCTCAACGATCAGCTCTTCCTGCATTGCAAGGGCTTCACCCGCATACAAAATCTCGAGCCCTACAAGGATATCAAAGTGTTGTGGTTGGAGCAGAATGCGCTCTCCGACCTCTCGGGCCTTGAACAACAGACGGATACCCTCGTTTCGCTCTTTCTTCAGAACAACTTCATCCGTTCGCTGACCTCGTTGACGGCGGTGCTTCACGGCCTTCGCGTCTTGAATGTTTCCCACAATTACTTGACTTCTCTGCGTGGCATTGCGAACGCATGTCCTTCGCTGGAAACGCTGCAGGCCTCGCACAACCAGCTAACCTCGCTGCAGGTGTGTGAGGAGCTCTGGCGACTCGCTGGGAGCCTTACGAGTGTCGATCTCTCTTTCAACCGCATTGAAAGCGTCTTGGAGCCGCTGGAGGGCGCGGTGGCCGGTACCGCATCGGAGGTCGCTGCGGCAGAAGGGAACTGCACTGATGCAGATGACATCCGCATCGTGGACGTACCAGAGGTCAGCGGAATCGTATCAGCCCCTGTAAACAAGGGAGCGGCGCAGCCGCCGTCCAGGTTGGATCCTCTCTCTATCGTACAGTTTTTCCAGCACTTGCCGCTCGTGAGTGTCATCTATTTGCAAGGGAACGGACTTTCGCAGCGCGTGCGGCAGTATCGACGCAACATGATTTTGCATCTCCCAGCCCTCACTTACCTCGACGAGCGCCCTGTTTTCCCTGAGGAGCGCAGGGTGACAGAGGCGTGGGGTCGTGGAGGAGAGACAGCGGAGGCGGCCGAGCGTGCGGCCGTTCGTGAAGAGAAGCGTGCGCACCTCACGCAGTGTGTAAGTGTGCTTACGGAGCAGCGCGAAGCTCAGCGAGTGGTACGCGATCGCTTGACGCAGCAGTTTGACCAACGAAGAGCTCAGGAGCTGGAAGAGCTCATGCAACGGCGCCGTCTAGATCGTGACAACCGCGCTGCGGTGGGGCGGGCAGAAACTGCGGCCCGGGATGGGATTGAGAAGGCCGAACAAAATGATCGCTGGGACGTTGAGGAACTTTTCCAGGAGACCCAAAAGGCTCTTCTGGCGACGGAGCCAGCTCACCGACACGCCTACGAGCAACACATGGCGGTGTCGAGGGCTGCATATCAAACGGCCCAAGAGACCTTTGCGCATCGCGGAACATCGGGGGATGCCGGAAGCGATGACGAGAGCAGCAGCACTGTAACGAGCGTGGCCGCCGCCGCCGCACTCCAGATAATCGAAGATGCGGCGACACAATCTCATGACAGCTTCTTTTCCGCCCACGTCCCTAACGAGGCTGCCTGTGATGCTGCGATGGACCCAAAGGCACCACCGGCCCATTCGCTGGCATCCACTGCCGTAGCGGCGCTCCTTCAGTCCGATGAGGATATCCTGCGAGAGATGGAGATGGAAATGGAGCGCGTGCTGTTCGACACAGGGTCCAGCGCCGCACCGGAGAGGGCTGTCGGCGGGGCGCGGGACGCAGAGCATCGTGACGCAGCCCCTTTCGGACGTCAAATGGTAGACCGCACGATGCTGCGTTTGGAGAAGAATGTGCACGCCGCTGTGCATCAGGCTTCAGAGCAGTTACGGCGACAGCAGGAACAGCAGATGCCACAGCGCCGCAGCTCGGACACGCAGCGAAAGAAGGTATGGCAGCGGTTTGAGCAGTGGGAGGCTCGCCGCGCCTCTCAGCAACTGAATCAATAGAGAGGGAGGGAAGATGCATCAGACGAAACGAAGATCTGTGTATGTGTATATGCGGATGAGGGATAGAAACGAGTGGGTATGGTTGTACCTTCGACACAAAGTTACCTCTAGCATATATACATATATGCGTGTAAGCATATTCTCTAGAGCCTTGTCCTGCAGCTGCAGGCGCTCTATTCTCCCTCCCATCGTATGGCTCTATCACATCCCCTTCTGAGTTCATTCTGCGGTGCACACCACGGCACCGCATTCTGCTCTTTCACTTCTGTGAAAGAGTTCTCTTCGGCAGCTTAGATGAAACTCACATGGTTCGCCTCCTTTGACATGAGGGCGCCTTGACCACACCTCGCAGGTGCATGGCGCCGCTGCGATATGCAGGCTGGGTCGAGCGGCCACGTTTTTTCTTTTCTCATTACCTTGCTAGAGCGGATACGGAAGGGAAGGGGAGGGGGAAAACTGGGCGGCAGGAGGCAGCGTGAAGGAAGAGCTCCCGTGAAGGGGATCGATGATATATATATATATATATACATATATATATATATACACGTATCGTTGTGTCGTGGGAGACGGGTTTTCGACGAAGTGACTGCAACGAGCGAGCAGCTACCCCCCCCCCTCTCCCCCTCCCCCCCTCCCCCTCTCCCCCGTGTTCCCCTCCTCTCACTCCTCCCTTTATGTAAATAGGATGAAGCAGAGGTCTCGCCTTTTGTTTTTCCGTGACGCCTTTGAGCAAGGCTACCTACGATGATGATGGAGGATCGAGGGAAGCTGCTCTCATAGAAAGAGCGACCGTTAAGGAAAAAATGACCATGTTGATGAAGTTTGTCATTAAAGTACAGCAGGGGTTCGGCACCTTGTGTTGTGCCCTTGTGCTTCAAGGAGGTGGAGTGGAGAGAGTTGCGTGTTGAAGGATCCTCTGAGGTCGCACGTACGGTGTCTGGCCTCTTGCACTCACGCAGGCAGGGTGGTACAGAAACTGCTCAAAATTATTTATCTGCTGCTCCTCTTCTCGCTCTCGTACTTTTGGGTTATGTATGTGGGCCGTGACCATCAATCGTTCTGCCCCCTCTCGCAGAATTGGAGAGCTTTTCTACTCGAAGAATCTCCATCTCCTCCCGCTTCACTGGGGAGTATCCCTTTTCATTACTGCGATGCCGCGAGAGAACGCCCTCGGCGAACTGAAGCTCCACCCACAAGCAACACATCGAGCATACGCTGCAGCCTTGCTGATGTCCACTGGTAGGAGGCGATCCACTTAAAAGGTTTTGTTCCTCCGTTTTAGCTACTGAGCTGGGGGTTCTGGTTACCGATATCGCCGCAGCACCGCTGTACCTTGTGAAGCAAAGCTATGAAGACGATGAAAGTGCGGACCACGGCGCATGTGTCGTGCCGTACTCACCAACTGCCCTTTTGCTCACCTCCAGCAACGGTGGCAGTGTGTCAGTTGATCACACCACCGAAGCAGGCCCCACCATTGTTTGCACTCTGTTGCAATGATCTTCCTGGCTTCACCGCTAGCGAGGGCGAGCGGTTTGCCATCTCTGCTTCGGCCTTCCACCCTCGGCATCAGCTGCCATTTGTACTCTCCCGCGTTGCGGCTTCTTGCGCCATCCAAGGCCTTTCAAGGGAGGGAGCCCATACCGCAGAGGAGAACGATGCGCGTCACTTAGTATTCACCGGCTCTCGACAGTCAGCGCTGGCGCAGCACGGTTGCAGGCTGAGTATAGCGCACGAGGATGCTATCGCTGCCACTGTGGTTTGGAGGCCAACGTGCAACACACGTCTCAACTCTGTCAGTGGAGACGACCGGTTCATCTATGCGATTGACGTGGCGAGTGTTCCCGATGTGCATCGCGTGCGGTGTCGATTTCCACAGCTGGGCCCACGCTGGATGCCTCAATGTACACCCACGGCGACCACCGACGAGGTACGGTACGCCTTGGCTACTGTTGAGTCGGCAGCCGACGAGGCCCCGACGGCTGTCAAGGATGCCTGTTTTGCGGCTTGCCGCCCGAGGGCACGCCGTCATGGATGGTGGCGGCATCTCCCTACGCCGTGTCTCGGTGAGTCGGACGCGTACGCTGCACTGGTGCTAAGCCAACATTGGGCAGCCCGCGAGTGTGCCGTGAAGTTGATCGGTGTCGAGGGTCGATGCTTCTCGTACAGATGCGTGCAACGCCCGCCGCGGACGAGCAGCCCAGCCGGTGCAGCCGCTTTACCCTTCACAGGCGCTTTTTTGCAGCCGCACAAGTCCTACTGCGGGGTCGTCGTGGATGACGAGCGTGCCGCGATGCAGCTTAACGGGCTACAGCCTCTTCTGTACCTGTACACGTGGACGGAATGGGTGCCATGGAGCAGCAGCGTTGAGCTTCCGTACGTTGTCGTCGTGGCGAGCTCACCCGTTGGCACCGACGTTTCCGTGAACTGAAGGTGCCGCCCGGATGAGGTTCTACCGAAGACGCTGTTAGGCTTCGAGCGAAACGCAACCAGGAAGGGGTGGTGGTGATTAGGCTCTCGGCCTGCATGCCGATACGACTTGCGTTCGCGCGGCTTCCCATCCCGTTGGCACTTGCCGTGTGGTGAAGGAAATATTATGGATCTGCTGCAATGCTCTTTTCTTTCCTTCCCTTCCTCCTCTCTCTTTCTCGTCGAACGCGGAGAGAGGCTCGAGGTGAGGAAATGAGCAAAGTAGTGGGCCGTTCTTGAGATTATAAGGAGCGACGCAGTCCGCATTTTCACATATCATTCTCACCCCACTCGTCAAAAAGGCACCACGTGCCGCCTTCCCCCCCTCTCCCCTCCCCAAGTAGAATGAATTGTAACTCTGCAGCTTCCTTACTCTGCTCTGCATGGGCGTGTGGGATTACGCATGCTGGTGATATCGCATAAAAGGAAAGGGAGGCGAAGTGAGAGATGTGGTCTCGGGCCCCTCCTTTCCGCCCCCTTCCCCCCCTTTCCTTCTTCCCCGCCCCATCTAATGAAGCTCTCACGATGCAGGTGTGTCCGTCTGTCTTTCTTCTCATGGGAAGAGAAACGAACGAGCCAAACATTCCGTCTCTCGTAGGTTTCGTTCTTCGCGCCCCTCCATGCCTTGTTAAATATTCTCATCATTGTATTTTTCTGCTTGCCACTGCTGCGTGGATCAATATATGTATATAAGCTTTCCTCCCTTCTACCCTGTCCCCCCCCCCCCCCCGCCCGCGCACACCCGTAGCCCAATTCGCTGTGCATTGGGTGACTTCTTCAACCCAATGAACCACCCGACATGCAAACGACTTCTCTCCCTCTCTTCTTTCCCTTCCTTTTCTCCTGCCAATACCTGCACTTGCGCTTCACCTTCTCCGCCCTCACACGGATGCCTTTCCTTCCATCCTTCTCCCTTCCACTTTTCCTGGCCTCATCTCTGCACAGCTTTTCGCTCTCAGCCACTACCTCGACCTTCGAGTAAAAAAATCCAACCCTCACACTTTCTTCGTGACAGTCATCATGCCTGCCAAGGCCGCTTCCCCCAAGACCGCCGCCAAGCCCGCCGCGAAGGCCGCTGCGCCCAAGCCTGCCGCCAAAGCTGCCGCCCCGAAGGCCCCCGCTCCAAAGCCGGCTGCGAAGGCTGCGGCTCCCAAGGCCGCTGCTCCCGCCGCTCGCGCTGCTGGTGCTGCGTCCAACGGTGTGTACGTCAAGAACTGGGGCGCTGGCTCCGTTGCCGATGCCACGAGCGTGTTCTCCGCTGCTGGTAAGGTGCTTAAGGTTCAGCTGCGTCGCCACCGCTACGCAATCATCTTCTTCGACAACTCCGCTGCCGTGAAGAAGGCTATCGACCTCTTCAACGAGAAGGAGGTGCTCGGCCAGACGGTGCTGGTGGTGCCGGCGAAGACCAGCCCCAAGAAGGATGCCCACGAAAACTCTTCGTGCGTATTCATCAGCCCCATTTTCCGCGCTTCGACTACGAAGAAGCAGATGATGGAGCTTTTCTCGGGTGTGAAGGTGCTGCACATGCGCGCTTACCGCCAGAACTTCATTTACGCGTACCTGGACTCCCCCGCCGCGGCGAAGAAGTTCGTGGATGAGAAGAACGGTATGGAGTTCCGCGGCCACAAACTGCGCGTGGTTCTGTCCGCCAGGTCTCTGCAGAAGATTCTCGCTCGCCAGGAGGCTGCTAAGGTTGTTATGGCCGCTCACCGTCACCACAAGGAGAAGGAGCACGCGTAAAACAATGACTGCACGACGCTTCTCTTGGTTGCGTACCTTTTTGTGAACAGATGTGTCGCAAGTGCCGCTTGGTACTCCTCCTACCCCCCCTTCCTCCTTCCCCTTACCCCTTCTTGTTTTTCTTCACCTCCTTCGCTGTTCCTCCCCCCTCTTCCCCCACAAGGCATTATGGAGATGCGTCTGTCAGAGTTTTGCCTTCCTGCCAACGTGGCGCATCAGATGTGAAAACATATGCACGCCGCGCATGTTACTCACTACGAAAAGGAAAGAAAGGGAAAGGGGGACCGAGGACAACACGACCGCCGGTTTGCGCAATAGTGCGGAGGGAATGGTAAGAAAGTCAGAAGGACTAGCGGGTACGGTTTAAAGGGAGCGAGGCGAAAGAGAGAGCTCCTGTTGTGTGAAGTGGCGTTCGGCGACGAAGGGGGGGGGTGAAGGATGAGAGAAAGAGAGACGTGAGGGAGGGATCCCACGCTCTCTTTCTTCACTTCCTCTCGTCCCCCCTCCCCTTCACCGCCGTTTTTTCTTCTTCTTTTACCTTTCGCTGAAGTTGTGAATGCAATATAAGTAACACCGCCACCCCCTTCGTCCTGCGTCGTCGTGTCCCATGCCGTTCTTCGCTTCTTCTTGCGGACCTAGGCGGGTATACGTACGTCCTCCAGCGTGTTTCGCCCCCTTTTTTTCTTAATTGGTGAACAAGGAGGCGTACTAGGTGATCAGACTGATTTTTTCTCTTTTCGTTTGGTTTTTCATTTTTTCTATTTCTCATTTTGTTTGTTTGCTTCCTCATCTCATGCAAACGTACAAACAAGCAAAATCGACGCACCACTAGACAAAAAAAAGAGCGCGCATAAAGACCGAATCACCTCCTCCAAAAACGGATGGGAGAGATCGCATCGGTAGACACACATGCACACACTCACAGGGGGTGTTGTGTGTGGGCGGTGGGGAGACGCTCTCTCCAGGAACGGCACTCGCAAAGTTTGGCTGGCTTTCACCGTCGTATCGTCTGGCGCGGACCGTGTTGTTTCGAGACGATGTGTGCGTGAGCGCGGAGGTTTTCAGCCTGCCTTTTGGGGGGCCGCATAGCCCCTTACAAGTGGAGCTGCGGTACCGTACGAGCTCCAAGTCTTTCTTTCATCAGAGAATGCGGTGAGGAGCCACTACGGACTTCGCACCACTTCCACCTCCGTTTCTCGTTCACGCTTTTTCGTCCTTCTTGTTTTCCTCACCTCGCCTCCGTCTCTCACTTGTGTTATGTTGAGGCCCCTCTCTTGCTTTCTCGGCCCTCTTATTACTTTGGTAATGCCTTCGGTGGATCGTAGATTCGACATGGGAGACTACTGTTGCGCTGAAGCGAAGATCACAGGAGAATAGCCGCCATCAGGGGTTGGAAGCCTACGACCTGGTGCTCCGTGAGCGAGAGGAACATAGAGCGCTTCTTCTCGTGAGAAAGCTACATCCAAAAAGGAGAGAAACATCTGAGGGCAGGCGTCCGATAGGGCTTCGACAAGTGAGGCCTACGTGGAAAACACGTAAAATATTTTGAGTGTGCGCCTTCTGCCCCCTCGCTCTGCCGCGTGGGCTCTTTTCCTCAACCTGAGAGCCTTATCGCGGCCTTTCCCCCCCCCCCCCCCCCCCACACACACACACACACACACAGCAGCTTAACCGTACACGCCAGAACATGGTGAATCCATGTCTTCTAATCCGTCCTCCCCCATCTACAGCTCTCCCGCGTCTACGGGGTTTGCGGTTCCCTACCTGCCGTCTTTCACTCGCCGCTACTTTCGGCTGTCCCAAGCCGCTTTCGTGATAGCTGATCACCTGGTGCGCAAATATCGTCTCACCGAGAGTGTGCTGTTGACCTCGCTGTGTTACTGGCACGAGTTCGTCGCGGCGCACGGGCCGCGGAAAGTAAACGAAATTGTGCTGGCCACAACATGCGTGTTCCTCGCTGCCAAAGTTGAACATGCACACCTGCGTCTCGTTCACTTGGTTGAGACGGCGTTCGATTTTGATGCCAGCACAACGTCCAGGACGGAAGTAGAGCAGTGGTGTCAGTCCATCTTGGATGTGGAATTGGTGTTGTGTGACACCATCCACTTTGACTTTGTGCGCATTTTCCCGCTTGCGGATACCCTGCGGCGAGTGCAGCTTCTCACAGAGTCGGGCCAGCTGGACGATGCGGCACTTAAGACGATCAGCACGGTGGTTCGACGCGCTTTCCTTTTCTCGTTTATTTCGCCACTTTGCATCAAGGTGTCGATGCAGCACCTGAGCACCACCTTGCTCTATATCGTTGTGAACGCCGCATGGAAAGAGTTGTTGCCGGCTTTTCAGGGCATCTTCAGCGCTCCAGAATCAGCGTTCCCGGACGATGTGACGATCGAGGGTATCACGAGTGTTCTTATGGACATCTTTGCGTACCTGCACAAAAAGCTCGGTGTGCCGGCGCTGGACGATGCCAATGAAGCTCGCTACAAACGCCGCCGTTCCCAGCCTGGTAACGACGCCGGCGTTCTAAGCTCTGTCTTCAGCAGTGCGAGCACAGATTTTACGCCTCTCATGAAAATGACGGAGCAGTAGGTGCCGCAACAGATGAAGAATCTGAGAGAGCAATCGGGTCGCAGGATTGGTTCATCGTTGCTCCTGTGCTTCATCTTAAGCTGTCTGGGTGCGTATTTGTGGGAGTGTGAGTGCGTGTGTGTGTCTATCTAGTGCATCTGCTTCGACCTCGTTTTATCTCGTAGCCCTTCTTTTGATCGTTAGGCATGGAAAAGACGTTAGAGTTCCGGCACTGCTGGATGCGCGTCTGATGAAGGGGGAGTGAGGTCTAGGGAAGCACACCAAAGCGGTAGCGTAGCGCTGGAAGAACTTTCACTTTCATCCGTACAGGCATCCACGCATTTGCAACTGACGAGAAGGAGAGAGATTGAAGGGCTGGGTGGGGGGCTGCCGCCTTCCTCACGCTCCTTATTCCTCCGCCAACTACTACTTGTTGTGGTTCTCCTCCCCCCCTCTCCCCTCTCACACCTTCCTCTTCCCACCACACTGTGTCCTCTTCCCCTCCCTCCCTTGTCTCGTATCCCCCTCAAAACATTTTTATATTTTCTCCGTCGGTGAAGGGATCGCTGGAGCTTGGGTTTCGAGTTTCGCTCTCGCTGGTGCTGGTGAGCAATTGGGAGAACCGCCGCGCTACTCGGTGTCCGTCCCGTCCCCCCTCTTGCTGCAGCTTTTACGCACCGCCCTTACAACGTGGAAGCACCATTTCACATTATAGACCGACCCTATGCAGCTCTGCAGCGGGGCAGTTCGGGTTCACCGTCGTGAGGGTGTGTGCCTTGATGGTGAGTCCGTACAGTCCATGGCAGTCAACACTAGTGGCACCATCCTTGCGGTCGTTACGCAACTTCACCTTCACTTCTGGAGTGCTGGACCTCATGTCGTGTACTTGACTTCTATTTCGATTCCAGGCACCTCTCTGGAGGAGAACCCCGCGATGCTGGTGCTGTGGCGGCAACGGCCAGGCAGTCACCTCGCTGTCGTCACGGCTCGTCGGGTGGTCTTTTTCGAAGCCGACATCAACCTAAGGCCAGAGGAATTTCTCGAGGTGGTGAAACGGAAGCGCTACGGGGTGTACTTACATCACGTCGACTCCGCCTCGCGTGTGTGCTACAGCAGTGAATTTAGGATAGAGACAGGCATCGTGGCCTGTGCGGCTCCTGCGGGGCCGTACGCCTTCTTGGTGACCACCACCGCCGGTGTGGTGTATGTCGTTGGGTGGCACCAGCAGGGCATACTGCATCAATGGACGACGGTAGGGCTGCAGACCGGTGGCCACGTGTTCCAGATCGCCGTCGAAGGAGAGGAAACGGCCAGTGCGGGTAGGACCACAGCAAATGATCCCCTGGCGCGACCGGGGGATGCAGCGGCCCTGAACCCTAATGCATCTGCCACCACAGTAAAACAATTGTCCGGCACTACAGCGCCACAGCCAACGCGTGTCGATCCGCTTCAGCGGCGCTTTTTACAAGATGGACAGAGACCGTCCCTTCCTCCAGGAAGGGCACCGGCCGATGCGCTGTACGCAGCCTCGCCATCCTCCCCAAGTTGCAGCACCGGCGTTACTGGGGTGGGTCCGTCATCGGGGGTTATTCGTCCACCAGGCGCCGCCGTACGAATCGTGTCGACTCCCTCTCACTCGAACGACCGTTCCGTGGCCGATGCACCACACCCTGAAGAAATCATGCCTGTACCCTCCCCTAGCGATGAGCGAGGGAACTTAGAAGAACGCGTAGCGCGCCAGGATCGCAGCGCACCCGTGAACCGGACATCGGATGCGGCGGCATGCACGCAGCGACCGTCGTGCATCTCATGTATTTCCTCATCTGCTGTTGATTCCACTACCGTGTCTCCGCACCGCAGTGTTGGCGCGGAGCGGTTGTCAGGTATCATTCTGCACGCCTCTTTCGCGGCGCGGTGGAAGGTGCTTTCCTTGGTCTTCTCCTGTGGCAGCGTGGCCCTGTGCCGAACTTCGTGTGGAACGAACTTCACGCATGAGAAAGTTCAGCTGCACGGGAGTGTGACCCCCCTCACGTCATCGTGCATGGCGGCCATTAATGTGCGACACCTGTTGCTGGCCGTGTGCACCCAAGCGGGCGCAATTTCATGCAGACGGGTGGATGCCACCTCTCTGACAGTGCTACCTCAGCCTCTCTGGAAGGGACTACGTGGCTTGTGCGACGCTCTCTCCTCGGGTCCTTCCCCTTCGGCGCCCCTCTCCCCCGCGCAATCTCTGGGGCTCATTGCTGGTATGGAGTGGTCCCCTTCGGAGGAATTGCTGTGCGTGGCTTCCTACAAGTTCGGCATGGTACTGGTGCACTACAGTGGTGGTGTGATCACACGGCACCTCTCTGGTTCGTCCAGTGCGGGCCTTCTGCGCCAGGTTCGATGGCCATCTTCAGAGATGAAGTCCAAGCGGAGGGACTGTCGGAGTGACGAGCCTCAAGACGGGCACGCTTCTCGATGGTCACCGGAGCCTCGGAAAGAGTCCCCCTTGGGTTGCTCAGCTATCGCTTGGAGTCCGGATGGAACTCGGCTATGGATGGCTGCTCCTCGGCACTGTTGCTTTTTTTCAGTCCAGATGTCGCGGGTTTTGACGGTGGACAACGTGGGGCCATCAGACGGCTGCCACACTCCACTAGCGTTGCTCGCGGACAGTGGGCTGTACCTTTGCTCTGTTTCGGAAGCTGGCACTTCTCAGGCAGTGTTGGAGCTGATTTTAATCCCAGAAGAGTACCTTCGGGAGCAGTACCCTCTTTTATACGGTGCCGTGTCGAGCGACGGGAGCTGGATAGCCTGCGCTGGCCGCTGTGGACTTGTTCTATTCAACCGGGAACGCTGCACGTGGAGGCTGGCATCGAAAAAGCAGGAAGAGCTGTCTTTCAGCTGCATAGCAGATCCCGTGTGGCTGCGTGACGTGGCGGTTGTTGTACCGGCGCTGCGAAAGGATTCGAAGACATTCGAATTGATTGTGTTCTGTACCTCGAGCGTGTCCCCTTCGCACGCTTCAGCACGGATTGCACTGGACGGCAGACCGTCGCAGCTCTCAACTGTCCACCAGGATCACCTTGGTGAGGGCTACGTAGTGGTAGTCGATTGCAGCCAAATTGTTCGCGTGTTCCGTTACGTCTTCACCGATAATGTCCAGGGGCTCTCCTCAGGGGCTCCGTGCGTCGCCCTCACATCTGTTCAGCAGCTAGCACTCTCCCCGGACTTGGCGAGCCCGCTTCACGTGTACCCAGTCTGCCTTCGTGGTGAAGAGGACGACCGTGAGTTCTCTCAACGGATCCAGGATCAGGTGGAGTTGCTTCTGCTGCTGCACAAGCGAAGCGACCACTCTCTTGTCTTGCTGCGGGGGGTGCAGAAGCATCGTGGAGAGGTATCCGGTGGGGCGTCCTTGAATGCGGAACCCGAGGCCGTGGCGCACGTCCATACCATCGCAATGCCCTTTGATGACACGCGTAGCAGTTACGTATTCCGATGCTGGGTGGACCGCACGGCACCGGTGCGCGGGGCCGCACTACTGATGCATGAGGAGAAGCAGGGTCTTGTGCTGACGCAGCTCATGCAACCGTCGCGCCACATGGGAAACTCGGCCTTCGTGGCGACGCAGCGGATGGAAGTTGCAGCCACGCGGGATTCGGAATTGCTGCCCCTCTGTCCTTCACCCTTCGACGGGTGTATGATATGTATCGGCACCGATACGTCTGCTTCATATCCTAGCAACCTCCGCGGCAACGTTGGGGGGAGTGGCGCGTCTCCGCGACCTCAGATGGCACTGCGCCCCGTTTTATATGCGCATCGTATTCTGTCGCTGCTATTGCTTGCTGCGATGCCGACGGCCCCAAGTAACGCGATGAGGTTCCGTACCGCGATCTCCGCCGCACGCCCCTCTGACTCGTCAAACCTGCCAGATATAACAGGAGAGGCTCCAGTGGGTTCCACCTCCATGAAATCCGCATGGCCGTCGTCGTCGTTCTCATCCTTGGAGATGGACGGTAGGGCCGCTGCCTTCCTTTGGGATCGCAAGCTTTTCTACTGGCTTGAACGCATGCGATTAAGTGGTACCTTCACGGCTGCGCTGGACCTTTTTCTTCATACGGCGCTGAACGACACTCCGCCGGCTTCTGTCCCTGGTTTGAGCCAACGAAGTGCAGTGCGGGCCACCATTACCCTTCTGCGCAACTATCCCGAATACTATGCGATTGTGATGGGGTGTGTGCGGAAGATGGACTTCACACGTTGGCATCTCGTGCTCGACTTCCTAGGCTCACCAACAGACTTCTTTCATGAGTGCATGGCGCACCATCGCTACACGGAAGCTTTGCATTTGGTGCGCGTCATCATGATGGGAAACTACAACCCAGCTGTCGCGCTGTCAGCGGAGAGACTAGCACAATGGAGCAACGGGGACAGTGGTGCACCGAAACACCTGAGTGACGGCGCGGACTCACTACAACAGGCCAACGACTGTGCCGTGGAACTGTTTCAGGTTTTTGTTGAAAACGGCAGCTACGCTGCGGCGTGCGACATCATGCGTTTCATGGCTCTTCTGGAGGAGGAGATCGCCATGCCCATCGCCAGTGGGATCGATTTCGGCGACGCTGCAAATTGTGGCACGAACGTCCGTGGAGCAGGAGGTTCCTCTGGCGGCTTCCTTTCAAGGTGGCTGCGACAACTGACGTTCAGTGGTGTCGCATACGACGACTATGAAGCGGTGGAGGGGTACTCCGTCGGTGCCACGACGGCGGTCCAGACGAAAACGACCGCGGCGACGTCGAGTGGCGCGATGCCTCTCAAGGTGCAACACAGAGTGGAAGGGTTTCCGGCGTTGCTGTTCAGCACAGCACGATGTATTCCCTCGCATGACAGCAGCGCCGCAGACGAGGCTTCGGAGGAGATGCAGCGACAGGAAGCCGTGCGTCACGTATTTCAGCGTTATCCTCAGCTGCCCAACGTCGTGCACCAAGAAGCGTTACGGCTTCTACGAACTGGATATGTGAAGCAGCTGACAAAGCTGCTCGAAACTTTTTCTTTCTCTGTCATGCACTTTTTGCACACGGTGAAGCCTCTTCTCTCGGAGATGGCGCGAGAGGATTCCTTCGGAGCCCTTGTTAATAACGGGGGCCCGCGGAACACCGACGGAGATGGACGCGCAGCAGTTCTGCAAGATATCTTCGACGGCCTCCACAAGGAACTTGGCCTGCCTCGCAGTTTTTTCGCAAACACCGGCCCAAGTGCCAGCACAGCGTGGAGCACATGGCTGACGGAGCATCAAATTGCTCAGGTCGCTGGGCTCCCAGGCGTACTGAGTGGCACCAATCCAAAAGTGTGGACACTAGCGCAATCGACGCTCTACGCCACTACCAGCATGCTTCGAACGGTTCAGTCCTTGCATCAAATGTTTTCCTGCATTTTCGTGTATGATCTGGCCTTCAGCGTGCTACTGATGTGCAAGTCGAACCTCATATCGCTGCTGCTGTCGCGCGACGCACCCACATCCTCGATGGAGCAGCTGTCTGGAAAGAGCGCGCCGCGAAGTGACGTCTCTTCAAGTGAGCTAATGGCGGTGTTTGCTGATCTTGACGCCCTCCTGTCGGTGCCGGAGAACGCTGCCTATAAGCCGTTTCTCCAAGATGTCTTCGTTTCACTTCCACCCTCCGCCTTGTGCGCTCGTGAATCTACGCCAACCGCTGCTGCTGCTACTGCACTTCCCACACTGGCTACGGACGTGATCGAGCATGAGGTCCAAATAACTCTGGCACCGGAGTAGTCCAGCGGATAAGCTTGTGCGGGTTTGTGGCTTGGTGCCCATAATCCGTGTAGGCCGAGAAGGGGGTGGAGTAAGGGACGGCGGTAGCGTGGGAGAGGAAAGGGGGAACGGGGCGAATGCCAACATCGGCCTTCCATGTTCATGTTTCAGTAGCCACCACACCTCCTGACATTTTCTGCGGCGCCCCAGATGCATCGGGGAGATGCACGCCTCTGCGTTGCGGACGTGCGATTTATGAGGGTCTCACTGCCTCTTCGTCACCCTGTCCATCGTGCAATGTGCGTTTCTACAGCTCAGTCTGTATGTTTTTGCTTTGCATTTTTTTCTTTTCTTGGTGTGATCGTTCTTAAATATGGAGCTCAACCTTTTTGCCACTACAGTGATGACCGTCTGGGGGAAGAGAGGGCGTTTTGGGGTCTGGGAGTGGGGGTGGGGATGGCTCCAACTTGCTGCGAGAATCAAAAGCGCTGTGAGCTTCTTCCCTGAAACTTCAGCTGCCCGACAGAAAGGGCTTGTGTCACTTCTTCACAAGCCGTTCTCCCCCCCTCTCTCTTCCCCTCTCTCACAACAGCTGTGCCCTTCGGAATTTTTTTCTCTTTTCGGCCCTTTCCACCTCTTCCTCCTGACGCGGCTATCTTCCTTCTCTGTTAACCATGACTTTTCCTCTCTTTCATCTCGTTCGAATCACACACACACACGCACACACACAAACAACTCATGCAATCCTACTGCCTATCATTTGCCATTCCGCTCCCTTTTTCTTTCCCTCCCCACAATGACGGAGAGGTGATTCTCGCAGAGGGGTGCGTTTTGTTTGTTTGTCACTCACAACTTCGAATGAACAAGGCACTTGCAGCGCTTCCTGCCACGCGGTGGGATCGGCTGATGGCTGTACTGGAAGAGAATGAGCCGGAGAGGGCCATCGATGCGGCGCGCATCCTCGAACATGCCAACAGACTTGAGATTTGTGACCTACATCTATTTCATCTCCTCCTGATGCGCTATCAAGATAAAAACTCCGAGACGCTACGAGATGTTGTGAGCTTATACGCCGCGATGAGTGCATGGATGGACTGGATCGTTGAGGTGCAACGCTGCTTGGATGTGAAGAAGGGTCGGTTAGAGATTCGCCGCACTACTTCTGCTAGCGCCACATCTTCGCTTCCGAGCTGCAACGACACAACTGACTGTAGTGAGAATTGTGTTTCTTCTTGCGGCTTCCAACCAAGCTTATCTTCTTTTCCTGATGGCCATGTGAAAAGCTCGTTTCCATGCGGGCAAAGCAGCGGCTTCCCATCCGATGGTGCATCCCGCCAACGGAGTGTTCGGCCATCGTCAGGTTCACGCGCTGCTCACCCCAAGACTACACGACAGAACATTCCTGCTCAGCACCGCCACCGCTTCGACCTTGGCGCAAATTGGAAGTGGGACGGGTCGCTGGATTTCTTGCGGAATGGACGTGTGCTTTGCTGTCTGGTGGAAGAGGCGCTAGACCACGGCGGCATGTTCGAGGCATTGCAGGATGATCACCGATTACCGATAGCAACGCTGGATACGGGCACCTATGAGATGCTGTACCCATCTCTGCGAGACATCGAATCGGGCGGCAGAGCCACCGGCCAGGTAGCGCGGACTCCTACTGGTGCAGGTGTAGCTGCAGAGTTCGATCCGGCGGAGTATCTGATGAAGTTCAACTCGTCGCGATTGAGTAATAGCCGACGGGGCCAAATGAAGGTATCCAAAGCATTACAGATCATCGAGCGACAGGGCAAAAACTTGGCTGCTGCGGAGCAGTGGGTGAGAAAGCTGAATAACATGTGCGAGCACTTCCTTGGCTGGAAAAAGGCGGAGCAAAACGGTCAAAGCTTTTTTGATTTGTGCAACTCCGATAACCTTTTGTTACCTCTCAACTCCGATGATGCGCGGCTGCTCCATCGCATGCACTGGCTCGCAGTGTCTCTCTATCGTACCGTCAACGACCCGACGATTATTCCAGCTCCGACGCGCATGAGTTTTATCATGATTCATGATAGTCTTGAGAATCTCCCAGATACATCGAGAGAGGACGAAGAGATCAGCTTGCAGGTGGCAACGAAGTGCAGCTGCCTCCCACAGCGGATGCGGTTGGATGTCGTCCTAGCAGGAACCTGCAGTATCAAGCTTTCCCACCCCGATATGGAGCACGGAACCCGGAGTCTGCCATGCACGATCGTGAAAGACGAGGTCTTCGCGTATTTGCTTGAATTCCAGGCCTTCCTGCCAGTGTGGCGCGTGCTGCAAAACTATCTGAAGCGTTTCGACAGACTCTCGTGGCGCTTCGAGATGAATCGGAATGAGCGTGAACAACTGGCGCAGGTTCTCGGGTTGCAGTTGCCAGGAACAACCGCCGACCCCAGTGCCGGGGAAACAACTGGCCTCGGCGGGAGTGGCACATTCTTTGATCTTACGGTGCGCGACTCCACCGCGGGTTGCGGCTTCGTCGACCAACTGCCTGAAATCTGCAGCGCGCATCGGCTGACAACCTCCTTGATGGAAACAAACTCAACCCGACCACTTAAATTTGATCACCGGCTGCCCTTCAACGAACCATTGCGCCGACCAATGCGACGAGAGACGCTTCACCGCGAGTCAGACCGTGGAGGCGACGTCGACACGGCGGTTGTGAAGCACGGCCGGTTCAAGGCAGAGAATACCGGTTGTAGAAATAGTTTCTTCGCGGCTACGGCGCCAGTGCCGGCCAGCGATGCGGTACTCAAGGAAGTCACGATTCACAGCGCAGCCAGCGATGCTGTCGCAACGGCCACTTGCACTGTAGGGGAGGTCAACATCGCTTCCGGTGACCCTGCGATGACCCGAGTTGGAACTACGCCGAGCCTTCGTCCGCCTTCTCGTGCGCCCGTCACTTCAGTTGCGCCGGGTCAGACGGCACTCAAATCCTCACCGGCCGCCAAGCCCGAGAAGGGAGGACCGCGAGGGCCACTGACGAAAGTTATGTCGCATTCTCCGCCTGCAATGACCAGCGAGGAGGAAGCTCACTTGGGGAGGAACGATGACACGGCGATAGGACGTACTCACTTCGCTTCGGCTGTCGAACCGGACGAGAGACTTGTGGTATCACCTTACACTCTTTCGCGCTATTCTAATACGCGGACGACGGTGAGTTGCGTGTCGCATCTCAATTGCGACGCTGATTACAACGAATGCGAGGAAGCTGAGCTCACCAGCGAGGTGTCTGCGACGGTTCGCAGCGAGAGCAGCACCATCCGCCGCAACTTTGTGGCCTCGATCGTGCTGGAATCAGGGCAGAGTGGCATTGCGATATACTCGCATCACTTCCGTGTGTGTGGCGGCCCTATTGGCAAGGGCGCATTCGGCGCCGTCTACAAGGCTCTCAACTTGGATACCGGTCTCATAGTTGCTGTGAAACAGTCGCGCTACTCCTACGACTCTGGATCTACGGACTTGAACTGGCGTGAGTTGCAGACATGGTCGATGTTGCCCCCACACCCCAACGTGATTATATTCTATGGGGCATCAAAAGAAGTGGATACACACCAGCTGTTGTTGGTAATGGAATATGCCAGTGGGGGCAGCATCGTGCAACTGTATCGGCAATTTCGGCCAATTCCTGAACCTTTGTTTTACAATCACGCCTGTGGCATAGCGCGCGGGCTGAAACATTTGCACGATCACAACGTTATCCATGGTGATGTGAAGCCAGAGAATGTGCTAACTCGGTCGGATGGCAGCGTCGCCATCTCCGACTTCGGATGCAGTCGTTTCTTTCTCGTTGGCACGGACGGTACCAGCTCGCATCTACGATATACGAGGAAGGAGAACAGTTGCGGTTCACTCGTTGGGACGGCCGCGTACATGGCCCCAGAGGTGATTCTGAACAAGCCGCACCTCAAGTCGGATGTCTGGGCCTACGCGTGCACGCTTTTGCAACTTTGGCTGGGCCAGACACCGTGGTCTGATTGTACGCGCCACTTCTCTGTCTTTGAGTCGATTCCTCTGATGTATTACATCGCCGAGGAAGAGGTGGTGCCGTACACCACGAGTCAAATCGAGAAAGCACCGCGGTGGCTGCAGCGTATCACACAGCACGCTTTAGAGCGCGATGTCGAACATCGTTGCACAATTGGTGAGATCATCAGTATTTTGACAGAGTACTCGCGTGCGTATTGTGCGTAACCGATTCGAGGTATCAAAAATGCGTGTGTTCTTATTTTTTCTGGAAGTTTCGGGAGGGCAGATACTGCGCAGCTCCTGGAGGTTCGGGGACTGGGCTGATGTCATCGCGATCGGGAGTTTCGATCCTCCTTTTTTTTTGTGGAGGGGGTACAGGACCCTTCTTTCCTTGTACACCCTCACACACACGCATATATGTATGTGGAAGTCCGCGTGGATACGGCCCTCCTTCTTCATCCCCATACAGGTGCCATCACGGCTTTCTCGACGTGGTCATCTACTGCGCCGGAGGAGTTAGAGGGGTGCATCTCTGCAAAGAATTGCCTGGAGGTGGCCAGTTTTGAGCGAAGACGGAGCATGAGAGGGACCGGGGAGGGACACGAATGCAAAACGTGGACACTCGCCGACTTCAAAGTTCGCGTTGCATCCAATGCGGGGAGAGAGTCCAGTCGCTCCAACGAGCTGACATCTCCGATGCCGGTGCGCTGGCATTTTGTAACGAAAGGAAAGCTCTTGCACTGATGTCTCGACGCCGAAGGCACTGCACCCTCCTTTCCCCACCGGAGATGACTTGAGATCGACAAAGGGACAGGTAAAGCGTCGACTTCGCTCTCAACTAAGGGATAGTGGACCCTCGGTACCATGCGAGGGGGGGGGGAGGGGCTCACCACCATACGGGAAGCTCCCAATTTCAAGCCGCAGAAGAAGTGGTGCCCCCAAACGATATATCGGACACAGGCTCAGAATACTTTTTGTTTTCCCTCTGCTCTGCATCCCTTTCTCTGCTGCGGGCTTTACCGCGCCTCTCTTCCCCCATCCTACTACCACCAGCAAAAAAAATATGGAGCTTTCCGCACTGCCCATGAGCTGCCGAAGTAGGAGCGTATTTCACGTGCAGGCGCGCGCCTTGGGTACAGCCCTCCCGGACTTTTGGAGGTGACAGAACCTTCCGTTTCTTGCGCTGATTTTCTTTTGGAAGGCAATCACTGCTGTCCCTGATGATGCCGGCCACCTCAGCGTGGTTTCAGGGTCTAGTACCCACTACGTGGGGAAGCCAAGTGCCTGAATCTTATAAGCCGGGGTTAGGATGCAAGACTTGGCGCGGCAATCAGGTCCTAGCTGGCGTTCCGCTGAAGCGACCTCCAGCGAGACATACGGTTGAACCAGCTCACCAGGACTCGTGCAAACGAGTCTATAGTTCCACGGACTCGTGTGAGTGGTTTGTAAGGCGGCACATGTTTGTTCACGGGCCCCTCTCTCTCACCACTCCCACTTCGGTTCGCGGGGTCCGAGTCATCGCTAGAGAACCCCTGTCCCCATTGCGATAAATTTTTTGCCATCACGCACCTCTCCCGCCCCATCCAAGCAAAACATCGGCAACCGCCGTTAAACACTTTAACCCGCTCCGTAGGGGTGGAGTCAGCGCCCCCTGCGGCAACGACCCCGCCCCGACACGGGACCCGAGATTCACGTTAGCGCCCAGTGTGGCCACGCTTTCTCCACCACTCCAGGCCTGGTGTACCACATACAAACAAGCCATTCAGCAGTGCATCATGCCCTCGTAACAAACGACTGAGGAGAAACTTTTTTTTTTCATACATCGCAAGCGGATTCAATGTGATGGGCGCCCTGCCTCGTTTTACGTCCGGAAAGTCTAGAACGGCCCAAAGTACGTCAACACAACGCGAATCACCCGCACGTCGCCGCAGAGTCGTCCAGGCGCACCTGCGAAGAGTCCCCAGCGCATCCCTGGTCATGCCCTGGCCTTGCTGATCTCCGTCGAAGACATGGTATCCCCGAGGAGTATCCTAAGCAGCTGACTCCCAATCCTCAGCTCGCCAACTTTCTACTGGAGCTCATTAGGCACGTTCCAGGTCCGCCACCCTCATCGGCTTGCACGCATACATCTCCCCATGCCAATACTCCTGACAGTCACGACCCACCTGTAGCTCCGGCTGCCCATCTAATTTCTACTCTCCCTTCATCTTTTTGGTCTCGACGAGAATTGCCGGATAGAAGGCGTCGCAGAGAAGCGGTGGAGGCGGATTTGAATCCCTCTGCTCGACGCATCGCACGCTATCACGGTGGACGGTTTGAGCTCACCGATCAGGATTTCGCCGCAACGTCTGAAGTAACAACTGTTCCGTAGGCATGAAAGCGCGGGTGCATGCGTAAAGACCCGGTCCGTTAAAGTGCCTCGCGGAAAAAAAGGCAACACCCTACGAGGACGACTTCTTCACTCTTTTCTTCTCCTTTTCACCCCTTTCACATGGTGTGCGACGTACCGCCCACGGCTTACCGAAAAAAATAAAGTGTTGACTCGGAAGACGTGGCGAGGGCCCAGCGTGCCGGTGATCGAAGTTCCAAGGAGAAACCGAGCAGAAGGCATGGTGGGTGGAAGGTGGTGGTGGTGGTGGTGGTGGAGAGAGGGTCGATAAGCACTGCCGCTTTGGGCGATGTTTTCTCTCTGATGTGCTCCCCCGTCACTTTCGCCTGCCTCGCCTGCTGCTTTGCATCGGCGACTCATTCATAGGTACCGTGTGCCGTTTCCTTCTCCTCTTTTCATCATCTGTACTTCATCCTGTTTCACTTATTTCTTCCCCGCTGTTTGTGTGCCTTATGTGGCGATGGCACAGTCAAGAAAGTTCTCCCATTCCATTGGGTTGTGGATGATGCTCTGAGGTCCTTTATTGTTCCTGCTCTGTGGAGTCGACCTATTCGCGTTTGCGGAGGTGACTCGAAAACTGCACTTCTTGCGACAACCTCAACTTCTCATTCAACGACGACAAGCAAGCTACTCTGCTGCACCGTTCGGCGCTCTCGCAGCTCCGTGTGTTTGGGGGCTTTTAGTTGGGTGCTGACGTGGTGACATCTTTCAGAGCGTGTTCGAGTCACCCTCGTCGCGGAGCGAAAAACTCACGATGACCCCTGCCTTTAAGCTGCTCTTGCTTCCCGTCTGTCTCATCACAGGGGTTTGTCTGAACGAGAGGGGAGACATCAACGTAGTGGACAGCATCAAAGCGCAAACGGGCCAAACCTCTTCTCGCTTTTAGGTCAGCAAAACTGCTTGTTGGCAATGTTGCACAACGCCTTCGGCAAACACCTCCTTCCAGAACCCTCGAGGATGCCAAGCGGTAGGATTGCGTTCGGTCGCGCTTCTCGCTATACCTCCCCCATTCTCCAGCTTTTTGGGAAAGTATACAATGGCGCGTGGAGTTCGTTTTGGTGCTCTGTGTTCAGCGTTCTGCCCCTCCCTTTTTTTTCTACTTCACAAACGGACGTTCTGGCGTTTCTGCCCAACAACACGGCGTGAATATTTTATGGTGGGGTGTAGGTGAAGGTGTTCGGACGGTAGCACACATATTTTTTCCCCTTTGCTCCTTCAAAGAAAAAAAGTGTTCTCGTGCGCCGTTATCATCGAGTTTTTCTTTCCCTTTTTTAAGTTCTTCCTGCTCCTTCGCTTGTGATCTCAAACTTTTTTTTTCAGAAACGGTGCTGCTCCATCGAATCTGTTTATCTTCTTCGTACAATCCCTTTCTTTTTTCATATATTTCTCTAGCAAATCAGGAAACGCGAAAATCTACAAGCAAAAAGGGATGGGGCTCGACGTCTTTGAGATCGATTCCACCACTCCACACCTCGGGGTCACCCTCGACGGTACGACCGCCCAGCGCGAGACAAATGGTGGATGGGTGACGCTGCGAACCAAAACACCGTTGACCGCGGCAAACCACCAGTGGGCTATCCGCATTATCGACCAGGGCGAGGGCGCGGACGGCTCAGGGTTGATGGTGGGCCTTCTCCCCCAACTAAGCCCCTCTTTAGTGAGCGCCACGGGAAGCAAGTATATCTCCGAGCTGGGTGGCTGGTGTCTCTCACGGGCGGGCGACGTGTACGGGACCTGGAAGTGCGATCGGTTCCCTTACTCGACCAATTGTGTGGTGGAATTCGACTGGGATGCCACGACCGGCACGCTCTATATGGTGAGCGGGAACAAAAAAGGAACGGGCCACATCCCCGCGTTGAAAGAAGGTGATGCGCTCTACCCCGCCGTGTCCATGTACTACTTGAACCAAAAAGTTGCCTTTGTGTAGAGGCTTTCCCTCTGCTGCTTCTGTGGGGGGGGGGAAGCAGGACTCGAGGGAAAGGAAAGGGAGGCTTGGGGAGGTCGACAGATGCCCGGCGTTGGCGCACATGATCTTCCACGGGAAACCTCTTTTCCGCCCTCCTCCTCCTTTTCACAAAACACTTCAAATAGGGTGATTGGCGGTGCTACCCGGCCTGTTTTGACGAATTGGAAGGAGC
Source organism: Borovskyia barvae (assembly GCA_030849085.1). Classification (NCBI taxonomy): domain Eukaryota; phylum Euglenozoa; class Kinetoplastea; order Trypanosomatida; family Trypanosomatidae; genus Borovskyia; species Borovskyia barvae. The sequence continues at coordinate 507,538 of JASAOM010001130.1, read as the reverse complement.
AACCATTCCTTGGGTTGGTTTTGGCTCCTCTTCTGTTTTCTGCTCTTCTTTTTTTTGTTTGCTTCATAGCTTTCGAGGTACTTCACGGGGAGTGGGTGGTGAGGTAGAGGAGAGAGTTCATCTACTTGTCTTTCCCTTCTTCCCTCTCCCCCTGCATTTGCAGTGCTTTCTCACCCGTCCCCCCTCTCGGATCTGCTTTACGGTCGCTTTTCTATTTTTTAAACGCATCGGAGAGACCCTGCTCGCTCTTTCATGTCTTTCGAGGCGTCTATTTCTCTAGGGGGTGAGGTAGGGAGGAGTTATGCTGCCCTTAAATTGCGTGCATGCGGGAGGCGCGATTAGCCATGAAAGAGTGCTTCAGAAAGGGTAGAGATAGTCTCACATGTTGAACAATGGGACCACTACAGAAGAAAAAATATGCAAGAAAGTACGTGAGCTACTCATCCCTCCATTCTCTCCCCCAAAGAGGGTGGTAAGAGGCCAATGGTGCAAATCGTCATGATGGAGAGGGGGGGGGGCGGGGGGCGGGAGATGGAGGAAGCGGGCTTTACATGCAGGATGGCGGTGAGATGAGCCAATCTGATGCTTCCTTCTTCCTTTTCCCCATCTTTACTGTCATCCTGGTAGGCGGTGTGATTTGCGGTGGATATCTCACGCGCGTATAACCGAAATCGAGCGGCTCTCCACCGCCAGGGAGGGTGAGCATCATGCTCTACAGCTCCGTTTCTCAAAGGATGCCGCTCCTTCGTACAAGTTGGGGAGAGCGCTTGCTTCTCTTCTACACCTAAGGTGTGGGGCTTGGGACGTCAACGACCGATGTATAGATTCCTGAGTATCGTTTTACCTCCTCTGCTTTTTTCCCTCAGACTCAACTTGCACGCTGTTTCTCTCTATCTCCTTCGATCTGATTGTATAACACCCACATTCTCTGCCGAGTGATTCTCCTCATCGGCGCCCGCGCCATCCAAGACCTCATTTCTTCTGGTGTCCTCTGTCTCTCTGTGCGGCTTCTGCCTACCACGGGAGAAACCACTTCTCTCTCTCTCTCGAGTTTAAGCAGGCACACCTCATTGCCTTTTCCTCTTGCATTGTCGTTCGGGGTCCCCCCGCGTCACCGACCCAGTCGTTCCCTTCCCTCGGGGCCGAGCTGCACTTCTGCTACAGCGCGAGCACCTCATGCCAGAGTGTGTGGCCTCCGTGACGCGGTGATTGAATCTTTCTTTTTTTCCGTTTTCAACAACGATACACGTTTCTGTTCCTGCTACTTTTCTGTTTTCTCGATTCTTAGCGGCCAGCTTTTTTTTCCCCCTATCCTCGTCGATTTCGGCTCCTTGCAAAGATTCAAGCGAGTGTGTTGTCGCAGACCTGTTCTTACGCTTCCTCTTCTTTTTTTTTGTGTACAACTTCCTCGTTCTTTTCCTGCCCTCTCCCCTCGCCTTCGCGTACACCTTTGGGTGTTTGTCTTTTTTCATAGGAATTTAGCAACGTAGTGGTCTTCTTCTGCGTATCCGCACTTAGGCTCCGTTGCACATATACGGAAAGAGGTGCCACCGTAGAGGCAGTATTTGCTGAACCTGCGTACGGGGTGGGGCAGGGTGCTACCTCACTGCATCTTCTCGCGGATTTGGTGAAGGAAGTGTTCCGTTGCACTCCATCTCACATTTCTCTCTCTATGTAAGTCCAAATAGATATCCGCTCGCTCTACAGTCTAGTGTAACGCGTCTAGCTACACTAGGGGGGGGGCTTTTTTAGCATGAGTTTACAGGAAGAGAACCTTGAAGGCTTCAGTTTTGATACTGTTGTGTCTTTATTCTGATGAAAGCCGATGGAGCCTGTTTCTGTGGATCTCCCGGGTGTGCAGTCATCGGAAGACAGCGGCCCCGAGAAGGAAACCCATGAATGGCCCAATTGGGAACTCTTCGTGCCCACTGGCGCACGTGCCTCCCAAACCTCAACCGGGACAAGGACGAGCACGTCTTCCACATCGACGTTTGAGGATGACGAGAATGGCGGAGGGGCCGACGGCCGTGGGCAGCGGCGAGGGGGAGGAGACGGTTTGCAGGTGAAGACGGTGGGACTTCTGGCATTCGTCATGTGCTTCGGCGTCTGTTTGGTGGGGTTGTTCGGCTTTTTCCCGAACTATCGTATCGGCCTTCGCGATGTCTCCACTGCGGCGCAACTGTCTCAGACACAGGCAATCATGAGTATGGAGGCCTCAGCATCCTCCTCGGTGCACCGCCTCCCCAATATCCTTAAACTCATCCTCGCCAGCCAGATGTCGTCCTGTGACCATGAAACCCCTTGCGTACCGCGGAGTGCGAGTAACTTTCTCTTCTCGGCTGTCAACATTCTGAGCCAGCCGCGCTATCGGGAGTTTATTGCCTTTATTGCTGGTATGCACAAGGGCGGCGGACGGGAGTGGTTTGTGTCGGTGTCGACATTCTTTAAGTCGGAGTTCCTGGGTGCCATCCTATGTAGGAGTCTTAATGCTACGCGTGACTTCTACGCCATCGACTCCGCGACACACTACCTTGCGGAACCGCGGCGCGTCGTCTTGAGCGGCACCGGTGATGTGCAAAACTACGTCTTCCAGCGTGGCTTTGCATCATTTCTGGAGGACAGGGCTATCGTCGAACACCAAGAACGTGATCCTTCCTTTCCCACGACGATTTGGGCGCCATTCAACATCTCCGGATGGTACATCTATTTTTCTGCAGGGGTGCCGTTACGAAGCACTTCGGCCGTGGGTTCACAGCTTGGCTTCCTCGAGGGATCGTTGCGAAGTGTATACCTTGCCAATGTGGTGCACGACCATTTTCGTTACGCCATTCGCGATCACGGCTGCTACATGATAGTCGACCCTACCCGTGACGTGGTTATCATCAACTCGTGGGGTCAGTTGGTGCGGTTCATCTCGGGTCACAACTCTTTTTACGTTCCCTTTTCGGTGCGCAACGTGGCGAATCCACTGATGAAGGTGGCGATTCAGTTTATTCGGGAACGCCGCAGCCTCGATGGGTCGTTGCGGCGGCCGATCCCAACGGAGCTCACCGTCCTGACGTTCCCGTTCGAGGGCGATACGGCAACGGTGCGTGTGTCCTCTTGCAGCAATGCCATCGGACAAGAGCTGATGCTCGTCTCCGTAGTCGTGAGCAGGGACTTCTTTTCTGGCATTCACCGCACTATGCGTGTCCTGTCCTTCACCATGCTGTTATCGGCTTTTCTAACAATATGCGCGTCGTACTACGTGGCCGTGCACCTGCGCACAGCGATTGACCAGCTCACGGCGGCTCTCAAAGCGTCCTCGAAGTTGCAGTTTACTGAGGGATTGGCTCGCGGCACAGCTCCACAGTTCCGTATCACGGAGTTGGCTGCTGTAGAGGTGGCTTACGCGCGCTTGCAGCAGCACCTAATGACGCTGAAGACGGCTATTCCAGGTCCGCTTCTCGTGGCGGAAGATGACGAGCTGAGTGACACCGACAGCGGCCTGCCCGGTGCGAGCAGCGCCGCCATCGATGGCGATAACCGAAAAAAACGTGGTAGTGACAGCAGCACGGATGCCACACGAAAATCTTTGAAGGAGAGTGGGTCGACCAGCGCGGCAGGTACGAAGGATGTTCATGTGTCCAATGATTCAAGCCTCGTTGCAATGTATATCAGTTCCACAACCAAACCTGCCTCCGAGTCGTTGTCGCGCCGCTTGCGTCGAAATGTTTTTCTCAATACGAAGATTTTCAACGAAAAGCTGAACCAATTTCGCAAGCGGTACTGCACCACGGTGCTGGTCTCACGCCCTTATACAATAGAGGTGAATGAGGCACTCCTGGAGGACTACTTCAAGGTTTTGTATGCGACAGCAGCAGAATTTCGTGGTGGCTTGCAGGTACTGCGACCAGAATACGCTGTGGTTACCTTCAACGCTTTCACGTCCCTCCCGCTTCATGCAAAGTTGGCCTGCGACTTTGCGTTGGCGCTTCAGCGGCGCATGCGACCCGAAAATGCACGGCTCATGAACGTGCAGGTGGACACCAACAACTTCCTTGTCGGCACTTGTGGCAGCGAGAATGGTCACAAAAGCCGCGTGGTGTTCGATATGATTCACTTTATGCAATTCTCCATGGTTCTTGGCGAGCGGGCCTTGCAGCGCGTTGTCGTGACGCAACCGACGGCAAAGCATCTTGAATTCTACGAGACCATCCCTCTTGAAGTCGTTGCGGTGCCCTTTCAGGAGGCCCCGTATACGCTGTATGAGTTGCGCGACGCAAGTGGTAAAAACGTGGCTCAGATGCAGCGCACAGCTGAGCTGTTCCGAACAGGATTTCAGTATATGCGGATGGGTGACTACGTCAAGGCACTCAAGGCGTACAGTAGCGTCGAGCCTGCGGACCCCACCGCACAGCATTTCATCGAAATCTGCGTGCAGCGCGTCCGCGAGGGCAGCACCGCCCACTACAAGAGCCGCTCGGGAGATCCCCTCATGCGCATCTTTGCCCGGGCCGCCCATACCCACAACTGCAAGGCGTATTTGCAGTTTTCGCTGCGATACATGGAGAAAGCTCAGAAAAATGGCCTGTTTACCCCGGGACCGGTGGACGCCCGCAGCCTCATCGACAACCGCGCGGTGAACTTGCTGGCTCGTCGACCTGGCGCAAGTGCGGAGGCTAGCGGGGAGAACGTAGAAAGTCTCTACACGAGCTCTACCATGCGGTTGCGGGAACGCGAAGACGCCCACGTTCATGACGACGCCATGGAAGGATCCATTCCTCCAAACAACACCAGTGCCCGCTCGAACGAGGGGGGACTGATTGAGTGGATTGATTTCAACTCGCAGTCCCAAAGCGCAGATGGAGAAGGTGAGCCATCTCCTGATGTGGGATCGCCCGCTGTCGTAATCGACGCCATCCCTCTCTCCATTTTGGACGGAAATGGGCAGAGGTGGAACCGTGCACTTCGTCCAGAACACTCCGGTCCGTCGAGTATCGTGTATCAGGCCATCGCCGAAGACGGCTTGCAGGCGGCCATCAAATTTTTGCCTAAAAAGCACCGCAATATCCCAGAAGCCCGCCTACATCATGAAGTGAATGTTATGTCGAATCTGAAGCACCTCAACATAGTGCAGTACATCTCCTCGACTTGGACGGAGACGCACATCGGCATCATCATGGAGTACGCGCCAGGTGGATCTCTTCGAGGCATGATCAGTCGCTTCGGCGTGCTACCGGAGTCCCTTGTGCGGCGCTATATGGTAGATATCCTTCACGGGTTGGCTTGTTTGCACCGTGGTGGTATAACACACGGCGATGTAAAACCGCACAACATACTGCTTGGTGCCGACGGGGTTTGCAAGCTGTCCGACTTCGGCTCCACCGTGTCGGAGGCTGCCGATCTGGCACGGTCGAATGGAATGCTTGAGTTTCGTGGAACAGCCGTCTACACCTCTCCGGAGGTCGCAGCAGGGCACCTCCCAACCGCTGCTTCGGACATATACTCGCTGGGCATTTCATTTCTGGAGATGCTTATCGGCCGTCTTCCCTGGCGCTGGAGGACGCGTAAGCTGCGCGAAAAGTTTGGTGATTGCGTAGGGCTGCGCGAGGTGGCGTTCGTGCAGTCCGTGGGCCTCTGCGACATCGTGCCGATGATTCCACGGCATCTCCCGTCTGCCGCGCAGGAGTTCGCCGCCGCCTGCTGCCGTGTCGTTCCAGCGGAGCGGCCCTCGGCGAATGATCTCCTCTCATTTCGTTTCGTACTGTAGAGCACCCCAATGAGAAGAGGAAGCAAACAGCATGTTAGGTGTGCGATGGAGTGGAGGGGGACCTTAGTTTCAGAGCGGTGTTGCGTCCACCGTGACGATCGGCCATCTACTTTTTTTCCGGACACTCGTCTCTCATCTTCTCCTCAGCCTCTTTTCCATTCCCTTACCTCGTCTTCTTCTTTCATCGGTTGCCCTTTTGTGCTTTACTGTCCTCGGCTGATCCTAAAGAGAGCGGCTACCCGGTATAGCCCATAAATCTTTCCAGATTATCTTTCCTTTTCTTTTTTGCCTTAGTCCCCTCCCTCGATCGCTTTCGTGAAGCGCTGGGGGATCCTCTAGTAGGGTTATATACAAGGAGAGCGCGCATCCTCGCGCAGCCCATACCTGCACGCGGGAACGTCGAGGTTTTTTTTTGTTCGGTGATGCTTACTTGCCCCAGCACTTCGTTGTGGCCGCGATTTCCGCATCGACTTTTTCTTTCATTGCTGGGTAAAAGACCCTCGTGCTTCCGATTTGTCTTCTCTCTTCCTCTAGCAAAATGAAAGTGAAAAGATAAGCACAAACAGGCACGAGATACTTGTTTTGTCTTGCAGGTGGTATGAGCACTTTTGATTCGCTGCACAGAATACGACAACGATGTTCTGCATGCTCTATTTCTGCTCAACAGCAACATCTTCGCGAGGAGTGGGTACGCTGCGTTTTGCTTTCGAATCGCTTCGTCGTCTCCATTCTCTCCACGGGCCGTATGCTCGGATACCACGTGAAGTGAAAATGCTATTCTTCGCACGAGTGCCATACATCTTACTTTTTTGTGTGCTTCCTCCTCGCTTCTTTTCTTCTTAGTGATGGCGTCGCCTTCTTTTTCGTGGAGCCTGCCTTTTCCATCTGGGCGATCGGCGTGTGTAGGAGTGGGTGCCCCGCTCTTCCGGTGTGGAGCCGATCGGCTCTTACGAGCTGTTTGCAGAGGTTCCCTCTGACGCCGTTGTCCTGCTCTCTTCCCCCCTTCTCTCACCCTCCCCATTTCGCGAGTGAACCGGAAAACGAAACGGTTTGGTACCGTGGCGAAGGCACGCAGAGGCGCTCGTAACTCAGCGATACGCTGTGGGAAGTGCTGAAATCTGGTGGGCCACCGAAGTCTATCGAGCGTGGTGGCTTAAGAACGCCGACGGTAGGCAAGAAGACCGCATCAGCTTTGCCCGTCGTCGCGCGCTTCAAATGAGATCCTCCCAGCGACGCAGGGTGCATCAGACATGTCCCAGCGTCGGCGGAAAACCTAATCAAACGTGGTGGAGGATACATGTGGAGCACAGCCTCGAGTCTCTGGCGCACGTCCTGCACAGCCCGCAGCAGTACCCTGTTGTGATCGTGGCGGGGACCACGAGCAGCATCGTCTCCAACTTGTATCGGAAACTGCCAATCGCTGCCTATTTGGCCGCGCGAATCTCTAGCGACGCACACCGCCAGTCATCCACAGGAGATGAAAAGGCGGTAGTAGCGCCTCAGCCATCTCTGATAAGAGTTGTTCCGCACACCGCAGCCATGTTCGGGCCTCAGGGGTGCACAGACCGGTCTTCCTTTGTGGAATTTGTGGGCGGTAACGTTGGTCAAGCCATCAGGTTCCCCGCACAGCAGAAAGCGTCTCTCTTTGAAAGCCCGAGAGTCGGCGACGATGAGAAGGCCCAGAACGCGTGCACTCCCTCCGACATCGGGGAAGTACAGTCACACCGTCGTCTCGCTTGCTCTACCTTCACGGATGATTTCCTCGCCAACATCAAATGGAGTCCAACCCTGCGGTGGCGCACAGGGCAGGTGTCCTGCACTCGATATAAGTCATCACGACAGGCGTGTGAAATCGAAGATCCTCATGTGCCTGAACCGGATCCTCTCACCAACGACGGAGGTTCTGCTGTGAGAACAGCAGGCGGGGATATGGAGTCGCCTGTGCAGTGGGTAGTGGGAAGGTGGATTACAGAGAAGCCGGAAGATATGCTGAGGATCCTGGAAGGATGGAGCACCCTTCTCCCTCAGCAGCGCCGCGCAGGGGTAGCTTCACTGGTACTCTTTGCAAATACCGATATCAGCAGTGTCCGCTCTTTTTTGGGTGATAAGATAAGGCAGCTTGACGCAGATTGTCGCCCGCATTCGCAGAATAAGCACCGCTACCAGACTTATTCGACTGTTTTCTCACCCGTTGGGTGCCTCAAATGTTCAGCACGGCGGCTCTTTCTAGATGAGCGGGGAGGCCTGGGGTACATGCTGCGCAAGCTTCTGCGGAAACGAATGGTGTCACCAACTGCATTTTCTTCATCAGAATCACCCTTTGGTAATAAGAGTGAGGCGGGTCCAACGTGTAGGGCACCTAACGAAGATGCGCCTGATAGTGAACAGCAGCAGCAGCAGTACCGCCGAAGCCGGCCAGATACCGTGGTGACCGTACTGCGTTGTTTGGATCGTAAGGAGAAGTATGCGCAGGGGAACGATGCGGCTACGAGTTTGATCCCGGCATGGAGCGCGGTTCAACGTGCGTGCGATTTAGAGCCTTTTCTACTGCGCCAGCCACTAAAGTACAGGGCCCTTTCCCCCGCCAAGCCTCATAGCGATTTGCGGGCACTTCCACCACCACTTCGCCCCTCGCGGGGGGTGCTTGAACAGGACGGTACTCCCTATCCTCTACATTCTCCAAAAGGTACTTTGATGGAGCTCTCTCGGCTCGAGTCGTATACTGTGGTGAGCAACCCCGTCGAACGAGAGAAGGAGCAATGTCGTGCGCTGCGGCGCAACTCGATCGATGCCAAGACGCTTCAACTCCTTCGCACGACACCCACATCGTTCAGCGACGGCGAGAGGGCGGAGGTGGACTCCATGAGCTCTTCTATTCCTTGCCCTCGTTATTTCACGACACTCGTGGCTGATGCAGGCTCGCTACTAAGGCAGGAAGGAAGTCTTTCTGACGTATTTGTGCTGGAGTTTGAATCAAGTCTGATGTCCCCCGCTCAATCTGCGCGGCTTCGACAATTTGTTGATTTTGTGCGGGAGAGAAGGGTCCCGCGCTCGAACCTGCGACGGACCCTGGCTTACACGCGTCTCTTCAGCGAGACAGAGGCGTACGTGGCGTTGTCACTCCCGACTTTAGCGTCTGTGGAGGCTTTGACCCAAGCTGCCGTGGAGCTCCTCTTTCAATGTGCCGATGGCCGTGGCGCTATCGCGTGGCCGCTTGTGGATCCCAAGGATGGTCTGCGTCAACCGCGCTTCGCCTTCGCTTTGACGTACGATTTTTACGGGCGACCTCTGCAGCGCGCCATGTGTCACCGACCTGAAATGGATCTCGACTTGGAGACGGCGGCGGTCGCGCCCATCGGACTTAGTCCCTCCCACGGGACTCGTCTTTCAAGCGCCTCTTCCAGAGCCCCCATCTCTGCCGTATCCCCTGCCATGTGTCCCGCGGGGGCGCGCTCTCGGATCGCCCATGTCGTGCAGGACACGGTTCGGGCGATTCTCTTTCGTTTCAAACGATTTGGGTGGACCTTAGTCTGGCAGGAGGATCATTACCGCTGGCCAACTTCGGTGGAGCCATCGTGCTGGGGCTCGGATGCCGCCCGAAGGCCGACTTCCCGCTTCACTGGGCTGACGAGAAGCGCTGTCGACACACGGCTGCGATCTCGTGTTGCTGCGTCTCTAGAGATTTGGCGCCGCGAGCAGTTCCTGCGAGAGGGCAAGAGATACGACCTAGACCCATCTTTAGCTAGCATGCACCAAGGCCTTTCCGAGGCGAATGAAGAGGTGAGGTCAGTCGCCCGGAACACTGCTACATCATCATCTTACACGAGCCTCGATCTCTGGCAGGCAGCCCTCGTTCCCCAGAACTCTGGCTTTTTCTTCTGGGAGGGCCAAACAGTTTTCCTTGAAGATGGGCGAGTAGGAACCATCGTGGAGTTCCGCCCACCACCAGACGAGCTTTTCACACCGTGGGATCAACACAAAACAGAGCTGCTGCGAGAGCAGTGGCGGGGACAGCAGCGCCGCTGCGCGGCTTTCATACGGTTTTACGCGCAGTATTTCTGCCGCCGTCAGCGCAACGACCCACAAGTGCTTGCTGCCGCCTTCAGCTCCCTTCCTCACTACGTGCGGCAGCGCGAGATGAAGCTTTTCCCTGTTGTACGCTTGTTGAGCAGCTCCAGCACCCATAGGCAATGCCTTATTCACGTTCTGCCAACCCTCGTAGAGCGAGTTACCATCAACCACCCTCGCATGCGCAGAATTCCCTTGGTGGCGCAGCAGCAGGGGTTGCAAGACCTCTCTTCGGGCTATTGCGAAAAGGTGGCATCCCCTATCAGGGAAGAGCAGACTTTGTCAGGCGATGCAGCCCACACCGTTTCTGCCTCGGACGTGGTGCTTCTGCGACTGCCACTCTTTCCGTTTTGTATCCTGACGGCGGGCTCGCTTTATCTATCCAAAGTACTGAAAGCGAATGAATTCACACTGGGGCTAAAATCTTTGCACGAGATTAGCAAAATCGTAGCGGATGGAGGCAGCGAGCTCACTGTTCGGCACCAACTTTCGCTCGACTGGGCGAAGCACCATCGGAGCACCAACTTGCCTTTCACTTTTGACACTCTGCGGCGGCAGAGCAACTCCGAGGAGCTTATCGGATGCGTTCGATGGCGCTCGTTCTGCGGCAAACCTTACAGTCTATCGCCTTTCCTCTGCGCGTCGTCCTCCGTTAACTCATATGGCGATTAGTGATGCTGTGAGGTGGTAGTGGTAAGGAATCAACAACGTCACTGTATTCAATAAAAAGGACTCGTGGGTGTGCGCGTGCGTGTGGCAGCGGTACTAACGCAGAGGTGAGAAAAGAAACAGGGACAAACGGGGTAGTTTTTTCATTGCCATGAGGTGAGTCCGTCCCCCTTTTCCCTCTCTCACTCCTTCTTTCCTTTCATCACTTCTTCTCTGATGCCAGCAACAGCTTCGACTTCGGCTCCCGGTGTTCCCAATATTTTTTCTTCCCGTCTTTCATGTTATTCACTCTGCTACTCTCTTCTTTTCCTTCTCCCCTTTTTGCTTCACCTGCTGATCTTCGCCATCTGTCGCCCCCGAAGAGGACTTCCGGTCGAATTATATCGCCGTTTCTCGTCTGTGAAGGAGATTCGTTGAGGGCCCATCGGCTTCCCCCTCACGGGCAGGTGCGTTGATGCTCTTTTTCAGATGCGAGGTTCATCTTTCGCTGCTACTTCAAATTGCCTCAACGGACGGCAGAATGTTCGACTACAAAGCTAGAGGCGGACGGGGGCACGCTGTCTTTTTTTTTCGTGCGTGCGGCCCTTCCCTTATCCCCACTTCTTCCATTCCTTACTCGACTTCTCGGGTTGCGGCTCTTCCAGATGAGGAAGAGACCACTTCGCTGCGCCAACCCCGCTTACCCGTGCCGTGTGATGCGGGTACGCGAGAATTCATTGCATCCGGGTTGGATGGCTCCAAAATGCTCCCCTTTCTCTCTCTCTCTCTCGCTTCCTTCTTGGACAGCTTCTTCTTCCTCTTTCCGTTTGTCCCTCCCTTTTCCCACTCCCGATCCTCACTAGCGGGGGGGTTGACTTGTCTGCGATTTTCGGCTTTGTTTCTTCGCCTACCTCCCTCCTTCCCTTTTTGCTCGCGCGCTTCTCTTCTCCGACCTTTGGCCCCGTCGCCTCACATCTCTCACATCTCTCTCTCTCTCTCGATTCTCCTTTCGTGAGCTCGGGCAACGACTATAAGTAGGGTACCTGCGACAACATTTCCCTTCTCTCTCGCTTTGTCGTGTACTTGTTTCTCTCACCGGTGTCACAGACCGCTTTGCCTCCTCAGTTACCTCCCCATACTCTCATCTCCACAAGACGCACGCGTGCGTCTCCCCGAGTGTCTTCCTGTGTTGAGCGCCTGCCTCTCGCATCCCTGCTTTTGCTTTTGACAAACTGTGTTACTACCTTTCGTATCTTCCCCTCACTCTCACATCACTTTCCTAACTTTGCCAGTTTCGCTATCGTTTTCCTTTTTTTTGTTGCTGCTGCTTCTGCGTTCTCGACACGTTGTTCTCTCCTTTCTCGGCACCTTTCCACCGGTAGCGCGCTGAGGAGCTAATATATATATATATATAGAGAGAGAGAGAGTGACTTAACGTGACGATAGTAGTTCCCAAATATATCTTTGTGAGACTGACCGCGTAGAGCAGCGGAAACAACAGCAACTTGTACAATTCCGAATTACTAAGGCCCGGTGACGCTCCTTCTCACCAACGGCTCCGACTCGGATTGAACAAGCACGACGGATTGCAACGAAACAACCCTAAAGCAGACTCACAAAAGGATAGCCGAGGGGAGATAAGAAAGGTGGCGGCCTTACATATATATATATATATATATATATATATATGGTTGTAGTTTCAGAGCGGCGTACATCTGCAACTACTCCCTTCAACTGTTGACATTGCCCAGGCGCACACTTACTTTTCATACCGTGTCGCTGTGGAGTTTCTTTTCAGAGGCGATTCTGTCTTCATCATCATCATCACCATCCTCTCGTGATACCTCATCCTCTTTTGTGCCACATTACGTTTCGAGCTGAGCGAGCCTACGCGTGGCCTGGTGGCGGTTTTGATGCGTATTTCTACTGCACCCGTTGCGTTTGCCTCTATCTCTCTCGTTGTGTGTGTGCGTGCGTGTGTGTGCATGAGCTGAGCGAGAGAGCGGCTTCAGTAGTTCTCCATCCCCCCTCTTCCTTTTCCACGAAAAAGCTTGCGCACTGTTTTTGGTTCCAACAGTGGTCGTTCCAGCCTTTGCAGAAGAACGTCAAAACCGAGAGAAAAATACAGCGGAACGTGTCGCGAAGGCGTTACAGAGCACATTTGTAGAGCTGATGGGTGTTCCGAGCCTTCTTTTTTTTTTTGTCGTCTGGCCAGGTTATTTTCCAAAGTTTTCTCCACTCCTCTTATTCCCGAAGTGATTGATAAGAAGACCCCCCTCCCCCCCCCCACACACACACACACGCAGAGAAAGAGAGAAGATTGCCTTTTTTTTTGTGGAGAGAGTTGGTGAACGTCTCACATTTTTTCCTTTTTATTATCACAAAGGTTGTTTGCACGAGGCTCCACTCGCATTTGCGTCGAACCATTTTATGTTGGCATTGTACTAGGTCACTGTTTCGATCCTCTTCTCCACTCACCCCCCTTTCAGCTTTTTTGAGTATTTTTTTGAGGTAAACGTTGTGTCGCGGCCCCTCTCTCTCTTTTTCTCTTGCCCACCGCTTCGTACATATCGCGTTGCGCTATTCCCGTCCATCTGTGGTACGCGCTCGGTATTCCTCTCCCATCCTCATCTTTTCCGGCTCTTGTCTTTTTTCCTGTCGCTGCATCGTTTGAGTATATCTTTTGTCTCTCTCTCTCTATTTCTTTACACTCTTTTTTTAAAAACCCCATACACTGAACTTACATCCACACCTTGAAAAGAAGCCGTGTGTTTCTACATCATCTGTCCTTTTAGGTCTCTTTGTCCCCCCCTTCCCTTTCTCTTGATTGTTACTGAAAGGCCATCGCTCCCTATATTCCACTTCGCAAACACTTCTCCCCTTCGTCGCTGCATCTAGAGAATTACAGCCACGATAATTCTTCTTTTTGTGTGTATCACTCTCACTGTGTTCACACCAATTTCTATATTCACCCTCTTTTTCTCCCTTTTGTTTCTTCTGCGGCACAGGAAGTACATCGACTGTTGTGGCTTGCGTGCACGCATAATAGGGCGATCTCATCTGTCTGCCTCGTTTCTTTTTTCCTTTTCGCCCGTCCTACGCCTTTCTTTTTCCGTGTGCGCTTCGCTTTTTCTCTTAAAAAAATTGCGATCGATCTATTGCAGCGGCGTGCATTTTCTTTTCTCACACACGTGAGCTCTTCATCTCATTGGACGTCTTGCGTCTTAAAAAAAGAAAAGCTTCCATTTTTTTCATCCTGTGTTTTATCTCTCTGCATACTCTTTGTTTCTTTTTCGTTCGAGGCTTTTTTCTTGCCTCTCTTTTTCTCCCTCGATTTCCTCTTGTATACATTCATCCTTTTAGGTATAGAAAGGCCTGTTCCTCTTTCTCTGCTGCAACCACAATTTTTTTATCGGTTCGCTTCCTTCCTTTATTCCTTTCCCTCTCCCCTTCTTTTGTTCGAAGGTTTCACTTTTTTGTGTGTTTGTGTGCCACCTTTTTCTTTTTACTCTGACCTCCCTTGTGTTTTAGTTTTTCATCTTATTCACCGCAGAGTCGACTAGGCTTGCTTCTCCCCCTTTCCCTTTCCATCCCTTCCCTTCCCCTTTCTACTCTTCTCTTGCCTTTCCGTTCCCGTTTGTCCGTCACCTCTCTTCTCTGCCTTTTACCATTTCTTTTTGTATTTTAGACCTCTGTTTGACCCCGCTTTACCTCGATTTCTCTCTCCGTATAAATATAGTCTTGCGCGTGTTGTCTCCACCTGCGCAAAAGGGCCGGTGGGGTTACGGACTTGTCCCCCCCCTCTCTCTCTCTCTTCCCCCCTTCTCGCGATTGGTTGTGGTGCATTCGCTTCGCCTTACGAGAACAAGAAGCCTTCCGCCTCCCTCCCCCCCAATCGCACATTCCACGCTCAAAGAGTAGAGAGCTATACCCAGGGTATACCTGCTTCAACCGCATTATTTTTCTTGCCTTTTATCTTGTGGTGCCACGCCTCAATCCTTCTTTATCTTTTCGTTCGTTTCTGTGTGCTTTCGTTTCCTTCTGCGCATATATATATATATATATATATATAGCTCGAGGCATCCCTCTCTTTTCATTTCCTCAGTGTGCAAGCGCATTGCGACAGGAAAGTGCTCTAGTTCGCGTCCTTTCAGCATTTTTCCCCCCTTCCTTCCTTCTTCCCATCTGACTGCTCTTCTTTTCTTTTTCTTTCGGCTTTCGATTTTCGTATATTCTCTTCTGCATTTCCCCTCCCCCCAGAATTCGTGGATAAATCTGCTTGTATTGTTGCGGTGACCTCTTTGCTTCTCGCCGTCTCATTAACAGACACCCATCATCTATACACAGGAGTCTTCACCGCGTCGAGGCACACAATTTTCATTTTTTTTACTGCTTCTTTTCTTCTTTTTGTGCTCCCTTCTTCTCGCCCTTTCGGACCTTTTCTCGTCGTCGTTCAGGCGCTTGCTATGGGTGCTGGCAGCCGTGCCTAAGGAAAAACAGGAGCCGTATCTGACGTCGTTGTCAACTCAGGGACGTCCTTTCCCAGATCTCTTGTTGTAACGGTCACCTTTTTCGAACGTAGCTTAAGCTGGCTAGTAATAAAGAGGCATCCGAAACTTTTTGTTGCTCTCCTTTTTTTTTAAAGTTGTTAAGGCACACATCAATGCACCTTCTTTGATAGTGTCGACCGACCACTTTCTCGTTTCTCCAACAACAACGTTGCACTCCTTCGAATAAAGCGTCAGCTTTTTGCGTTTCCCTTTTCCTTTTCTAAATTTCTTTGCTCCAAAGAAAAAAATTCTGCCTCTCTGTGGCTTGGCGAACGATTGCGGTTTTGCTTTCGTTTTCTCGTCTCACGGTGTTTCTCCCCCCCCCCATCCCATTTCGTTACCCGACTTTCGCTTTCATTTTCTGTCTTGTGTATTATTTGAAGCTGAAGGGTGGAAAGGAGAAGGCCATTTTTGTACGGCAGCGCTTCCTTTTAACATTGCCACGTCGCGGAGAAGATTACGGCTTCTGCTGTGCGAGAGGGAGCGCCGAGCAAGAGTGGCGAGAGGTTTGAAAAGATTTAGCGAAGCAAAGGGCATAGTCGCACAGGGCGGCCGGATAGGCGATGTCGCGTGACTGCCACGACGGCGCACCGTCAGCCGGTGCTGACGGTGCGCGATCAGGCAACTTGCGCAGTGACAACTTGGAGGGGCATATATCTCAGGCACCTCACGAGGTTTCCCCGGACGCAGGCGCTCCTTTTTCAGAGCGGCCACAGCTGTCGCGTAGCTCCAGCCCATCGCTAGCGGCGGAGGACTCCACCGATACAAACCTCCCGTTGACGCCACTTACCATTCCATTGATAGAGGGACAGGACGCCACTCGAGGATCGTGGTTGGATCCCAACTCTCACAACTTTATACCTCTCCCGCGAGGAGGATTGGTGCGGATGCTGGCCCCGAGAGGTTCTCACATCGGCCTAGCTGCCGACGCATCGTCACCCATTGCGCCAGGCACGGACGCCGCAAATTCGGTCTCACATCCGGGTCCCTCATACTCGCTCTTGAACCTACACCAAAATCGCGGACCGAACGCTTCCGCGACCCTCAACACTGCTTCGACAACCGTAAACAATGTAACTGTCCCTGCCTATATCCAGTCAAGCTCGATGGACAGTGTCCGCAACAGCATCAACTTCCCACAAAACTTTCTTAAACTGAAGGACTCCACTGCGGACGTGGCAGAGAAGGAAAATTATGCTCATGAGCGACGCATCATAATGCGGAATCCCTTGAAAGGGAGCGACTGCGCTGCCTGCTCCAATTCCTCACTAGACACTTTCTGCGCGCAGCGAGAGGTTTACGCAGCAGTAACTCAGGGGTTGCCGGATAACTACGACGAAGGCAACTGCCTCGACGCGGAGATATTTGTAGATACTCACGAGCCAGGTCCTCATCTGCTTCCTCACGAGGATGGGATACTTCGCTCGGAGAGGTCCTACTCCATAGGAGATCGACACCATCTAACTTCTGACGACGAAAGTTCTTGGCAGGGGAGACGGGGATCGCGGGTACGCTGTACTCTCTCTAGTCTACCAGCTGTTGCCTTCATCATGTGTATGGGGGCCATCATCGTAGGTTTGCTAGGCTTCCTCCCCTTCTACTTTACGGGCGTTGCGTCGAACTCTCGAACGACGGATTTCCTGCTCAGTGAAGCCATGACAGGCGTTGCGTCCATCACGCAAAACAGCCTTGCCATGTTGCCAGCCTTTGTGCACATCGTCACCTTCAACTATGTGAAGCGCGTGAACACGACGGTGAGGGAGTCCAACTTGCCGAGCCATTCTGATCAGCTACTCCTGTCGTTGCTCACCGTTCTCACCCGCTTTAAAGCGTCCATCTTTTACATTCGATTCATCTACGAGGGTGGCCTCTTCACTAATACCGGGTACACCACTGATCTCCAGGTGTACGGCGGTGCGAGCGACACGGCCGTCAAGGTCCCGATGCGGAAGGTATACCCAGAGAACGTTTCCTTCGTCGAGCCTGCCAAAACACTGGGCTACTACGACTTTCATCAGGCGATGTATTCTCCAGACTTCGCGATGCAGCAGATCGCGGTGAAGTGGGTGGAAAACTCGAGCTTCTCCAAACGTTGGCTCCTCGCTCCCGACAACGGCACGTCCACCTATTTCAATTTTGTAATGCCATTCATCATGAACGGCACGGTCGGCTTTTGTGAGGCTGGGACCGCCTCTGATAAGATTATCAAAGAGACGACAACACTGGCTAAGTATCTTCGCGGGCACGGCCGCATCTTTCTGGTTGATGTAGTGCATGACATTTTGGTGGGCAACAGCTGGAACCAACCCGCGCAAACGGTACGGGTGGACCCCACCACCGGCACCACGCTGATTATCCCAACAAGCGTGGAAGACATCAACGAGCCGATTATCCGTGCGGCGATGCATATTGTGAAGGAAAGAGGTGGCGTGAAGGCGGTTCTTCATCACAACGCCACCGCGCTGATCAACTTCCGCTTCAGCGGCAATACTGCCTCGCTGAATTTGACCAGAGTGACGGATATCTACGGGCTGGACCTCCTCCTCGGTGTGGTGGTGGTGCGCTCGGACTTTGAGCGAGCCTTCGCAACCGCGCGCACCGCCGTCATTACCGTGACTGTGCTGGTGGTAGTATTCGCCGGGGTTGTGGCCGTGGTGATTGCATGGTTTGTGGTACGGGAGATGAAACGCTTGATACCGCAGCTGATCCGCGCCTCCAACCTCGACGTCTCCCATGGTGATGACAGGGATCACCACGTGCACGGGTGGCTGGCCTATATCACAGAGATTCGCGGCATTCACGAGGCGTTTGTGCGCGTCGAGCGTAGCCTGCGGGAAATGCCAACGTTTGTGCCCGCCGCCGTCATGATGGCCGCGCCGCTCGACGGCTCCCACAGCGACTCGGACGGGTCGGACGGGAAGACACACCGTGCCCGCACCCGCTTCAACGCCAACATCGTAAAGGATAGCACGAACGTCTTTGCCCCCATGGATGTGGCGATGGTCCTTGTAGATGTGCACCGCGGTCTGAACACTGAGGAAGCGTTTCAGATGATGGATATCATATCGCAGTGCGCCGAGAAGAACTCTGGCTACATTGAATCGATCAACTCCGGCAGCTTCTTCGTAAACTTTGGCGCACAGTCGCAGAACCCGCTTGTGGTCCCCAACATTTGCAAGTTCGCGCTCACCACTTACAACGAGACACCAGAGCACTTGCGCAATTACGTGGTGTGCCTTGCGGCAAGGATGATATTTCTTGTTGGGACGTGTGGTGCGCGTCACAGTAAGGCGCGTGTTGTCTTTAATACACAGCGTATGCTCGACATCTCCAAGGTCTTGTGGGACATTGGTTGCCACGTCGCCTCCACGTCGGATACGCTTTCCCACTTTGCATCCGGCAGCACTCAAATCGAGTGGTACCACATCGACTGTGTGCGCTTTCCTGAGGAGGTCTCGCTGGTGACCTTGTGTGAGTTGCGGGATCCGAAGTCGAAACTTGCGGAGAAAGGTGACATGTCGAAGATGATGGGCGACGGTCTTTCGAGGATGTGCAAGGGCGAGTATCAGGCGGCCATGATGATCTTCGACTCCACCGACAGCGATAACGTCCAGCTGAAGCGACTGCGTCAAATATGCGTGGACCGGGTTGCAGCAGGTGACACCAGCAAGTACATCCACCTCATCGAGGATTTCTACAGCGTGGACGCGTCGATCGGTGCGTATCTCACCGGGGGTGTGATGGACGGCGATGGGGCTCCACGACCGGATCCTGATCTGCTGAGCCGTGCGGGCTCCATGAGGCATCGAGTGGGGGGCAGAGCGTTGGGCGAGGCGTACGGCGATGCATCAGAGGCTGCCTGCAGCTTCCGCAAGCATGCATCAACCATCGCGCCATTGTCGCCGCCGCCGCCAGTAACGCGCTCGAAATCCGAGGTGCTATCCGTCTTTCAACGGGGCTCCGTCAGTGCGCGCGCCTCGGAGTCGGCCCCTGCCTTGCCTGCAGTGGAGGGTGGTGAATTTGCTGAACCGGTGCGCCTGACAGAGCGTGCAGTGGCGGCCGCCATGGAGCCCCGTGGAAGTCCCTCAGGCTGCGCAGAGACGGGGGAAGGCCGACCTGTCCAGCCGGCACTTCCATCCCAGACGATGGGACACAGCGGAATGACTATTGCCAGCAGCGACGACCGAATACCATCGTGCGTCTCGGTGGACGGCGACAGTTCCGATGCTCCCGCGTTTCTCACGGGCGCCTTCGAGTACGACCCTTCCGTGATATCAGGGGATGGTGTGGGCTCGACAATGCAGGGCATGGACGAGCCGCAGGTGCTACGCGACGTGAATGGTCACGAGTGGCAGATGTCACTCTTCCCGATCGGTCGAGGGGCATTGAGCGCTATTTATCTCGGCATGTCAGATGACGGGGTTCAGGTAGCCATCAAGCGTATTCCCAGACGGCATCGCCACATTAAAGAGGAGGAGTTGGTCTCGGAGGTGTGCACGTGTGCGAAGCTGCGGCACCCCAACATCGTGCCCTACATCTCCTGCTGTGTCAGCCAGACGCATCTGGCGATCATCATGGAATATATGCCAGGGGGTTCACTTCACGACATCATTGAGAACTTTGGTAAGCTTCCGCGAACGGTCGTGCGCCGGTTTATGTTGGACATCGTGAACGGACTGGCCTATTTGCACGAGTCCACAACGCATGGCGACGTCAAGCCGCACAATATCCTTCTTGGCGTCGACGGCGTATGCAAGCTCTCCGACTTCGGTTCTGCTTCGGACAAGCTTACGGAGGTGGGCTGCCTGAACGAGGACCGTCTGCTGCGTGGGACAGCCGTGTATATTTCTCCGGAGGGGGCTCGAAACCTTACCCTGACCTCTGCCTCCGATATCTACTCATTGGGTGTTTCTTTTTTGGAGATGGTTCTTGGCAGACTGCCGTGGAAGTGGGCTGATCTGACGCGAAACGATCCGCTCCCCCTGCATTACCAACACGAGTTTGTGCAGTGCTTGATCGCAAAGGCGATTGTGATCGACATCCCTGACACTCTCGACAACGATATGCGGGAGCTCGCTCTCGCCAGCTGCGCAGAGGACCCAGCACGTCGGCCCACCGCACAGGAGCTGCTTTCTTTTCCCTTTCTCATCTAGCTGCGCATTTCGCGTCCCTGGTGTTATGCGATGCACCCTACCCTCTCCCTTCCTCCCGTCCCGTACATCCCGAGAATAGTTCGCATGAGGCGAGAAAAGAAGACGCAAAGTATTTCGAAAACACTCCTTCTACCGACAACGACCGTGACAGCGTAAAAGAAAGTTAAAAAAGTTCACATCGGTGATCAGGGCTGCATCAAAACTGTGATGAAAAGACGCCGCTCGTACCGCAAGAGGACGAAGGGAAGAGAAACTCGAAGAACAGTAAAAAATCTCTCTCTTCAAGACGAGAAAGGAAGACACTTTTGGGGGTGAGACGTAGCGCTGGAATTTTGATTGCAGCATGGCGCACACGAGAGAGTAGCACATGTTTTTTCCTTTCACTTCGTGCTCGTCTCTTTAAATGAGAGGAACAAATTGCTTTCTCTCCGCAACACGCCACATTGTTTCCTCGGCGTTCCTCTCCCCCCTCCCCCCCTTCATCTTTTTCGACAATTCTTTTTGCTCGTGTTGTCGGGATTGAGAAAGAGAGGGGAAGAAAAGAAATCTTGGTTTCGATCGCACCGAGAATTCCGCGTGGTTTTCCTTGAACTACTTGTCACTTCACAGTGCGCTTCTTAGTGCCCGAAACACTTTTTTCTCGCCGTTCTCACCTTTGCTTTCTTCTTTTGAAGCTCTTTTTTTTTTCGCTTCCCCACTCTGCCCATACTCTTTTTTGCCTGCTCCTTTGTGTACCTTCTCCCATGGTGACGCTGCCCGTTGATTGGTGGACTTCAGTTATTGCATCCCTCCACTGTTTTTCGAAACATCCTCCTCCGACTTTCTGCATTTTCTTTGTCCCGTATGTGAAATTTGACCTTTTTTTGTGTGTGTACGTGTTTTCTCCCCCCCCTCCTTTTGCTGCTTCGGCGTCGCCTCTGCGAGGACAAGTGTGTTTTCCACTGAGATGCACATTTGCTTGGCGGGCGGCTTTCCTGCGACAGACGTTCTCTATCTCTTTCTCCCTTTCTCTCTTCCTTTCGCAAAAAAAAAACTCTTTCGTCTCAAGAAGAGGAAACAGGGGGGACACCTTTTCGCTGGTTTCAGCAACGTTCCACCGCGCAGGTGCGTCAATGATCCGCATGACTGAAAGAAACTACCAGTGTCCTTCTGCACGACCATGTTCCGAAACTTATTTTAATTGGGGAGGGGGTGCTTGCTCAGAATAGTGAAAGGCGATCCAGAAAAAAAGAAAAAGTACAAAGGAAAACGTGTGAGCTGTACAACTCTGTTTAAACAGAATGGTCATTAACGGAGAAACGTAAAAGTTTGTAGGCTCTCGCTTGAGGGATATGTGGTGAATTCGTCTCCGTTTTTCAATTTTCTTCGCCGCAGCTGGTACAACAGTCAACGGAAGAAGCGCGATTGGATCTGCTGTCCTTCCGATTCTACTTCCCATGTTTCTCTCTCTTTAGGATGGATGCTCGTGGTTTCGATGTGAGGTTTTGCATGCGAACTATGAAAATCCCCTCGCGACGCTATCATGGGCTCCCCGTACAAACGAATGGGGTCTCTGTGGTGACCTGTAATACATGCCAGGTACTGCATGTGACATGCTCTATAGCAACAACGAAAACCTATGTGCCGTAGGAAAGGTGCATGTCTTTTGCGCAGGCTCTCTGTAGCGGAGGGCAGGCGACGTCTATAAAAAGTATCGTTTTACTTTCTGGCATGAAAAGAGGGGAAAAAGATCTCTCCTCACTCGAATCTAACGGTACTGCGACGACGACGCTTCTATCAAGAGCGCTTTTTCGTGAAGTTGCCTTTCCAATGCTATATATATACGTATATATATATATATTTATATTTATATCGTTAGACTGTTTTTGGTGGATCCTCCTTATCCCCCCCCCTCTCATTGGGTCTGCCACCTGCGTGACAGTCTCTTTTTTCTCGTGTGTAGTTTTCCATCTTGCTTTTGAATGTGCTGCGTTTCTCTTTTTTCATTAGCTGCAATACCCATATTCTACTCTAACTCCTCCTCTTTTTTTTTCATCAGATCGACTGCTCTTCTTTTTTGTTCTTTTTTTTTGGTGGGTGAATGTACGCTAGTGAATCTGTGCTGAATGATAACCCTTCGTCTTTCATTTTTGTTTCGCTTCTCCTTTCGCCGTCGTGACATCGCTTTGTTCCAGAACATGTACATGGCGGCCCATCTTGGCTTCTTAAAAGTGTTTTTTTAAATTTCCTGAATCCCATCTCTGATGCTTTTCACTTCCCGGTGCAGGGTGAGGCGCCGCCCTTCCCTCTCGTTACGCTGCGTTTCCTTTCGGTATTACCATTCTGTAAGCGCCTTCAGCGGTCCATCCTCTTATTTTCCTCTTTTCTTGTCGTGTAGCTTGCTAGTATGGAAGAATCGGGCGACATACAAGTGCGCCTAAAAGCACACCCAAACGCACCTTCATCTTTGTTCTCGAGGTGTTGCGTAGTTCATTATGACCGACGGGTCCGTCTACAAACCCTTTCAAAAAAAGTTTGTGCATGTCTCCTTCACGCCCCTCTTTTCATGCTTATTTCGCAAAACTCGCGCATCACTCCGTCACCTTTTTTTGTTCCTGTTCGCCCATTCTCCTCGACGTGTTTCTCATCTTTCTTTCCGCTCTCTTCCTGTCCATCCGTTCACTGTTCAGCATTTTGTATTTCTGTTTTTCCCCCCTCCAGCTCCCTCTTTTTCTTTTGGGTGTGTCATTTGCACAGGCCACAGAGTAGAAAGATATACTTCCGTGGCGCAAAAGGGAGAGGAGAGCGGATGGGGTGGGGATGGCAAAGAAGAAGAAAGGGCATCCCCACTCCCCGCTTTTGTCGGTGGGTGGGTAGTTGCAATGCGTGGGTAGTCTGAATGGACGGTCATTTGCGTGTGTGGGTTTGTGCCACCATTTTTTTGCCGACTCCGCCTATTCCCTTGCTATTCTGCAGCCTTCGCTTTTGTTACCCAAGGCAGAACCTACTCCTTCCCCCCTTTTACATCTCTTTAGGCGTAGAGCCGTCTGCGTAAACCCCTTGCAGATTATTCTCTCTTTGCTCTTCCCAGTTCTCTTCCTTTTTTTTTTATGGAAGTGATGCCCCCCCAGCAGAGACAGTGTGGAAAAGAAGGGAATGGGGGGGGGGCGACTTTCATTCTACGAGGCAGGCGATCACGTGAGGGGGCGGAAGGCGAGCCATTGCAAATGCACACCGGTACGTGTAAGTCTCCATGGTGAAGACGACGCTTTGTTGCATTTTCGTGTATTTACCTTTTCTCATGGATAGCCCTCTTCGGTCCCTCATTTTTTTGGACCCCTGTATACCGCTTTTGTGACCACCAGCGCAACGGAGCTGTGCCGTATCTTCCTCTGCACTTTGCTCCCCCTAGCAATAGGTTCGTGTGTGTGTGGGGTGGGGGTGGGGGTGGGGCGCTACTATTTGCACTTCGTTGAAGACCAAACATGTGCTTTCCGTAGGCCAAGTGTGTTGATCACGCGTATACTCATGGGAGCTGACTTCACTTCTCCTTTCTTTAAATAAAGAAATAGCCTTTTTGCCATCATCGAATTGGTCAAGAAGTGCGTTGCTCTTCTCTGATTTCCCTCCGCACACGCATCGCACTGATGGTATGTTTTTTCTGAGATGGAATGCCGTTGTATACAGGCTCCGCCATGATGTTGTCCCTACCCCGCTGTTCTGTTTCTTTCGTCAGGTCACTTCCTTTTTTTTTTGCCTGGTGGTGTCTTCTTCAGAGGCAGGAGAGCATTTCACACACCTCTCGGCAAAGGGGAGTTGCATTCGGGGTGGAGGGGGGCCTCATTGCGTTCGGTGGCGTCTCACCGTTTCCGCCTTCATTTTATTTCCCGTGGCCCCTTCCCCCTCCCCCGACTTCCCCCCTCGAGTTTGGAAGGACAATTGGTGGAGACGCTGTGGCGCTTCAGTGCAAATTCCCGGCAGGCATGACGTCTATCGAGATTTACACGGAACTGCGCTGTGCACATCACTTGAATAACTGGCGAGAGAAGTAGGAGGCAAAGGGACAGAAGCGAGTGGGTCAAAGCACACTCCGTGGACATAAACAGAGGGAGAGGTAAGCCTTATTGGAGCGGGAGCAGCGGTGAGCGCTGCGCCTTATTTTGCATCCTTCTCGTATATATATATATATATATATATATATATGCGTCCAGCGACACGCAGAGGCAGATGCACACAAAATGATGGGCACCGCTGGCAAGTGTGCCGATGCTTTTCTTTTTTTGTGATTGCGCACCCTCTTTGTGTTGGCACCATACATTCCCAAGGAGCCCTTTTTGGGCGTTTCTCATTTGGGTTTGTCCTATCTGCCTTTCTCTACACCTCTCGGTGCTCGTGCAGAGCGACGACGTGCTGCACGTGAAATTTTGCTGGAAGTGTGTTTACACATCTTTGAACGCAATCGCGATACGAAGGCGGGTTGAGAGGCGGAAATAAAGGTAAGATGCATGTGCTCATGGCACGCCGTGGCAACAGCGGTTTTTTTTCCCACTCTCACAGATGTGGGGGAGGTGGTCTTTCTCGTTCGTTCACCTCCATGAGTCTTTCCAGAGAGAGTGCAGGCGTTCAACGTGGCGCGTGCTCTCGTGTAGGCCGTCTCAAACACCTCCCCACCCCTCCTCTCTCGGCTTAGGTAAAATGATTCAAGGAGTGTGAAGCCTGCAAGTGTGTGTGTGTGTGTGTGTGTGTGGGAGTGAGCACATCTATGGCGTGTAGTTCTAAATGACATATGAGGGCATACTTCCCTGCATGCGATCCGCTTCGGCAACTACTTATCTTCTTTATGCTTCAATGCCTCCCCTTTTCTCTTATGAGAGGGGCGAGGGAGCTCCTGCCGACGAGAATTTCCCTCCCCCTCGCTTTTCTAGTTTCATTGTTGTGCCTTTTAAAATATTTATGCTTTTCTGAATTAGCGTAGTTAGCGTGACTGCTTCCGGCGTCAGCAACACATGTTGCACGTGGAAAGTAGAAAGTGTGATGAATGGGGCTGATCCTGTTTCTTTCCCCCTTTTTTTGAGAGCGAGGAACGCAATATTTTTCCTATCGTTCATCTCTCCCCTCTCCTGCCCCTCCTTTCCTCCTCCCCTTCTCTTGTCTTTTTTGGAGTGCTGAAGCACAGCAAACCCCCCAAAACCGAGCGAACCGAATGGGAACGTAACGTTCCTCGTCTTTACGTCTCCACTGGTAGGTTCGCAGTCCTATTCGGATGTCTTGTTCTTTTTTTAAAAAAAGCTCTATCTACGAGATTTCTACTTCCTTCGCGTGTGTATGCGAGATGCCCCCCCCCCCTTCCCTCATTTTTACCCTCTCTCTCTCTCTTCTCCTTGATTGTTCGTCCATATGATGTTTTGGTGCGTACTGGTACCGTGCCATGCGGTGTGTCGGGGCTCTTCTCTATCTTCTGGTTTTATTTTTTTTTTCATTGTAGGCGCCCTCCCCCCTTTTTTCACTTGTCTTTGCTTTTTTAATCGTATTGTGCGCAACCTTTTTTTTTGTTCTGACACTTGGCAATGTACACGGCACATCTCTTTTCCTCTTCGGGAAAGTTCAATAGCCGCTTTTCTGCTGTTTTGCACCAGCGTATATATATATATAGATGTGTGTGTTGAGGTATGTATAACCCTATATATACTTATGTACATCTTATGACACCCCGAGTGAAAGAGGAAAGAGTGAGGACCATGTTCCTCGAACCGTGACGGAGCCTACCCTCGCCCGCTTCTGTTACTTGGCCTCCTTCACTTCGTCTTTTACCCACGATGGGTGTTTGTGCTCGTGGATCTGCTCCGAATATATTTTTTTTCGATGTTTACTGTAGGAAAGTACCATCGCTGGTGGTGATTGCAAGCGAGACTCTTTCACTTCCCTACAGTCTCTCTCCTTCCTTCACCCAAAGTTTTTGCTGTGCAGCTCGCACAACAAAAAAAAGAGAGGAGTCATGATAGCTTGCCTTCGTGGCGTGCATGTGCTTCGTCACTCGTGCATCGGGGGAGGGGCTGACGAGTAGAGGGCCGCGAAGCGGTATAATGCCTACCGTATCCTACCCCGCACGAGGTACTTGAACAGGCTCGCACGCACAGGAAACAGAATACACGAGATGGATGTGCTATGAAAACGATGTTGATAAAAATACTATGAATTTTGGTATCAAAGAGAGTACGTGAGGTACGCCCGCGGCGCCTCGATGATCCCCGCTTGTATCTTGCTACAATGTTCTCGCGTCTTGCTGCGCTTCCTTCTTCCACCAGGAGAAAAGGGGTTTTCTTCTCAGAGTGAATTAAATTTCCTTCACACCACTTAAAAAATGCTTAAGGTCATGTATGTGCGCTTGGATCACAGGAGTGTGTTTACATTAAATCAGCAAGCGCGCTCACGAAGATGTTGAGAAAAAAATCAGGACGCTGAGTGAGGGTAACAGAGAGAGATCTGCCCTCCTTTGTGCTGTACTTGCGTGTCGTTCCCCACTGACAACGATATCGCCGCACCGCTGCGGATCGTGATGGCATCTTTCCCCTGAAGTTTGTTTCGAATATTTCGGCGGGTAGGATCGAACAAAGCTCTCACCATCTTCAGACGTGCACACCTGAAGGAAGGGAGCCCTATGGCAACGCTTTTGAAAATGTTCACAGTTCCCTCTTTCCCCATTTCTGCTTCTCCCTTTTCTTTTTCCTCACGGGGTCACGCACACTCTCGTGCTATGGCTTACCAACATGGGGAGGGGCTTGCCGTGTCGCCTCTAGACCTCCTCGGACGCCCTCTTTCGAGTTTTCCGCTATCGTAGATGATGAGGACCGTGTCTGTGCCTCCTCGCCAACGTGGAAAATCCTCACCTTGCAGATGAACAAATGAGGTGAGGCCGAGGTCGAGTAGGGAGAGGGCGATGCCGAAAGGTCCTGAAGGAGGGTCCTGAGGGTAGACACACGCATTTACTCATGCGCACACGCGCTAGCATCCTTGCACGCGTGGAGAGTGTGTGTGTTCGAGGGAGAGGGTGTTTTGGTGGACATCCCTCACCAGCGCGGAGCGAATCGCACCTTCGATATGGTGGAGGGTCTCCAACTATCGGTGGAGGTTTCACAAGCACTACTTGAAGGCAAAAGGGTCAACGGAGGTTACGGGAGTGCCGTTCAGTCCGTTCACCGCCATAGCAAAACTTGGCTTCCCTCCAGAGATCAGGTGTGCACTTTTTTGCTGGAGCCACCTGTCGATCCTCTCGCGGATCGCCATCTCTCTCGACACCGGTAGTCCCTTCTCCCTTGCCCCGGCGTTGGTATGGGTCTTCACCGTCTGCATCTTCCCGAGCAACTTCTTAAACTAGGCAAGCTCATCCGTCTCTGGTGGAGGCGATACATTTGCAGTGCGCGCGGGACCTTTCACTGGGTGGCTGCTTTGCTGGGGAGCCTCGCTGCAACATTAGGCGGGAGTGCATCGGTACAACCGTGACTCTAACGCATCGAACGTAATGAGCGTGAGCTCAGCGGGCGATTCGCTACTTAGCCATCCTGCATCTCGTATCCGGCGCGATACACCACGTCAACATCCCAGCAGCAGCAGCAGTGGCCGTTTCTGAACCCACCCTCTCCTCTCGCTGCGTCTTCAAGCCACCCCACGTATTCCACAGGGACATCCGCTCTCTCCTAAGACTGGACTACGGCTTTCGTCACGCGCCTCTCGCGGCGTAGCAGCACCCGTTTGATGGTACGCTATATATGCCCACCCATCACCTGGCGTTTCATCTCAAAAAACTCCTAAATCTCTGTTACACGGCCTGCTTACGTATCCTGTGCTCGACGTACTCCCTTTTGTCACAACGTGACTTGCTCGACACAGCTCCTGCGCCACCCATGCAGCCTTCTACTTGGTGTACGATTTTTTTGGAAAAGAGAGATTTCTATCCGCTCTTCCTCTTCGGTAAGCTGCCGCTCACCCCCCTCCCCTTTCCATTCTGGTGTCTTCCTTCCCAGTACATACATTTATTTTCTAGGGGGAGAAGCGTTTTTTCTGTGGATGTGACAAGCGGCTCTCTTTCCAAGGTGGCTTTCTTTTGGAAAAAAAAGTTCGCCCTTTAAGACTTGATGCTCTGCACCCATCGGAAAAAAAGCGCCGAATTACGGGCTTTTATGCGTGGGAAAAAGAGAGGGAGGAGAGAGAATTGAAGAGTTTTGCTGTTGGAGGATGAAGGAGCAGCAGGGTAGTGGGTGACGTTACCATCATTGAAGGATGAAAACAGCTTTTCAAAATACAAAGGGGTCCGCTACCCTCCAGTTGCTCCTCCTCTAACCCTCAACATTTTCTTTTCTCAACTGCATCTCTCCCCGGAGAATCTTCACTCTACTCCACCGATGATGTTTCCTCTTTTGGGCCTCTTCACACGGGTGGATTTCGTGAGCCACCATTCCCTCCGCCAATGGGTGCGAGCGCACCCAATACGAGGTCCTGCTACGCTGAGGGTGCGGCAAGCAATTTTTCTGCGCTTAACGTATTCCTAATTGCATCTTTTTCGCCTCTTCTTTGCTTTCTCTTTCATCTCTACGCTCCTTTGCCGCACCAACACGCATTCCACTCGTGCCACTCACTCCGTTTTCTCTTTCGTTTTCCCTGACTCCTAGCCTCGCTCACTTGATAAAAGACGAGAGGGGAGGGGGGGACGGGAAGCGCTCTACTCGCATCTTTATTTCCTTGTTCGGAGTTTTTCTCCTTTTCACCGGCCGCACCTCACAAGTCTGAACGCATATGTCAAAAGAGATCTTCTTTTTTCTCTTATAGCCTCCCTCTTTCATCCGTCTTCTCACCGCTGCAGACATTTTTTTTTGTGAGTGCAGCTTTTACGGATCGTTACGAGCCGCTCCATCGTCATCTGTCCTTTCTCCTCAAGGCTTCTTCTATCCTTCTCCTCCTCCTCCTCCTTTTTTTTTTGACCCGTTGACTGTCCAATTCTCCCCCTCTTTTGTTTTTGTTTTCCGTGTGCCACGATTCGTGTATGCGTGTGTGTATTATCCTCCATTAATTTTTCTTCTGGCCGCACGTGTTGCTCTTGGTGGTGCTTTTTTTCGACGGACTTTACCTGCAGTGAAGGGCATCGTGTACGTTTCTTTTTCCTTCTACCACGACGTAGGCGAAGTCACGCAGGTCGTTGTGAGCGAGGGTGGGGTGGGGTGCACATTCAAAAAGGGGCGAACGATCGCAAGAGTTTTCTCTTTCCCCCCCTCCCCATCTCCTGAGGGCCCCTCTCTCGACATAAGCTGGGTTACACTTCTCCACGGATTGCTGCACCGGCTCTCTTTTCACATCAGCCACCATCCACTCGACACTCTCAAAACGAGTTTGGACGAAGGCGTCGCTGTCGGAAAGGCTTGTCCGTAGCGGTACCTCCATACCGTTTTTTCCGAAAATAGGGGCGAAGGCTCTTGTGCGTGCACTCGGTATTTTTTTATACGGGGGGGGGCGCAGGCGGAGGGTAAAAGGGCTATCTTGCGGGGTCTTTCTTTCCTTCGCTGACTTCGATATTTTGGGTTGTATACCCACGTGGCTGAGGTGAGGTTCTCCGGTACCAAAGAGAGAGAACACGGCGCGGTGCTAGGTCAGTTGTGGGAGAGGTTGCCGGGGAGGGAGAGAGGGGCAAGTTGAACGCAGTCTTTGATTTTTCTTTATTACGTTTCTAGGCGCCAAAGCTGTAAGGAAAAAAGAACGAGGGAGAGAGAGGGTGTCCTGGGAAAGATTAGGCGCATTCCTTCCCTTCTCTTCTCTCGACGTGCGTTCTTTATTAGTTTGGGGAGAGGAGCGGGGTACACGTCGTCGTGAAGGATTCTCATCGTTTTGGATGCGAGGGCGTGATGTTCAACAACTTCAGCCACGATGCAGCAGATCGCGGTGCAGGACATGACACGGAAGCTTACCATGCAGCCACAAATGCTGCTGCGAACAGTATACCGGATGAGACCGCGACGATGAGGTTTGCGCAGCGACGAACGCCGTCTAGTGCGGGACCTGACTACCACGGACCGCCTTTCTCGACTTCCACCGAACGACTAGGGTGGAGTGGCATCGAAGATCCAATTTTAGCAGTACAGGAGGGCTTCTCGGATCCTAACGGTCTGAGTATTCTGGGTGTCGGGGCAGCACCGGTCTCTATCTCAGCCCCTGTCGAGGTGGTCCCAGTAGAAATGCCGTTTCTGGCGCAGCTCTGCGCGTTGGCACTGCAACATCGATGTGACGCAAACCAGAACCGTGGAGAGGGGATACGCACGTGCTTTCACAGCAGTCGAGTTCCAGGCATTTCCATCTGGGACTACGTCCGGCGTTTTGCCAAGTATTCGTGCTGCAGTGAGGAGTGCTTTATCTTCGCTATTATTCTCATGGACCGTTACGCGTGTAAAGCACGAATTCCCATTACACTCCCTAATGTGCATCGCCTCTACACCACGGCCATGACACTAAGCGCCAAGCTGCGGGAGGATGCCTACTTCAGCAACAGCTACTACGCCAGCATTGGGGGTGTTTCGAATGCGGAGCTCAACGTTTTGGAGCTGGAACTACTCGATATCATGCATTGGTTTACCTGGGTCGAACGCTCGTTGTACGACGCTTATGTGGCGCGACTGAAGATGCTTTACGAGCACGCTTTACCGACACATCCCGTAGCCCCCCCTCTCGGCTCCACCGGGTAAGGACTGCCCACTTATTCATGATCTCGCTGCCCTCTCATCCATCCCTCTCTGCTTTCACACGTCCAGTGTGAGCTGACAACGGACGTTTCATCATCTGAACCACGCAGGTGTGCCGATACCTTCCGCCCAAAGTTGACGGGACACTCGCTTCCACGGTAGCCCTCCGCCTCTTTCTCCCTTTCTGGCTTGGGGTACGTACGGAATTTCGTGCAGATGACGTTTTCGCCGGCTGAGGGCGGGCGAACGTGCGGGGGGCACGGCGGGTAACGCCAGACGGTGCCCAAGTGGATCGCTCTCCCCCCCCCGTCATGCCTGGTGGCTTCTCAGAAGAACAACGAAAAAAGAGACGAGGGAGCCTTCGCACCGCCTTCATTTACAGCCGATCCCTTAAAAAAAAATGACAACAGAAAAGACGACCCTGCGGGGAGGGGGGGGGGCATCTGTCTGAGGGTTCTCTCCCCATTCCCCCTTTCAGGTGTTTTCTCGCATGGGACGGCGGATGTCCTTCTTCGATCTTGTACCCCCCTCTCATCCATCCTTGCAAGGCGGTTCTGAGCATAGTCTTCATCCTCCCTCCTCCTTCTGCAGTCTCTCTTGAGAAAGGTAAGGGCGTTTGCCGAATCTATCGGGTATATGGCTTTCCCTGAGCACCTTCCCACCTTTCCGTTTCTCTCCTTTGAAGGCAGTGTTTTATGCGGAAGGTAGAGGAGGAATGATGCGAAGCGTGAAGGAGTGAAATGAAATGAGGGGAGGTCTGAGCAGATAAAAGGGCAGCGGACCTGCGTAAGGCCCCTCTAGGGGTTTCCTGTTCAAAAAAAAAGAGAGAAATAAATGCGCCAGGAAAGCCACGTTCTGTGTATTGCTACTCGGGAAAGAAACGTGCATATATATATATATAGTAATAGCGTCTCTCTGTCCTGTGCTGAATTGTGGACACCTGCCGGTAGAAAAGAGGAGATGCATGTGTGTATGAGAGTGTGGGGTCCAACTGGCATTGCTCTCTCCCCGCCGCCAAGTTCAACGGGTCCCATCTCCCTTTCGTCTACACGATACTGTCGAACCTTACGAGCTTTCCTGTGGCCCCCCCCTCTTTGTTTCGCCTTCAGATTCTCCCGGAAGATCTGTTTTTACGCTTTGGAGGCGCAGAGGGGGGTGGGGGTGGGGGGCATGGTATCCACCCGTTGTCCCTCTGGAGTATCTCCCTGATTCACCCGTCTTCGCAACCGCATGAGCCGCACGAGGAGGGAGGAGTGTGTTCGAGCTAATGAGTACCAGTGTGAATATACGATGAACCTCCAATGCACATTGACACGAAAAAACTGCAAAAACGCAATGCGTGCCCCGACCCTTCTTTTTCGGGCTTTCTGTCGTTTCTGCTCACCTGTTCTCGTGTGGGGGTAAGCCGTAGTTCGAGGCCAACTACGAAATTGAAGAGACGATGAGGCTGGTGAAGCACGTAGTAAACGCTTTCGCCCCATATTTTTTCATTTTCAGGCCCCCTGTGAGCTTGCGGTTTTTCTAGCTCTTTTTGTGCGTTTTTCAGCGTTGGGACCGTGGGTGCTCGTTATCATATTCTCCTCTATCTTCGTTGCTTTCGAGCGCTCACGAATCCGTTTATGGTCAAAAAGAAGGGGCATGGGTCCCCCCACTCTTTCTTCACCCCAGCTCTGCGTCGGAGCAGTGGCATCTCAATTCAGTTGTTCTTTTCCTCAGTACGTGCATCTTTCTCTCTTTTTTTTCGGTGGGGTGTGTGCATGTATATTTTTCTTCTTCTTGCTTGCGTTTTGTTTTTGTGTGTCCATCTTCCCCATCCTCTTCCCGGTGCTCTCGCTCCCTTGCCCGAAATGTATTCCATTTGGCGCCTTCCTCTCTATTTACTTACCCTTCTTCCCACTTCGTCTTCCCTCGCGCCTCTTCGTGTCGTGTAAGGAACATTCAATGCCACAGAGAGGATATGTGTGGTCTTTTTTTTGTCTGCGGGGAAGAAGGGTAGATGTTTTTTCGAGGATCTGACCTGTCGTTCCCCTCGAACGTTTTTTTTGTTTTTGGAGGAGGGATTGGATTTCTTTCTGAGTCTCTGTCTTTGTTCGCTTTTGACGGACTTTATTTTAGAAGTGATCAAACCTCCCTTTTCATTTATCTTCCTCGCAAGGTGCTCTTCGTTTCTGTGCTCTCAGAAAAAAGGGCTACCGTTTGGCTTTCTGGATGCGAGTAAATGCGCTTCGGTGGGACAGCGGTGTTCTGCTGCGTTCTTTATTTCTTTGCCGCCTGCAATGCTATGAGCCTTTGTTTTAATATGACGCTTCTCACCCTACTGGGCTCACGCATGCGAACTAAGGAGAACTTTTCCTCATGAATCAGATGAATTTCTCTGAGATGTCTGCGTGTTTTGGTTTCTTTCGTGGTACCCATTGTCTTCCACTCATTTTTTTTTGTGTGGTGGTGCGCTGCCTGCGCATAGTTGATCTGCCCCCTCTTTTTCTTTCTCTTTTCTCGCGTTTTCGCTTCGTTGGACATGTCCACATCACGCACATTTTCTTCGTTGTATTTTTCTTTTCATAACGCTTTGTGTGCGCGTGCTCCCCACGTGGATGGGTAAGGCGTGTCGCAAAACTTGTGTGATGGAGGAGGTCCTTGATGACTTGGTGGTACCGTGCTTGAAGTGTTTTCGGATTGAGGGAAGCAGTGCCGCCATCACCACAACAGACCGTAGTTTGTGTTTGTGTGAGTTTGTGTGAAGGGGAATGAGACGACGGGGGTATAATGTTCTCTCTTTGCTTTTTCATCCCCTGCTGGACTCGGTTGAGTTGCAGAGGAGTAGGCGGTCCACCCTTTCCACAACGCTGTTCATTGTCCCCCTTCCCGCCTTCTCTCTGTCATGTCGTTTCCCCCTTTCCTCTTGCGTCCTCAACCGATGCCACCGCCGTTCTCTCCAACCTATCACCACTGCACAGCCTCTCACGCATCTCAATTTTCTTCGCGTAAAAAAAAAAACACCGACTTATCGATCATCAACACGAATAGATACTTGAGTGATGTCACTTTCGCGGAGTTCGCCCCACCTTTCCATCGTTTTGGTTGTCTTGCGTGTGTGTGTGTGTGAAATATTTTACGCCAGCCATGCGATGCTCCGTGTCTATTCTTGCAGACGATTTTTTTGTTGTCCTGCTGGCAAGAGGGACGATGTGTGGAGAGAAGGACGTGGCGGAGGATTGAAAGAAGAGGGAGGAGGGATCGGTGCTGCCTCCTGAAAGATTTTGTTTCGCTGTTTTTTCAGTTCTTTCGCGTTTTCCTTCCTCCTTTTGCATCGTTTTTCGGCCACAAACGATATTGCCTCGCGGTGAACACGATGGCATGGCTGCAGCTGCACGCGCAAGTGCCTTGGCGATGCCTTCGCTCCGTTACCTCTTCTGTGTACCGCTTGCGGTGCTTTCCTTTTCCCCTTTCCTTTCCACCCGCTCGATGCATGACTGATTTCTTCTGAGGACAGGGAGCGATTAATTTTTTGTGTGCGTCTTTTGGGTAGTGTTTTGTAAGACCATGTGTGTGTGTGTGTGTGATGGAAGAGGTATAGAAAAATGCGGATGCTGGTGCGAACAGCCACGTGACTCATCCGTGCTTCTTCTCCGCTTTTCCCTTTCCTTAATGTTTCTTAAAAAACGAAAGGACAGTAGAGTATCCCCCCCTTTGTTCTTTGTTTAAATTTCTGTTGACTAATTTTTCCTGCTGCTGTTTGCTTGTAGTGAATGGTCGTGCTGTGAGGCCTGCCGTTTCTCTGTTCGAAGGTTTGAGGAAGGGGGAGGGGAAGGAGGGAGACTCTACAAGTGGCCGTTCCCCTTCCTTCCACTCCTTTTTTCTTTTCGTTCTGGTGAGTCCATCCGTCACCCTCTTCCTTTGCGTATTTGGTGTTTGACCCTGTGGCCATTTACTCGCTTCTTAGATAGCTCCTGTACTGTCTATCAGCGTTTTGAGCGTGTGCTAGTTTCTGGAGACCCTTGCTCTCTTCTCCTCCCCCCTTCCTTCACACACGATCTCCCAAGATTTCCGCCAATCTCCTTTCTAGCCTCCCTCGTCTCTCCTTCTCCTCCTCTCTTTCTGTGGTCGTCTTCTCTTCTCCAACCGTTTACTTGCGATAGAGGAGAAAGGAAATGAAGGTTGCGAAGTGAGAAAATCTTTTCTTTTTCTTCTCGAGGAGCGGGAGCTCATCTCCTCCCTTACCTTTGTGGTGGTTGTGGATGGAGACATTGATGTGTCGGCATTTTGTTCCTAGTGTCTCTTAACGTGACCCCTCCCCCCCCCGTACACCAACCGTGTGCGTACGGTCACCATTTTAGCAGGCGAGGCGCGAAGAAGAGAAGGGGACAGGCGAAGGTGGTAAGCGAGGGGACAAACGAATGTGAGCAGCATGAACGAAGCAGTTGGACGGTTATAGCAACCCCATCGATGGGATGGCGTGAGCTGCTTCACGGGAATTGGCGTGCCGTTGCCACATCAGCGCAAGTCGTTAGCCGTCTCCTCGGCAATCTGACAATGTCAACGGCAGCGATAACAACAACAACAACAAACAACAACACCGGGGTCTAAAACAAGGAACTTCCTTTCATTACCCCTTTCCTCCAGCCTGCATCCCCATCCCCCTTCCCTCAAAAAAAAAAAAATAAACTAGACGGTGGGCGCCATCCGGTATTGGCAACTATACTTGCGATCTGGTAATACTCCTCGTGCATCGGTACCCTTTTTTTTGCGCGGGGGGGGACGGGTGAGGGGCCTCTCCTCGCTCCTTGTAGTGACCGTGGGCTGTCCATTGGGAGGGCAGGAGTGGGCGTAGGGAATGGGGCAGGTCGAGGGAGCTTCCCAACCGTCGAAAACATCGTACCTTCTCCCACTGTCTTGCAGGACACCGTCCACCTTCATGAGGAGCGTCCCATGTGCAGTGGACGCTTACGATGTATC
Organism: Borovskyia barvae; assembly: GCA_030849085.1. Lineage (NCBI taxonomy): Eukaryota > Euglenozoa > Kinetoplastea > Trypanosomatida > Trypanosomatidae > Borovskyia > Borovskyia barvae. The sequence continues at coordinate 471,711 of JASAOM010001130.1, read as the reverse complement.
TCTCCCTTTTTTTTTCGTGCTATGGGGAGATACAGATTGGTGCCCGGCAAGCTGCGTGTAGTAAGACGTCGCACTGTTTCTGATGGTCTTTCCCTTTCCTCACGCTTTGACTGAGTGATACGGGCACGTGAAGGTGGTTGCAGCTTGTGCTGTCGATCTTTTTTTCCCGCTGCTTCATCCATTTTCTCTCCTCCCTCTCCCCGATCCTCGATGATAGGTACGGCGCCAATCGAAACGGCGGCAACACCAACCGTTTCCCAAGCAACACATATACATCGGTGAACATACAGCTCGAAGCGTTTTTCCAGTGCGAGGGCACTCGACACACACATACACACAAAAGGTGGGTACACACCCTTTCTTCTTCCTTTTCTGCGTTCTGCCTGTGCTTGCCTGCTTTGCTGCATTGTTGAATCCTTTTCTTCCTTCTTTTCTATTTTAGCTGTTCATTCACAATCCTAGATCACTGTGTGCACGCGGCAACCTCTACGTCGAAGTTCACCAGAAGGTTTGTGCGTGTTGCTGCCGCTGCCTTCCCTCTCCCCCCACTTCCGCTTTACCCTCTTTCAATTTTTTCTTTCTTATTCTCGTACCCCTCGCTCTCACCAGCTCCCCCCACAGCGGATTTTATTCCCGTTAAAGACAAAGTAGAAGTTTCGGCGTCACACTGCGGAAGTAAAAAAAGCTCGATCGATTACTCGAGGCAGACTGTGCGCTGTTTTGGAGGAGAGAAGGCTCGCATCAGCTAGAGGAGGCTCACCACTGAGAAATACACACAGCGGGAAAGCAGGGGTTCTAAGGTTGCGCTATACAGGCTTCCAGTAGCTCCCTCGCGGTTCTCCTTTTTTCGTGCATTTTTGGTGGAGCTCTGCGTTACCAGGTGGAGTTTGTCACCGTTTCAGCCCCTCTCGCCCCCCTCTCTCTTCCCTCTACGCGTGTAGTTTCCACGTCATCCCCTGCCTTTCAGTTTTTTCCTCCCCTCCTCTCGATCAGACACGAATCGCCCTTCACGGATCTCCACGAAATGGCGCAGATTCCAGGTACGGCATCACCGCAGAGCGCTGACGTCACGAATGCCCCGCATTCGCCGTCGCATAACGGAAGTACCTCCTCCTCTGCGGAGAACACGCCGCGTGCCTCCGCAATACGGCCCGGCCCCACGCTCTGGGTAGAGATATGGGAATGCCAGCGTTGGTATCCAGTGTTTGGCTGGGGCACTAGTCGATTTCTGCAAGACCTCCCAGCGTTCTGCTGTGTGCCGCCACCTTGTCGACTTTGCGGTGCCCATCCGCCGGAGTTCGACGCGGCGCTGCAGGCAGCAAATCCTTCCATATCAAAACATCGAAGCACCTTATGGCAGGCCCAACCTGTCCTCACCATGAGGCTCCCCGATGGCTACCGATGGGTAGGATTTTGGGAGGTGTACAAGGCGCATCCGCACGGCACCGATGCTACGGGATGGCGTTATGGGCAGCAGTTCTTCCAGACCTCTAAAGGCAACGATATTGATGCGACTGCAGACCACGCCCCACAGCGTCACAAACTGGCCCCCTTCAAAAAGACGCAAACCCCCTTGTGTGTCGTGCGCCGACGCCTGTGGCGTCGCCGTGTAGCTCTTAGAGGATTGGAGGATCGTCCCCTCTCCGATGATGATCCTCTCGCTGAATCCCAGCAGCAGCTGCAATCCTACCTGAACGAGAAGCAGGAGGAGATGGACATGGCAGAGCACCTAAAGGAGGAAGAATGGGCAGCTATCGAAGCCGGTAAGCCATGGTCTCAAGAGCAGGAAATACGAGCAGAGGAGGAACTTCGTAAGTTTTGCCGCGACAGCCACAACCGCGAAAGTGCATCGCGTATGCGCAGCGCCAACCCAAGCTTTGCTAATCCATTTCGTCAGACAAACGATGCCTATCAATTTTCTCCGACGGCCTCCGACATACCTAACGGCCTTCCAGAAGGGCCGGAGGCGGTGCGGGCACTGCGCAACGGTGCTGCACCGGCGTCTTCAATGGCGCAACATGGCGTTTCCGATGACGGTGTGTCAAGTTCTGTTTCGATGCAGACGCCGTCGCCCGGTAACCCGAGTGGGGGCGACAACGGAGGGTCTCGAGACGGTGCATTCACTTTGCAGCCCTCCCATGCAGGCGCTCAGTACCGTGTAGATGGCTGTGACGGCGAGGTGCAGAATCCTGTAAAAAACTTCGTCGCTTCAACCCCGACGGACTCGGGGACTGTGGGTGCGGGGGGAGCTGATGTGTGCGTTGAGAACACGGTGGACCGCTTTGTCGCTACAACGTCCAATGAAGTGGCCAATGAGAGTACCGATGAGCGAGACGTCGGTGTCTCTATCGAAGGCAGCGCCGACTCCACCGGTGCTGAGTTTCGCTCGATCTTTTCGCAGTTCATGACACTCCCTGAGGACCAGATGTCGTGATGCTGGAAGGTTTATGTGGCGCAGAAAGCCGCAATGCCGCCCTTTGGTGTCCAAAGAATGCATCGCTATCTCGTTCTCAGCGGTGTCTGAGTTGTGAGTCGGGGGTGGGGTGGAAAGTTGACCCGGTCAACGTCTTCTCCGGCGGCGCGCATTTGACATCTTTGGAGAGTTTGCTGCCATGCACCCCGTCCTTCCCCCCATCTTTTTCCTTTCCCGCTTCTGTCAATTCTTCCATTATTTTTCTTCACTCTGATACAAATCTGCTGGGAGCTGGAGAGGTGGGAAAGCGTATGACGCACAGTCAAACCTTGATGCTTTTTTGACGGCCTGAATCCCCTTCCATTTCCTCCTCTCCTCTCTCTCTGTCTCTTGCCTTTTCATTTCCATCCTGCTTACGAAGGGATTTCTCTGTGGGAGTCCCGTTCATGGAAAATCGAAAGGGGAAGAGGTCACTGGGTTGCTTTTGTTATTGCCGTTTAGCGTGTGCTTTGGTACTCGATGGATGTGTTGCTTTGCTTCTCCGACGCTCTCAATGAATCGTGACAAGGGGCAGTGAAAAAATGTTTGGCCTTCCGTTTTTTTTTCTCCTTTGAAACGATGGAGCTCATGCCCGTAGATACGACACATAAAATGAGAGAGAGAGCTCCTTTGTGTGCTGTGTTTGTGTGTCATCGAAGTCGCTGGAAGCAGCCATGGGGGTTGGACTCTCTTTCATAGAAAGGGGAAACACAAGCGTGCGGGGCCGCTTCTACGAGGGGAAGGAATTGTAAATGCTAAAGGTGGACGGTACCGAGAGTCAGGAGAGGGGAGTACAGCGCCCGGCACTACCGGGTGCTTCCGGCTACGAAAAAGGGAACACGCCAACATCCGCAGTTTGCACAGACCCCCTCCCATGAAAAATCACGTTGCGTCTGTCGGTTATTGTTGAACGGCCGTTTACGAGAGAGAACGTCCTTACGCACCGTATTTCACCCCTAGAATTCTGTCCTTCACAGGGAAGAGGCGCGCCCTTGCGTTACACCCCCCTCCACTCCTCCATTTCTTTCTCCCCACGCGCTCTATTTGGAAGCGTCCTACCCACCGATCAGATGAAGCATACCAAAGCAGCTTCAGCAGAAACAGTGCTGCCGTCACCGCCTCCCTTTCTGTTGTTGCGCGAGAAATACGCGAAGACTGGAAAAAAAGAGGCAATAACGCATCATGTCTAACCTAAGATCTGACGCTTCACCTCACTTGCAAGGCGCTTTGTCTGAGTAGGAGCTTCCTTTTCTATTTGCGATAGTTGTGCACGAAAGAAGGAGAGGGAGGCAACCCTTCTTGTGTGATTCAAGGGCCTCCTTTTTCATTTCTTCTGCCCCCTTTTTTGCTACTCGCTGCATCGCCTCGTTTTTCTATGTGTGCAGGGGCTTGCTGTTTCTCTCTCTCCCTCTCTCGGATGCGACCTCCTTCAGATGGAGGTGTTTCTCAGCGTCCTTTTTGTGGAGTTCGACACAGCGCACGGACGCGGCGACTTACCAGACATCCTCGTCAAAACACTTTTTTCGTGCGAGAAAGGAGATCCGGATGCGGAGACCGGTGTGCACTTTCCGTTTTGGCGACAGTTGCCAGTGGACGTCGCAGTCCCTGGCAGTGCGCCCATGTTTTTCTTTTCGTATGCACCATCCCATTCTCTTCTGCAGGGGGTGCCTCCCTCTTTTATCCTACTGAGGCACAGCCCTTTCAAATCCCTCAGCTGTGCCCCCTCCCCCCCCCCCATTTCCCTTTTACCTCCAGTGAAGGACTCCGTCGACGCAGCACCGGTTGAGAAGAGGCTCTGGTGCGTCGCGGTGCTCGCTTCACCCCCTCAGGTCTTCAATGGAATGGACAGCGACCCGGTTGATGTGTGGCACCGGCTGGTGAGAAATCTACTCCACCCATGAAAGTTTTTTTTCTTATGCACTGTCTCATGATCTTATGCGAAAGAGAGGGCAACCGTCTCTTTCTCAGGGTCTTCCCCCGCCTTTCTGTACTTCCTTCTCTTCCCTTTCATTCTCAATTATTTCTCCTTCCTACCATACATTTTTCTCTTTTGACGCCGTCGCCGTCTCTGTGTCCATACCTCCTCGGTGGTTTTCCTCTTCTCTCTCGTCCTCGCTCCTTCCTCTCTTTCTTCGCTTTCCGTTCTTTCTCACTCTTGCAAACACGAACTTTTTTTTTACGGCCTCCTTCCCCCTCGCCTCCTTTTCTACGCGGGGTTCCTGCATGCACACACACGCACATACACACAACATGCGTCTGGTCAACTTCTCCTAGTCCCACTTCCTTCATTGTCTCTTCTTCGGCTTGCCCCGCACTTTCCTTTCCCGGCCTTCGCCCTTCTAAATTGTGTTTGGTCATCTGTGGCAGAGGTGTTATCCGCCTATCTCCCTCTTCGTTTTTTCTACCCTCTTTTTTTTTCTCATCCCAAGATGCGTGGACGTGGCGGCCGGAGTGTGCGTGGTGGCTTTGGAAATGGCTTTTCTCAGCAGCCCACCGACACCATCAACATTCGCGTATCCGAGATTCAGCAGCCCGTCACGGATGACGTTATGCGCCGGGTCTTCCAGAGCGTCGGCGTCTCCTGTAACTCTATCCAGATCACCCCGACGAGCAACCCTCAGGAAACATCGGTGGTGGCGCAGTTTCCAGACACGTTTGCGGCGGAACGGGTGATGACGAGTTTGAACAATCGAAATATCTTCAACAACGGCAACAAAATGACTATGCAATATACCAACTGGCTCTCGGCTGGTAATCCTATGGCGATGGGCGGCAACGGTGGGGGTATCCTCCAGTCCTCTGCTTTCGATGGGAGCAATACGAACAACAGCAGTGGAGGTATGTTTGCTCCTCAGCAGATGCAGCAGTCTCAGCCTCAGCCCCAGTCTCAGCAACAGCAACAGCAGCCCCAGCAGATGCCGCCTCAAATGTCCCCGCCCCAGCAGATGCCGCCTCACATGTCCCCGCCTCAGCAGCAGCAGCATCAGCCCCAGCAGATGCAGCCGCAGATGGCTCACCAGCAGCCGCTGATGCAACAGCCGCCGATGCCGCAGCAGATGGTGCCCACGATGCCACAGCAGATGATGCCCCCGATGTCCATGCATATGTCTCCCCAGATGCCGCCCCCCATGCCACAGCAGATGCTGCAGCAGCTTCCTCAAATGCCGCCACCGCAGCAGCCGCAGCCGCAGCCGCAGGTGTCCGTCTTCACTAATCCGGCAGGAAATATGATGCCGCCACCGCCGATGGATGTGTGGTATGGCGCGGGCAATCCTTCTATGGACATGAACAACGTGACTGTTGGCTTCCCAGATGCCACTCGTGGTGGCATGATGCGCGGTAACGGCGTTCGCGCGCGCGGTCGCGGAGGTCGCGGCGCCTACGGATTCGACCCTATGGGCGGTATGCAAGGCTACATGCCGATCATGCCTGGGGGTGGCATGGGTCGTGGTGGAGCTATGATGCCTCAAGTCGGCTTCATGCCATACCAGCAGTTCGGCCAGCCGGCGACCGTCTTCGTGAGTGTGACTCACGTTCCCCTGAGCGAGCCGCTGCAGTCGATCTTCACGCTCATGGAGGCCTTCGGTGGAGTTGTCGCGATTCGCCGCAACCAAAACAAGAAGGAGATTCTGACCGTCAAGGCAGCCTCACCGGAGGATGCGCTGGCGATTGTGACGTTCATGCACCGCGTTCCCTACGCGGGTGGACAAGTGAGCGGAAAGCTTTTCCCGACCTACCTCGAGCGCTATCCGTGCACCGAGGAGGGGGATCCGCTGGACCCCGAAACGGCTCAGTACGACTTCACCGCCTCGCGTCATCGCAGCCCGGGTCAGCGCAGCAAGGCTGTGCCGTCACGCATCATCAAAATTACCGGATGCAGCGCCTACGATGATACGGAGGTGATGACGTACCTCAATGGCAAAGGCTTCAGCCCCGTGCGCACCACCAAGTCTGACGACGGCACCTTCGAGGTTCACCTCCCCGATGTGGCTACTTCTGTGAAGGTGCTGCTGGAGTGCCAGGGGAGCGTTTGCGACGAGGAGAAGTCGAACGTCATTTTCGTCGAGGGCCCTCGCGATGACCCCACCGAAGTGGCGAAGGCAGCGAATGAGCAGAATGGCACGCAGTAGACCAGGGCTGTTTTGCCTTATGCTGCTTCTCGTAAGTTCCCTCCCGATCTCATTTCTTCTCCCAACCCTCTCTTGTGGTCACTAACTGGACTTTCGATGAGGTCGAAGAGGCAAGAGAGCCGTCATGAGTGTGGGAGACAAATAAAAAGATGAAGGTAGGCGGAAGAGGGTGACGGGTACTGCGCACCACCGCCAATCTTTCATTGGATCCCCCTTTTCAGTTGAAGCTGAGCGCTCTTTATTTCGAGTTCCGCTCTTATATATATATATATATATTTGCTGGCTGCGCAGTAGTAATATTTAAAGGCTCTCCGCGAACGAGGAGGCAAACATAACCGGGCGAGATGCGAATGTGCTCTGTTCGGCTAGTGAAAGGAAGGCAGGTGCGTGCACGTCCGTATCTGCGCAGAGGGAGAGTAAGAGAGCCTCAGGTATCCCCTCCCCCCCACACACACACACTAATCTACGAGGACTGAATGGGATCAACTGTGCTCCTTTGAGTGAACGTGGAAGTTCGGAACGATCGCTGTGCGTTGTCTTTCATCTCCAAAGAATCGGAGTTCTCTCCTCATCTCTCTATCTCTCTCTCCGTTGCCCTTCCGCTACGTTAGCGGTGCGTGGGATCATTTATAGGCGCAGTGCGGCCTCATCGGGTTGTATCTGTTGGTACCATTTCTTTCTGTTCATTTTCATCATGTAGTGGTCCGTAGTTCTTTCGAAGTAAGTCGTAAAAGGTGGAGAGTACGAGAGAGGAATTTTTTCTATTCTCGTTCTGCCGGTGTGCTGCCCCCCCCCTCTCGTCTCCTGTTCTCCGTCCTGGCTCGTCGTTTCGTTATCGCAGCGTGATGTAAATGCGGTCTGCTAGGGTCGGTGTAGGGGGTCCAAAAAGTCCACACCGGACTGGTGAGCAAAAGAGTAGCAAACACATAAAATCTCATGCAAAGGTGAAGACTTGCGCGTACTTCAGCGAGACGAGAAATTTCTGCTTTTTGTCGCTGTGAGACTTTCGACCATCTTCCTTTGCCACGTAGCCTCACGGAACGGGTGAGTCCAGGCACATCTAGCATGCGTGTATGGGTTCGTTCGTACACTTTGCATTTTTCTTTTCGAGTGTGATTATTATTATTATTTTTTCAGGTGATTGTGTTGTGTGATACACGGCAATGCGACGACGTGCGGTGACACGTGCGAAAGAAAATAAATAAATAAACGAAGATGTGTGGCTTACACGGACACAGGCATACAAGCATACCCACCCCCACTCCCACATACCTTATGAAGGTGTTGGAGCCGTCGCTCTTCTCCCTTTGCCTGGTAATGAATAAGGAATTGAGCGTAAATCGTACTGCCTCTCTCGATATCCCCCTCGGATACACATTTTTAGTTTTGCTTGTTTGTTCTCTCCAGTCATGGTGCTACTCTGGCGAGCCAGCGAAGGCACTGTACCTAGACAAGTCTTTTCCTTGTTCGTTTTTACCGCGCTTCCGCGGTGCGCCTTCGCGTGGCGAATGATGGGGGGATCTTTTATGGGAAAAAATCGTCAATGATGACCGTCTTGGCCAAAGATCATCGTCAGATGCGCACATTTATATTCACGTAACTGTTTTGTATGTATCCCTCTGCGTCTCTCTCTCTCTCTCTGGCATTGCACTTTCATTTTCTTCTCCCCCCCAACTTCATTTTGGGCTTGCGCCTTATTGTGCCCCTTTTTCTCTTCCCTCCTTCGGTTCTTATCGGATCTTTTTTTTTCGAGTCCTTTGCAACGATATGGGATCGAACGTACGCTCTCCTCTCTCCTGCGGTTGGGTACATTGTGATATGCAGCCTTTTATTTTCCCCCTCTACGCCGACCCGTGCTTTCCTTCCGGTTTAGCTCTGCGCCCCTCATTTAAAAGTGGATAGCTCCCCGACTCATGACGAGCACGTGAGGTACGTGAGGAAGAACAGGAAAGAAGGTGGTGGCTCGAGCTTTGACACCGCCGCACGCTCACGTCCTGTATCCACGATCGCGAAAAGTACGTGGAGGGCCTCTCACTTTTTTCTTTCCCCCCTCCCTCCCTTCCCTTTTTCCTTCCTTCCTCCATCCCTCCCTCCCTCCTCCTTTCTGCCCCCCCCATTTTCGCACATCTGGCTGGCGTCGCACCAACGATCGACGGCGGGTAACGTCGCCAGCGTGTGTGTCTTGTCGGTGCTGGGGCTTACGAATAGCCTGAAATGACGAAAAGGATGTATTGCGCAGGAAGTGGGCGAGCAAAAGGGGAGAGGCCGTGATGGTGGTGCGAGGAATGTCGTGGCAGGGCTAAAGAGATCGTATTCGCACAAAAGCAGCGACGCACACACGACACACAATCATTCCAGTTTTTTTTTCAATGTTTCCCCTTTCGACGAGGATTCCACACAAACACGCGTCGAACGCACAACCGGCACATCATTTTTTTTCCTCGACACACGCACAGTCGGTGACGGAAACACTCTGATGTTTTCGCTGCTACCGTCAGCGCGCCTTTGACATCGGCCCCTCCGTTTTTTCGTTCTTCCCAGAGCCGAGCGTTACGTTACATCTTTTTTGAGCCGCAAGGAACACACGACATTGGACCTTGCCTCTTCCATCCGCTGTTTCCATCGTTCGCTAGTTCGGTGATGTGCCGAATTCCTGTCAGCCTGCTCCCTTTACCGTGCGACGACACTCTCATGAACATGCTATATATATATATATAGATGTATACATGCGTGCCTTTCAGAAGTGTCTCCTCCTATTTTTTTTAGGTGCCCTTCCGACGCACGTTTGCACCACTGCGCCATACCCCCGCTGGGCCTTTCACAATCCGCTCATACATCCTTCCTTTGCATTTTATTTACTTATGCACTTTCCTTACCGATTCCAGCGTCGCATAGACTCCCCCATCTACAAACGACGAGTTCTGGTGGCGTCTTTTCTCGCTCGTGTAACGTCTCCAGCATCTTTACCTCCCTTTCCTACTCTCTCGCTTCATCCTCCTACCGTCATCTTTCTTTTTTCCCGCGCCTTTTTTTGCAACTCCCTGTTGCAGGTATTCTTTTTTCGCTCTCTGTTGCTGTGCGCACTTCTGTCTCGATGTTCGTTCTCGAACTAACTCGTCTCTTCCCACGCTTTCTTGGTCAGCGCAGGCGTAAATGTTTCTCTGTCTCTCTCTCTATATATGTATATACATGATTATATTTATTGGGCTAGCTATCGGTTCTCTCCTTCTGCATTGAGGAGCCAGTATGGCGCCTGCCTACTGCGCATCCTTCTCATTATTCTTTCTCTCTCTCTCCGTATCGTTCGCTTTGGCTACCGGTGTTGGTACTCGCCGGTCGATGAATTTACTCCTGAAGCCGGCGGTGGAGCTTGCCATGCCCTTCTTGGAATTTTCTTGCGCCTTTGGACTCTCCGAGCTGTCCGCTTTTCTCTCCCATGCAACGCTCCTTTTGGGGGGATGGTGGAGGCGGGAAAGCAGGGTCTTGGGCTTTCTCCTGGTGGCCATTCCTCCGATTTTCGGGGCTGCCTGACTCCTGGGTGATGATGTTCAATGAAGGTGATCCTCCTCTCTTTTGCTGTTGTTTCCGTGTGGCTCCTTCCATCGCACCATACGGCATGTGTGAGCGATGACCATCTCCGTGCAAGCTTGCTGTTCATTACGGAAGATGTGCTGTGGTAGGTATGTGATATTCCGCAAACTTGTAATAAAAATACATAGGGATTTGTAGGTATGCAGCTGCACATCTTCGGCAGCTGCGCTTCGCTGTCGTTCTCTCCATCTTCCTTTCCCCACATCGGCACCACGCAGGATGGGGGCTACTTGCGCGGTGCCCATTCATACTGTAACCATGGACCATCCTTCGAACTTGACAGCACCATCTCCTTCTCTCTCTAACTCGCTTGAAATCAGCTTAGGCAGCCTGTTTCTGCTGCTGAAGGTTTTACGTGAGCAAGGCACTGCGTACGATAGCCGTTTCCCACTCGAGATGCCTCGGGTTTCACCGCTTGGCGGAAATTACACGCGTGAAGAAGGAAGAGGGAGAGGGGCGCAGTGCTGTCCAAACTCGCTCTCTCTTCCCCCCTCCCTCTTTTATTTTCTTCTTCCAGTTTTCATTCGCTCCCTTTTCAGCCTTTTGAGTAATGGTCCGCAGGCAACGGCTAATACGTAGCTTTCCTCACCGTGCGCCCCTGCTACAAACACCCAATACCCATGCCTATCGTCTCATCTTCTTGTTTCGGGTGTAGAGAGATCGGTCCAGCTCTCTGTCTCCATGTCTTCCTATTGGCTCCTCTCCAATGCCGATGCTGGCCAAGCAAGCGGTGTCAGAGATTCGAGAAGTACTTTCATGTGGCCTAAGCGGGAATTATGTGTGTGCATCTGCGCCGCCTTGAAGTCGCGGCGACTTCATGTCGCTCAATCAAATCCGTAGATTTTGAACACCGGTCTTTTTTCTTCGGACTGAATATCCGTTTGCTTTTTTCATATCCTCGAATCCGCAATGGAGCTGTCAAGTTTTTATCAACGGGAGGAGGAATGCTTTCTTTCGTGGCGACAGACGAAGAGCGAGTGAGAAAGATTATGGCGCAATGTGTTCGTGTGTGGGCAGCACTTCACGGTTTCCGTCGCACACAGCGATGCCACAGGGCGTATCAATTCGGCATCGTTTTCAACGACGATGTTTCTCTTTTGTTTTTATTGTTCGTCATCTGCTGCAGATATATATGGGAGCACCTGTACTGAAATTTCTGGTGTTGTGGAGAAGGAAACGCTCATTGGGTATGAAGAAAGAAGGGCTGTTGCTCTATGGACTGTTATCATACAGGCACACCCGCATGATGGAGAGAGGAGTAGACGAACGGGTGTGCGCTGGCCATGGTCGTCTTCGTGAAAAAGAAAGGGTATATGTAGCGAGGATACGAAGAAGAGCGTGAGGTGCCGAGTCGGGGTGGGGAGAGAGACGAATTAAGGTGCGCCACAGAACTGATGCCACGCTATTATTCCAGAACTTGTTCTCGGGTTACAGGTGGTGTCCGCACTGGAAGTTGAGGCGATGTGTGGGGTGATGGACTTTTCCTTGGTTACCAAAATATCTTCAACTGCCGTTATCTCTGACCTTTTCCCTTCTGAAAAGACAAGGCAAACCGGAAAGAAAGCGGATGGAGAAAGGAAGAGTATTTCGTGCTGTGTCGCTTCTTTTCTCTCGCGAATGCGGGGACCGATGTTATGTGCTTTCGGCCCCTTTCGTTGCTGCGTTGCATGTCTATGGGCAGTGATGATGGCATTTTTTTTCGTTCGAAGTGCTCATCGTGCCGTGAGTGAGAGCGAAAAGTAGGGTGTGTGTGCTGGTGGGGCTTGCCGTGCGCTTGTGCATAAATGCAGCACGAAAGTGGTGAAACATGCGATGGAAGAGGAACGCAGTGCCGCTGCGCAGTGCTGCAGCTATCGATTGAACTCATGAACCGTTGTTTGGAAAGCAAGTAACATCCCAAAAAACAAGAACGAAATTCGGACGAACGCTAGCCGCTGTCGAACGCGTAATCCACACTTTCAAGAAGGTCAGTGTACTTCGGAGAAACTCTTCTGGAGGCCGTCGTGAGAAGATCGGGGAAGATGGGCGGGGATGGGGAAAAAGGGGCTGTTCCCGCTCTCCGACGTTTTGCTTGAAACTGTAAAGCAGGGTCACCTTTGCATCTTTGCGCATTGGTAGGTTGGTAAAGTATGCCAACTCTATCAATGTAGAAAAAAAAGGAGTAAAAACATGAGAGAATGGGCTAATATGCAAAACAACAGTAACAGCAGACGGATAGCAGCGCGATAGGAATGGCTGGAAGTGACAAGGTTTGTTCGTTATCGCGGAGTACATCGTTCATCTCTCATCCTCCCTCCCCTTCCTCTCTTTCACCTGCGTTCTTCGCCGTTCCCACTCCGGAACTCTTCCCTTTTCTTGTGATTCCCGAATGGAGCTGTTTGGTTTTGTTGATATATATATGTATGTATATGTATATGAAACAAAACATCAACACAAAGGAGTAGCATCCGTAGCATATCCCCACCCTCAAAAAAAAGGCTCTCCCTTTATTTCTTCGGCCATTTTTCTGCAACAGTAGAAAAAAAGAGAAAATTGTTACGCGCAGTAGGGATATTCTCTTCATCTTGCGCTGACGAACAAAAGAAAAGGTAAGTAAAATACAGTGGAATACCATCCAAAAAAAAGGAAAGCACAGGGTCTACTTCGTATTCGCCGCATCGGTGCAGTGTAGAGCGCTGTACCTTCTTTCTCCCTCTTTCTGTGTTTTTTTATTTCCCTTCTTTCGCCGGTTAGAAGCTCCTCTCTTGAAGCACTTCGCCGTCTTATTTCTTCGCTTTCCCTCGTTTCTTGTTTCGCTTCTTTCTTTTGGTGAGGATCTCTCTTCCGTGCACTTGGCATTGGCAGTTCCGCTCTGCCGCGAGATTTTTTTCCTCCTTCCCTTTCGACCTCTCGTATTTTTTGTGCGTGAGGCTTGTGCTCGCACGGACGTCCTCGATTTTGGGCGTTGGACACGGAGAAGAGAGAGAGCGAGCGAGCGAAAAAGTGGGGGCGCTGGGGTGCCTTTCGTGCAGCCTTGTCGAAAGAGAATTTGGAGGAACGAGAACGCATTGAAAATCTCGGCGGGTACAAAAGTTTCGACACGTGAGCTACGCCAACCACCTCTCGTGCAAGCACCGGCACGACGCTAACGCGCATTCCCTTTTTTTCTTCATCCCTCTCCTGGTGGGCAATAGAACCAGAGCAGCCACAGCTACACCTGTGTGGGGGACTCCTACGAGGCGCTGGTAGTTCTCAACTTGCGCACCACTAAACGATAGAAAGGAAAGAACCGCTAGCAGCACGGTCGAAGGTTTCCATCAAGCAAAACCCGCTGCAGATCGAAGAAGGGTGAAGGTAATGTGAAGGTTTTCAGCCTTCTAAAAATATTAAAAATCGGAACGGTGCTGCCACTACAGATTTGCTTTGCGAGGAGACCGCTGAAGAAGTACGCGAATCCTGTTACGCTGGCGCATTCAGTTCTCTTTTTTCGTCTTCTAGGGGTAATCTCCTCCCTCGCGCGTACTGAAGTTGCGATTGGTTATATTCAGTATCACATTGGGCCGTCCACGTCGCAGGTGTTTGCTTGTTGTTCACTGCCGCCGCTCGCTATCTTTCTAAACCTCTTTTTTTTCGAAAGAAGACCGCAGTCATCATCAGGGGCAGATACGCTGTGCTTGTTCAAAGAAGTGTGCGCACTTCCTTTTTCCTATAAGTAAATACAGTATCTCCGCTCTCCGCCTGACCGGTGTCGCGTGCGTCTGACTTTAAGAGTTGGCTTCCTATCGTTCTTTCGTGGCTTTCTCTGGGTTGCTGCTGCTCCTTCTTCTTTTTCTTTGTGTGCGTGCGTGTGTGTGCGTAGGAGGTTCACAAAGCTGAGTGAGGGCTGTGAGGGGGTCGCAAGTTTTTGCACTATCTACTTTGCGTTGTTTATGCAGCTCCCCTGCTGGCCAATTTGAGGATTTTTTGTTTTCATTTCTTCCTTCTCCTTCCCCCCTCTCCCTCCCTTCTTTTTTTTTGTGTGCGTATTCGTGGCGTTGCGTGATTTGCTTAAGTTAGAGGAACGTTTCCTCATTATCTATTCCTCGTCGCAGACACCTGCCCACGCGCGCGCGCGCGCACGCACACGTATTTCCATGGCGACAGTGGTGTTGAGCAGCCTGCCCGTGGGCTGCGTGGAGTCTGACATCCACCGAGCCCTTCTGATGTATGGAACGGCGATCAGCATCGTCATGGATCCCACAACGGCTCAGGCTGTCGTGACGATGCGCACGAGACAGGAGGCACAAGCATTGCTCAACCGCCGTTCTGTAAACGTTATTGGGACTTCGGTTCGTGTGGACGCCCAGATGTCACCTCCATCTCAGCAACAGACGCAATCGCAGCCACAGCCGCATTACCTTCACCCACAGTCACAGTCACAGCCACTGCAGCAGCAGCAGCAACAACAACAGCAAATTGTGCCATCACCTTTACAGCAGCCACAGCAGCTGATGGCCGGCCCTGGTTACCTGTATGGTAACGGGGTGCCAACGTCGTTCTACACGAACCCAGTGGCACAACCGCCTCTATCCGCGCCAGCCACGCAGCCTCAGTCGTATCCGGTTCAGCAGCAGCCTCTCCCGCCTTTGCATACGGCGCAGCCACCTCACGCTACAGCTGGTAATTACACCTCCATTCCTGGACAGATGCCAACAGGCAGCGGTCACGCCATCATGCCGGCCCCACCACTGTCTACCCCGCGCCTGCGCGTACTTGTCGAGGATTGCCGTTACCCGATCACGCGTGATGTACTCACACAAATGTTCAGCATGATCGCCCCACCGGTCAGCGTGTCCTGTGGCCCATACGGACCGACAACCACCGGCGCCGTTGAGTTTGCGGATGCAGCGTCGGCTCAGAAGGCCATGGACCAGTTTCACAACAATGCCATCTATCCCAACTGCTGCTACGTGAAGCTCTTCTTTGAGCCCGTGTACGATCGATACGCAGCGATGCCGGAACCGGCGCCACAGCGCCCTTACGGTGGTGGCGCGCAACCGGACTACAGCTACCCACCACAGACCTCCGCCTACCCCCCTTCCGCCCACCACGCGAATTCGCACGGGTCTTACCCCCAGGCGCAGGCACCGGTGCCGCCCAGCCAGTACGAGGAGGATTGGAACAGGGCAGAGAACGGTACGCAGAGTCAACGGCCAGCTCCCCCAGCGGCCGCTCCGCCGCTGCGTCCACAGGCCACCCCACCAGCAGACTCGTACGGTTACAGCCGAGGTGGTGATCGTGCGGAGGCGCAGCACACAGAGGGCGATGATGGTGCTCTTTCGTTCGAAAGGGAGGCGCTGGAGGGAGGCCGCGGTGCTGGAAGCGGTTCGATGGCGCGCGGTGGTCGTGGCGCTCTCCGTGGTGGTATTGGTGGCCGCGGTGGCGGTCCGGGGTCCTGCGCTGCCGATGGTTTCAGTCCGTACGCACCATCCCGTGCTCCCCCGCCAGCGCGGGGCGCTCACGGGGGTCCTGTCCGTCCCACGCCCTCGGCGGACGGATGCACCGTCATGGTGAGCGGCGTGAGTCCCTCCGTCTCTCTCTACGAACTCTGGGTGCTGCTTGAGGTGTTCGGCAATGTGAACTCGTTGAAGCGGCAGTTCAAGGAGCGCACTAACGTCGTAGCCCAGTTCCAGCACCCTGGTGACGCGTTGACGGCGGTACAGTACCTGCAGCGCTGCCCCTTCCGTGGGCAGGTTGTGCGGCTCAAACGCTTCATTGGCTACTACGAGTGGGAGACAAATTGGGAAACGGGACCGGCGAAAGACCCCGCCACTCAGGCCGCCCTCTTTACCACCGGCTACCACCACCGCACTGCGCCAGTGGTACCCGTCAACGTCCGAGGACGCGTGCATCCGGACAAAAATGTGTACATTTCAAATCTGACAGAGGCCATCTCCGACGAGGAGGTTAAGGCTTTCATGGCGGATGCGGGTTTCCCACCCGAGTCTTATTTCCGTCGCGGCCCAAAGGGCGCCATTGTCGCCTACAAGGATACCGAGACGGCAGTGGATGCCCTGATTGCGTTACATGCAAAGGAGGTGCGGGGGCGTTTTTTGCGTGTGACATTCTCGCGTTTTCCACCGGGCCCGCGGCTGCCCACCACCGGTGAGACTAAGGAGGAGGTGGATGAAGAGAACGATGAGGGAGCGAATGCGGAACAACGTGCGCAGGCGGAGGAGGGTATACAGCCGCCACAGTCTTCAACCGTTGAGCCGCCCGCCACAGGAGAGTGGGTGGAAGCGTTGCAGCCAGCGCCAACACCCCAGGAAACGCCAAGCACTCCGGAGGCGGTCGGAGAGGAAGGGGGGGAGGCGGTGATCCCCAAGCCACCACCCAAGGCTGCTAAAGCCAAGGCAAAGTCTTCAAGGAAGTAACAGAGCGTTGGAGAGTTGCGCTGGGTAGGTGTGTGCTCGTCTTTCTCTATGAGGGCGGCACACTCCAGCTAAGCTGGGGACGACATCAAGGAACATTCAAGGCGCTCTTCATTCTTTCTCACCTATTTTTGCTGTTGCTTGAAGCTGTTCTTCGCTGCCGATAGTGTGTTGCGTGTCGTCGTGTGTGTTAGCATGGGTGCCGGTGTTCGCCTGGGTCAGGCGGAGAAGCTGAACGAAAGTAAAACGGCGTAAAGAAGGGAGACCTTCATGAGAGTGAGGGTGGATGGGGGGAGGTGGACTGCGGGTTCGTGTGCCCATGCAAAATTAAAAATATCAGAAAAAAGATGTCCAATGCGAACAGATCTTACTTGGTAAGGAGCTTTTCTTAGGGCGAGAATGGCGACCGACTTTCTCGACTTGGAAAAGCCTCGGGTCCTACCATTTCCGCTCATTCTCCGGTATCATTGTTGCTTCTCCTCCTGCCGTGAAGCTGATCTTCCCTTCTCTAATGTCGGCCGCATTTGTTGAGTGGACCTCTTCTGCATTGGGGATTTCCTCTCGCTCGTAGCAAACGGAAGGATGATCCTCCGTATGAGCTTACCGCGGCGATGACGGTTGTCTGATTTCTGCCTCTTTCTCGCACTTTTCGCTTATCTGTCCGCGACACAGGGTCGTGTGTCGGTGAAAGGCGAGAGGATACGCTCCTCTGCTCCTAGAACCCCCCTGCTTTGGGATTCAGACGCTCTTCCATGCAGGGACGGCGTCACATGTATGCGACAGTGACGACGATCCCCAATTTCTTCCCTCCGACAGAAAAGATCCTCCTTTTAAATCTATATATGCATAAATGCATACATTTCTGTTTTCCTCTTTCTTTTCGTAACCGCTCCTCCTTCTGCCTCTCTCCCAACAAGACTTTCCTATCCCCACACACAGGAGGGCGCGAGGCGTGCACCAACACACACACACACACACTCAGCGGGACATTCATTTGTATATTTAATGCTACATACACGGCACCTTGCCGTGGTCGCAACCCCTCTCCGTCCCTTTGGTCGCCTTCTCCGCTCTGAGGGATGAACACCGCCGGCTCTCTGGGGCAGGTATGGGACCCAACACTACCGGGTGCTGGCGCTTTCCGTGCTACGGCCATTGTACAGCTCTACTTCCGCATGACCGGCCATCATCCGCTGACAATTTTGGTGGCGGACGCGCTGTGTCTTGTATTTGGTGCCAATGGGGCTACCGTAGCAGAACTGGTGAACTATCTGGGGATCGCTGAAGATCGCATTTTGTACGGCATGGAGGGAATCCCACAGGAGATGCGGTGCACCGCTCGGCAGCTGGCGTCGGAAGGAATGCGCGAGGATGATGAAGGTAGAGAGGACGATGCCGATGACTTGCCGAACGTTCGACGACTTAGCGAAAAGGAGACGCGCTATTTTCTCAATTACAAACGACTGCTGCCACTGGTGTACGCACATCTAACTCGACTTCTGCTGCATCAGTGCGTTGTCGATGTCCCAGCGTGCTCCTATGTGGAATCGGTGCAGCAGGCACAACTAGCGGCGTACCAAAGCGTTGACAAGACAACTGCCCACGCTTTCTTCGCTTCGCGCATGCCCCAGGGCTCCTCTAGGTCTCAGAATGGCCATGCCGAAGGTGGCGAACCGAGACGGACGACGGGCGACCACATCGAGATATCGGATCATATGCGGCGTTGCAATGCGATTCGCGGAGTGCTGTGCCTCGGCTGCTCCTCCTATTTTCTCGTCGAGGAGTTCCGCGATACTCTTAGTCGATGCCCTCAGTGCGGCAAGGACGTACTGCAGCTGTGTCTCCGCGCGGTCCGCACTGCGATGGAGGTGCGACTGAAGCAACAGCAGCAAACCTTGGCCACCTTACTTCCGTCGGTCAAACAGGTTTGGAAACGCATGGGAGCTCTACGCCTACTGCCGCAGGGATCGAGCGAGGCCATCACAGCGGCAGCGGTTCTTCATCAACAAGTGGAGAGTACGCCTGCTCAGTCCCACATCACAGCCGGTGAGTCTTTAGTGACACAGCTCGACTGTGCTCTTTCCCACGATCCTTTTCTCTTCCAGCAAGCTGTTGTGTTCAGCTTTTTGTACAACACAAAGTTCGCGTCGGTCAACGATGCAGCAAATGTGGTGGACGTGTCTGAGATTCTGACAGAGCAGGAGTATCAGCAGCGCGATCGAGCTTCTGTCGCAGATCAATTCCGTTCCCGCCACCGTCATGCTGCCTCTGTGCACGTGTGCCTGGTGTCTCAGAAAGAGGTGGACTTGGCAAAGCAAGAGGAGGGTCGGCAGAAGCTACGGAAGCGGACAATGCTGCCGCCCTGGTTGCGGCACGCTACCCTATCGAACGACTTGGGAGGTAGCCCAGCTGGCACCGAACTGAGCGACGGAGCCTTCGGGGATGACACGGGAATTATATTGAACGACGCAGGACTGAAGCTATGCACAGTAGTGGAGGAGCAGCTCTCCACCAAACGCCGGGGAGGCCATGTTGACACTGGTGGTGCCAATTGGACGGAAACTAGCGAAATCGGCACACTCGCCACAGCGTCGGCTCCCGCTGGTGAAAAGACCGCAGGCACCAGAGAGGAGATACTACGGGCAGCCTCCTTCATCAAGAGACACTACTTCGACAACGAATTCGACGAAGTGGCGTTGCCACTGTCACGCATCAAACGGATGAAGGTTGAACAATGAAGTTTTGGCGAGGTGAGAGAGCAAAGGCGGGGGCGGAGGGGGGTGGAGTTGTTGTATTCGCTGAAAATGGGAAGCTGCGATGCGCGAGTGGTGGCCACGGCTATCAGCAGCGTGCTGAAACCGAGTTCCTAGAAGCCAACCCCGGCTGTGTTGTCGGTCCCGTTAAACAATTCAGAAGTCTCTGCGAAAGTGTCCTTCCTGCGATGCCGTTTGGTTTTCGAACGTGAATTCCCTACCGTCGCGCGGACGCCGCGGTCTTCCGTACCGTTGAGACGGAGACAGTGATGCTCTCTCATGTCGCACCATCTGCACGCGCTTTCTTTACTTTTACGTGGCTGCTCTCAAAAAACAACAACACGTAATTTTCTGCTATTATGCTGAAAGCCTCGCAGAAGCCGTGGATCGTGGCCCTTCCCGTAGTTCCACCGTGTAGAACACCTTCCTCATTGGGGAAGAGGGAGGGGGGTCAGACGAGAAGGGGTACGAGGTATTTCTCCACCGTTCTCTCATTGGAGCTCTCGCCATCCTTTAGAGGGATGTGGACAAAGGATCCCGCGCCTTGGAAAGAAAGAGGCCACACTGATCCTTTTTTAAAAGTGAGGTTGGTGCAGCGACACGACGTGTTCCTTTTGTGTGTGTCTTGCGCCCCTTATTCCTCTCCTCTCTCCCCTTCGTTCAACCCTCCTTTGCTCTCCAACTCCACTACCTTGTACTGTGTATAACGATCCGCATATTCCACCTCTGCGCCACTTCTCCTTCCTTCCCTTCGCGAAGGAAGGATGGATGAATGAGTTGCGTGGCGTGTTGTCTTGCTACATGACGACCGCGACCCCAAAAGCCCCCTACGGTGTATTCGACCGAGCACTGCCTCTCTCATCTTTGTTTTCGCAAGTCCCCTTGTTTAGAAAAAGAAATGTCTAACGTACCCGTGACTACTTTATGGGGCCGCGTCTGCCCCCCGCCCCCCCATCCTCCCGCGCTCTAGGAGGGGATCAATTTTTTTGTTGGCAGGATAATCTCTTCTTTCTTCCCCGACCCGCACTTCGTCTGATGAAGAGCTCGCACCCCATATTGGCAGTGATGGGAGCGCCTTCCAGCCGGGTCACATCTCGAGCTCTCTTCTTCTGCTGTGTAGCGAGCCCCCTTCCCTTCCCTTTTCACTCCTCGTGTTTGCGTTATATCAGCGACGACACAGCCACTTATCCTTTCATGTTATGAGGATTCCAACACATATCGGTGCATCCCTTTTTTCGCGTTGGCTAATGTGCTGCAGTGGCTGCTTCTTTGTGCGTGCTACTTTTCCGCAGTCTTCCTCCCTTCCCCCGTCCATCCTACGCCCCCTTTGTATTGCCCCCTTCAGCCATCTGTATGGCTTGAATCCGTGCCATTGTGCTGTGCATCAACGGTGCTGTGTCTCCTTCGTGGCTGCTCTCAAGCAATGAGGCCTTTTTCACCCTACTTATTCTTTCTGAGAAGTCTTTTCTCTCTTCGTTACATCCCAAGAGTTTGCATCATCAAAGATATGCTCTTCCTTCTTTCTAAGTATTGCTTATTCCCCTTGGGTAGTCCTCGTATCTTTTTCCACTGGGTTTCCCACGTCTGAGCAGCAGTGATGGTGCTGAGGAGATGGTGCAAGCTGCCTCCGTTCAGTGGTGATGCGTGAGTTGCGCGTTCTCCCGCTGCTGCAGTTACAGGTTTCTCGATGGGCAGAGAACGTAGGTAACAAATCAGAACAATATAAGGGGGTTGTCAGCAGGCCTGATGAAATGGCGAGAGGGAAGAAGGGAACGTAGTGTTATGTGCACACCCTGTTTCTTTGAGGAGCACCGCCTCGTTTTGAGATCTCTTCCATCAACTTTCATTGATTCTTCAGCTAAGCGCTGCCACATTGGATGCCCCTCCTCAGCGCTCTCTGCCTTGCTGTGTGTGTGTGTGTGTGTGTGTGTGCCCCTTTGTGTTCGAGAAGTGCTGCCGTCGCTGGGGCTACGGCCCCATTCTGAAGGTACCGTGTCACCACTAAAGGCGTGAAGCTCACCCAACTTTCAAAGCGTCGGATGCGGCGATCCATGACTGAACCCTGTACCGCGTCTGCGGTGAGATGGCTGCCATGATGGCGCGTGTAGAGAGAGACTCGCGAATTACGTGCTGTCTGCTAGCATATTTTTGTTTTTTCACTTTCCAACCCGATAACCCTCACGCGCGTTCGTGAGAGTGATGATCGAGGTACCTCCGCCA
The DNA here is from genome assembly GCA_030849085.1 of Borovskyia barvae. Lineage (NCBI taxonomy): Eukaryota > Euglenozoa > Kinetoplastea > Trypanosomatida > Trypanosomatidae > Borovskyia > Borovskyia barvae. The sequence continues at coordinate 450,176 of JASAOM010001130.1, read as the reverse complement.
ACCGCACTGCACCAGTAGCAGCTACAGAGCATCGATTCGCGGGATCTTTCTGCCGTGCCGGTGCGCTTCAGCGTCCGCCCCGCTACCGGATTCGGAAGCGCGTGGAAAGCCGTCCCTCTTCCCTTCTTCCTCCTTCCTTTCGCCCAAACTCTCTTTACTTTCTCATCGTGCTTCGCTATCTTTCCACTGCCGTTCGACCTATATCCACTTCTTTTCACGCGCCAACTCTCATGAGGATGCGTTTTCGCACCACTGGATTTGTTATCTTCTATTTGAAGTTTACTCGGCCACTTAGGAAGGAGCAACGCGCGTTTCCTCACATTGACTGGCGGTTGTTTCTATCCGTTTGCTCATTTTTTTTCGATTGTCGAGGTATTCATCATGGACTACACGTCGCTCGAGAATGCCATCTTGAAGGCGTTGTCGGCGGCCGACTGTGTCTCGTCCGTCGCCATCGCTGAGCTCACCCAATCGCATCATCAGGATGTCGTTGGAGCAGGCAAATCGTTGGAGGCGGACAATTATGTCACCGCTGAAATGGAGCAGAGGGCGGGCCTGAAGCTCTCGGAAGAGGCCCACCAAATCATTGAGAGTGGTAGTCCAGAATACATTCTCTGGTCCCTGCTGAAGGACGGCCGACTGGCTCAAGAGGAGGTGATGGGACGGTTAGGTCAGCAAGCCACCGGTGTGGCGCTCGCCAACGGCATCAAGGCGAAATTGTTCAAGACCGCTAAGGAAGGTGGAAAGGTCTTCGTGGAGCGTGTTACAGCCAGCAGCGATGCAATCGACACGATCCGGGATGCGCTAAAACTAGCTTTGTCTGGTGCTGATCAGCTTGATACCAAGATGCTGGAGACGCTTAAGAAGCGTAAACTTGCTTCGATGGAGACGCAAAAGATTTTTGTGTACAGCAAGGGACCTGCGTATGCGTCGGAACGGGCAGCGAAGGCGGAGGGTGATTTCACGCGAGATATGCTTCTCGATGGTTCGTGGAAGGATCGCCAGTTCAAGGCTTACAACTTTTCTGCGCAAGGGGCGGATGTGAACGGCGGTGCCCTGCATCCCCTGTTGAAGGTTCGGCAGGAGTTCAGAGAAATTCTCATGGAGCTCGGGTTCCAGGAGATGGACACCCAACACTGGGCGGAATCGTCGTTCTGGAACTTTGACTCTCTTTTCATCCCGCAGCAGCACCCTGCTCGAGATTTACAAGACACTTTTTTCCTTTCGAAGCCGGCGATTTCGGAGGTCAAGGAAGCCGGCTTCGTCGAACGTGTGAAGGCACAGCACGAGGACAACTTCCGCACGCCGTGGAAGCTCGAAGAGGCCTCCCGCAACGTCCTGCGCACCCACACGACAGGCTCCTCTGCCTTCGTTCTGCACAACCTCGCAAAGTTAGCCACGCGGGGCCCGGACGGCATGATGCATTTCCGACCAGGCCGATACTACAGCATCGACCGCGTGTTCCGCAACGAGGAGATGGACCGCACTCACCTGTGTGAGTTTCACCAGGTCGAAGGCTTTGTCATCGACCGCGACATATCCTTGGCGAAAATGATGCACACATTCGACGCATTCTTTCGTCGAATTGGTGTGTCAAAACTGCGTTTCAAGCCCGCCTTCAATCCTTACACCGAGCCGTCGATGGAGATTTTCGGGTTTCACACCGGCCTCAACAAGTGGATTGAGGTGGGTAACAGCGGCCTGTTCCGTCCCGAGCTGTTGAACCCCATGGGCTTTGGAGACGATGTGGCCGTGATGGCATGGGGTCTCTCATTGGAGCGGCCTACCATGATCAAATACGGCATTAACAACATCCACGAGCTGTTCGGCCATAGAGTGGACATCCACTTCATCAAAAAGGCCGCCATTGCCCGCTACTGATGGTCCTTTTCGCCTTTCTTCGAGAGAGGTGAGGTGAGAAGGAAGAACTCTTGTTTGGATTCTCATGTCGTTGCGACGGGTGTTCTGCTTCGCCTTGTACCCAACTTTTTTTCTTCCTCTGACAGTCTTTGTAGCGATGGTGCCGCGTTCTTTTCCCCTTTTTTTTCGAAAGAACGGGTCGTGAAACAAAAAAGGCAGCGCTTGCTCATCATACAACTTTTTCCTCCACGTGTCCCACCTCCTTTTCTCTTCGGAGTTTGTCTTGTGAGACGTTTACTCCCCCCCTTCCGCCCCTTTCACCCCCCCTGTCTGGTTCGATGCGAAACTACGAGAGAGGAGGCTGCAACACGTTTTGTTTTTCGGAAAAAGAAAGAATCTGCAAAGTTTCCGGCGGTTGTAACTAATGCTTAAACATCGAAAAGGGAAGCTCATTTCTGCATCTCTCTTGATTATCTGTAGGTGTGCACGTGTTTGGCTCTTTGCGTCGGAAAGAGGGGAGGGCTTAGCATGATCGGATCCCTGTTGATCACTTGCTTGCTTCTGGGCGGCAAGGGGGAAGAAGAAAAAAGAAGAAGAGTGAGGGTGAGGTTGTGACTTCCTCCATGAGCGCCCTTTCTCTCTCCTCCTTCCTGCCTCAATCCCTCGCTCACCTCCACAACCATAAAAGAGTGGAGGCGGATGGCACTGCCCCCATCCTTCCCCATGGCGATGGAAGTCCAAGGGGGAGGGACACCACGCACGAGGGCGAGGGAAGGCAGGCGTCGACAGACCTTTTCACATACATTGCAAGGGACACATTATTGGTGGTGGGTCGGCAAGGGAGGAGCATCGGACAGGGATCGGATGGGCGTGACAGATGAGAGGGTAAACGATGGGAATGTTGGTTTCCGGAGGCACTTCAGCTCACTCTGGGCCCGCTTCACCGCAGCCAACGAGCTCCTCTACGCCGGCGCATGTAGGCTCATCTTACCTCAGCTGATCCTTTCGTTGGAGGACCTGCCTCGACGCGCGAACTGCATCACTAAAGATCACATATGGGAGAATTGTGATGAGAAGAACGGCCTCTGCGCAAATTATCGGGCGAGCTGCTGCGTTTGTATGCATTCCTCTTGGCTTCTCTCCAGTACGCGTGGGTAGGACCCTTCTCACTTTGCCTATTCCACCATTGCGGACCACCATGCGTCCACCTCCTGCCTCACACACGTCATGCTATGTGCAACACCTTCCTGCTTCTCCTTGTCTCTTCTCCTTCATTCCCCTCCTTTCCACTTTCGTAACGTCTGCCGCCCTTTGTCGGCATGGTTTACCTCCACTGACGACGATATCCACTTGACTTTTTCATCGTGATGCAGCAGTGAGAAATCCATCGTTGGTGTGCGCGCGTGCCAGCACGAGAAAAGAATGGTCAAGCCGCATCTTCGCCACTACCAGGTGGTTGGGCGTGAGTCCCCCTCTGAGAAGAACCCCGAGCCCACGGTTTACAAGTTTGAGGTGTTCGCCCCCAACTTCGTGGTCGCCAAGAGCCGTTTCTGGCGCATGATGAAGATCAAGAACAAGGTCAAGGCTACCCACGGTGATGTGCTTTCCTGCAAGATCGTGAAGGATGCGAAGCTGGCGGCGCGCAACTACGCCGTGGACATCGCTTACTACAGTCAGCGTTGCGGCTACACGCGTATGGTGAAGGAGTTCCGCGATGTGTCCAAGACCGGTGCCGTCAGCCAGGCGTACCACGATCTGGCCTCCCGCCACCGCGCTCGCTACCACAACATCGAAGTGCTGAGCGTCAAGAGCATTCCGGAGAATGAGGTGAAGCACCTGAACATCGCCCAGTACAACGCTGCAGATCTGTCCTTCCCGCTTCTGCAGCGCCGCACCAAGGCAGCCCGCAAGGACCGTGCTATCTTCGTCAAGAAGAACACAAGGCGCGCTGTGGTGGCGTAGTGAAGGAGCGCTGCGTCGTCGTCGCCGAGCGGCCTGCACATCGCCTGGTTTCTGTGCGAGATCGAGGTGTATCTGCTTGTGAGCGATACTTGGTGGTACGGGGTGGGGTTGGAGAACGCTTTCCTCTCTTCCTTTTTTCTTTCTGCGTCATTTGTGATTTCCTCCTTTGTGTTGTCGAATGGGTGTGCGTGAGTGTCACCGCATCCCACCCCTTCGGCTCTCTCTCTATCAGAACAAATCATCCTAGCACGAAAAAGAAAGCGAGCAGCTTTGAAGAAACCCTGCACTTGTCGCATATCATCTTCGCTCGCTGTGTCGCGTGCATTCGTGAGCGTGGGCACCAGCGTAAGCGAGAAACGATGGAAGCTCCGCGCAGTCACGCCTACTTTTTAGGGGTGCCGCACGGACTCTGTGACGGAGCCCCTGAGCTCCCTCCTTTCTCTTCTTCCACATTTTCGCTGGGGTATCCCTCTTCTCTCCCCAGCTGCGGTGACCCTCGGAGCTTGAAAGGGGTGTGTGCGGAAGAAAGAGAAAACGAGGTGAGGTGCAGGAATCACGGGTGGGGAGCATCACGGAAGAGCATCGGATCGTAGCTCCATCTTTTCCACTCAAGCCTGTCCCTTCTTCTCGTTCTGCGGACAGGAGCCGTCTAGACTCGGCTCGTGCGTAAGGTTCTTCACGAGGCGGTGGTGCCTCCGTGGACATGCTCAGGAGGCCACGACTCGCAGATGCATGAGGGCGCTTGAGGGTGTTACACCACCGATATTCCCCACCCACCATGCCGTGCTTCTTTCATGTCCTACTTCATCCGCTTCTCGTTCACCACCTTCTTTTTTTCTCCCCCCTTTTCGGGTATTTGCCGGCGCACCGCCGCCCAGTAATTTACCTCCTCAACGCATTTTGGCTGTGCCAACTTCTCCAGCACAGCCGAAGATAGTTAAAGCGCGCTGCTTGCCACGTCTTCAGAGTCTTTATCAGTTGATAATTCTTTCAATGGTCTTCTCCTCAGGTTGTCACGAAAAAGCTATCGTTCAGCGTGTTTAGTAGCCTGTTTGCATCCTTATATATGAGCTGCGGTAACGCAGTGACGCGAAGGTGTCGGCTTGGTGGTTCTCTCATACATTAAAGCCGTAAAATAGACGACAAGAGGGTAAACAATTGCCAGCTTCGGCACCGCTTGTAACACGTCTCAATTTTCTTCTCAAGCACACACACACACACACACTCACACATACTTGACTAGCCCTCGCGCGTCTTTGCTTTTGAAGTTTTTTACTGGATCTGCACGGCAGCCATCGACGGTGCCGTCCCTTCGCTGCGTGCTACATTCCTTGAGCCGTGGCTCTACCCGTGCTGCCAGCTTCCTGAGCAAGCTTGGCCATCCTGCTCCTCCCCGGCCGACCTCTTGCTGCAGCGGTTTAACGCCCTCGCCCTTCTTCTTCCCAGCCCACGCTGGAGTGGTCGGGGGTTTAGCACCGGGTTCAGTGCCCCCAGCTCGCCACCTCTCTCCTGGCACCATGGCAACTTCCTGCGTGCAGCCTGCCGCCGATACGGACGGGTCTATCGGGGCGGTAGCGCCCGGAAAGGTCTGGCTGAATGCGGATGAGCCGAATGACGACTACGCCCTCTTCTGCACCTCTAGCATCCCACCCAAGAAGCCGGGTATCGTTCGTATTTGGGTGGACGGGTGTTTCGACATGCTTCACTTTGGACACGCCAATGCGCTGCGGCAGGCCCGCCGCCTCGGTGCGGAGCTCTTCGTCGGGTGCCACAGCGATGAGGAGGTGATGCGATTCAAGGGACCGCCTATTATGCACGCCGAGGAGCGTTATGAGGCGCTGCGGGCGTGCAAGTGGGTGGACTACGTTGTGGAGAATTATCCCTATTGCACTCGTCTAAAAGATGTGGAACGGTTTGAGATCGACTACGTCGTCCACGGCGACGATATTTCAGTTGGTTTAGATGGGCGGAATTCGTATCAGGAAATCATCGACGCCGGCAAGTTCAAAGTGGTGAAGCGCACCGAAGGGATCTCCACGACGGACTTGGTAGGCCGAATGTTACTGTGCACCAAAAATCACCTGCTCAAGTCCGTGGATGAGGTACAGCTGGAAAGCGGCTTGTTTGAGCAATCTCCCACCCTTCATTACCTCACCACCTCCCGCAAGATTGTGCAGTTCAGTAACAACTCGAGCCCTAAGCAAGGCGATCGTATTGTCTACGTCGACGGCAGCTTCGACCTTTTCCACATTGGCCACATCCGTGTTTTGCAGAAAGCTCGTGAGCTTGGTGACTACGTGATCGTCGGCGTCTACGAAGATCAAGTGGTGAACGAGAAGAAAGGCATGAACTACCCCATCATGAACTTGAACGAGCGCGTGCTTGGAGTTCTGTCGTGCCGCTACGTGGACGAGGTGGTGATGGGGGTACCCTTCGATGTGAGCAAGGAAGTGCTGGAGGGCTTACACGTCGACGTGGTCGTGAGTGGCTGCTATTCGGCGGGGACTGAGGCGGAACGTGTGAAGGAAGCCTACGAGGTGCCCAAGTCACTGGGGATCTTTCACGAGGTAGACTCCGGCAGCACCCTCTCTACCGACTCTCTCATCGAGCGCGTCGTCGCCAACCGCCTCGCTTTTCTCAAGCGGCAAGCCGAGAAGCGTGTGAAGGACAAGAAGAGCCAAGAGAGTAAACCAGCCGAGTACCGCAACGTGCAGGAAGTCAATTGAAGACGGAAGGAGGCGCCGAGCCGAGGCTTGTATTGATGAAAAGGGGGAGGAATGGTGCGAGGAACGAGTCTAGGTGGGTGGAGGCGGGGGAACGAGACATGAGCTGAGACACGGATGGACTTGCATTCGAAAAGAGGATCAGCACTTCTACCTTCCTTTCAGTGAACCGAAGAGAGGCGTACCTCTTTTCTTTCGCAGTATGTGTGCTTCCTTCGCCGACGCAGGTCAGTGCTTCTTCTTTCCTGCCCCCCCCCCTCCCCACAGAAAAGAGGTATCTCCGTCTTCCATCCTGTTGATACTTCTGTTGTCCGCTCCCTACACACGATGTTTGCGGGCGCTGTGTTGGGACTATCAATGGGAAAACTAAACACCGCTCGTTGCTTTTTTTTTTTGTACAGTACTACTCCCTCTACGGAAGCGATCCGTTCACCACGTGCGACTGACTTTCATTCATTCCGTCTGTCGACATGAGTGTGGTGCAATGATATAATTGTACTCCCTGGAGAAGCAGGACAGGCATATCCTCTTGTTTACGGATGACGCGACCGACGGGCTTCGCATACGACTTTTTGTTACTCCGCACGGACGCGTTGAGATGTCAGTGGCACCTTTCGAGCCTCTTTATTTTTCTTTCTCCCCTACCCTTACGTGACCGTCCCATTCAGTCTGGTGATGCTTCCTAATCCTCCGCACGATCACTTATTATTCCTGCCGAAAACACGCTCAGGGGAAGAAGGAAATACCCTGAACCAGCGAGGCTTTTTTTTGCATTTCCACGCGCGTAGCATGGTTCATACCAGAGGTACGCGTGGAGAGAAATCTGGTTTGTGTGCGTGCATACTATGTGTGGTGCTGAATGTATTATGTACGGGAAGAGAGCAAAGTATCGCAGGATATCGCTTCCCTTCTTTTCCGTTTGAGAAAGATAGAGGTGGGGAAGGGTTGGGACCTCTGACCTCGCGGATCGGCATCTGCTTGTTCTTTTCCTCACGCTTAAGGGGAGGGTGTTACCCCATGCCCGACGTCCTCCTTTCTTCAGCGAACCCGATTCCTTTGCGTATGAATGGCTTTCCTTACTGCCAATGTGCAGCGCCTGCTGGCAGTCACAACCTTCTCTCACCTCTCAAGCGTATTCCGCATCACGTTTTTTTACTTTTTGGTGTCGCTTGTGCGCTTCGTTCATCTCTTTCCACCACCGTTGTTTGACCTCCACGGTGCGCCCCACCGGTGATTTCGCAACTCACTCTCTTACACATACACATACACATATCTGTGGTTTTGTCCACGCTCTTGCCACTATATTTCCTCCTCCCCCTTCCTTTGTTTGCTGAGTAGCTTCGCACACTCTCTTTCGATATTTTTCTTCCATTTACTTTACCTCACTGGTTTCGTTCCTCCGTTTTCCACTTCGATTCTCTTCCCTTTCCTTCCAAACATTCTCTTCGCACATCGTCTGGAGTCCCCAGGATCGATCACGAAGGTTTTTTCTCGGACACTCCTCTTCATCCCCGCCTCTTTTCCTCTTTACTCACTCCCCCTTTTCTCCGAGCTAAAGAAAGATGCCGCTCCAGGATAGTGACGCGCAGCTCAGCTACGATCGCAGCCGCATCACCCCGGGCATCGTGCACTTCGGCGTCGGCCAGTTCTGCCGCGGTCACCTCTTCCGCTACACACAGCATCTGTTGGAGCTCTCGGCGAAGGAGAACCACCAGTATGATAGCTGGGGCATTATCGGCGTGAATGTGATGAAAGGCGAGCGCGAGCTGGCAATGTGGAAAGATTTCAAAAAGCAAAACTGCTTGTACTCCGTCACACTGTGCCCTACAAAGGGTAAGCACACAACGGAGGTGCTTGGCAGCATGCTGGACTACATTTACGCCGTGAATGAGCAAGCAAAGGTGCTGAAGTTCCTCGCTGACCCGCAGATCCGCATCGTTTCCTTGACAGTGACGGAGGGTGGCTACAACATCGACGAGACAAAGAATTGTTTCGACCTGACGAACAAGGCTGTGGCAGCAGATCTCGCCAACCCCGAAAACCCCCACACAGTGTTCGGTTATATCGTGGAGGGTCTGCGGCTGCGGCGAGATCGCAAAGGGGAGCCGTTCACGGTGATGTCGTGCGACAACTTGCGCCATAATGGCGACGTCGCAAGGAAAGCCATTCTCGGCTACGCCTACGCGCGCGATCCTATTTTGGCGGAGTGGATCGATCGGAATGTCTGTTTCCCGAACAGCATGGTGGACCGCATCACCCCAGCCACTACTCCAGCTATGCGTGAATACCTCAACAAGCTCACCGGCCTCGATGATCTGCAGCCTGTGATTGGTGAGGACTTCAATCAATGGGTCATTGAGAACAAGTTCCGTGCCCGTCCGCCGTGGGAGCGTGTCGGCCAGGAAATTTCCGACGACGTGCCCGGCTTCGAAAACACGAAAGTGCGCATTCTCAACTCCTCCCACCTGATGTTGACTTTCCCTGGTCTGCTGCTCGGCTACTCAACGGTGCATGAGGCGCTCGCTGATCCTGACATTTACCGGCTCGTGGAAAATTCGCTGGACAACGACGTTTTGCCGACGCTGGTGTCTCCCATGGACAAGGTTGCGTACAAGAACAAGGTCCTGTCCCGTTTTATGAACCCCGCTATCGCAGATCAGCTGCTTCGCATTGCTGGCGATGGCTGCAGCAAGATCCAGGTGTTCTGGACAAACAACATTGTTGAAATCATCAAGAGCAAGCGGGATGTGAGCAACTTTGCTTTTGGCCTGGCATGTTTTCTGGAGTATCTGCATGGCAAGGATATGAATGGTAAGGCTTTTCCCGTTGTGGAGCCGAAACTAGATGCTTCGTGGAAAGAGTTGATCGCGAAGGACGACCTCGGTGCACCCCTGGCTCTCAACGCCTTCGACTCCTGGCAGGACCTCGACCACGCTGAGCTTGATGCCCAAGTGGTGATGTTCCGCCGCCTTATTAAAGAGAAGGGCCCCCGAGCGGCGATGCCGTTCAAGAACAAAACCTCGAAGATGTAAACGCCTTGAGGATCGTACGGTCTAGGACGTTCCACAGCAGAGCGTGTAATGGTGAAGCTGTGAAGCTTGTCGTCTTTCATCGGAAGTCTTCGCTAGTAATGTGCCTATGTGTGGGCAGGGCTGCGTGGCTGAGGATAGGCACCGCCTCCCCCCTTTTCTCCCTTCTTCTAGGTTGTGGATGGAGTACATGCGCGCAGGCATCGGCAGTAGCGAAACCCCTTCTTCCGCTTTTTTTTGCGGAATCGATGACTTCCTCATAAAAAAGAAGTGTTTAAGAATTTTTTTTCAAATCAACAACAAAAACGACATCCTCTCCCTGATGTTTTTTCTCCTTTTTTTGCTTTGTTTTTCGTCCGCTTCGACTTCTTCCTCGCTCCTTACCTATCTATATATATCTAACTGTATCTTCTTCTCTTTCGATTCCTCTCCCTGTCTTTCTTCCCTCTCCCCCTTCTCCCTCTCCTTTCTCTTGAACGACCTTTTACATCTCTTTCAAACCGCCCCAGATTAAAAATAAAAAACGATACTGGAATCGAAAAACATTTTCAAAGTAAAGTAAGTTTGTCTTCTCCCCCCCCTTTTTCGTGTGTGTTCTCAACTAAAGAAGAATAAAAAGGGATTCTACGCGCAGCACTTCTAGAAGTGTGTGTGGAAGACGAAGAAGGCAGATACGGCAAAAAGAAATACCTCTACTACTCCTTCCCCTTCTTTTTCAGGATGGAGATGAGCGCATCTGCGTTTGTGGCGGTATATATATAGATATATATGAATATCCGTATGCTTCTCCTGTACTAGTCTGCGGTGCACGTGCGAGAACAGACGGCCGGAATCATGGTGATGACAACGATTGCAGCCCTCCAGAAGTTTTAAATTTTCCTTTTCTTCTTTGTGAGCAATGTTTTTCTAAGGAATTTAGCAGTCTCCGGTCCGAAGGACCACCATTAACAGCAACAAAGGCCAAACAGGAGAGGAAAGCTCGCGCAAAGACGTGAGGTTCTTGTCCACTAATAGGCGTGCCCACGAACTGAATAATAAAAGGAAACTGCCCATCGTTTCACGTGCTCCTTTTGCGATACCCTCACCCATTTTTTTTTTGGCCTCAAAGGTACCTTCCACCATGCAGAACAAACACGATAGACAGTGGAGAGGGCTAGAGGTGTGGGTGGGTGGGGCGGGGGTTTACTCGCTGCGAAAGGAACATCTCTTGACAACGAAGAAGAGCGGGTAGTGCTTGAAGTATCATCCTTTTTATTCTTGGATGAAAGTTCCCGCTCTTCTTCTCTTTCTCTCATGTCCCCCTTGTTTCATGGGGTCTACCTTTTTTTTTTCTCTCTCTCTCCATTTCCCCACTTTTTGATCTCGTCAAGTCCACAAAACCACTTCATAGCATCTCAGAAGCTCTTCTCGGGCTCTTTACAAGTCTCTTCCCTCACGAGATACCGCGTACTCGCACTCCTTCGTCTGGAGCGTGGCCGGTGACGATGCGGAGTGATTTGGCGCTCCCCTTTGCCGAGGGCCCTGCAAGCGCATCTTCCCCTTCTGAAGACGTGCGCTGGGCAGCGAAAGCACGCGAGTTGGTGATGCAGGAGGTGGAGGGCTCGTCAGTATCATCGAAAGCGTGGTGGGACGTCATTACGCATTCGCAGAATGTCCAGCTCACAAACCTCCAGCTTTACCGTGAGTTCTTAGGCGAGATGCAGTGCGATGTGCCGTTTCATCTCAGAAAGGTGAGTCCATCGCCGTTGTCTGGAAATGTGCATGATGGGAACGGGCGCCGCTGCTGCGGTGTGCTGGATCCCATTGAAGTTGCTGCCCCACCGACGACACTTTGGCGGGATGCGCGGCGGCCCCACAAGGAAACAGCGACAGTGCCCAAAGACCTTATGCAGGGTCGTACGAGTGTATTATCAACCCCTGAGAGGCGGCGGGAGGTGGAAGGGGAGGCCCCACTTCTTCGCTCTGCTTCCTCCAGCGTGGCCTCAGCGGCCACTCCGCTCATGTCATCCCAGTCAGCACTTGATGGTGTGTTCTTCGAGGCTCTCCTTAGCCAAGAACTTCATTTGTCCCTCTGGCAAAGCTGCGCTGCACCAGAAGAGACACTGCAGTCCCTGTTGCAGGAAGTCCAACAGCTTGACTGTGAGAGTTGCGCTGAGGATGCGGCGCTGCGCTTCCTCAACGCGACACGCTACTCAGAGCAGCGAGCCTACAAGCGACGTCGAGACGAGATTGATTCGAGTCTGCGAAAGACGCGAGATAAAATCGCTGCTATGGAGAAGTTCCTGAGAATCGGGTCTGCAGAGCTGGTCCCAGCAAAGGTGCAGGTAGGGGCGCGCTTGTTGTCGTGCATCCGCGATTAAAGCAGCGAGACGCGTGGTCTCTTAGCCACGGGCGTAACATACACAGAAATATACTTATATGCGCCTGTTTTGGAACGGTTCATACACCCAAGCTGTCCCCCCCTCTTTTGCAGCGTTTCCTCTCTTCCTAAAAAACAAACAAAGAAGAGATTGAAGTGGAAGCGATGCGCTGCTCTCTTTCAGTCCGTCCACTCGATCTGTACTGAAGAACTCGCATCCTCGTCTCAGAACCGTGCACACGTTGTACACCGCAAGACTTCTTAGAAAGGGCTTGCTCGGTTCACTCTACGTGTTCTGGCGGTTGGTGGATTTCATGATTTTTTCTTTTGCACCGGCAGAGAAATCCCGTAACCGCTGATGTATCTATCGTATACCTCCTCCTCCTCCGTTTTCCTTTTCTCCTTTCGGACTTATGTGGGGACCATGCGAGTGGTGCTTTAACCATCACCTGCCCCCTTTCACCTTCACGCACATGGTAAGAGGCGCACACACGCACGAAGCGAGCAACTTACGTACAGCATCCAAACTTTCCTCTTATACTTCCCCCTTTTTTCTTTCTTCGCAGGTTGGCGAGCAAATTGTTTTCCTTGCGTAGCGACCTGGGGAGAAGACGGTAGACGCGCGACGCTGTTACGGCACTGAATTCTTGAGGGTGGGCCGCTCAATCGCTTTATTGTTTCGAGCTCTAGAATTGTCATTGCCGCAGCGTTTCGCCTCATCTTTTTCGGGGAGATTTCATCATCTTGCGACGTCAAACGTCTCCAGCGACTCGTGCAAATGTCTGGAGTGTCTCCCATCTCGTCTTCGGTGCCACGGCCAGTGGAGTACGTCTTTACGAATGGGAATGAAGAGGCGTTCTTCTGCCGCACCTACTCATCGGTACATGCATCGCGGTCCACACCGGTGCTGCTGTGCGTGCATGGCGCCGGCATGAGTGGAGACTGTTTTGCGCGCCTTGCCCGAGAGCTTCAGAAGAGCTCGGACAAACCTGCTGCGGATTCCTCCAACGCCACTACTGCCCAAGCATCCTCCTTGATGACAGTGGGGGCTTCGCCCGCGCTGTCTGCCACTGCACTACTTGCTCTGCCGTCCCAGTCCGAGGTAGACTCGGAGGACTTGGACATGCACATCATCACGTTCGACTTGCGCTGTCACGGACAGTCGACATTCGCAGGCGGGGAGGAGAACTTGAAAATGGAGGTGCTTCGGTGCGACTTCTTGGATATTCTTGAGTACGCCAAAACGACGCTGTTTCCAGAAAGTAACTTTTTTGTGCTCGGCCACTCGCTAGGTGGGGCCATCGTGGCGCGCGCTTTGAACGGTAACAAGGTGGCTCTCCAGCGCATATCTGGCGTGCTCATCGTTGACATCGTAGAAGGTACGGCGCAGCTATCCTTACAGCACATGGCGGCCTTTTTGAAGACTCGGCCCACATCCTTCTCCACAGTCGAGGATGCGGTGACGTGGTTTCTGCGGATGGGTGGCATGCATAGCGCCGAGGGTGCACACACCTCCGTGCCACCGCTCTTGCGGCTCGACCCCGAGAGCGGGTTATGGGAGTGGCGCACGGATTTGAGCAAGATGGCAAGTGTCTGGGGCGAGTGGTTCTCCGGACTAGACGATGCGTTCGTTTCCCTCCCCTGCGCGAAGATGTTGTGCACTGCCAATACAGAGCGCCTGGACAAAACCCTCATGGTGGCGCAGATGCAAGGGAAGTTTCAGTTCGAGGTCATGGGCAACGGCTGCGGCCATTACGTCATGGATGACGCGACGGCGAACTTCGCAGCGAAAGTGCGTCGTTTCGTGCGGCGTAATGAAATACTGACGCAGAAGTTGCGTTTCGTCAATCAGCGACTCTCTAGCCATACGGGTCAGGGTGTTGCCTGACATCCTCTCCGTCTTGGATGTGACGCATCACAAGAGAAACGATGAAGAAAATTTCGTGGGGACTTGGTCGGCGGTGAAGAGCACCATCTAAAACTGCCAGACAGAACCCGAGATGCTCCCCCCTCCTTGTGGAGATGCTACTTTCTCTCCTCCTCTTTATTTCACTTGTGATATCGAGTTTTCATTCCCTCTTTTACTCCCAACCTCCCCCGCATCAAGGAGTTTTGTGCAGAGGCATCATCGCACATGTAACCAGATTCTCGAGATACACTGCACTGCTTTCTCTTCACTGGGTGGCGCCGTGGAAATGATGATATTTCAGGGATACCGTTTACTCCCTCTTTTTTTTTTACTCGACCCACCTCCTCAGCAGCAGCTGAGCTTTCCTTCATCTGCGTCCCGAGCTTAAATCCTCACTGAGAAGAAAAAGAGCAACTGAAGGAAAAAAGGAATCGGAGAATTCGTTTGGAGCTTCATTTATCTTATCGTATCTCTCGCTTCGCCTTTCCGTTTACGGTGTGGAGACGTCCGCGAGCGTTAGTGGTATCACAGTTTCGTTCTTGGGGACAGCTCGTCGTGTAGGAGCTTGTGCCTCTCTAGCTTCGGCTGCTTGCCGCGTTGAGGCGGATGCTAAAGAGGAAGAAAAAAATAACCTTTCTACAGACGCAAACCTAACATGGCAGTCTGTACCGTCAGGAAAGTTCTCCATTTAAAAGGAGTACCCCCGTTCCTGGGCTGCATTTTCCGTCTTGTCCTCTTTTCTTTCGGTTTCGGCCACTATCACCATCATCTCTCTCCTCGAGCCAACCTTATCTCCCTTTTCTCCGTTCCCGCTCCATTTCCAAAAGTATTACAAAGTACAGAGGGAGCTTGTAGAATAGGATCTACAGCTCAGCGCTCAGCACTTATACTGCTTTGCTTCATTGCCTTCCCCCTCCCTCCCTGGCTGATCGTCTCTTCATCGGATAGCAGTCGTGCCTGCACATACCTTTCTGCCTCCACATCCTTCTTTCTGTGTGTGGAGGGTTGCTTTCGCCAACGCGGTAAGCGTTGCATATCCATCGACGCTCCTTTTTTTCCGCTGCGGGGGACGCTGCGAAATCACCCTATCGGCACACCGTCCGCTCTCCAAGACAGACGGCCTTCGAGAAGTGCGGCCATCCATACAGGAAACGCAAAATCGAAGGGTGACGAAGGGACACGCGTTCGGTTTTATTGGTCTCTTCTTCTTGCCGCTACTCCACCTACACCGACTCCCGTCTCCCTTTTCTTCTCGTCATCTGAGGATTGCATCGTCATCCTCCTCCTGAAATTACTTCTCCCCCCTCCGCCCGCCCTGAGATCTGAGGATTCCTTATCCTTTTAGTTCAAATACTATCTAGGTCTGACTGTCGGCTCTCTGCCACTGCGGCTCGCCATCTCGCTCCAAGCTTATAGCAAGTCTTTTCAGGGATTGGCGGCACGGAGGGAGGAGCGATATGGCTAAAGAAAAAGTTCGGATTGCTGACTTCTCTTTCTATAGGGATTCGCCCTGCGATACGCGTGTTAACCGGTCTCTATTTTTTTTCTTTTTTTTGGCTGCTGCTTGTGCTATAATCTTGCAAGCAGCTCCCTTTGCTGTGGATCCTTCGCCGAGCGCCCGTTAGGGTTCGAAGGTCTGCGTGTTTGTGTGTGTGTCTAGGCAGCCGAGTAGGGAACGATGTCGGAGAGCCGGGAAGGCTGTAGTGGCCTCTGGAGGTCGGAGGACATGGTTCGCGTTGACATCATCTTGCAGCGCGAGGTACTTCACGCAACGATGTTCGAAGTAGGAATGCTCGGTCGCGTGCAATTTCTCGATATGAATGACGGGATCACCGCCTTTGCGCGGCCCTTCACGGAGGAACTGCGTCACTGTGAGGAGCTTCAGAGGAAACTGCATTTCATCGAGGAATCCCTCCGCAAAGACCCGGCCCTCTTGGAGAAGTACCCAGCCGATGTCAACATGAGTGCCAATGTTGAGGAAATGCGGTCTTCCCTGTTGCAGGGGCAAATGCAGATGATTGACGACCGGATCGAATCAACGGTGAATGAGCTGACGGCGATGTTGATGTCGATACAAGGTTTTCAGTTGGAGCTGAACCAGAACCGCGAATACGCTCTACTCTATCGCAAATATCAGCTCATGGTGGAGGCCCCGACGGTCTTAGTCAGTAACGAGAACGGCTCCCCTCACGCCAGCACTGCAGCGGCCGTTAGCGCCGAGGCCTTCTCCCGGTTGGCCAGCCTTTTTGGCGTCATTGACACGGCGCGTAGCGAGGGGCTGTACCGCCTGTGCTACCGTATTACTCGCGGCAACGCCATTGTGGAAATTAGCGACGATCCGGTGCTGTTCGTTGATCCTCAAAGCGGTGAGCGCAGTATCGCGAAGACGGCCTTCGTGGTTCTCTGCTCTTCGCCCACAATGGTGGCACGACTGAGGAAACTAGTAGCGGGCCTTGGCGCCTCCGTTTACACATTAGGGGAGGTTCAAGCACGCGGTGCGGAGCTCGCGACGTCGAGGGGAGCGCAGCACGTGGAGAGCACCGCTGCGGGAGTAGAGCGACGTCTGCGTGATCTTTTGGCGCACTGGTACGAGGAGCATCGCCTCTACAAGACTTACCTTAAAGTAGAACGGGCGGTACTGACCGCGATGAACTTGTGCACCATGGCTGGTTCCACTTGCACAGCATCTGCGTGGGTTCCACTGCGACACGAACAGTCGCTGCGTCGTGCCTTGCACGATGCCGTTGCGTCTGCGAATGGTAGTGTTGATTCGATCGTGTCGCGGCACGCAGAGCAGCGAAACCCGCCGACCTTCTTCGAAACGAGTCGTTTCACGGAGTCTTTCCAGAGCATCGTCGATAGCTACGGCATGGCCCGCTACAAGGAAGTGAATCCTGGGGTCTTCACGGTTGTCACCTTCCCGTACCTCTTCGGGATCATGTACGGTGACATTGGCCACGGCTTCTTGCTGCTCTTCATCGCATTATTTTTTATTCAAAAAGAGAAAAGTTGGCGTCATGTGCAGCTGAACGAGATAATCGCCATGGTTTTCGGGGGCCGCTACCTGCTTCTTCTCATGTCGCTCTTCGCCATCTACATGGGTGTCTTGTACAACGACTTCTTTGGGTTCTCGCTGAATCTGTTTTCCAGTGGGTACGTGTGGGCCCCCATCGCGGAGGAGCATGGCACCACCTACCCGCTGCACCCGAATGGTCAGCCGCTGGTGAAGCCCTCGCACGTTTATGCGATGGGGTTGGACGCGGCGTGGGCGGAGACGGACAACAAGCTCGAATTTTATAATTCGGTGAAAATGAAGCACGCCGTGATCGTCGGTGTCACACAGATGTTCGCCGGTCTCTTTCTGTCCCTCGACAACAGCCTATATGAGAGGAATTGGTATAAAATTGCTTTCCTGTTTGTGCCGGAGTTTGTCTTTCTCCTAGCGACCTTCGGGTATATGTCGATCCTGATTATCGTCAAGTGGTGCCGTACGTGGGAGAATACAAACCGGGCGCCGAGCATTTTGGAGATGATGACGAACTTCTTCCTTCAGCCTGGCTCGGTGCCGAACCCGCTCTTCAGTGGACAGGCTGGCTTACAGATTTTTCTTCTCCTCTTAGCCTTCTGCATGGTGCCTATCATGCTGCTAGGGATGCCGTACATCGAGCTACGGGAGTACAAGCGTTGGCGGCAGCGCCGCCTCGGAAGCCGCACTCGCCGCCACCGCCACAACAGCGGTAGTGCCTATCATGCCAGTATGGTGACCGTCGAGAATGCGGAGGTTTCCGAAAGTCTCGTGAATGATCCGCCGGCTGCCGTGCATCGGGTCGCGCAGGCCGGTGGCGAGAGTGACGCTGCCGTACCGCCGCACTCCGATCTGGTTAGCGATGATGATACGCTGTCACAGGAAGCTGACACTTTCTTTGGTGACGAATCGAACGACGTCTACGCGGAGGTCTCCGTGAGTGGGAACGGTGGGGCCGGTGCGATGGCTGTAGAGAAAGAGGACGAACATTTCGAACACTTCGACGTGTCGGAGCTGATCATACACTACGTGATTCACACGATCGAATATGTGTTAAGCAGCGTCTCCAACACTGCATCCTACCTGCGCTTGTGGGCTCTGTCGCTCGCGCACGCGCAGCTGTCGGAGGTTTTTTTCACGTTCACTGTAGCGAGCACACTTGGCGCCGACGACAGCTCTGGCATCGTCGTTGCGATTGGAGTTATGCTGTGGCTTGGCGCTACGTTCGGTGTGCTCGTTGGAATGGAGGCGTTGTCTGCGTTTTTGCACGCCCTGCGTCTGCACTGGGTAGAGTTCCAGAATAAATTTTATGCAGGCGATGGCAAAGCCTTTGAGCCACTCAACTTGCTTCACGTGAACCTCCACACGTGATACGATCGCAGGGGCTTCGACACAAAAGGTTCCGTGAGGCAAGCGCTGATGAGCGGTGGTGCTGCGGCGGCGATGCAGCACTTCGGAAAAAGAAGGGAGGATGCGATGTTTCACTCGGGCAGCTTACATGCGAATCCGCTCGCCGTATACGTGATTTGCACAATGAAAGCTTTTGTAGGAAGGAGATGATGCAGCCGTATTGAGGTGGCGTTGGAAGGGTCGGGAAGGGGATAGAAGGCGTAACCTGAGTCCTATGCGATAGCAGCACCACCACTCTTGCCTCTGCTGCTGGTGCCTGAGGTATTTTCGAACATCTCATTATCATCCCTTCAGGTAATTCTCTCTCGCGTTCCTATATATAAGTTCCTTTTCGTTGCATCGGCCTACAACTGCCAAAGAGACGGAGAGGATTGAAATGAGAAAACACAAAGTAAACTGTACAATGTTCGACCTGAAGCCGGTTAGTGTGCACTCGGATTTTTGTTTGGGCTTGTGTCTCTCTCTCTCTCATCCTCCTTTTCTCTTGTGTTGCTGTGTTCTTTCACGTGTGTGTGTGTGTGTCTCCATTTCTATACATACATGTATATATGTGTATATATACATGGCGACGTTCGCAGCATCGCGGGCGGTGCTCATCCCCCCTTTTTGAGTCTTTTGCGTGCAGCCTCTCTTGGCAGGCTATTCGACTTTTCCCTTTTCTCTTCCTTGTCGGATTCGCTCTGTGCGTCTCCGACGAAGGGGTTCATCGGTGGTGGTGATGGTGGCTGCACTTCATCATGAACAGGTCCACATTATCGCCCACGCGCGCAATCAAAACTGTCACACGGAATAGGCTACAGAAAATATCTTTGACCCATTAAAGACGCAAGCTGCCCGCTGATGGGCATCGCTTGGTGCGCGTTGCTTCCTCTCCGCAGAGAACCATCACGGAGGTCATCCCACAAACTTCTCTTCCCCGTGCGCTCACCATCGAATGCATCTCAGCCACGGCATGAGGGTCTGAGATGGAAGAAAGGCTCTGGGATAAAAAGGAAGGGGGGTCGATGGTACTCCTCGCCCCCGTATGAGTGGCAACTGTCATTCTCATGAGGGCAGCCATCGTGAGAGGCTGTCACTTCTTCTCTCGCAAGATCCTTGCATATGGGCTGTGTGTGCGTGAGTGTGTGTGGGTGTGGGTGTGCCGATGCCGGGACACGATTGAAGGGACGATCCTGAAGCCTCCAGCCATCCACGCGGCGCCTCGATCTATGAACAAATTCCCTTTTTAAAATAAATTTCACTATTCCCTCCCTCTTCTCCCCCGACCATTTTCCTCGCATCTCTTTCTGTTGGCCGGCCGCGGCATCTCCCCCCTTCGATCGGTGTATTCCCCTTCGATTCATTACAGCCGAACAAAACTTCAACTGGCAGTGACTCCACATTTTGTTTCTCGAGTCTTTTCGTTCGACCCACGTAGGCTATTGGAGCCTCGGATGCGTAGAAAGGCTGGGAAAATATCGGATTTCCTCCCCTGTGTTTTGTTGTGCTGTAAGCTTTGTGTCTGTGTGGTAGCGTAGGTGGCTTTTCAGAACTTCATCGACACTCATCTGCGTGTACTGCTTCTTGCATTTTTCCCTTTCCTTTCCCCCTGTCTCTTTTTTCGTTTGAGTTCTTCTCGTTCGACATTTTTGCTCTCATCTCACCCCCCTTTTCAACGTCTGTCCTCCTCTTCCTCCTCTCTCTTTGTTTTTCTTTTTTTACCGCCTTCACAAGCTCATTCTGTATTCAATATTTCTAGTTGTCAGCCGTGTATGCTTGCCACACCGCATCTTCATCTCTATCACATTTGGATTTCAGGATTGACCTTGTTTTTTATTTTCGTCGTGGCACGGTGTTCTGCTGAAAAGAGAAAGTGCGCCTCATTTTTTTCTGTTCTCAGGCCCTTTCTCTGTTTGGAACGAGCATCTTTGCCCTTCCATTTTCTCTTTTTTGTTGTTGAACTTTCAGCCGCTTGTTGCTCGGTGGCGAGGCTCGTTCTTTCGTGGAGTTCTCCCTATCACATATATCTCTCTGCATATGCAGAAGTACTATTATAGATATATATAAATCGATAGACCACCTCCGTGAACCTTTGTGCAACGCTCGTCAGCACCCTCAAGTGACACGCAGCGGAGGTAAAATATAGTTCCCCATATTCCCTTACTTCCCTCCAATCCGTCCAACGTGGGGGACAAAAAAAAGGATTAAACCCTCCACAACCGGACAGCATTATCGTCTCCATCTGTTTGCGTGTGTGTGGACACTGCAGGAATTGCCTCACGACGTCTTCTCAGATCCTAACGACTACCGGGTTCAACGTGCCTCACCGGACCTCCCCTCCTCTCCCCCCCTTTCATCCTACACCCCCATATTTTCCTCTTTCTGCTTTTCCTTCCTCCGTTGCTCGCGGATCGTTTGCTGCAAAGGTAGGCATACCTAATTGTATATATATATATAGAGAGAAACCTTCTCTCTTCCTCGTGTGTGGGCGTATTGCTTCTTATTGTGCTGCTTCTTTATTATATTTCCCCTTTCTTCCCCGTTTTGAGAAGAAAGTTTTTTCAGATAGAACGACTTCGCCAGCCTGCCGTGTTGCTTCTCTCTTTCCTGCACCGTTCAACTCAGCGATCGAGCGATGCCTGCCAGAGCGTTTTCCCGTAATAGGAGCGCGAACAACCTCAATGAACCCGATTACCGGCCATTCGCTGTTGCCACCTTCCAGCGCACGCCGAGCCGTGGGATGCCATCGGAGGTGGACGATGACATGCCCTCCAACTTAATGGCATCTCATTCCAACGTTCCCGGTATGACACCGCAGGAGCTCCTGGCGGCGCATCGCATGTCCCTCGCTGAAATCTCGAAGCGAACCGACCCGGATCTGCACGGCTTAACCCTCAGCCGTCACCAAGTAGAGCCGGAGGACATCCAGCACGCCTCCTTCGAAGATAGCCCTGACGAAGAGTTCCGTGAAGCACTAGAAAGTTTCCGATTCGGCAACACCGGAAGTGAGTAAGGGATTGGTTTGAAAAAAAAGATGATGGATGGGTGCTTTTTTGTGTGCGCTGTTGCTTCCCCGACATACCCATTTCTTGTTAGCCTCAGTGCACCATGGCGGTGTGCTTCCCTCTCTGCCCTTTGCAGAAGGGTGATCAAAGGCGGAAAGCGCAGCTCCAATCTTTCTTTGAAGATAAGATGCTCTTATAAGTTGACAAGTGTGTTTTTGTGTACTGGCGTTGCGTCTCCAAATTCCTCCGCATGGGGATAGGAGGTCTTCAAAGTCGCCTTCGCTGGGTGAGGCGGATCCACGTCGAACGGCTACAAGAGAGAAAACGAGAGGGGTGGTGGTGACGAGGACGAAAGCGCACAAGAGGATGGAGGGGGTGGGGTGGGGACACCGGCGACCGTGAAATGCTACAGATCGTTGTTTTCCTCTCTCCCATCGGTTTCCGCTCCTTCACACTTCTCGTTGCGGATAAAAAGGCGATGACCTCGACGAATGCCGGGCTTATCTGAAGCAGCAAACACAGTGGTTTTATGTTGTTCTCTTTCGGAGACGCTAAGGGGTATCAAGATATTGGAATCGCCGTGTGAAGGCACCCCAGAGAAACCGATCCCCCTTCACGCCTCCCTTTTCTCTGTCTCGCACGTCACACTTTTTCTTTCCCGTGTTTTTGGCGACAAAGTCTGACGGCTGGCAGCTGCCGAGATACAAATTCCCCGTTCTCCTTTCTTTCTCCTTTTTCATTCTTTTTTCCCTCCTTCGACCCTCCTCCGTGCTTTTCCTCCCGCGAGCTCCGCCACCTTCGCTTGAAGCGGGTTGTGATGCCGGTGCTGCTGACAGGGCGCTCTGCACCGTTCTATCCAGAGCGATCCGGCGGTAAAGGTGATAAGAGGGAGAGGGAAGGGGAGGGGGCGCCACGTTTCAATTTTTGTGGACATAAAATTATTTCCCTTTTGTGGACATCCTTATTGATATAGAGATGGAATATATATATATATACGTATGGTGATGTGCATGCAGCGGTGATGGCTCTTCACTTTCTCTCCTCCTTCACCCTTTCTCCTCCCCCCCTCTCCCCTTTCTCTTGTTCTCCTGTGACTATCCTTTCTCTTCGTTTCCCTCATTGCGGGCTTGTTCTCTCTGTGGCCGATTTATTTGTACTCAAGAGGGAACCATACTTTTTTTCTTCTGCTCTTCCCTTTCTCGTGTCGTCTGAAACTAATGGAGCGTCGTTTATTTTTTTTTGCCGTTCTCTTCGCACCTCTCCCACCGCCTTGTCCCTCGTATGATCGCCTTTCTTCATGTCCTTCTCTCCTTTCATCGGCTCCATTTTGTGTATTGTGTGTATCTCTCTCCCCTTTCTGCCGCCCCCCTCTTTTTTTCCCCTTTCAGGAGGTTGCTCTTGCTTCTTTAGAGGGAACTCAGGCCAAAGGGAGGATGAACAGGAGAGAAGAGAACGCGCTCTCATCGCTGGCACCATTCGAAACAAATATCGAAGGAGAACGTGAAATAGAAGGAACAGAGAGGGGGAGAGAAAGAACGGTAGGGGGAGGTTCTGAGAAAGTGATAGGAAAATATTTGAACTGGCAGGACTGCCATATTTGCTTTTGACCCTCTCTTTGTCGGTTAGTCTCATTTTCGTCCTTGTTCTGCAGTTTTTTCCTTTTGTGTTCCAGACGCGGAGGACGAGGTGAAACTTTTTAAAAAGTTTTCAGTCAAATAATTCCCTTTCTTTATAACATCTCATTCTGATCTTGGTGTAGCCATGTTTCTTCCCTTCATTTGCTGGTTTTCGAGGGACTTTTTTTTCCTTTGTGTGGGCGCGTTTTGCATCGAAAGAGTGCTCTCGGATCACCTCTCCTTTTCTCTCATTATATTTATAGGGTGGTACCTCCCTCCCCCCAATACATATATATATATATATATATCTTTTTCCGTGAGAGATTACGGTTGCCCTTTCCAATGGCGACAGGAAAGCTCAAGTGATCGTGAGCAGATTCTCGTATGGGGTGGCTGATTCGCCTGCGTGATAACTTCTCGAAGGTAAATGGTACGCCGATGTTGTTGTTTCATGCAGGCAAACACAACGTATTGAAGGTGGGCGAAGAGAAGAGGCAAAAAAAATTGCGAACTAGGGCTGACCGTGATGCCGTACCTTGTTACTTACTTTTGGTGGTTCGTGCTGTCGTTTGGAGGATGAACTACGACGGCCACCTCCTCTTCTTACGCTTGCCCCCTCCTCCTTTTCCATTTGACCTGGCGGGTTGGCATCCTGGGCAATCATAGCATAAGAAGACAAACGGGAGCGTTACTATATAAAATTCTTCTTGGGCGAATGCGAACATCGTTGTATTTTTTTTATGGCGTCGTTGTGCACTTACACAGTTGATGATGGACCTTAATTTTTTCGTCCAAGCTTTTCTTTCGTTACTTTCGCATGCGATGCACCCGCTTTTTTTTCTGATCACTTTTACAATTTTGCTTTTTCGCTATCTGGAGGTCGTCCCTCACCGAACGTCGCGCTCGCGCTACGTGAAGTGCCACTGCTGAGTCGGGTGTAAGTGGGGATTAGTAGCCCATCGCACAAGCAAGCACACCATCAAGAAAAAGAAGCGAAACATGAGAGCCATGACCCAAGTAGGTCGTTGTCTCGGTGGTGGTGAGGTAGGGATGGTTTATGAATGAGCCTCTCGTGCTGTACACACCACAAGAAAAATATTACTCGTTGCAGATATTTTCTCCTCCGTTTCTTTTCGTCTGACGAATCGGTGGTCCTGCCATGTTGTCGTTGTCATCTTGCTTCCCCGCACTTCGCTCCGTCTACCTTTCTTTTCCCCATTGTCTCCGTTCGATCTCCTTTTTTTTGGTGTGGCAGGGTTGGGTGAGAAAGTGCTGTTGAGAGGCGTACGGGAGCGGCTGCATCGATGAATGCCCCCCGAACCCTCAGGTGCGAGGAGCCTCTCATACAAGGGAGCAAAAGAAGTGATTTGAGTGGACATCGGTAGCCTTCGCTACGCACTGAGTTTGCAAGGGGGAAAGGGAAAACTGGCAGATGCGAGGATAGCTGACGCGGTGACTCAAAGTACAGTGGGAAAGAATTGAAAAAAGAAGAGGATAGCCCAGGGGTAGTGAACAAGTTCCTGCAGTGCAACGCAATTGACCCTCTGCATGTGAGCCCCGCGCAGATTTCCCTTTTGGGCACTCGCGCTGTGCAACTCCGTTTTTCCATGTTCTCGATTTGCCGTCCTATGCGGCGCTTGCAAGCGCCATTTGTACGGCGTCACCTGTTTTTCGGGGGCGTGCTATCGGCTGTGTTCCTCCATGTGCTATGGAGCTTCTTTTTTTTTTTCGGAAGGCGATGAACAGGCGTCCCTCTGCCACTGACCGCGGCCAGGGGGCTTCGTGCGAAGGAGGAACAATGGTGTGTCCATAAACGAAGGTGGGGCTAAGGGGGGGGGGGTCTGAGGGGCAGTGGGGCAGCGCCGTACATATTTGTATGTTGGTGTTGATGTGCCCGCGAGGAACGTGACCCACACCGCATCTTTAGGCTGCTGTTGGACTTTGGCGTTTTCCTTCCCGTGAATTGCCTTGCCACGTCTTCTGTAGTTCGTAACGGCACCGAGCGTTTTTTCTTTTCCTGAGATGCCCCCCTATCCCCCCCCCCCCCACCTCCTAGAAGATGACTAAGTCGTCTACCGCGTCGAGCATCTCCAGAAGCTTCGACATTTTGTCCGTGTTTCTCTCTTCTCTGAAATTTTGTGCGTGTGTCCTTGTGAATGTTTTTCATCCTTTCGCTGTTTTGGCAATACACCGTCCGGAATTAAGCACCCCCAGGCGCGTCTCAACATGGACGAAATGGGGAGGTGCGACCATCCGCTGAGCATTCTCTATCCCCCGTCCGCGATGAAGTTTCTCTTTGGTCTCTTGGCTCCTTTCACATCAGACGCATAGGTATGCATCAGTGTATGCGTGTGCGTGTGTATGAGCTGATACGCACATGTCATTCGGTGCTCTTTTCAGGCAGTGCCACTCGTTTTTTTTTTGCCGCAACCTCTCTGGCTTTTTTCAAGAAATTCTGTGCTATGCTCCCCTCCCTGGTTGGCCACTCGACAGGACCTTTTTCTCGATTCTACGAGTACTGTGGATGTTCTTCTTCAGCAGCGACGGCATGAACACAGCCGTGGCGATGACACGACTGCGCCCATTTTGAACCTCCCCTCCTTTCTTCCCCCCTAAACAAAGGGACCCGGTATCTCCTTTGCAGCTTACCTTAAAACACAAAGCAATACACACGGTAACACGTCAACGAATTTGCGAGGTGTGAATGAGCGCACCATGTCGGGAATGAGCAGCAGAAGGAATGAAGTGGAGGAGTATGTCCATCGCGCGATCAGCAATCGAATCGGGTTTTATTCCGCTTGTTCATCGGCGTATGCGACGAAACGTGTGACGCCAGGGCAGCGGTGACGCCCTGATGCCGTGCAGACGGAGCACCCCAGCCACTCAAGGTGGATCTGGAACACGGAAACGGGCGAGAGTGCGGGATGGGGAGAGGCCATGGTGCTCTGGATGTGTGTGCTGTTTTCGAGACAACATAGACTTCTACGTGAGTGGATCGGTCGGCGCCGGTGCGCGTAGTCACCTAGGGCGTTGCTTATCTCCACGTCTTCTTGCTTCCCTCATATATGGAAATGCACGTTTACGTATGGCTTGTACGTGTTCTGGCTGCTTTTACCTTTGTCGAATCGAGTCTACTGCGCTCCCTATCGCCCCCTTCGCTGTCTGTCGCTCTCACTCCACACCATTCACTATCCAACAACTCCCTTTTTAAATGTTGCCGCATGATGCCCCGCACTATGTCGGTTTGGCCTCTTTAACGACGTTCCGGGGGGCTGGGCGGGGAGGGGGACCTTCTCCACCCTTACCGTGGAAGTAAAAAAGGTGCAGCTGGGCAGGGAAATCTCAGCGTGGCCTACCCGCACATCGAACATGCTGATCGAGCTGATATCCTTTGTATTTGTCCTTCTCCTCTGTTGGTGCATTAACTTCCGACCTTCTTCGAGGAATCAGCTGCGCCCCTGTTATCGAACGTTCCAAAGCCCTGCTGAGCTCCCCCGCTGCGACTACGCTGTTGTAGGGGCCGGGGTGGCTGGCCTTGCTGCTGCAGCCGCTCTGCTGCGGAGCACCCCGGACACCAGTCGGGTTCTTCTTGTGGAGAGCGGCACGGACGCCCAACCCGCTTCCACTGCAGAGCTGTTCCTACAGGTTGGCCGCCGCGACCGGCTTCTTTCATTTTCTCCAGATGTCGTGAGGGTTCCCCTTGAGGCCGTACCCAAAGCGGCGCATCTCACTTTTTTCTGGGGTCTTGTCGACCAGGGCTACGTTGCTCAACGCCCCTGGCGTTTCTCTAAAACTGAGGAGGTTGCAGAGGCCACTGCCTCGGCAGGGACGCATGAAGGCAGTGGAAGTGGCTCGTCATTTATGATTGCCGCTTCAGCGACAGACGTCGCCAAAGCGAATCGCTACCGACTGCTGCAGTACACACCGTTCCCACGTGGTAGAGGGATGGGGGGGACTGCTCAGGTGGACTGGGGCATCCATTTCAACTCGCTTTGGACCGCTAAAACTGCTACTTCTCCACGAACGGGTACCAGGGCTGCAAGTGGCAGTGCGAACGGTGGTTCCTTCCAGGAGTCAACCGCTACATGGGCCCGGCTGCCTGTCCGCTTTCCCTCTATTCGAAATCCCCTATCGTGGGCTTTCGCAGAGGCGGTCAAGTCTCTCTCGATAGCAACGGCGTATCTCCCAACACCCGCCTCGCCAGTCAAGCGTGGTGCCGTCTACCCGGCGTACTTGTACCTTGACAGTGATGGCAAACGGCTGGCGATGCCAGCGGCGATTTTCGGTGACATTGCACCGGCGGTTCTGAGACAGCGATTGTGTGTCCTGACGGGATACACAGTAGTGGACGTTGAGGTTTCTGCAACCGACGCAGACCTGCTTCACGAGCGAAAGGATCAACCCTGTCTGACTGGCTTGATGGTTCGCTCTACAAGCCGAGATCGTAAAGGCAGTTCTCTGACCACAACTGTGCCTGTCGAGAAGGGTGTGGTGATAGCGGCGGGTGCGCTGCACACTCCGCGGCTGCTGTATGCTGTTGCTGAGCGTCATAAGCTTTCATTGCCGAGACCCCTTCGAACTACCGCGATGATTCGAGATGTTGTCGCTCTCCCTCTTATCTTTGAAGCTCTACCGGCCGTATCCGCTGATAGTTTTAATGCACGCGATGCCAAGGCTACCGTCATGTGGTGGCTAACACAACGAGGCCCTTTCCTTACGCCTCTGACAGATACTCTTCTTTCCCTCCCGTTGCCCAACATCAGCCCATCAGCGGAGGTTCGCATCCTATTCTTCCCTTTCGGCGGTCGGGATCCGGCTCGCTTCACAGAAATGGGTTGGGACACTGTTTTGGGCACCGCGTTGCAGGCCTTTACTATGCTGCTGGTGCTGCAGGGAATCGATGGCCTAGAACATGAGCTGACCCTCGACTCTGATGTTCATGCACCCGGCGCTGCCCATGCCCGATCTCTGCGCCCCCCTCTGCGCGTCAGTGCGCTGACGGAGGACGTACATCGCAAAGTGCAGGAAGCTTTTCTTATCGGCTTTCGCGAATGCCGCCGACTCACGAAGGTGGATCCACTTCTGAACCTGACACGTGAGCCTGGCGTGGAGGCGACTGACTTCACACTCCTGGTCCCGCAGGACGAAGGAAAGGCAACGCGACTGGCTCAACTTTCGCGTTTGCCTCCCTCAAGGCGCTCTGCGAAAGGGAAAGCAGAGCTGAAGGAGCTGCTGCAGTGGTCGCGCCAACATACAGCAACTGAGTTTTACATGCGCTCCTATGTGGATGCGCATGCCTACTGGCTTGGATTTGCTAGCGGGACGAGTGAACAGTTTTTGGCCACCTCCGAATCGTATACGATGCGGATTTCGGGATTACGAAATGCCGTGGTGGGTGATTGCTCTGCTGTCGCTTCGACGATGTGGTCTACGCTTGGTGGAGGGGACTCCTTGGCTGCAGCCAGCCGCAGTACATCGGTTGACATCGCCGAGAGAGCTGTCGCGGAGCTCTTGAGCAGCATTCCATGATGCCGTCGTAGGTGCGCGGCAAAGTTTCCTTTTTTGAGGGATATGGTGACTCTCGATGCTAGGGAAGCGTGGAACGGGGCCCTTAAGACGGAGGTACATTGCCCGAAACACGCTCGCGGACAGTCGTACGGGGTGCTGGAACGGTGGGATGCCTTTCTTCTCCTCTCTGCCCCCTCGTGGTGCTCCCTTAAAGGGAATCTTCCGAGGACTTCGAAGTCACTACACTTCACGTGCCTGAATGGTCCCCGCCTGAGGCCTCCGAAAAGAAGGCAAACACAAGAGCGTACAGAATTTGCCGAGGATCGTTGAGTCCTCCATGAAAAAGGTAAGGCTTAATAAGAAAAAAGGAGGTATCAAAGGAAGATCGTCTGTAGCAAGAAGAGACTAGGAGGGGGACGGTGAAGAGAAGGGGCGAGCGTCTTCTTCCTGTGTGGAGGAGGTTTTCCTCAGGTGTTTAGGGAGAAGGTAGTCATGTTCAATTTGAGGAGCTGTTCTGCTTCCCAGGCATTTGAGCTTTTGAAGAAGCTTATTCTCCGCTCTCGAGGGCTTTCCTGAGCTTTGACATGCGACACGGCTCGTGAGACTCCATGCTGTTTTTGCGAAGCCGCTCTGTGCGTTGATAGTTCTCCATTCCGACCGCCATACTAACCTCCTTAATAAAATTCCCGTGCGGGTCAGAAGGAGGTCCAGCTAAGTGGCATACTCGATCGTCTCCGCAGAGCGAAAAAAGAAAAATACTGCGGTTTTTGTGTCGCGCGTGCGGTCGCACTCGGTTTAGGTTTGAATTGTAGTGCAAGTCTTACAGGTGCAGGGATGCAAATATTGATGATGAGGCGTAAGGGCCCTGCCTTTTTTATTTCACTGTCGTTTTCTCTTCTCCTCACTTATGTCATCGCCTTCACCCGTTCTATGGTTCCTAAGCTTTAGACGGAATGGTCGCAGAGGTGTGAAGGGGTATTCATCCTTTCCAGTCCTGCTACGACGATGTCGAAGCCGACGAATGTCGAGCTCACTGACCAGGAAGTGCTTCGACGACTGCAGCGCATTGGTGACGCTCTTGCCGAGGAGCAGGGCCGCATCAGTCATCCCGTCTCTGGCCCTCGTCCTTCCCCACCGGATTGGAGGCGGCAAGTGCAGCTACTCGACTCGGCATGCCAGCTGCTCGCAGACGATATTTCACACCGCTCATCTTTTGTAGGGTGGATGTCTCTTTACCTCAGACATTCTGTAGCGCACCTCCTGCGAAGCCCCCGTGCCACTGTAGCGCTCGCCGCCATCGAGGTGCTCCGCACGCTGGTTGACCGGTGCGGCAATCGATCGGGACTAGCGTGCGTATGCTCATGGTTCGTGCCCTGTCTTACACGATTGGCAGCTAGCCCTTGTGTCGCTTCTAGCGTCGCCACCGCAACACGGTGCGTACTTCAGTCTTTTGCGCAAAACTGTTTATTCACCTCCGAGGGACTCAACAATATTATGAAGGATTGTGGTGCCGCGAGCGCTGCGGTGCGCCGGTGCAGCATGCAGACATTGCGCATCTACCTCCAGACCGTCAAGGGAACTTCTCATCAACTTTCTGTTCGCGTGTACACGGAAGCACTGCATCGTTTAATTCGCTCGGGTACGTTGGATGCCGATGCGCACGTGCGCCGTGAAGCGCGAAGGTGCTTCTGGGCGTTGCATCTGCTGGAGCCGGGCTCTTCCGGGGCGCTTCTTGGGTTACTTTCCCCTGTCGTGCAAGAGCAACTTCGTGTTGAGCGCAATGAAGCGATGGTGGAGCTCTGCGCAGTTCAACTTCCGGACGCGCCGCGGCTGAAGTCACCTGCTGCTGCTGCTGTTAGCAATGCTCAGAATTCCACTCAGATCGACGCGCAGCGACTTCGCGCAGCACTCTTGTCGTGCACATCCACGCTGAAGGACGACCTGCAAACCGCAGTGGCAAATCGTGCTCGTGCTGCAAGTGTACATTCAACCTCCTCCCCGCGAAGGCATCGGCAGCTTCTACGAAGTTCCGAAGATGCTGCATTGCAGGGGGAGGTGGGCTCCTGTGCATCGAAGCCCTCCTTGACGACTCATGGAAGGGCAACCTACACGCGTGGACTGGTGCGCCAGAATGGGACGCCGCTACATGAATTGATGGAGAGTTCGGACTGGTCTGTGCGCCGATCGGCGCTGTTACAAGCTCGGCAACTCTGTGAGAGAAACGCCCTGGGCGGAGAAGACATCGTTGCGATGTTGGAAGCAATTGGAGCACGTCTCCACGACGCACACGTTCGAGTCGTGGAAGCAGCTCAGGGCTGCCTGTCCTCTTTGCTTTCTCGCATTCCTGCATCCGAACAAGTGGAGTTTCAACGGCTGCTGCCTTTGTTGATGGGCGCCCTTTGCGATCATCTGAATCATACCCAGCCTACTGTTCGTGACGGGGCACACGAGGTGCTCGAACGCATTGCACGCCTCTGCGATCCACCTGCCGTGGTTCTAGAGGCGGTTCTACGAGCGGCAGATGATGCGAAAGGACACATGGCAGGGCAGCGATGCGCAGAATACGCTCACTATGTCATAACCGTTCATCGCGCTATGCTGTCTGACGTGTCGTGCATGAATAAGGTACTGCGTTGCGCACTCGCGCACTTGCGCACCGTGGAGGGAAGCAGCTCCAGCGAAACCCACCGCACCGCAGCATACAGGATGCGGAAGAGTTGGACTTCTGTGATCGCGGCCGCTTACATTGCGAGTCCAAGTACGTTTCAGGAGGCACTCAAGCGCTGTGAGGGGCAGCAGAAAGCACAAACCATGGAAGCCCTTCACGACTGCTTCCCCTCGTCTTCCTGGGTCGAGGCTGTAGCCGAGCGAAATTATCATCTTGAAATGCCACCAAGGACGATGGTGCAGCCACGCAGTGTCTTCGCAGATGAATTGGCGCTGCAATCTCGTTCGAAAACTTCTCGTGTTGCTGCCCCGGCATCGAAGGAGGCGATGATAGGTTCGACAGCAGCGGAGGAACGTCCTTCTGAGACGGAGGAGCCGCCTGACGACGAGGTGTTGGACTTGCAAATAGTCAAGGAACGCCGACAAGACAAGGCCTCATCACAGCAAGAGCACAAGTCGTCCTTCGAGAACAAGTGGAGCGCACTGCCCCTTCCAGGGAGGAGGCTCTCGCATAGGACTACCACCACCTCATCCTCGATTCCTTTCCGTGACAGAAATGCAGCTTTAGAAAACGAAACCGACGTTGTTGTCCATGACACCCCATGTGAGCCGCACTCCCGCCGAATGGGAGAGAGTCAAAATCCTGTGGCCCAATTTTTTCATGATTGGTCGCAAAGCAACGGATGTATTTCACGACGGGAGACACTCGCGGCTCTCACCGAGGCACTTGAGGCCAACAGGCCGACTTGGACAGGCTTTACCGCCCCCACTACTCGACGTGCCTTGGTTGATGCTTCTGTGATAGCGACTGACAGCGCTCCAGAAGATGTTTCGCGGCTTCTGGCGTGCTGGGAGCGTGAATTGCATGGCATTGAAAAACCATCGCACCACTCGGTTCGTTGTGCGGTGTATGCTGCCTTGGAGGCGCTCCTTTGTTGGCCTGCAGCGCGCTCTTCCGTCGCACGGCAACTCGTGCGGATAATCAGCGTTTGCCGTGTTGGTCTTGACGACGCCTTCCTTGAAGTACAGGTCCGCGCGGCGACGTGCTTGAGCATACTTTTCGACAAGATCGCCCTTCCTGCTGACCTTTGTCTGAGTGCGCTTGCAAGCTGTCTGCTACGTTGGCAGGAAGGTGCGACGCGCGACGCAGCGACCCCGGGCTGGGTAAATCTCGTTCATTTGATCCACCACATCGTGGAGAGGACACCGCGGACGGTGCCAGTAGTGAAGCGGGCACGCACGAGAATCGCAGCAGAAGGCTTCGATAACGAGCGAACCTCGGTTCCGACGCTGACAGCGCCAGTGCTGCAACGAGTAGTTGCTGCGCTTCAGCGCTGCCTCGGCCACTGTCATCCAGCGATGCGGCTCAGCGCCGTATTGGTCCTCGTTGCCCTGCGACGTGGCCTTGGCGAGGCTGTCGCGCAGCCGTTTCTGGAGTCCCTCTCTCCTGTGCATCTGCGCCTCATCTCCTTTTATACCGACAAGAGTGAGCGTGAGGAGCATGATCAGTGCTGGAAAGCAGAAAAGATCTGCTTCTGAGAGCCCAGTTTGCTGAAGAGACACCTCAGATGTAAGGAGAAGCTCGTTGCGTCGCACCTCGCTTCGCTTGAGGTGGCGTCTTCCAAGCTGCTTTTCGCCACATATCGATCCTACACTGGGGATGAAAGGACCGTACACTTTTGCAATGAAAATTGAAGATCAAAGGGAAGATAGAGCATTGGTTTAGAATGCGCAGGTTTGGGAAGGGGGGAGAGGGGAGAACGGAGAGGAAAAGCTCGTCGTGAGGCTTCGCTCGATCCCCCTTTACACGCACTTTCTCTCCTCCTTTCTCTTTTCTTTCTCTTTTATGGAAAGCTCACTTTCCCTCGCCTCTTCCTCTTTCTTTGGGGGTTTCCGCCCTCAGCGCCCGAAATGCATCGTTCCCCCCCCCCTTGGTGGTGAGCTTGTTTGCAGAAGGGAAGGAGAGACAGGCTGGTCACTGCTACAGATAGATGGAGAAATATCGGCGCACTACGCGGACTTTGCGTGTGCAGTGTTCCTTCCCTCCTCTTCGCTGTGCTTCTTCCTGCTAGCCCTACTCTAGGCTTCAGCGCTGCTATTATCGATAAAAAAGACCGCAAAACACTCTCAACAGCAGCAAGAAAGGTCCCTGCACATGCAAACTGTTCAGATGATAGACATGTGCAGCACGTCTGAAACGCTTCGATAATGCTCTTTCTGCTAAAGCCCAGGCACCTCGGTAGGAAGTAGGAGGTTGATTTCACCTTCCCTCCTCCTCTTCTCTTTCTCAATCCTTACCTCCCTCCCTTCTTCCCCTTCCTGTTGCACCCCTTTAATTGCCGCTTTCACTTCTACCTTCCCGAGCCTAACCATCATTAGTTTCATGTTGGATTTTCTGTACTTTACATCATCTTTCTTACATCGTGCCAGCATCTTCGCCTCTCCGTCACAGTGCGTCACCGTCGCGTCAAAGGCGCTCAAAACGGCTCGCTTTCAACCCCCTCTTCAATCATTTTTCTTACTTCATATTTTTCGTCAGTTTCCTAAGCTTTACAATATCTAGCAGAAAACACAAAACAAGCGGAACAAAGAAGCTCGAAAAAAGAGCTAAAAGGGGAGGGAACGGATATAAACATGACTTTTGTCGTCCATGCGGTGGAGAATGCGGATCGGTTGATCCTAATGGGGCCACGGGTGGCTGACCAGCCCACTTTCAAGACCATTACGCTTAGCTACATTCAGGCACCGAAGCTGGCCCGCCGTCTGGCCACTGGCGCCTTCACACCAGAGGAGCCGTACGCTTACGAGGCGGCTGAGCTGATTCGCGCTGCATTTATCGGAAAGCAGGTGCAATTTGTGGAGGACTACTACATTGAAGCACTTCAGCGTAGCGCTGGCCGCATCATTAACGCGGATCATCAGGAAGCAACAGGGATGCTGCTCAAGGAAGGCCTAGCTTCCTTGCCCGACCGCATTCCTCCTCGTATGGAGAAGGAGCTGTATGACATTTATTCGCAGATGTCGGCGGCAGCGCGCGCAGCGCGCAAGGGTCTTTTCAGTGGCGACGGTGCCAAGCACGTGCGGAACATGAAGTGTTTGACTACCGAGGAGCTGGCTGCTAAGATTGCAGAGATCAAGGACAAGGAGCTCCTTTCGCGCATCGAAAAGGTAATGTCCCCGACGGTGCTTATTGTCTCCCTGAAGGAGATCGGAGACACGCAGTTTGCCGCCCACCTCACTGGCGTCACCTATAAGGATAACAATGATGAGGCTGTCACGAGTGAGGCAAAGTTCTTCATCGAACATCTTTTGCTACACCGCAATGTCAAGATCCGGTACGACGGTCTGGACGGATTCAACAACCCGATGATTTCGATCATGTCCACGAAAGGCTCGTTCCAGGAGGCGCTTCTGTCCAAGGGGTACGTGAAGGTGCAGAACTCGACCCTCCCTCTCTCATCGCTCATCGATAAATTAATGTCTGCCGAGGCCTCCGCTAAGAAGCAGCGCCTCGGCTGCTGGAAGGACTATGTGGAGCCGATTGCAGCGGCTCCTTCTGACGGTGCAGAGGAGGACGCTGCCTCTGCCACTAACGATGGGGAGGCGCCCCCAAGTGACAGGCTCGACGCAGATGCAGCAAAGAAAGCATCTAAGGGGATTGGCATACCAACGACGCTGCCGGACGGTACATCAGGCCCAGCCTACACCGGTCCAGTTGAGTTCGTGGGCACACTGGTGCAGGTCGTTCACGGTGACACGGTGGTTGTCCATGACGACAATACACGCCAGTTCATTCGAGTATCTCTTGCAGCCGTGCGCACCAGCAAGAATATTGACCGTGACCAGGACGGAAACTCCCCCGAAACCCGGGTCACGTACAACGACTATTCCTGGGAGGCGAAGGAGTTTCTGCGGACCCGGTACATCGGCGCGAAAGTGGTAGTCTTCATCGAATACGCACGTGTGATGCCGGAGACCAAGGAAATTCGACCAGCCGCCTCGATACAAGTGAAGGAGACCGGCGTCAACATTGGCGTAGCGCTACTGGAAGCGGGGTATGCCACCTTCTTTCTTGGCCGTAACGACAAGTGCTCGCGGGCAAGCGAGCTGGCTGTCGCCGAGGATAGCGCCAAGGAGGCCAAGAAGGGCGTTCACAGTGATGGTCCAGCGCCGCCCATGAAGGTTCTAGAGCTCAACCACCTCGGCGAAACCCGCAGCCGCTACTACCTCAGCTTCCTCCAACGTGGCATGCAGGGGAGCCGACCACCGCCACTGAAGGGTGTCGTCGATCTGGTGCTCGGCCCCAGCTCCCTTCGGGTCTACATTCCAAAGGAAAACTTCCAGATCCCCGTCAAGGTCGCAGGTGTCATGACGCCTTCTGTGGCGTTTCGCCCCAATGAAAAAACGGATCCCTACGCGCAAGAAGCGAAAGAGTACGCAATCGCTATTGTGCAGCAGCGTAACGTTACCATCCAGGTGTACACCTCAGATCGCGCGGGGAACTTTATATCGTCCATTATACTTGATGACGGTACAAATTTTTCGATCGCGCTCGTCTCGGAGGGTTTTGCAACGGTGGCAAATGCGGACCGCCTGCCGTTCGCGCAGCAGCTGGAGGAAGAGGAAAGCGCTGCTCGCCAGGCGAAGAAGAACATCTGGTCCGCGAACGGTGCCGTCCCACAGCGTGCAGTCAAGATGGAGCAGGAGCGGGCCGCCGCCAACCCCCACTCTCTCGTGCGCATCGTGGATGAAACGTCAAAGTTCACACCGTACATGATAACAGAAGTGGCAGAGGATGGTCTGTCCGTGTATCTGCAAGGGGAAGACGCGGACCGTGACGAAAGGAAAGGACATATTCAGGATCTCGTGAACCGCACTGTTGCCGGGGAGTCGTACACACCCAAAAAAGGTGAGCGCGTGATTGCGCAGTACAGTGGAGACAAGACCTGGTGCCGCGCAACAGTACTGAAAGCTCCTCGTGATGGTAAGGTTGAGCTGCAGTTCATCGATTTTGGTAATACGGAGACGGTGGCGATCAAGAACGTGCGTGCTGTGCCGCGTGGACCAGAGTACGCGGTCGTGCGGGAAACACCGCCCTACGCAAAGCTGGCCCGTCTTGCGTTCCTCAAGCCGACCGATTCAGGTGAGGTATTTGCCAACGCCGCATATGCGGCTGTAATGGAGTACACCGATGGGGAAGTTCTGGCCAAGGCGGTGTACCGCGACGGCACAGGCAGCTCATTGTACACGGTTACCATTAACGAAAATGTGGCGTCGCTTAGTGAAACGCTGCTGCAGCGTGGCTTGGCGTTGCTGGACCGCCGCACCGCCTCCGTGGACCCTGTGGATTATCGTCGTCACGAGGCGGCGCAGGAGATCGCGCGAAAGGGGCATAAGAATCTTTGGCAGTATGGTGATATTGATGAGGATGACGCGGACTACTAAAAAAACGCAACAGGTATCGGCAATTTCGAAAGTGCTGTCAACAAGTTCACGGGCCTGCCATGTGCAGGACTCTCCCGTGCACCCACATGAGACATCGTTACGGATGAGCTGAGATATCGGTGAGATGCCGCACGTTGGCTACTGTCTGTCTGTTTGTGTGCACTGCTGCTGATCAGTTGGCGGCTGTCTGCACGTGTCTAGTTGGTCGGAGCATCAGGTGTGGTGCTGATTTCTCCGTTGGGGGGGGGGGGGGGTTAAGCGTTCGGTGCGACCTCGATGCGTACCGCGCTCCACCTTTTCTCTTTCTCTCACATCGCAGCGCCATTTCCCTGTGTCATTCGACGATTCATCTTAGTGGCGGATTCGCTTCATTTTTCCCTTTGAGCTTCACTCGCCTGCCCCTCCCCCCCCCCTCCGGCCATCCTTCCAACATCATAACGCCCTTTGTGTTCACGCGTTACGAAATCGAAACGTTGGCCCCCCTTTCATCTTCTGATCTTTTCCACCTCGTTTCGTCGTCTGGGAAGGACCCACGTCACTTTTTTCTCCACCGTTTTTTTCCCCGATCACCAGCAGAAAAAAAAATGGAGGAAAGAGCGCTCCGCCTTCTCTCGTCCGCAATTTTCACGTTTTATTTCGCTGTGTATTCGTCGTTGTTTCTTCGCTGGGCTTATTCTTCTCCACGCCATCCTCCCTCCCTTTTCCCTCCCTTCCATTCCGTTTCCGCTTTGATGGGCCTGGGCTTTTCACTCGCGAACCCTCCTTTTCCGACTCGTAGCTTCGCCTCTGATTATGTCCTTTGTTCCGAGTGCAGGGTATGAGTGTGTGCGCGTGTGTGTGCACGCTTCTGGGGAACCGTGGGCGCATCCCTCGTTAGCTGGTACATGGATCTATGTAAAAGACCAGGGCAGTAGGGCTGATGGCCTAAACCTCCCCAACTGCCCATCCCGTAGGATGGCGTCCTCCCTCCCTCCCTAAGTAGGAGAACCTCCTATCCCCCCTTCTTTGTTGTTCTGGAGTCGAGGGAGGTATGCATCACCGGTGAGGATGTCGTACGCCGGTGCTAACGCTTCCCGGGCCCAGGGGATCGACTGGGAACGAGAAAAAGAGCCGCAATAGGCGGAGGGGGCCTCTGTCACCGTTCTTACAGATGGATGGGTCGACGATTTATTTCTCGAACAAACAGTGCACGGATGCTCTCCAAGCTCTCCAAAGGTTTAGCTTGCTGCACCTTTATCCCTGTCACAACCCTTTTTGACCCCATCGTTGAATCGCTTATGCGCAGCTCCTGCAGCCCTAGCGCTGTGCACCACCAGGCTATCTCCCTGGTATGCTTAAACGAGTAGCAAGAGATTCGCATCGCTCCAAAAGAATTCTATTCTCCTATTATTTTTCGTTTTTCGCCTCTCCCTTCCTTTCTTGTCCTCTATCCTTCCCCATTCCTCATCCTATCGCCACACCAAATCGTTGAGCGAGCTCGTGCCCTTGCCTGGGTCAATCCAGGAGAAAAAAATACTCTTCAGCTGCTGAAGGCAGAAGGGCCACGGAGATATCGGAAAGGGAGCGTCACCTCAATACGCAGGAGCCGTTGCGCAGAGACTCATACGAGAGATTCCACTAAATATTTATATATATCGCCCCCACTTCCACGCTTTCCTCTCTCTCTCTCTTTCCCTCTGACTCGTTGTGCATCCACATTGAGGTGCAGAAGAGGAGAAGAAATTGCTTCGCGAAAATGTCGGCTCTCCCGCACATCCAGAAGGAGTTCCGGAACCTCACCAGAGACCCACCCGCGGGGTTTCGCGTAGAGCTCAAGGAGGACAGCTTTTTTACCTGGACGGTATGGTTCACCGGCCCGGAGGGTACACCATATGCGGGTGGACAATACAAGGCTTCTTTGACTTTTCCCAAGGAGTTTCCGATGGAGCCGCCAACGTTTCGCGTTTTGTCTTCCTTTTGGCACCCCAACGTGTACCCTGATGGCCGTGTGTGTATCTCCATTTTGCATCCCCCCGGTGAGGATGCCATGAACGCGGAAGAAACTGCCATGATGCGGTGGACGCCGGTGCAGACCATCCGCTCTGTGCTGCTCTCTATTGTTTCCCTCTTGAGTGACCCCGATCCTGCAGACGCCGGAGCTCCCGCCAACGTGGATGCGCTGGTTCAGTTTCGCAACAAGCGCGACGAATTCCATGCCAAATGCAAGATACTCGCAGAGAAATCGCTGACAGAGTTGCCGGAGGACTTCATACCGCCTAGCATGGAGGAACGGGTGGAGATTTACAAGGCTCCCGGTGATGCCTTGGACTACATCGTCTCCGACGACGAAGATGTGGACGATGAGGACGATCTCAGTGATTTTGTCCCGAGTGTGCCCAGCCCCGCTGCTGCTGGTGCGGGTGCTTCTAGTGATCCAGCGAAGCGGTACGCTGAGGAGTTGGGGCAACTTCGCGCCATGGGTGTTGGTGAAGGAAAATCCGACGAGGATCTCCTGCATCTTTTAGTTAAATACCGCGGAGAACTCGCTAGCGTCATTGGTGACTTGTCGTGATAAGCCTAGCTACGTCAGAAGCCGCTTGCCAGGCCGGCGCCCGATGTTCAGCGACTGTATGCATGACGGAAATCCTTCCTCCTTCCACACACACTCAGACAGATACACCCTAATTCCTTCTTTTCGTTTCATGACTGCCTTTCGTCTCGTTCATTACTCCGTAGCAGGCGCTTTTTCCTGATGTTCGGGGTTTCTTTTCGCGTGTTGTGCGCTGTCGCGTGCAGGGAGCTGCACATGTAATCTGTGCTCCAGAATCGCTTCCGAAGAACTTGTGTAAGTGGTGGTTGCGTGCGTGCATGTGCATCCGTGTGTGTATGGCAGAGGGTGAGAGGAGGGGTGCAAAGGGAGAGCAAAAAGAAGCGAATGTGTCTTGGGTGAAGGTGATTTGAATTCTTTCTTTTCCCGAGGCGCCGTTGTTGTTGCTGCTCTCACTGTGTTACCATGGAGGGACTCATTGCTCTCTTGTTTTTGCCACTCTCCTCTCCTCGCTGCTGCGGAGTCTGATGTGCAGATAGGGTGAATGAAGTACCCCCACACCTAACAAAAAAATGGAGAAGGGAATAGTGCGTGGAAGCTGTTCCTACGCACGTACTGGTACTCTCGCGGGGGCGCACTGCTTGCCGGTAACATGGACAAAGTGTATACAATCCAAGTGCTCATTTCTCCCTCTGTGGGTAGGGATGTTTAACAGAAACTGTAGAGGGGGCACGATACGTGACGTGGAAAAGGTGGACCATACGCGGAATGGAAAACACGTCTTGCTAGTAGAGATAGTGAGGGAAGGCAGCTGTTGAGTTACCTGCTTATCACCGTTAGTCGAGACCAGTGGCGGAAGAGGAGGTGAGAAATGCATGCTCGAAATCTCTCCCTCACCCTCCCGGCGTACCATGCGCGTTGGCGGACACCGTAGTAATGATTGGTGCACCACGGCTGCGAGACATCGCGGCTACATGTTCGCTCCTCCTCTTCAGACCTTTTCATTTTTATGCACGTCTTGCTCTCTCGCTTAACCCATTTGGCCCCTCTCTCGTCGCCCTCAACCCCGCATGTTGGTGTCGGTACATATTCCATATATATATATATATATATATATACACGCACATTTAGTTTCTTGGGGATCCTCATATCCCACAGAGTTTACAGTATTTCAGTGCTTGCTGTACAGCGGTGCGTGCCGCCACCCCGCCTTCCGGTGACTTTTTTACGTGCATGGCGCGGATATCAACGCTTGTTTCTCCCCCCCTTCTTTATCCCTCTCTTCTCCTCTCCCCCCATTTTTTAGCCCCTCGTCCTGTTTTGAGAGGATACCGGTACGATGCCATCCAAACCCACCGCTGCACCCGCGCGTGAGAATTTCGCGCGCTCCTTCTCCACGTTTGTCAACACGCAGCACTGCACCTTACCCGTTTGGGATGAGGCGCAGGTGGCGCAAGAAAATTGGGGAGGCCCCCTAGGCCTGTCAGCAGCTGGCAGCAGTGGAGGAGGTGACGCTGGGAAGGACGGGAAGTCGAACCCTGGCAAGTCCAAGCCCGTACAAGGCTCCAACGCGACTTCCGCAGCCGCACCGGAGGCGCACTTCGAGGATGAAGCCACGACTAGCGGTGTGTCCGCCTTCATCTCAGCCTGCCGACCTCCGGCGCGACACACGAAAGCCGCGGCCGGTGAAGAGGGCGGTGCTGGTGCGGCTGTGGAGGAGGTGGTGTGGCAGAGCCCGACCGACGTTTTTCGCCCCTTTCGGCCCGTGGTGCACCGCAACGTTACACCCTTTGTTCACCCCTACGCTGCCGCTGACGCCCTGACGCCGTTGGAGGCCAAGGCCGAGAAGGCGCGCTGCCGCGCACAGTCGGTGACACCCCCTCCCGCCGTCAGCAACAGTGCCAGTCATCGCCGTTCGGGCGGTGGTGCGCGGCAAAGCGACACCGCCAGCACGGTCACCGAATCTTTCCACGAGTTCTATCCGGAGGCGATCACGGTGCTGGAGACGTTCAACCACGAGGAGCGGGAGCACTGGACTCACTGCACGCCGACCGAGGCGGTGCGGTGCTATCGTGCACTACCGGCGCTCATGCAGCCTTATGATGGTGCACTCGTCGCGGGATGCGCTGAAACACCTGCCGAAGCGTGCGAGTCTCGGTATAGCACGGGTCTGCGCCATAAGTTGAAGCAGGCGGAGCAACTTGCGGCGCTGGCAGAGGCACCGCCTTTTCTGATGAGCGCTTTCAACAGCGCCCTTGTGGCAGTGGAGCAGGCCCAGCGTTTCGTGCCACCCGGTTTCTATCTATGGGAGCTGGTTTATCCACATGCGCCAGGCACCTGCCATCCAGTATATAATCCCTTCGGAAAGTATGCTGTAAAGCTTTTTGTGGAAGGGGCTTATCGCAAAGTTATTGTAGACGACAGCCTCCCAGTAGACGTATTGGGCCGCCCGCTGCTCAGTACGACTAGTCGTAAGGAGATGTGGCCTTGTTTGCTGGTAAAGGCGCTCGTGAAAGCTCTCGGTCCCGTCAGCGGTGTTAGGGCGTTAACGTCGGCGCCGGAGCTCATCGTGACGGCTTTGATGGGGGACTGGGTCCCGCAGTACTTGTCACCGCAGAAAGACGCCGTGATAACGACGGCACAGCTTCTGCTTTACCAGCGCCAGCTTGCGGGACTGGAAACCCTCGACGAGCCCTTCGTGAAGGAGGCGTTGGAAGCGGGCGGTATTTCCACGGAAGCGGATGTGGCCGGTAGTGATGCTAAAGACAGCAAGGGAAACCCAGGGGATCGAAAAAGTATGCTAACCCAGGGACAGCGAAAAGCTTCACCGGTTCAGCGGGCGAGCGGGGGGGCAGAGAAGAGGCGAATGAGCCGTACCTCCAATAGAACAGCTGTTGTACTCTCTGAGCTCGATGAGGACGAACCCTTGAAACCGTTACGGGCCACCGAGTACTGCGCACCCACCGTTGATGAGCCACTGCCACAGCAGCCCTTCTATGTCTGCGCTCTCCACACCTCCGCCCCACGCGTAGCAAACACCTCAGATGGGGTGGCTGCACCGCACGCACTCGGATCGGGGGCGCAGCTATACACCGTTCGTGCAATGAGACCCTTTCGCAATACAGTGGCGCTCCTACTACACACAACGCCGCGCGTGACGATGATAGAGAGTATCTTCGACAAAGAGAAGAATGCCGACGACGTGTGCGCCCTTCGGCAGTGGGGCGATGGCCAATCGATTCTGAAGCTCAGTTGTGAGCAAGAAAGTTTACTGAGCTCGGGAATTCTGGTTTCCGCGGGGCATGATGCCGATGCCAGCAATAGGGTGGCTCGTCCCTCCGACGCGAAGCACGGTACCATCGATATGATCATCATGGACAGTGAAAGATCTTCCTCCGTGACCTCATGCTGGCTTACACTTGAGGAGTTCATGTCTCGCATGGAAGTGGTGATCGTGTGGCGAAAGCTCACCGGAAGGTACGCCCATGCTGTTTCTGTCAGTGGGGAGTCGCTGCTGCAGAAACAAGGGGCGGCGCTGATGTCGAGCGCAGCAGCTCTGACTGACTCTGCCACCACGCCGTCCGCTCGCAAGAATTTGTCGGCCGCTCGCCGAGGGGATGCGTCTGCGCCGCCGGCCACAGCTCCGGGAGGCGGCACGCACTTTATCACTGCTGCACCCCCGCCAGTGAGCTTGTGGTGGAAAATCACAACGGAGAGGGCAATCGAGGCGGTGATGGTCGTATCGTGCCCTGCACGTACCGATGATGCTGGCAGTAGTTCCGGCCCTGTCAAATCGGTACCGGCCAACGTCTCCGCTGCCGGTTCAAGCCGAACAATCGCACCGATGGACGCCTCCGTTTCGGCCGAGACTCAGGCGGAGAAATCGCGTATGGACGCTGAGCAAGAGAGGCAGGTACACTTCAGTCACTTTCAGTGGGACCGGGCTGAACCACTCAACCGTATTAGCACCCTTACCTACCGTAACGATACCCTA
The DNA here is from genome assembly GCA_030849085.1 of Borovskyia barvae. Taxonomy (NCBI): domain Eukaryota; phylum Euglenozoa; class Kinetoplastea; order Trypanosomatida; family Trypanosomatidae; genus Borovskyia; species Borovskyia barvae. The sequence continues at coordinate 407,158 of JASAOM010001130.1, read as the reverse complement.
TCCTCCACGGTACTGCGCTTTCGCCCTGGAGTCCACCTGATCCGCGTGGATGTACACAACGCGCAGGGCTTGGACAAGCTTTGTTTTCTCTCGGATGCGGTGATGGAAGTGCAGCTCGATCAATCCCATGACGCCGCTCGCGATGGCTTTGCGTGCGTCACCGATGCGGGGTCATACCCAGCGATATACGCGCGCGAAACGGAGACAGTGTGGCTGAAGCGCGTATTCTCCGTCTCCGTCCCCACGTGTGTAACGTTGCTCCTGTCGACGTTGGACCCCACTGAGGACGTGGCGGCCCATCGTCAGGTGTACACGCTCGCGAATCGCTCCTTGGCAACAGCGGCAGGCGGAAAAGGAGCAGGCAGTCACGGCAAAGCAGCGCCAGGTGCGCGAGGAGCACCGCAGGGCGCTGTGGCGGGTGGTGCCCCGCGCAAGCCTTCTGCGGTAGGTAGTGGTAACATCTCATGTAGTACGGATACCAAGCGGCGCGGTGATGCTCACTTGCCTCCGGATGTGGTGGAATCTGGTGGAGAGACTGTAGCCTCCCCGATAGAGCATGTGGCATCCATTCTGCGCTTTACCTCATTGCTGCTGGTGAATCTCGACGACCCCGATAACAGCTGCGTCGGCACAGCTGGGCGACTCGTCAAGCTGAACTTGGAGCCTAATGAAAAAGGTTATTTGATCATGGCCTACTCGAAGGTCCCTGCACAGTCGGCCACCAGTGCTGTCCAGGAAGGATGTCTGCACAGTGATACCGACGTCGACACTGGATTGTCGCCCCAACTGCAGTCACCGGTTGAGTCAACATCAGAGGAAAACGCTCCGCCACCGACATTTTTGATTCCCGGTCAGTCTCTGTCGCCTGCCGTTGTGAATTCGCCTCCACTTTTCCCCGAAGGGCTGTGGAAACTGACGTTGCGCTCGGATGTGGAACTGCAGTCTTTCGACGTCGTGACGCATGACCTAAACAGCATTACCGTAGAGGCGGATTTGCCACACGGTGGGTCGCCGTTGCTCTTCCGCCGCACCTGTACGGTTACCGAGACGACCCACGTCTCCATTGTGGCTCGTCTTTGGTCCCCGATGCCGATGCCGTACGTGGTACGTGTTATGCGCACGCCTGCAGCCGTCACGACGACTGCTACCAGCACCTCTCCAAGAGCAGTTAGACCTTCTAACAACACTTCGGTTGCGGCGGCGGCGGACTGGATGTCGACGGACCTTTCTAATGCCCTTTCCGGAGTCGCATCACCCGTGGCCAGCGGGGTGGGATCTCGCACGGGTATGCTGGTCGTGTATGAATCTCCTCTCACGCACGATCGCCTCTTTGCTGCGAACGTTCTCCTCAGCTGCGCTACCGAAGTAGCCAGCAAAACGTCTAAAGGGCAGACCACTTCTGGCATGGGTGGAGGAGGAGGTGGTGGTGGTAGTGCAGGGCCTACCACCTATGTCATCGAGGCGAGTGTAACAGGGGAGGATGCCGCCAAGTGGAACGAACAGTGCCGCCAACTTCAAGAGGACGTGTTTCGGGAATTTCGTGAAGCAGCGGAGGAGCAGGCAGCCAGTATGCACCAGCGCGACATGGAAGAGTACCAGTGCGATCCAGGAGCTTTTCTCCAGCGTAGTCGGGAGATTCTTGCCCAGCGTCTCCAAATCGCTGCGGAAGCCGCCGAAAAGGCTGTCTCACGGTCGACCAACACAGGAAATTCCGCCACGCTGGGGCCAAGGCGAGCCAGCTCGGCGCGACGTCACAGCCATCGCGCATCCGGCGGGTCGGACGGCCTTTTGAAGGATACCCGGCGACAGTCGTCCTTCATGACGCAATCGGATCCAACCTATGAGAATACCATACGGTATCGCCTCGATTCCGTTGATCCGAAACTCGCTGTTCGTATCGTGATGCAGTTGAGCTTCTCAAGCTCTCGTGCGGACCTGCGCGCTGAGATGCCGCCGCCTGATGCGCTGGTGGAGCTTCGGAAACATCTAAAGGAGACAGTCATGTGGCTTCATGACTGGAGTGATGCGGTCTCACCGGCAGCGGATGCCACGGTGACGAGTGCGCCCCCCGCGGGCCCCACACCATCTTCAGCGCCGCCAGCCAAGTCGGTCGCATCTCGGGGACAGCGGGACAACGCATTGGCGGCTGCGACGATGGAGGACGCTCTCCACACGGAATCCGCCCGGTTGAGCCGCTTCGATTATTTGCGTAATCCTCAGCACTTGTATTTCCCGTCGCTCGACCCTGTGGAGAACGGGGACTTAGGGCAGATGATGGCCAGCACAACCATACCGGCTGCATCGTCTCTCATGCACAAGGCGAAGCACGATCCTTCTGCTAACGGAGCCAGTGCGGGCCACTTGACTCCCGCGAACGGCGGATCGCAGAGCAGTCGCGGCCACCGCAGCGAGCCGAATCTATCGTCCACCGGTGCCCCCGTCACTGCGACGGATGAACTTGCAGCTCCTTCCGCCGTCGTGATGGTGAAGCAAGATCTACCGCACACTCGGTTTCGTTACGCGGCACCTCTCCAGCCTTCGCAGTATCGTATTGAGTTGCTACCCCTTCGATCTTGGGAGGAATTTTTGCCTATCGCAGGCTGTGGCAAGGATGGGTCTCCGAGTGTAGCTGCACCCTTGACGGCGCTAACGAAGAGTGGGAAGCGCCAGAAGACGCCGAATTTGTCGCCGGCGCCGGTGACACCACCTACGAAGGTTCACAACACGTCAACCACGCCGGTTGCGAGTGGCTCGAATCGGCCTTCATTAGAGAATGCGCTGAACAACTACTCTAGTTCGTCTTCGGCCGCGTCCACCTTGTTGTGCCCACTCACCGCCGCGGAATGTGAAGCGCTGCTCCAGCCGACGCGTAAACAATTAGCCGATGTCTCTGAGAACTGGGAAGTCACCCACACCAACGATCGTGCTCTGCGAAACGACGTCCAGTCGCAATTCAGGCGCAACTTTCACGCGTACTTCGAGGCCCTCGAAGAGCTGAAGGCGAAGCGGTCCGATATCCCCGGTGATGGCAGCAGTATTCCCCCACCTGTGCCGTACCACTCACTGTTAGGATCGAAGGATGAAGAATTGGGGTCTGCGTTGAAGACAAAAAAATCTTTCGCTGTTACGTAATGGCGCATGAGGAACACGTGCTGAGCAGGTGGGAAGAAACGGCCCGCCCGGTGGGACTCTGTGTCGGTTTTCTTTGCATGCATATGTGTAATCCCTTGCGGCTCTCCCCAAGCAGAGAGACGCCAATGAATAAGGGAGCTGCCTCTTGCCTTCCTTCTCTAAATTGAAAGCGTTGTGGGGGGGATGATGAGCGGAGCTTTTAAGGGGGGGAGAGAGGGGAAGGGATGGGTGCAGTGCGTTCTTCACATCTCCTTTCCGAACAAACATAGGCTGCTGCCTATCGGTTCCACTCGCACCCTTAGAAACGCCTTCCTTCTTCGTGCTTTTCGGGTCGTGCATCTCGTGCTTCGTTTTCCTCCCTTCAAAAAAAAATCAGGCTCGGGTAGGGCTTCGCACTTGTAGTTCACGCATATAAATATATATATATATATATGCTGCTCTTAGGTCGAATCCAATGTGAGTGTAGCGTAGCGAAGAGATGATAAGTAAATGCTTGATGATGCTTCGAAATCATCTTACATACTCCGATGTATAGGGGCGCTCTCATGCGCTTCGGTGGAAGCAGTGATAGAAGTCAAATTTCTCTGCATTACGATGTACATGCCTTTGTTTTCTGTGTTGGCTCCCACAGCGTTCTTGTAGAGCCAGATGTTAGTTCATACAAACAAGAGAACGGAGAGTAGTCTGGACCGCTCCATTGGATCTCTCTCATCCCGTGCAGAACAGCAACAAAAAGACTTCTCCCTTTACTGACGCTTTTGCAGCGTTGGCGTGTCGAAAATTTCTGTTTCGGTGGCAAAGGGAACGCACCCCTATTTACTTTTTTTTTTGACGATGAAGAGAGATGAGCCCAAGAGCAGCTCACTATGCGCTAGGAGCTAGCGAGTACATCCATCCAGCTTGTGAGGTTTTCGCAGAGAAAAATACCGTCTTCTTCGGAGGAGTATCGTCCGTATCCTCATGAGGTTAAACAAGCTCCACGCGTCTCACCTCACCCGCTCCCTCGGGGTTTTACACTACTCATCCTTGCACAGCCGTTCTTAAATTACCCTTCGACATTTTTCCCGTACTTTGCGGATTACTTCTTGACGGTGGTGCTTTATCTTTCCGCTTTTGTTGTTGAGCAGCTAAAAAGAGCGCGCAGATTCGTATTTCACCTACAAATACGCCCCCCCCCTCCCCCCCACAACGCCCAAACATCACAGGGATAAGAGACTTCGAGCGCCAACTCGCAACTAGGAATAGCATACGGCTCTCTCCATCTCAGCCATGTCGAAGTACTCACCATCAAATACACATTCGACCGAGCTAGCCCAGTAGTTCATCGAGATCGAGTTTTGCTCGGACCTCTCGTAAAATACGAGCATCCTTTGTGTCTAAACCAGCTCATCGACGCTCCCATCCATTAGCATCTGTTTTTGTAGATAAAAGTGCAGAGAGAAGGGAAACTGAGCCCCTGCTTTCCCTACAGGGTGTTGGCGCGCATTCGATATTCTTTGCTGTCGTCTTTGCTTTTAGACTATTATCCAATTAAACTTCCACACCAGCTCTAAATAATAGCATAACTGAATATCTGCCACACTCGTCCTCTCTCTATACATATTATATATATATATATATGTATGTATATATATATATGCTCGTCTTACCAGTAACATATGCGCACACACTTTTTTCGGATAGCTTTTTGCTGCAAAAGGCTTTGTTTGACGCCTATTGCCGCTTTTAGTCCTTTAGCGCATCGGAGAATCTTCTTTCCGTAGCAGCTCGTTATTTCTTGTATTCCTCCTCTTTCTGTTTGAACTTTCCATGAGGTGCTTCCCAGAGTGTTGTATCGGTAAAGAAGACATTCTGTCATCCTGTCCTCTTTTTTCTGTATGAGACGGTGATTGATGTCTCCCTGCCCTCTTTGCCCCTCGCGTTATCCTCCATGTGTTTTCCTCTCCGACTATCACGTCTTACTGCGCGTACCACATCTTCGAAGCCTTTTATTTCGCACGTGGGTACGCACGCCACCGACGCTTTCAAACGGTTTTGTGAGTCTGGGTATCCCGCCCCTTCATTGACTTTCTCGCTCTAGTGCGCTGCTTTCCCTTCCCCCGTGACTCTCATCCGCTGCCCACATCCGATGTTCTTCCCCCTCGCTCTCTGGTTTCAGTGAACTGGACATCCCTGCACGCAGCATGAGGCAGAGATGATGACCAGCTGCGCGAATCGGGGGATTTTTCTGGCGCGGTGCACCCGCTTGTGCATCCGAATAGAAAGGCACAATTTCTCTTGCGTTCGGACACCATCTCCTCCGCTTTCTCCTGTAGGACGCGTTCAAAACGGAGAGGCGACGGGCACACTGTCTCTCTGTAGGTGTGTGTGTGTGTGTGTCCTATGCGGCAGCATTCTGGTGTCTTTTCTTGGCTAGGCCTTCTGGGGGGGGGGTGCGAGCATGGGAAGAGGGGCCGGCGTCGCACTGGTACGTACCCGTACACACACACACACACAAAAAGCGAGTCTCATCTGGAGTAATTTGAGCGTGTCGAGAGGGGTGCCTCCCTCCCCCCCCTTCTCCCTCAGCTGCCGAGCTTTCGACCCTCCCCCGTTTCCCTCATCTCCGGAGACCCCTTTCTCGTGTTGTTTTCTGTTCGCCCACCCACCCACCGCCTGTGACGAGACGGAGCGGAGGGGGAAGCGGTACGGGTCCCGGTGAGGGTCGTGCTCTTCCCTTCGCGTTGTTTTCTCTCTTTTTTCCTTAACCTGTAAGAGAGGCCACGAGCCCCGCAAAATTATCATTTTCTCAAACCGAAGGGACAAGTCCAGTTTGCGCTTTACTTTTGTTTCTTTGGGCGACAGTGAGCCTTGCTTCTGCCCCCCCCCCCTTAACGAACTCTGCGCACCGTGTGAGTATGTGTAGGCCTCGCTGGTTGACTCCCCCGTTTTTCTTACATATCGTTGCGTCATCATTTTGTTCTCGCGGCCCGGGCGGGCATTATCGGGTAGTGTCATCCGGGGCACGCGAGGCGTGCCACCGGAGATGAACATGCATTCGATATGACTGATATGTTGGGCACTGGACGAAGCACGCGAAGCGAGCGAGCCAGCAGACGAACAGATCCTTCTTCTCCCACCTTCTACGCAGTCTTTGAACATTATCAGAGTGAACAATTTCCTGGGGTGCGCCCGTAGAAGGAATTTTCTGAAGGGGCAATTCCTCGCAGTCCGGACGCCGTGTCTCGATCTGCACCGCGCTTGTTCTTCCTCTCATAGGTTTTTACACGGCCGCCCGCATTGGGGATTTCACTCTCTCCATTACCTTTTTCTCACTCGAACGCAAAAGCTGTACATGCTTTCTTTTGTTTTCATGCATTTGAAGGGTTCCTGTGGTGGCGGGTTTTGCTGCCACAATTTGAGTTGGCTGTGGTTATGATACGCCTTCCAAAACGACGTTCCGATCTCCTCCCCCCTCCTCCCACTCGCTCACCTCTTCCCCCTTCAAGGTGATACCGGGTGATCTTTCGGTTTAAGTTCGATGGTAAGCGTCGGGAGAGATATGGGGTCGCGTTGATTGATGATGCAGAAGAATTCCAAAGAGGGTTCCGAAGAGGCGCCGGAGGCATGGGATGGAGGGGTATCAACGGTGTTCTCTTCCATGAGAAGAATAACTTCAAGGGGCAACCATAGGGAAGAAGAGCAAGGGCTGGCGCAGGCCCGCTGCCTTTATTCCATTGCCAATGGAAGCGGAGAGGCATCCGTCATTCTTTCCTCTTTTCCTTACACCGCTCTTCCTCGCTGAGAAGAAAAGAATGTGTGTCGGGATTGGCGTCCTCTTCCGCCCTGCGATTCCCCGTTCCTCTCTTTTTCCTCCCCCTCGTCTCCAATCCCACCTTTGTTGCGAGAAATCTCGTACGTGGAATCCTTGCACATCCTCTTCGCCTGCAGCGCAACGTAGGGTGCCGCTCTGCTCTGAACCTCTTTCTCAGTGGGCCATTATGGGGCATGCTTTTACTTGTCTCCTCTTGCCCCCTTGATTTGTGTATTTCGTTTCCTATTGCTGTGTTCATCCTCCCCGCTTCCTGAAAGATCGTCTTCACTCCATTCAGCGGTGGGCTATACACACACACACACACTCCTCCGCATCGCGGTTTCGCCGAAACTTGTTTTACCTACGGTTTTCCTTTACCGTTTTCCGCACATAGGTGAGCTCGTCTGAGCAGTTCGATCTCTCTCTATATATATTTCTCTCTCCTCTCCCTTTTGCATCTCTAGCTTTGTTCCCCACACAACGGATCTGTACGACAAGGAGAATTTCTCCCGCGTCAGTGCAATTCTGAAAAACAAGGAACGAGGGTACTTATTAATCAGAACGAGAGATATAACGAGGTAGCATTCGCTGAACGTGAAAACAGGGCTGGCCAATTTGAGTAATTTTCTTAAATTTGTTTGTCTACCGACTTGGCATTCGTACTACCGGCTCCATCGCCAACTCCTTCATCCTCTCCGTCCCCACCACCACCCCCATTTGCCGAATAGGACCGCCATGGAACCACTCTCAGATGATGAACTGCACACGAACGTGTTCAGCGACACCGCTCTCTTTCTTGATACAGAAGATGATGACGAGTCGGTGGGGTCGCCGCAGGTACCCACGCCTGCTACCTCGACTAACCACGAGGAGCAACAGCGGCATATGTTAGCATCCTCGTTGTCTGGAAGATCCGGTGCTGGAGTGCAAAGGCTCGATCTTTCTGTTCTTAGCAATATACTAAACGCACCGAATCTTGCAACCGCTGATTACCCACCATCTGGAACCGCATACGCGCCGTTGTCCTTCTCACGCGAGGCGGAGCAGGATTATCACAACGGATACGTGATGACGAACAGTGCCCATTCAATCAACTCTATCCCATCGCCTCAACACCCGTCGCAAAGCCTGCCCTCGTTCAACGTGTATTCCAGCATTGCAGCTCCACCGCTGTGTGCTCGAAAACTTTCCTTTCGTGACTTCTTGCACAAAAAGACGGTTTCTCCTCACATCGACAACGAGGAGTCGACGGGCATTTTCGTGGGCCAACTACCCAGTAGCTACGCCGAAGGCGACATCGAAGCTCTGCTGAAGGCCATCGGATATGAGAAGGGAAAGGAAGTGCAGGTGCGTGATGTCAAGTGTCACAACCGCGATCGTACCTGCGCCTTCATCATGATCAACGCGGGAGCCCTTTCTTCTATTTTGGATTTCACGAAACGTGTTTTGTGCGATGTCAATTGCGTGTGGGTTGTAGAACCCTATCAGGCGGCAGACCTTCCGCTGTTTGTCCAGCAAATGCCACGCGAGCAGCTGCGGGGCGTGCCAAAGGCCGCGCTCGTACTCGAGAAATTGACTCCACAATCCAAGCTGCGGAACCCGCGTCACAACCCGGCCGTTGGCTCAGCCTTTAACGTTCCTTCCAACGCCATGCTGACTTCCATGGCCAACCCCATACAGCCGAACATGGTGAATATGCTTCCCTACCCTCTCTTTCTGCAGCAGCAGCAGCAGCAGCAGCAGCAGCAAGGGGAGGGGGGGCCCGCGGCAGTGGCGGCGGCCCCAGGTTACCTTGACGTGTCCGCTTTACAGCTTCCACCAGCCTTTATCGGCAACACCGTTGCCCAGCCCACGATTGGGAATGGACTGCCAACATTTTTTGGTCCTCACGGCGGCGCGCCATCGAACGCATCCTCCTCCACAACGCTGCTGGCTCCTTGCAGCTTCGCACAGAGTCCATCGTCCGTATATACCGCACCATTCACAGGCAGTGGCATAGGCAGCATCGAGGCGACCAACCAAATGCTACTGGCCGCGTCCCGCACCGCGACCACCTCGGGCAGTCACTATTCGAGCAACATGGGCCCCTTGACACCATGTGACAAGGAGGGCTGCTACGCCGCCCCCAATCCGTCTGCTGTCACCCTGCAACCTGCTCTGCCATCGGAACACTGCAGCTGCGGACAGCTGCTTCTCCTTTCACAGCATCCAGAGCAGGGAGGCTGTGCCAAGTGCCAGAGCACCATCATGCCGTATGATATCGCATATTGGTGCCTAGCGGGTCACCTTGCCGTATGCGCTAGCTGCGCGATCAAGTCCAACACGAGCCATGATATCCGAAGAGGTAACGGAAGGCGCTTCTCCACAGAATCTTCATCGCAGCTTGCCGATCTTGGGCTGACGAGTCGTGTAATGAACTGAGAAGCCATCGCTCTTCGTGCAGCGCGTGCTGGATGGGAGCCTCAAACGGGGCACAACATTTTCCTGGAACCTGCACGCACTTGGAGCGAAACTTGTACCGCTTCATGATTCTTTTTTCTAAAAAGAAAATCTAATATATATATATATTTAGGTTTATTGCATCTTCGCCTTTTTGATGCCGGGGGCCTGATGGGTTTCCTATAACTCCTTTTTCTTTTCCAAGGCTCGCATCCAATTCTCCTTTCCAACCGCATCCTTTGGTTTCCCTTCTCTGCCGTTCAAACTCTACGCTTCCGTTGCTCGCCCCCCTTTTTGATTGCTAATCCCCTCCCCCTCTCTCCATATGCTATGCTAAAAAAAAACTTTTCAACTCATTTCCTTACGTGTTGCAAAGTTATGATTGGGAAAAAATATAAACACTCTGTGCTGGTGTGAAGAAGTTTAGCCGACGGTTCGCGTTTTCTTTCCTTCTACGCATTGCATTTCCTGGATTTGTGTATCTACTACTTTCCCTCTCTCTATATATGTAGATGAATACAGAGTTACTCCATTTCTGTATTGTGTCAGTCGCAAATCCTTTGGTTTGATGGCATCGGCTCTTCTGTTTCTGGTTTGTTGTCATTGTTTGCGTGAGACCCTTTGTTTTCGTGCTGGAGGAGTGGTGGATGAATCCTCATGCGGTAAAGGTGCATTCTTTATGCGAAAAGGGAGCACTTTGGAACTGAAGGCAGAGAAAAAAATGAGTTGTTTGGCAGGCGCCACCAGAGTCCTCTCTCTCTATTATGATTATGACGTTGTCGCATCTGTTTTGTTTTTCCACTCACTTGTAAGTCTTCACCCGCCCCCCATTCGTGAATTAGCAAGCAACGTGTTACGTTTTATAAATATATGTAGCTTCCACGATGTGCATCCGTTCGTTGTTCCCTACTTCCTTTTTTGTTGACCTCCCTCCATCATTTTTTTTTGCAAAACGATTGGATCATTGACTCCTCATTCTTGTAAGACTTTCTGTTGTTTGTACTTGTCCGAATGAGGCAGAAAGTGAAACATATATATTTATATATCGTCGCGCTTCCTCCGTGGTTCACGGTGTGTTTCTTTGTGATTTGGTTTTAGGGATTAATGCGTTTTTGGAGGAAAGTGAACGCACCCTTCGCCACAACTCCCTTTACTTCGCCCCTCCCCCCCTTTTTTTTGTGGTCTTGACTTCCTTCGCAGATGTTTCGTTTTCTCTTTCTTCACGATTTTGTTTTCGCACTCACCACGAGTGCCACAAGTTTTACTTTTTTTGTGTGTGTCTTAATTTGCGTCTTTTCTCCGCCTGTTGTGAGTCTTCTCTTCCCTCTTTTCCTGTTCCTTTTCAGGGGCACCCTGCTAGAACGCTATTCCAGCATGTATGTTCTCGGGGTTTCCTCTCGCCGTCAGTCTCTTCTTCTCTCTTTCCCCCCTCCACCAGTGATCTGTCCGGCGAAGGGTAGAGTGGGGTGGAGGTATCGGGGATGATGTGGCGTGTCTGACTCAAAGGGGGAGAGAAACGTCCGTATGATAAATGTTATTAGGGGCAGAGTAAAACGGTTGGAAAAGGGAACGCAGTTACATCCCTATGCGATTCTCAGCTTTGCATTTTGAACGGAAGTTGAAGTTATCGACATTGGAACTTTTTTTTTTCGTGTCGCGCACGGGCTCTTACCATGCTGCGTTAGCAGGAGCCACTGATCTGCTGTGTACGCGCTTTCAGCCCTCCTCTTTTTTTTCGCGCTTCTCACAAGTGACGTTGGAGATTCGGACGATTGCCATTTTTTTTCTCTCTTTCACCCTTTTCCGCCAACTCTCTTTCCTTTTTACTGTATTGACCCTCGCTGCTTTTTTCCATTTGTTGTTTCTCTCGCCCTGTCGGTGAGGATCGCTGGGATGTGCGTGGGACTTCCCAAGAGAAAACTAAATATAAAACAGAGAACGTGGTGTGCGCCGATGGTATAGATCTATTCGTCTACATATCGACATACGTATGCACATCCAACCGAAAAGTAAAAGGCAGATCGATGGAGGCGATGCTATTGCTCGTTATGGGGAGGGGAATACGATCAATCAAACGAGGATGTTTTGTTCTACTGAAGCTGGAGGATGCGCTCATCTTCTCCTGGAAGGATGGAGCACTTAATCAGAGAGGAAGAGAAGCATCCATGACTACTGCATACCGCCTCATCGTTCCTTCGCTGATTATGACTATGCACGATTGGTTTGCTTCTTTTTTTTTGTCCTAGTGCTCTAGTACTTTTCATGGGCTGATTTGTTTGTATCCATCCATGCCCACCTATGTACTTATATATATATATATATATATATATAACTTCTGGTTATCTATTTCTGGAATGAAAAAATTTCTAATCTTCCATCGGCGTATTCGTTTTAGGTTTCCTTCATGTGCGTATGTCTGTGTGTGTGTGTGTGTTCTTGATTGCTTCAAGACGGGCTGATTAGCCCTTTGCCCCCTCCCCCCTCCCTTTCTCTCTCTCTCCATCCCTTCTTTTCGTTTTCTCTCATGGTGGTGGTGCACAGCGCCTTTCCTTCTTTTCTGTGCGAGAATTTTTTTATGTCGTCCTTTTCCCTATTCTTTTCCCTTCCCCCCCCCCCCTTGGCGCTTATTCTTTTATATAGCAAGACATCGATCTATATCTATCTATCTACATATATATATATATATATATATATACATACAGACAGACTCTTTTCAGCTTTTCTTTTTGGTCTCTTACCCCCTTTCCTTCTTTGTCTTCCCCTCAAAAAAGAAAAAACTCTCTATTATCTGTACTTCCACATGTTTGGCCATCATTTTCCATTCGTTCAAAAAGGACGTGTCCTTTATGAGATGTTTCTGTCTGTGTTTGTGTGTGAGGGGGGGGGCGCAGGAGGAAGGAAATTCGCAGGGTGGCATTCCTCTGTTGCGGTGCATCCAAGGCTGTGTTTTATAGGGCCTGAATTTTGTTGAGGATGCCAATCATACCAAGCTCGCATATTTTCCCCTCGTCTTCCTCGATATCTTCACCTCCATCCCCGTTGTTTAACGCCCCTCCCCCCCCTTTCCCCCCTCCCCCCCGGCGAATCGTTTCTTTCGTTTTGCTTTGGAGTGTCCACTACGCCCCGTCTTGCCCCTTTGCCTTTTCCTTTTCTCTGGCTGCGGGACGGTGGCGCTAGTCGTCCTCGACCGTCATGCAAGACACCCAAGTGAAGAAAACAAAAAAGGGATGTATGCATACAAAAACGCCGAGGAAACTGTATGGCTAGCAAGAATGGGAAAGCAAGACAGCAAGAGGTGGAAGAGGGCGGTACTGACCCTGCAGACTTTTTTCTACGTAGCTTGTATGAATACAAAGACAACGAAGAGACGAGAAAACCCAATCGAAGCGAAAACAAGTGGCTCTGCTTCCTGTTTGCTGCGCTCCTGGAAACATAATGCGCTTGATCTTACGCAGAGCTGCGGTCACGCCATTGCAGCTTGTTTAGGCTTTCAGCAGCTGTGTTCTTCCCCCCCTTTCCTTTCCTTTCCTTTCCTTTCCTTTCCCCCTTCCCTCACTCGTTCTAAAGTTCTGTTGCAACGTTTTCTACTCAGCAATTCTTTTTTTAGCTGTTGTTTCCTTGGCACACACATCTTTTTTTTTGGCTGTTGCGGTTGTTACGATAAAGATTAGGTTTCATCCGACATTTATGGGTCGCACTGCACGGTGTGCTGCGCGTGTCCCGCCCGTCAATTCCTCACGTTTTGGTCTTTAATTGCGACCGTTTTTCCCTTATCGCTGTGAATGAGGTTCCCGAAGTTTATGATCGAAAACATTTTTTTAAACGTTTTCATACCGATATAAGCGTCTCCTCAGTGATATTGAATGATGTCTCTCCCTTTTGTGTGTGTGGGTGCGCACGTGTTTCGCGCGTTCGTTGGTTGTATTCGTCTTTTGTTTTCAGATGCCATTCTTTTTCCTCTCATTTATCCATCTCTCTCTCTCTCTATATATATATATATGCTGTAGGAGATGCTCTTCATGTTTTATATTTTCTTCCCTATCCCCTCTATTACCATCTCCCTTTGTTCCCGACGACTTCCCTCCCCCCGTTTCTCCACATGTGAGGACAAGAGAAAGGACAGCGCTGAGGTAGACGGAAGTGCTGACACTTTCCCATCCACACATCTGTGACGAAAAAGCGAAGTGGAAATGATGGAGAATGCACGGGAGATAAGGGGATCAGAAGTGGATGAAAACAAATATGGCGCATGAGGTGGTCGTGCGAAGTATGTCCACTGTTTAAGAATGCCCCCCCCCCCCCCTCACGCTCCCCCTCCAAAAAAAACTTGTTTCAATCCCCCACTTCTTTTAGCCCATTTTTCTGTGTTGAGGGTGATGAGAATGCCTGTAGGGCTGTGTGCGTGTGCAAGTGTGGTTCATCGGTTGTGGCTACCATTTAGCGTTCGTTTGTCGAATGTCTGGCGCTCGACATTTTTTCTAGTCCGCTCCCTCCCTCCCCCCCTTCTTGCCTTGTTTTCTTTGAGTGCCTTCAGAAGGTCAAGTACATTCCCTTCGATGGCGGTGGTGAAGGTGGAGGGGGGGGGGAACCGTGAGGGAGGAAGGGAGCAGATGCGGTTTTTCTCGCGTCTTCTTCATCGGGAATAATGGGTTTCGCGAAACGTCCCTCTTCATAATAGTAATAGTAATGTTGTGACACTACTTTCTGTCGATTTTCCGGCTTCAGCTCTGGTGGGGTGCCTCCCTCGCTCGTTCGGTAGCGTTGCTGCCCATCAGCTGTATGCTTCCCTCTACTTCTTCGCGTACGTGCGAATACGATGTTTCTTTTTTTGTTTCGCGTTCGTTTTGATACCTTTTTATTTTATTTCTGCTTTTAAACGTTGAACAGTTTCGTGTTGTCCCCCTTTTTTGTTGTTTTCGAACGCTAAATTTCTGTTCGTTGGCGCTTTTTCTTTTTTTCTTTTCCTTTCTCCCCTTATTTTCGCTCCCATTTTCCCTCTCTCCTTTACCTTTTCAAAACTTTCTTTTTCTCGGTTGACTTTTTTTTTCAATCGCACTCCCCTTCCCCGGCGGGAAATCACCAGATTTTTTCTGTGGTCATTTCCTGAACGAAAGCTGAAACGCGCTTGCGACAATGGAGAAAGCTGGAAGGAGGATGGGGGGGGGCGAAGGGCTAGACGAAGGAGGGTGGAAGAAGTGGCAGACATACGCGATACCATTTCTCCCATCTCCATATCTATTTTACTCCCTCCTTTCCTTCTAACGCTTCCCCCCTCTTTCTCGTCCCATACCTGACGGCTGCGTTATTTGTCCTTTCCCTCCTCTCTTTTTTTTGGATTTTGCTTGAGTTCTTTGCACTTTTATCTTTTCAGGAAAGAAAATGTATGCCTCCATCACCATTGAACACCAACAACCTCATTTTCGCGATGAGGAAGTTTTTTATCTGCTTCAAAAAATATATTTGCTCGTTGGTTTGTCGCCTGCTTTTTTTCTTTCGTCTTTCGAATAGGAACTTAAGTGGCCGCATTCGTATAGTTTTCCTCGCTTCATATCCGATAGCTCTGTTTGTTTTTGCCCCTTCTCAAATTTTTTTTAGTCCTGTGAGCGAAACTAACGCAGTGCCTTCCCCCCGTTGTGCACATGTGGTGTATGTGTGTGTGCGACGGTCTTGCAGGCTTTCGGACACACACGTAGGCATTCCCCGTCCCCTGCACACAGAGAAGAGAGAACACGTCGAACTTCGTGCCTCCTTTTGCCCCTCTAGCTTTTCCTTTCCCCGGCGTCTCTTTGCGTTCAACTCTCCCTCTTGTTGTTCTTCACCTACGTGCTGCCTACACGCACGCACAGGATGCAAGGCATGCGCGTCGGACTCTTTCAGATCCTACCTATACATAGCGACTTCTATGAAAGGCTATCGAATTCGATGGCAGTCCAGGAACACCTCTCGCTCGGTATACCGACGCCTTTTCCCGTACTGGAGGGGAAGGCGGGCGCGAAGGTGAATCGATTTGTACACAGCGTGTTGTGCGTCTACGTGTGTGTGTGTGTGCAGCCGACATCGTGCTGATGAACCCCTTGCGGCTCTTTTTTTTTTTTGCAGTCCTGTAGCCCTCCTCCCCTCTTTGTTTGTCTCAGAACCGTCGAAGAACGCCATTCTTTTTGAACCCCTCCTCCTCTTCGTTGTCTTTTTTTTTTGGTGAGTGCCTTTCCCTCCTCAAAATCGGTCCTTTCTTTTCCTCCTCCTCCTCCGCGCTGCTTTATCTTCATGGATGCTGAGATCGTCCCATAACGACACCTTTTCGGTCGCCAAGTGGTGTATGTGTGTGTGTTCCGGCCTTTCCTACCTATTCTTCTTTGCCATCTTAGCCTTCCCAATAATGCAGCACGCGGTGTGGGTGTGTGTAAAGCAAGGGAAATATCGAAAAACCGGACGTCTGATCTTTTCGTCTGTCTCTTTCCGCTGTGATAGAGGTCGGGTAGGATGGAGGAGAAGCCATTGCTGTGAGCACTGATCAGGAAGAGGATGGTACATTCCGGCGACGGGAGGACCAGAAAAATAAAAAAATTGAGAAAAAAACTTTCCAAAGCAAGTATATGGTGTCTACTTGTGTATATATATATATACATACACATATGCTTTGAGCAATAGTAGAACGTAAATACACGCTGAGTGCAAAAATGAGAAGGTCGCGCGGCGTGGCACATCGCCGGATGATGTGAGAGCGATAGAAGTAAATGACAAGTACGTTGCTTTCCCTTTCCTGGGCCTCTCCCTTTCAAACGGCAAAACTCTCACTGGTATCCCTTCTTCATATTTTTTCCGTTTCAGAACACTTGCATGGACTAGTGCAGCCCCGTCTTCATCGCGAGAGAAAATTTTTGTTTTTCTTCACCCATTTCTCTAGTTTTGTACTGGCTTCATCTCGTGTGCGTGTGTGTGATCTTTGGCGGCGTCACGGGCTACCTCTTCGGTGTTACCGATCGAAAGAGCGATGGGAGGTGCGGAGGGAGAAGATGGCAAGCAAAGAATATGAACACTGCGTGTTTCTCATTTTTAGCGTGGCCGGCATTCTTGTTTTTCAACATAACTGCTAGAGCTTCTCGCCTTACGCCATGCTACGAAGTGCGTACTGATGTCTTTTTTTTCTTCCTTTCCTCCTTTCCTTTTACCTTTCGCCTTTTTCACCATTTCGCATGAGATGATATTTAATGCAGCCCTCCTAAAAATATATTCTAGAAACTATTGCAACCCATTCTTTTCTTTTTTACTTTTTACTTTCCCTTCGCAGATATCCGTTCGCATTGGAATGCAAAAACAAAAGAAGGTACTGGGTGGTGGCGGATGGGGGGTCTGAGGTGATACTGTCGCGGCTGAAATGCGGTCCTTTACGGGTACCGCGAATGTCAGTGACGCCGCTGTTGACCATCCCTCTTGGGTTCAGTACCTGCGTGGGTTGACAAGTTCGCCCTTTCTTTCGTTCTAAATTCCTTTGCTTCTCTCGTTATCGCTCTCTTTTTCGCTAACCGCTTGCTTTTTTTCCCCCTTTCCCCACAAAGATGGCTGTTCAACCTTCTCTTTATGGCTTCTTTTTTTCTCTTCAAAAAAGTGATGCGCTGCACCTGCAGCCACCCTCTGTTTTTTTTTTTTGAAAATGTCCTTAGATTTTTTTTTATCTTCCAACTGCTGTTTTTTTTTTTTCCAGCAGTCTGGGTGGAACGCGCAGTTCAGCGCTTTTTTCTTTTGCGGATGTGACACAAGTCTCTGTTGAATTCACCGAGATGCTGGACTGCCGGTTCTTTGAGGTAGCCTCACGTTTTTCGAGGTTGGATTGCATTACCGCGTGCTAGGCCTACTCCTCACTCTTCTTGTTCAGCATGTCGGTCCCCCCTCATTCGATCGATACCGTATAGATGTCAATATGTTGGGAGATCACTGTGGATGTGTCTTTTATCCTGTGCTCCTTCTTCCCCCTTTGAACTATCTGTGTGTGAAGCTGTTTTGGGGTGATGAAATATGTGTAGAGGACTTATGGGTGTATCGTGCGACAACTACATCGGGGCACATCTCAGCAGCTACGACTAAAGAGGAAAGACGCAAGGTCTTCCGGGCTCATCTCTCACCCTTAGCCCCGGCCACACACAACCTCTTTCGTCATATCACCGGGGCGGGGCGGTTTCCGCGCCGTGTTCGACGGTGCGTGTATACACATGAACGTTTTGTTTCTCTAGTGGCGGCCGAAGCAGTGAAGAACGTGCTGGGAGACGAGACAGGGAGAGGGAAGAGGAGCAGTGAGGTTGGAAGCGCCTTGGTTTCTTCTCGAATTGTTAACGGAAGAAGGAAATTTGCAGCTTTAGCATTCGGGAATTCCGCTCTTTCCAGAAAAAAAGGGAGGTCAATTTGGTGTAGTGCTGGTACAAGTAGATCCTGATGCTTTCTCTCCATCTCGCCGTGTTGAGTCTCTGCGTTTCAGTGATTATCCATATATATATATATATATGTATATGTATATGTGTCTGTATATTTTTTGGTGTGAGGGATAGACGGGCTAAGCGATGTTCCCCAAGATGTTTTTCAATTTGTCGTGCTCTATGCAAGAATAATGCATCAAGAAGGAGTCAAATACTTATTGACACCCGAACCTATCCCGTCCCACAGATGTTTGGCAAACTGATCTATGACACAACACAAAACAAAAAACCAAGTACATTCCTGAAGGACAAAAGGAGGTGTGTGTGGTGGTGGTGGGGGGGAAGGGGGACTGGTGCTCCATGCAAAAGTAAAAATAATAATGCTCTAAAGAGCGATGCCTGGCTGGGCGGCGCGGGTGTGGGAGGGATAACGCGAAAACCCCGTGCGATAGGACTGTGTACACCACGAGGAGAGGGAAGGAAACTTTTTTCTGCAGTATGGCTTCATGATGGGAGACAAATGTCTCGACAAGGCAAGACTTTTCAACACGCAGCGGCTCCTGCTCCCGCTGCTCTCTGTACCTCGCTCTTCATCCTGGGCAATCGACGTCTCCTCCCTTCTTCCATAATTTCCTCGTCTTTCTTTTAACACTATTCACAAACCGCTAACGGAGCGAGAAAGAGCGAGTTGTGCTCATCTGCAAGTAGCCCGTACGATGGTCGATCGAACCTCGTCCTTCCCATCTTTCAGAAATACATAAACTTCTTTTCCAGTTTCGTCTGCTTTTTTTTTTCGCCGGCGCGTCAGCAGAGAGAAAAGGGGTGCGGCTGTTGGAGTCGACGGAAGGGAGAAGAGAAGAAGATCATAACGATTGCCGTTGAGTTGAGTCTCTCTTTCCACCCCTACTCGAAGAGACCCCCTTCAAAGCACACACACGCTTACCGAATATCACACGACCGGAGAGGCAGCGTATACGTAACATTTTTTGGCCTTTCTCTCTCATGGAACTCTCCCTCGCCCAGGCGGCGGACATTTCGATCGTGTCCAAGCATTATCCGCCCGTGACAGCGAGTGCGATCACCCACGCCATCAGCATTTTTCTTCCGTATGCGAACAATTTTCCCAGCTCGAAGGCGCGCCTGACGCCCGGTAAAGGCATCTCCGAACCCCTTCATCTCGAGCATTTCTTAATGATTCGGAGGAGTGGAGGTGACGGTCAGGACATGGCTCTGCTGGTGGTGCTCTCCTTCAGCGATCAGTATCCGAATCGATCGCCCTCCGCCGTGTTGGTACCCCCACCTGGGGAGGAGAAGATCAAGAATCCATACCCCGCGATGGGCAAGGATGGATGTATTCGGTTGGAAGAGCTGTCGTACTTGCGGCACACGGAGCGCCCGTTCCCTATTCTAGACATTCTCTTAGCAATAACTGAGCAGTTTGAGCGAGAGTTTCCACTCGTCGGATTCAAGCACTTACCGCCGATATCGAAGCCGGCGAGCCCCGCCACGGGCAATCTGAAGCCATCGAATGGAGTGGCTGCTCCTTCTAATTCCAACACCAGTCGCCAATCGCTGCTCCAGGAGGCGGCGGAGCGTGTCGTCATCGACGTAAACGAAAAAGCGGGCGGTTACCTTGATACTCGAAAACAGGCGATGCAGTACCTGAACTCCCTCGCGGAGTCAAATCGGGAGCTGCACAACGCCAAAAAAATCCTTGATGCACATTACCGAGAATTGCAGGGGTATGTGCCAAGCGTCGAAAATGTGGACACTCTGCTCCATCAACTGGAGGGCCACGAGGACACCATTGAGGAGCACGGGAATTGCCTCGTTCCTGCCGATGCGCTGCAAGCCCGCGCCTTAGAGCTCATGGCAGAAATTCATGCCTCAGATGATACGATGGCGCTCCTTGAGGAGGGGCTCAAGCGGGAATTACTAACGTGTGACGAGTACGTGAAGAGAATTTCCGATGTCGGTAGGGGCCAGTTTGTGTCTCGCTTTCTTTACGCGCAAGTCTCTGAGAGTCTGCAGAAGGCCAGCAGCGGCGCTGCGGCAGCTCCAAAAGCGGATGCCGCAGGTTCTCACAGTACATCGAGCGAGCCTCCTGAGGTCCCGCAGCGACTGGACCCGGTGAATGCTCTGCGAGTTGAATTCCCTTTGATTGATTCGGACATCATCCGCGATGTACTTTCTTCCGTCAACGACGAAGTCGCGGTCGCGCGGCAACAACTGAGGGTGATGTTTCCGTAGTTGATGCCGTGTGGCCTATACCCCGCACGTTTCTCAATTATTGAGAACTTTCACAGAGCGTGTAGTGGTGTGCATTCTAAGAGGATTAGGAAGCACCCTTCGATGCTGTATTCCGACAAAAGGGCAGGAACAGGAAAAAAGTTATTCCGCTTTCCGAGTCTCCGTTGCGTGTGTTTGTGTGTGTGTGTGTGTGTGTGCTTCCGTTGAGCTTTTCGGCCTTCTTGGTCGTTTTTTACAACACTCTTGCCACTTTTCTGTCTCTCTTTTCAACTTCTCTTGTGCCTCCCCTTTCCTCTGTCTTCTTCTCGTGCTCAATTGGGTGGAGGTAGAGTCACGAGGGAAGGGGAACGAAGAAAGGAATGCAGGAAGAACGCGTTACGTTGTATGCGAGGAGGAGGGGGGAGGAGGAGGGGGGGGGGCTTCTGTGTGCGCCGACCCGAGGAATATGCAGATATATTGATGCTTGACATCTTTGTGGCAACGTATATATATATATATTTCATTCGTTACGTATGCTCGCCGGTGCCTGCTCAGCGCATCATCCTCCCTACACCGCTTGTTACCTGTTTCGGCTGTGGCGCAGCACTTTGGGTGGGCATGTGATCTTCGATGATTCACAACTTCCCCCCCCTTCCTCTCATTCTCCTGCACATACCCACTTCTTTAGCGTTGCTTTGGTCTTCTACCGAGCTATTTCCTTTATTTTCTTTCGTAGCTTTGGTTGCTCTGCAGCGGGAAATGATGCTTGCTGACGCACTGAATACATCCCCACCTCCTGCCTCGTCGTTCTCTTATTTCTGTCTATGTTGTTCCAGCTTCGGGGAGCGGATGTGGAAGAGGAGGAGAAGCCACGTCGGATTCGTTGTGTCCGCACAACGCCGTCTTAGGGCCTCTTCTGCGAGAAACGACAGACATCCCTGCATACTTTGGCATTCCCTTCGCTCTTGTTTTCGTTATGGCGTGAGTCAAATGAAAAAAATCGTCAGCAATACTTTTCAGCTGTAAAGCACGTGAGAGAGACAGAAAGGCCTGGAGTGCGAACGTGCGCTATGCGCACCAAAGCACACCCACGCACACGCGCATTTTATCTGTCTGTGGAAAGGAAGCTCCTTCTTAGAAGAAAACACGATCGTATCTTCGAGGAGCCATCCAGCATTTCTACGTGCAGCCTACGAGCTCTTCGACTCCGCGTGCAAGTTGCTTCCCTTGCAGCGGTTTGCGGACGCTAAGCAGAGGCCAGTTTTGGCCAGTGATCTTGCTGGAGAAAACGTGCGCCGACCGGGCTGTGGCTTTGTTCTTTGAGTGCCTTTGCGAGGGGTGAGGGCAGCGGCGTGATGTGAACGCCAGCACTGGAACGGTGGCTTCTCTCTTCACCACTCCTCCTTCCCGTGTATCAAATCACTTCACCTTTCGTTTCCACGGCGAGTCGTATCCTCCTCCTCCCTCTCCCTTTGTCACCCCGCATCTTGGAACGTTTTCGTGTACGGCCTCACCTTTCGGCGTTTTGGTTCACAGGGGACTTCAGTTCTATCATGACCACCCCCTCTCGTTTTCGTCCCACCGCGGATTTTACATGGAGCTCCTTCCTTGCACAACAAAAGTTTTGAGACGTCCTCTTCCTCCATAGAGCGCCGCAGCGCCCACCTTCTTACGTTGGTATTCTGGCAAAGGCGCAAATCCACATAGAGGGCATTCATAGAGATCCATACGTGCATCCACTGATCTACGAAGCCACACACCTACGCACACCGTACTGCGCGTTTGTTGGAATAGAGCCCCTTCCCAACACTTTACACTTTAAGGAAGCGAGACACACGCAGCGCACAGCCTGGAGCATCAGCAGCACATCTTTTCACATTTTCTTTAGTCGGGCGAATTTGTCTTCTGCTCCTCTCCAACTCTCTCTTCCCCCCAATTCTCTCCTCCCCCTCTTCTTTTCATTTCCCTTTCATGGAGTAGGGTGTCGTCTGATTTGACAACAATCGAGTGTGCGGCGCATGGTGAAAGGGGACCGTCCGTATCGGGCCGTTGAGAGTTTCCCTGGGAAGGGACCAGACTGACCTCTTCCCCTCTTTACCCGGAGAGGGAAGAGGAACTCGTTCTCTCGCTGTCGGGGAGCGCTGCTCTCACGAAGGAGTGAGACGTTCCTCTCCGCTTGGCGATGCCACTCTCCTCCTCCTCCTCCTCCCAGGAATCCGCATTCTACGAGGTGAAAGTCTCTTATGGGACGGAGGAAGAGGAGCACAACAGCAGCAGCAGCAGCAGCAGCAGCAGCACTCCCCGGTCTGATGTGATACCGCTGCATCCCTCCGGCTCTTCTTGTCTTGCCGAGACGCAGCGCCCACTCCAGCAATGGCCTGCACTTCCTCCTCCCCCGCTCGTTGCGCGGGTTCTGGCCCCCGATTTTCCACCGCAGGCCCATCTGTTCGGGTCGGCGTCCCCCACAGGAAGCTTCTCTTCTGGTGGTAATGATGCTGCTGCTGCTGCATCATATCCAACAGCTGCCGGTCCTTGCTTCCCTCGGCTACCGGAAGTGCCGCCCCCTGGCATGGTCCGATCGAAAACTAGTTCGAGTAAGATCTCTGAATCGACGGCGGTGGCGGTGGATGCGTCTCCCCGACAGGGGGAGTATGCTCCCTTGCTCAACCCAGCTCATTCGTCCGTACCGGGTTCCGCTTTAGGGGGCGTCGAGGAAGGCGCTGGTGCCACTGGTGCGAAGGGAAGGCCTCCGACGGACTTTTTCGATGCCGCACGGACACTGGTGGCCTCTTCTCAGGTAATGCCGCCTGAAGGGACGCCGATATCCCTTCAGACGCTTCCCGCCTCAACTACGACTACATCCGCGATAGAGACCGGCGGAGGCTCTTTGGCGGCATCGCCGAAAGTAAATCTGCAAAAATCTACAGAGGCCTTATCGCTGCCTGCTGCACACGGTGGCACCACCGTGCTCACGCCGAGGGCAACAGAAGTAGCGGAGCAGCAGCGAGGTGCAGTCCACACTCTCACGACGGTGCTTCCTCCCCTCTCATTACCAGATACGGCAACTCCACGCGAGGATCGAGATCCTGGCAGCCCGGAGCCGCCGTATTCTTCTGGTGGCCGAATAGATGAGCCCGCCCAAGCTCCGACTTGTAGCGGCCCTTCGTCTGAGCTCCTGCCTGTGAAAAGCAGCCAGCGCCGCCATCTGCGTCGGAAGCGCAGCGCACTTGAAGTGGATCGGCAAGACTTGTTTTCTACACTTCACTCACAGCCCAGCGTCTTTCCTCACGTTGTCAGGGCGTCCTCTTCTCGATCTCGAAGCAGCAGCCGTTCCAGTGCTGATGACGCCGACAGTGAGATTTTCGTTGGGCGAACAAGGCGTCCTGGGGTCCCACTGAAGGACAGATACAAAAAACGTCATGGCGACACATCCATTCCTGAGGCGGCGAGGAACACGGAACTGAATTCCGAGGCAAGACTCCCGTCAGCGCCGTTGTCCTCGGCTGCACCACACGTACCTAACGGGTGGAAAGCACCGTTTGCCTCTACACCTCATGGAAAGGCCTCTTCCTCCTCTCAGAGCACCAATGCTCTTACATCGGACGGCAGTGACCAGCTAGGACCCAAACTAGGCCATCACAAGCATAATTTCGTGGACAAGAGGGGAAATCCGGTTACCAAAGGCCTCCCGAAGAGTTACCATCCGGATTCCTCAGCGGCCGTAGATGCGGTGATGTCAAGTACCTCTTCCTGCCCATCAACCGACACCAGCACTCAGCTTGTTTTCACCAGTCCAGCGGCACAGTTCTACACCAGATGTAAGCAAGAGAATGAGCGGGAAGGTTCTAAAGGGCGAAAGGCCCATAGCCTGACACGAGCAGCACTCATGGCCAGTGCTTCGTCGCGCGCGGCGCCGAGAGAAGAAAACACTGGAGCGGCTCGCACATCCAATATATACCATTCGGAAGGCCCTCTACTCGGAGCGGAGCGCACGGTGCGCTTCCGCTCCGCTGGGGCCTCCAACGAGGAAGTTCGACCGTCTTCACAGCAGCGGCTCGCCGGTGCTAGCGGTTCAAGTCACCGGACCGGCAATGTAGACTCTAGCCATTCGTCGCTGATCGCTGCAAGCGCTGCGTGCCGCCTGGAGGGAACCGTGGTGAAGCTGAGAATTCGTGGAATGAGTCCGCTGCATGCGGACGTCAGCGTGGTCCATCCGTTTGTACGTGCCTGGGTTGTGAGTTGTGTGTCTGGCCGAAGTTTGGTGGAGGCTGCCGCGTCTGTGCCCTGCGCTGTCACACAGCCCTTCGACCTCCGCGCTCATAAAAGTAGAGCTCCGTGGTGGGATGCGGAGGTTGCCCTCCGACTCGCTCCAGAGAAACTGCGCGCGGTCGCTAGCGATGCGATGCTTCTGCTAGAGGTGCTGGACTTCGGCAATGAAACGATTCAAGGTTTCCCTCTTTACCGGAGAGGGCTTTACCCCATATGCTGGGGGTTTCTAATGCTACACGACTGCGTCGGCCACTCAAACCTGTTCGCGGCTGAGAACCTTCACATACAACTCTACCGGTTCCCATCTCGCACTCCTTGGTACCTCGCACTCCTGACGTCCCTGTTGCCACTTTCATGGTCGGTCGCGGCGGCTCGCCTGCGCCCTGCTGATGTGCGCCGGGCCTGCGGATACGGTGGGGCACACGTTTCTCTCGGTGATGGCGGTGGAGATGACGAAGCCGGCTCCATCGCCAACGATGTTCCCCCCATTTATACGATTTTTGCCAACGCTGGAAACCGAAAGATCCCCTATGAGGGGTGTCTTGTCCTCAGCGTGCAGCAGGCTGGCAGTGACAATGAAGCCCTGCCCCAAGTGACCAACATGCTGCCCTACGAAGAATACTTGTTAGCGACGCTGGTTGCGGGTGGAGGCAGCACCGCGATGCCCCGCTCGTCACGTGAGACTTTTGCGCTGGAAAGCGGCAGCTATGATCCAGATGATCTGGGTGGCACTTACAGGGGGCCCCGCGGGGCTGCTGTTCCTCCGAGTCCCTGGAATCTTGCTTCTGCCGCAACAACAGGAGCTTACTACCGTATGGATGGAGAGCGGTCTTTGCTGCCCCATGAAATTCTTCAACGGGCAGCGGTGCTTGGCGCTGTCACCAGTGTCACCTTTACTCACAATGGATCCCTCCTGGCTTTTGGTATCTGCCGCCATCTTCAGCACATAATTGAACTTCGAAGTCCGTTGCTGCCCACCATACCTGTCGTCGCCACTCTCGTGGGGCACACTGGCCATATCCACCGCCTCGTCTTTCAGAAAGAGGACCGCTACCTTCTTTCTTGCTCCTCTGATGGAACAGTGCGCGTCTGGCAGCAGAACTCGCCTGCTGCCATCTTCGCGGCGGAGTCTTGTTGTGGAAGTGATAGCGTTGAGTGTGTGTGCACGTTACCGCATGGATTTCCCGTGTACGCAGCGATATTCCATCAAGGAAAAATTGTGACAGGTGGTTTCAACGATCAGTTGTATGTCTGGGATTACGAGCGTAGCTTCCCCGAAGAGCTGCTGTCGACGACAACGACGGAGGATACCACGCTGCGCCTCACGGCCACCTTCACCCCCGAGATCCAAACAACGGTGCTGTCGCATGACTCCTCTCGCACCCCACGCGCACTGCTAGGCGAACTGGTGTACCGCGTGGATGCCGCTGGTGCTCTGGCGGAGGAAGCGGAATCGACTGTCACGCTGAGCCTCGCTTCCAACGAGCGCAGCAATCGCGTATGGTCGGTGCATGGAAGGGGATTTGTGGTGTGCTGGCGGGCCATTTTAAGCGTAGAGGAAGGAAGAAAAGGTGGAGAGAGCGCGAGCTGCCACTGGCAAATGTCCTTGCGGCACCGGGCAGATTGCGACGGCGCCACGGAGGTGCAAGTCAAGGGCACGTACGCTATAGTAACCTGCAGTAGCGCACCGCTTGTGTTTGTCTTCGATGCGACCACGTGCGAGCAGCTGCGGGTGGTCAACATACACTCGTCGCCTGCTGCACCGATCTACTTGCTACCCGACGGGGAGTCATTCGTCACGAGCATCGGTGATGCTGGTAAACTTCTGGCTTGGGATTGCTTTGATGGAGGGTTATGCACCCCCACCTCGGGCTACAGCAAAACTGCACCGCTGTTCAGTATTGCACGAATGGCGTGGGCCGAGTCACTGCAACTTGCCGTCTTCGTGAGCCGATTCCCTTGCCCTGAGGCCGAGGTGATGCGCTACGAGCAAGCGGCAGAGACGCCTGTTGCTGGGCAGAGCAGTACAGGGTTCTGGTATAGGCAGCAGGAACAGCAGTCTCATTTTTTGTCTGTCCCATCGGAGCTCACCCTGGTTACGGTGGCGGGCACATTGCGCCGCAAGGGTACGGTGATTCTCACAACGGACCGTCATGCTTCTGATGCATTTGTAAGCATGTTTGGCGGTGAGTTACAACCCAAGCGCAAAGCTACATACATCGCGGAGCGCGAGAAAGCTGTCCGCGAGCGCAGGGCGGAGAGAGATACTAGAAAGGAGCGACTGCACGAGAACTCTCTAGCGCCGGCATCCGCAGCTGTCTTCGCAGGGTCCGCTGCCACTGGCATTCCTTACGATGCAACAGAGAAAGGTGCGCGGGTTAACGCAATCATCAACTTTTGGCGTGGACTCGTTGGCCAACATCGTCACACGGAGGCGGATCTGGGGTCGCCAATCAGCATTCCGTCAGGTTCGCCGACACAAAGTGGAGAGCAGCGTGCTATGCAGTACGCAGAGATGGACAACGATGAGATTTGAGCATTTCTCTGCACCAACTGGAACTGCTCCTTAACCGCACGGACGATTTTTGCAGCTCCGAAGAAAATAGACTCCATCCATAGATCTGTATAACGGTAGAAAAGAAAGAAGCGAATGATGTGAAACCGTTGAATGGACTTTGAGGAAACTTCGGCAATTCTGCGGGAATGGAGTAGGGTTATGGATCCTTTTCATTCGAATTTCTACGCGACATTCTCCTCCCATCGTTCTTGGTACGCACTTCTTGAGGCGTTCTTTTCTGTTCTACTTTCGTTTCAATGATGCACGCTCACTTTCATTATCTTTTCAGAAGGGTCGATGGGATGTGAAGAGACGCGGTTTTTGTCTCTGTGAGTCATATAAGAGGATCGGGTTATGATTGTGGTGCTTCGTCGTCGCTTCCGCTACGCAGAGGTCTTCTGCCTTGATGGGTACGGTAATCTTGTGGGTGCTGCGGTTGCTAACCGTAGCATCGCAAGCTGAACTTTGAGATTTTCTGGATCTCTTCACGATGGCAGCTTTTCTTTTCCTTTTTTTTTTGATCAAGGGGCTTCCGCTCTCTCTCCCGTTGGAATTGAGCCCTTCTCTCCCGTTTCCCTTTGATTTCTTACTCCAGCGATCTGATCTTGTCGTTCTGGCGTCAGTAAAAACTCCCAGGCAGCACCTCCCTCTTGCTCCCGCGTCCCATTGCATCAAATGTCCGTAGGTATGTGTGTGATGTGGAACTACCCGCTGCCAGGCGTACCGATCGTCTTTTCGTCTCATTCCGTGACTTCGGCTTCGCGGTAATTATGGGGATACTGTTAGCTTGACGGAGGGAGGCTAAGAAGGCGCCGAGCGGAAAAGGCAAAGAGAGGCTCTTGAACTTTACGTGTCGATCGTTCTGAATCGCACCCTCACGGAAGATGTCCCCAGTGGCATCCAAGGTCATGTAACCTGTCGTGTGAGGGCACCGCTCCACCGGTTGCTGCGTTCCTCCATCATGGGCTTTCCACACGTTCTCCTGGTCACACACACACACACACTCTACTACTCCCCACTGCTTTCTCCTGCTCCACTTTGTTTCACTCCCTTTCTTCGCGCTTCATGTCGCTCACCCGAATACCTACATAACTCTACTATGATTCGGTGCAGTTCCCCTCCATTTTTTTTTACGAGACTGCCGTTGCGCCTCTTACAATCTGCATCACATCCTCTTCCACCTTCGTGCTTTCCCCTCCCATCCTGCGTTCCCACCGATGTCTCTTGCGTTCGATGAATACGGCCGCCCCTTCCTGTTGGTAAGGGAGCAGCAGCAGAAGGAGCGTGTCAGTGGCCTCGAGGCGCAAAAAGTGAACATCCTCGCTGCTCTCGGCGTGGCAAATGTTCTCAAGTCGAGCCTCGGCCCACGCGGCATGGACAAGATCCTGACCACCCCCGATAACGAGGTGGTGGTCACGAACGACGGTGCTACAATATTAGATTTGATGGATATCGATAACGAGATCGGCCAGCTCATGGTGGAACTCAGCAAGTCGCAGGACTCCGAGATCGGTGACGGTACCACAGGTGTTGTCTGCTTCGCCGGCGCCTTATTGGAGCAAGCTTTATCGCTACTCGACAAGGGAATCCACACCTCTCGTATTTCTGAGGGCTTCGAGAAAGCTTGCGAAATCGCCTGCAAACGACTGGAGCAGGTTGCTGATACCATCTCGCTTAAGGAGAACAACTTTCTTCTCCAAACCGCCCGCTCTACCCTGAATTCCAAGGTGGTAAACCGCGACCGTGATCGTCTTGCACAAATTTGTGTCGATGCCGTTCTCGCAGTTGCTGATATGGAGCGGCAGGATGTTAACATGGACCTCATCAAGGTGGAGGGCAAGGTCGGTGGTCGTCTGGAGGAAACGTGTCTGGTGAACGGCATCGTGCTCGACAAGGACTTCTCACACCCACAGATGCCCAAGCAGCTGACGAATCCAAAGATGGCCATCCTTACGTGCGCCTTTGAGCCACCGAAGCCGAAGACCAAGCATACGCTTCAGATTGATAGCGCTGAGCACATGCGGCAGCTGCATGAGCAGGAGCAGGGCTACTTCCGCTCTCAGGTCCAGCGGTGCAAGGACGTTGGTGCAGATCTCGTGATCTGTCAGTGGGGCTTCGACGACGAAGCCAACTACCTGCTGTACTCGAAAGGGTTGCCTGCCGTTCGCTGGGTGGGAGGAGTCGAACTCGAGATGATCGCCATCGCCACGGCTGGGCGAATCGTTCCGCGCTTCGAAGATTTGACGGCGGACAAGTTGGGGACGTGCGGCCATATTCGTGAGGTCGGCTTCGGCACCACCAAAGATCGCATGATCTTCATTGAGAACTGCCCCAATAGCAAGGCGGTTACCGTGTTCATCCGTGGCAGTAACAAGATGATGATTGAGGAGGCGAAGCGCTCGCTGCACGATGCCATTTGTATGGTTCGCAACCTTATTCGCGATAATCGTGTCGTCTACGGTGGTGGTTCAGCCGAGCTGGCAGCATCGTCCGCAGTGCTCGCACACGCTGATGCGGTTTCCACTGTTGACCAGTACGCCATTCGCGCCTTCGCCGACGCCCTTGAGGCGATCCCTATCAACCTTGCCTTGAACAGCGGTCTCGATCCTATTCGCGCTCTCTCCGATGCTCGCAAGGCGCAGGTGGAGGACAAGAACCCCTACGCTGGTATCGACTGTATGGACCGCGGCACGATTAATATGAAGGAACAACAGGTGTTCGAGACGCTGAGCGGCAAGTGTTCACAGTTGCGGTTGGCGACGCAGGTGGTGAAAATGATTCTTAAGGTAGACGACGTTATTGTTACGAAGCCGGAGGAAGGCCAGCAACAGTAACGCCAAGAGGTTTTCCACAGCACTCCACAAAGGACTGTGGAGAATGCGGTGATTCCCCCAGAGTGCGGCCACAATGCCTGACATGGGAATGCGCTAGACGCACATCTGGTGTCACCGCAGGAGGGCGTCGCCTTTGAAAATGCTGAATTTTTGTTCGTTACTCTTTTCGGTGATTCGGCGTTCCTGGAAGAGAACAGAAAAGCGCACAGTGCGGTGACTGTCTCGACTGGCGAGGAGCACCGCATTGGTGGCCGGTTGAGAAAAGCCGCATGAAGCCTTCGGATGCTGTTGGTGCACGGATTTAACTTGCCCGCCTGCGGGGATGCAGATCACCACCATACGAGGTACTTGGTAAACTCTGTCGGAGATCCCAAAAGGTTACGCCCTTGTTATCTTCGGTGCACTACTGCGAATAGGTCGGTGCCTTTTATTTCTGCTGGGTGTCATTCTGGAGAAAGACGATGCTCTTTCGTTTGGCTTCATGGCCATGAAGGGTTGCAAAGGTAATGGCACGAATATGCGGAATGCTTCGATTGGGCTGTGCTCGGTCTTCAGCTGTTTCCGATGTTTTTCTGGGAGTAAAGGTGTAGCAGTGCTCATATGTATGGATGGGGAACGCGGCCTCTTTCTTCCTCTCTCCCCCTCGGAAAAAATAAAGTGTGACGCCAGAGAGGGGGTGGGGACGGCACGCGGGCAAGACAAGACAAAAGAAATGAGCCCGGTAGACTACAGAAGTAGAAAAAACGGTGGGTACATTATGCAGGTACGTGCGTTGATCTTCTGAATCTTTTCCTCAAAGTCAGCCACGGTCTCTTCAAGCTGCGCGCCACCTCCATTAAGAGGGTGTGCTGTTCTTCCTGCCCCTCTCCCAAGGTCACCTGTGCTCATTGTGTCTTGTTTGTTTGTGTTCTCTGGACCTCGATATTTCTCTTTCCCGTCCAGTGACCGTCCCCGTCGCGTATCTTCCTATTGTTGTTGTTGGAGTTGTACATATGTTTGTATATATATATTATATTTTAAAGGGATAGATGGAGTCTCCATCGTGTGCCACACTGGATAACGATGTCTCTGTTTTGTATCAATCTGTGCTTCAGCAGGTTCGGGAGGCGAAGGAAGTGGACGAGCAAGTCGCGCGGAATGCCGCCGCTTCGCCTCCTCTTTTCTGCCTCTCCCTTTCTCCCCTCATTTCCTCTCCTGCATCAATGCGCCCCCTGTTCTCTCTCTCGTGCATCTCGCAGCTGGAGAGGATAGGGAAAGCGAAACGAGAGGTAACAGAGAAGGCCGAGGGTGAAGAGGGGAGGAGCTTTTTGTAATGGAGACTGTAGAGGGCGAAGGGTGCTCGTAGAATGGGCATACAGCACTAGCGTAAATAAGTCGTGGGATGTAAGATCGCTGCGGTTCGTCGAAAATCAAATGCACGGAAAAGACTTCCCTTCTCAATTTTTCTTTATCTTCTCCGCCACTTTTTCTTCTGGAGAGGCTGGGCGGAGGATACCGACACACCGATCACGTCGTGCCACCGTTGAGGAGGCGCTCTCTCAGAGCAGTCTTCCACGACACCCGTAAACTAATTTTTTTTTTTGAGGAAAGTGCCCGTGAAGCTGCAATGTCGCAATTCACGGTAGCTGCAAAGCACATGAAACGCCTAGAGGCGAGTTGGAGGAGTCGACGGTGGGCCTTCGAAGAGGCAGAAGGTGGTATCCTCCACTGGTTTGTAAATGGTGTGGCTGCGGCCAGATCCACTGCTTACCGTCGTGTGCGTATTGTATGTTGCTCCCCTTGTTCTCCTTCGGATGTTAACCTCTACTAACTGCACTTCCTTCTCTTTATTTTGTCAAGGGCTGGGTGTGCTGCCTTCCCTCCCGAACACCAAACTTTTCTATCGGCTCGGCTTCTGGTGCGCAGGGAAAAACCACTGTGGGTATTTTCTTTGCAGCACCGCTAAGCGTTCGTATACGGGACAGTACTATTCGAATCACGCTGTCGGTAGCTAAGCGAAAAGGGAGAACACAGCTGTCACGGAAGCGCATGAGTAACAGACGCTTCCCCCCGCCTCCTCCCTTCTTCTCAGCAGACAGATCCACACATCGCTGTCTGTGTACACATCTCTCATTCTTTCTTCATCGTAACCAGTCCCTTAAGCCCTGCCTATCATCTGTCTCGCGCGGGCGCTTCTACTCTCTCTCTATAAATATATATATATATATATATATATATACATGCCTTCTTGTGCTTTCTTGGGTGCCTCCCCTCCTCCTCTCAGACAGCGCGTTGACCTTCCCGAATAGACACGGCTTTCACATTGTTCCCCATTTTGTGGTGCGTGCGAGGGTTGGGTTGGGCTGGCGTCTTCCTCCGTTGCGGCTTCACGATGAGCACGGGCGGAAAAAGTGGTGGGGTGCCAGCGCTGGTGCCGCCTTTGAATTTCGCTATGGTGGAGGGGGGCATCTACCGTAGCGCGTACCCGACCGAATCGAACGTGATGTATCTCCGTCGCATTGGTATCACCCACGTGGTGCTGCTCTCGATTGAGCAGCTGCCCGGGCCTGTAAGGCGCTTGCTGGGGTCAGAGGTTACAGGAAAAGCTTCGAGCGGCTGCTTAACTCGGGGGCCTATCCGAATCGTGGAGTTCATGAGTATGCAGTCGTGGCGTGTAGACGGCGGAAATGACGGGGATGATTTTAGCAGTCGTGATGTAGTGCGCGCACTTGACGTTGCTGTCGATCGACGATGGCACCCCGTTCTCTTCGCGTGCCCGCTCGGCGAGCTGCAAACGAGCTTAGTAGTGGGCTGCATGCGTCGCTACCAGCATTGGGCGCTCGCATCGATCTTTAGTGAATGCGAGCTCTTTTCAAGTGTGTGTCGCAACGTACGCGACTCCATTCTTTCCTTCATTCAGCAATGGGACCCGGCAACACACCCGATCAGCGCTGTTGATATTCAGCATCGAAACCGGGAACGAAGAAAACATGCGCGGGACTACGCACACCAGGCGCAGCGCCGGCTTCGTAGCAGTATATCTTTGCGTTCCTCCAAAGGTGCAGTGACGAGCTCTGATCCCGACGGAGATGGCGACTACAACGAAAACGGTGAGACTGGAGTTGCCACAGCTGGTCACTCCGACGATGCTCAGGGAAAGTCAGAGGAAGATAGGCGGGATGATAACTCGCTTCCACCGCTGGCTGAGCTCGCTTCCTCCGAGGCTGGGTTGCGACCCTCTGGTGGAGAAATTTTTGAGGAATCCAAGCCGGACTCTGCTCTCTTTTCTTCTAGTGGTCAACGCCCGTCGGCGGCCGTGCGGCATCCCTCATCACGGCTCGGAGGCCCGCAAGATTCACTAAGCGGATCACTAGGGGATGAAATAGAAGATCTTTCTCCCTATGCGCAGCAGATTTTGGAGGGAAGAAAGGTAGGGATAGAGTGGGCGGAGTGGTATCTGGATTCTCTCCGCATCGGTGATGATCTTCTCTCGCGCGCATACCTGCCACCTTCGGCACACAGCGCTGAGAAAGACGGATGGGCTGGCGACACCGCTTTACCACCACCCCATGCCCTTTACGCAAACGTCCGCAACCCACCAGCAATTGATGCGCGCTCTGTCTTCACAAAAGAGTCGATCGTGGAGGAAGACGATGATTGAATATTGTCTTTCGTAGCGTTGAGAGGGTGGGGACTTCTGTTGGCGTGTTTATACGTTGGCCTTCCCTCCGTTGCCAGTAGCCGAGCAGCGGGATTTCGCAGCGACGGACCTCCTCGTGCGCCGCCGCGGCGAATGTGGTGGTGAAGATTCCTCAATCTCGAACCCGAGGACTAACGGGTGAGATTCTGGAGGACATGGGCGATAAGCGGAGGTCCATTTTGGATAGAAGTGATGAACCGCTTTAAAAAAAATTAGTTTCCCACTGCTGACATGTACGCTTCGCTTGTTTGACGTCCAAGGGCGACGCTCCCTGCCCAAGTGAACACACGACGGGAAAGGTACTGGACTGATGTCTCCCATCACGCATCGTCATTATACACGTACCTTTACTTCGCAAAGAAAGAAATTAAACTGACCTTTGGACTCCCGTGCCTTCTCAGCGCAAGGAATCTTGCTGCGGCCAATCCGCTAAAGCATGCTATCCACACATATACGTATGAAGGGGGACTTTTGATAATCTCCGATTAATAGCCGTTGATCGTGCTCTGTGTGAGGAACTATTTGGGGGTTTTCTCTCTCTTTCGCCGGCTTAGCGGCACGGATGCGGGATCATAGGTTCTGTTCAGCTGATGAGTTACATGACGCTGTTGCGCCTTCCCCGCCTTTCACCGACTTCGCTGACTTTTCTCTTCTCCTCTACCCTTCTCGTCATTCACTTCGTATGCTACAACCTCTATCGAGGCTTGTCTGCGGTGCCGTACTGCCCCATCCTCCTTACACGACTGGGAAAGAAACCGTTGCCTCGCTCATCGCGACCCCGCCGGTTTATACACCATAGACTTCCAGCGTGTCGGCGAGACAGTCGTCCTACGACGCGTTCCAAGTTTGAGGCGCATAACTGACGCTTGCGTTCGTGGACATACAGGCACATTCTCTTATGTAGTTCTACGAGTGGGGCACGCCACTTCGATCTCACTGCACGTCAAGGTGTGTTCATGGTGCAGCTCCTTTGCCTCGGCTGTGTGCGTGCACGAGCTTTTCATTCTGTTTTTCTCTCGGCACGTGCGGTAGCACGGACACTACAAGCACGGGCCTCTGCCATCCCGCCGGCGAGAGAGGTTCAACTCCATACTGTTCCTCCTTTGTAAGGACGCTTGTGGGCAGTGGTGGACGACCTCTGATTCTTCGTTTTCACTTGCCCACTGGGGCACCAACGCACAGAGGAGGGCTTGACCATATATATATACATTGAAAACATCTCACACTTCTGCCCTTCTCTCTCAGACAACAGCTGTTTCGTCGAACGCTCCGAGCACTTCTGCTTTTCGTTTTCGTTCTCGGAGAGGCTGGAGGGAGGGAGGGCGCGCAGGGTGCGGTGTGAAGGGATCCTCTGGAACATTTTTTGTCACTTTTGCGGCCATGCGCGCCAAACGACCCTTACGAGAATCGGGCCCATGCTTCGCACTCGTGGGCCTTATGGACCACGCAGCTCCGGAGGTACAAGTGCAACAGCAGAACGCGCAGGAGCTTAATAAGTTCTTCATCGATGTCGATGACAGTACTGTTTCTCCCATGATTACCACTGATCCTAGTTTTCATACGGATGATCGGAATGGCGAGTCTATTCGGCGCGTCTCCGTCGAACGGGCAGAGGTGGAATTGAATACCCGAGGTAACCGAGTCAAGGAGAATGGGGGGAAACCAGGCAGTGACGGTACCGCTGCTGGTGGACCGTGTTCGTCTACCAGTCCCGGGGCGACTGAGGCTAAGTTCATTCACGTGAACAACACAAACATCTTCGTACTCATTGACGGCATCTCGATGTTCGTCGAGGGGAAGAGCACCTTCACAGGCACGGAGGATGCCCGACTGCTCACAGAACGGCTGCGCCAAAAAAAGCTGGCTCGCTCAGTAGATACTGTGCAAGAAGCCATTCTAAATATTGAGATGTCTCCAGACGGTTTCGTGCGCGAAGGGGTGCCCATCGCTCCCGAGGCAGCTGCCAAATTACCCACTCTGACGCCAGCAACTTATCAGCATTCATCAGCAATGCCTGCAGCACCGGCGCACCCGCTCATTGAGAATTCGGGGAGTGTAGGGTGCCCCCGGCTCTTCAGGACTCCCTCCTCGCGGATGGAAGGGTCGTGGGAATCGCTCTTCGCTCATGCGACAAAGCCGGTGGGTTCGCCCTTATTTCGCAGTTTCAGAGCGACAGACCTGATAGAGAGATGCAGAGGTATTGGTGACGCTTCGAATGCTCTGGGCTCTTCAGGGCATCTTAACGGCTGTGCGGGGAGGGCGACGACGACATTGTCCTGCGGAGTTGGAGCCTCGCCATTGGAAGGGTTGGCCTCGCCTACCGGGAATGGCTGCTCGAGTCCCTGTTTAAACGGCATGGGCCGCTTTCCAAATTCGATGAGTACGCCTAGTCTTCTGCATTTTGACAGTTCTTCGTCGCTCGTGTCACTGGCTTCGGGGGCGGGGCATCCGCTCCCCGGTCACGGCCATCGTGGTGGTGCTGCGCGGCGGCCGAAACCGATCTCCGTCGAGGAGATCGGACACAGCAACCGCTCGCTCGATATGGAGGAGGTAGTTGTGGAGGAGATGATCGGCAAGGGCACCCAGGGCACCGTCTTCCGTGTGCGTCTGGATGGCAAAGTCTACGCGCTGAAGTGCATGAACATTGACGAAGCGATGAATGCCACCAACGTGGTGGAGCGGCAAGGGCGAAAAAAGGGTCTCGTCAAGGAGCTTACAATGATTACGTTGCAGCGTTCCCGGCCGCCGCCTTCTTACCTCATGCTCATGTTCAACGCAGTGGCCTCACTGGATGCGGAGCCGAAGCAACTCAGCATTCTTATGGAGCTGATGTCTTCCACAGTAGAAAACATCCAGCAGATGATCTCGCGCATACCCACTGAGGAGCTCATGCGCATCACCCAGTCTACATTCCGAAAGTACATTTCGGGTGATTCTTCAGCGAAGCAGGCCATGAAGGAACTATGCAAACAGCAGCATCTCTACGGCTCGACACGGCACGCTCTGGGACGCAACACTTACAACGAGCCTGCAGTGTGGGAGAGAAATGCCACGCCCGAGACACCGATGCCGGAGGTGCTACTTTCCATGTTGGCGAGCGACGTGCTGATGGGGCTAGAGGAGCTGCACCGTGATTACTCGATCATTCACTGCGATGTTAAACCAGCGAACGTGTTGCTTTGCTATGATCAACAGAAGTTCAAGTTGGCAGACTTTGGCTGCGGTTGTGTGATGGAGGACCGGGAGCATGTGGAGCGGAGAGGGATTGATCTAGGCTCGATGCTGTACAAGGCGCCAGAGCGGTTCGCGGCGAACATGCCAAACCGTCTCCCTGAAATAGGCGCGGGTGACGGCAGTGAACCCGAGGAAGCCGTCGTGGAATTCACTAGCAAAGCTGATGTTTGGTCATTGGGGATTATGCTTCTCGAGCTGGCAGCGGGCGTGCACCCATGTGACCACTTCAAGTCGGACTTCTGGAACTACGGCAACCTCCTGAAGCTGTCCAAAATGCGTAAACCACTTTCCTGGTCAGAGCCTTTCTACGACTTCATTCTCCGCTCCGTCTGTGTGGATGTCGAACGACGATGGTCGGTGCAGCAGCTCCTGAAGCATCCGTTCGTACTGAAGTTCCAGCACGTGCCACGCGAAAAACTCAAGCAGTTCGTGCAGCGCCTTGAGGTGGACAGCAGGACCTTCCACAAACGTCAACAGAGCGCGTTACTCAAAGAGCAGATTCTGCTCAGCACGACGCGGCGACACAAAGATACGTATCAGCTTCAGAGCAAGAAAAAATGGGCGACCTATACGGCGTATCTCAAGCGGGGTCCACCAACCGAAGACCAGGCAATGTTCCCTGAGCTGCGTTACATAGGAAGCTGAATGGGCTGAAGCTGTTCGCATACATCCGTGCATATATATATATATATATATATGTATATTTCTGCGAGTTTTTTTAGGTGTTGAGGGTTTGAGGAGGGTATCGAAGATCTAATTAGCGGGTTTCGTGACGAGTTGAATCGATGTCGATGTCGAAGTTTCTTGCCTTCGGTGCCGCTATCGAGAAAGGAGAGATGAAAGCGGAGGAATTTCGGTGTCGTCGAGCGCGTGCCTTGGTTTCGAGCATCCTCACCTCAGTCCTCTCGGGTCCCATGAGCGTCGGTGGCGACACGCTTTAACGTGCGCATCGAACGCCCTTCTCGAAGCGGTTGGGGGATAACGACGAGAGCGGTGTAGAGGATGTATTACGGCTGACTCGTCTGCTTGTGCTGAGAATCCGCCTAACAATCGCTCCCTA
Organism: Borovskyia barvae; assembly: GCA_030849085.1. Lineage (NCBI taxonomy): Eukaryota > Euglenozoa > Kinetoplastea > Trypanosomatida > Trypanosomatidae > Borovskyia > Borovskyia barvae. Next base: position 369,524 of record JASAOM010001130.1, on the reverse strand, counting down.
TTTCCCTCCCCCCTCTTGAACAGCGCAGAAACTTAAGAGGAGGCATCCATCGAAACATTCTTCTGAAAAAAGTATCATATTTTTTTTGGCTTAGTAATGGTAGAAGGCCCTGTTGCAACGAGAAGAAAGAAAGGTAGCGGCAGAGGGAAGCGTGAACGGGGGTGGAGCGGTCTGCTGTGAACGTGCTGGGGAGAGATGCCCTGCCTCGTGTGGCGCTTTTTCCCACTTTGGCTTCTTTATGCAGTCGACGCTCTCCTTCATCTGTTCGTGTGTGCCCCTCTCACATTTTTCGGCCTCGATGAGCAGCAGAGTACGACCACCTCTGTTTGACATCGCAACTACAAAAAGGTACGCTATATATATATATATGTGTGTGTATGTATTTATGTTACCTTCATGGTAACGCGAATTGGCTGTCGAAGCGATTCTATAAAGCTTACGACAGAAGTTGGAGGGTGAATGAGGGAAAGAAGGATGCACAATGGGTAGATGCCGAGAGACGCTAAGCTGTTCCACCGCTTCCGCGGTTTGTACTTTGAATACGCGTGCGCATCTATATGCAGCTGCTGGTGTACGTGACGTGTTGCCCTAGAAGGGACATGGGGGGGTGATGGTGTCTCTCAAAATCAAAGCTATTCATCAGCTGTGAAATGGTATCCCCGCCGTGAGCATCTGTATGATTCTTCGGTGACACCTGCATTATATATATTCATTCAAGATACACTTGCTCTGAACGCGCTCTTTATTGCGCATAGCCAAGCATGGCACTGGCTCGCTTTTCCTCTGATCTCAACCTTCTACTGCTTTTCCCTCTGGCCTCCTTCGCTTTCACTTCCCAATCCTATCCTTCTCTCGGTTTTCACTCTCTTTGCGACGGAAAGAGAAAGTCTCGCTTTTTTCGTGTTGAATCTCCTCTTGACTTTCTCTCATTTCACTGGGCGGTCTGTGAATGTGGGAAGGCTACTCTTATCTACTCGAGTAACTCTGAGCAGAGCGGAATGAATATAACTTGTTTCTCAGGTGGCTGCATTCTGATTGCCGTATCGCCACAGGAGCAATCGCAGAGAGTGCGACTACGGGAACGGGTTCGCCCCAGTAGTTAAGCGCATTCTCTCTTTCTCTGCGGGGAAGGGAAAAACGGCACCTCCCGTGAGCGCAGGAGGCTCTTTCGTACCAAAGTAACCGGCGGAGCGCCGATCATCGCCTCACGAGCAGGATGGAGAGGAAATCGGCAAAACCCATTATGGTGATCGGAACGAGCGCTAAGCATCGTCGTGAAATTGCTCACCGTCACTTCGGCGACGCTTACGATCTCATAGGTATCTCCCCTGACATAGATGAGAAACAGATCCGTCTTCCCGACCCACACGCGTTAACGAGGGCCATAGCGCATGCGAAAATGACTGCGCTGCTGTCGCGAGTCGCTGATGACGCGGCGCTGTTGAGCCAGATTCAATCACGTCCAGGTAGTGTTGCGTTGACGTTCGATCAAGTGGTCGACTTTCAGGGAGAGATTCGTGAAAAGCCCGACACAGCTGAAGAAGCTCGTTCATTCATCAAGTCCTACTCTAGAAATCATCTAGCGACGGTTATGACGACGGTACTGCATGCTTTCAGGGAAAGCGGCAAGGAGGTGTCCAGGACCAATACGACCATGACGTTTTATAACGAAATCCCTGATGACGCGGTCGAGCGGGTGATAGAGCGTGGCACATGCTTTTCCGCTGCCGGAGCGTTCGTAGTAGAAGACATTGACATGAAGCGCAGTGAAGTCAAAATAGACCCTGGAACCGAGGATGATGTGCGTGGTTTCTGCGCAGAATCCGTTCTCGAGCTCCTCAAAGAGGTTGGTAATGCATGATAGCGAGCGCGCCCTCGACGGAGCTACCCTCGATCAGGTATTCGATGGCCTGGAACAGCCTTTTCACTCTTTCGGTGTGTTTGTGTGTGTGTGTGTGTTTCTCACCGATCCTATCGGCACATCGTTTGCCCCGTTGCTCTCTTTCTTGTTCACCGAAGCATAAGAGCGAAGAGCCGCTGCCCCGCGTCCTTCTCGGTGGCAATACTTAACTATTCGGTACCACGTCTATCAATGCATGCTTTCGTGCCTATTACTGGCAGTAGCCGCGATGAGGGGCTGTGAGCTCTCTTTAGCATGCCGTGCGAAGCGGTGGAACTTGCAATGTCCTCTCAACGACGGGCCTCGAGGATTCTGAAGAGAAAAGCATGGACACGTGAGCCTCAGCTGTCTTCCTGCTTTCACTCTGCTAAAATTTATGTCTGATGCTCTTCACTTTCTTGCCGCTTCGATGCGTGTGCGCATTCTAACACCGATAAAAATCAGTAACCAATTTCGTTTTCTCCTCTCTTTCTCTCTCTTCTGTGTGTGTACCGGTGCTGTCACTCACCTCTTCCTATCCTTTCTGAAATGGCGACCGACGTAATGAAACCGTCACCTATTTAAACGCCACACTGCATGTACACGGCGCTTTTTTTCCCTTTTATCAAACCACTTTGGGTAAAGCTGAAGGCGGATGAGAATAAGGTCATGAACTCCTTTCTGCAAACCCTCCAACATGTAGTCGACCTTGGGCAAGAGGACCAAGAGATTGGGGGAGCGTCTAGAGATCTGCCAGTACAACACAGCTCGACGGACCCTGTGGTACTGAGAAGACACATCGACACTTTGCAGGTGAAGCTCCTGCGCCAGATACAATTGTACGAGGCCCTGAGGGCGGAAAGCACCTCCATCGAAAAGGAATTGACCCGAGTACGACTGCGTTTTGCCGCGTCTCGAGAGTTATGGATCACCACCAACGGGCACCTGGAACATTTTATTCAGACGCTGTTAGAGAACAAGGTGTTGGACCCTTCTGTGACTGGTCCTCTGCCCCCCACGTGCTCCGTCTCCTCCGGGTTAGCAGGACCCTTCCCGGGCCGTCCCGACTCTGATTTTTCGAGTACCACTGTAGATGCACTTTACGTCGCATCTTTGCAGGAGCAAATTCAGCGACTGAAAGAGATGGTAATGCGCAGTGGAGAGGAGCGTAGCCAGTTACGCTCAGTAAAGCTGTTTGATGAGGCGCAGCCGCTGCTTCAGCTGCGACGTTCGACGGAGGCAGGGCCAAACGACGAAGTGCGCGAGGCTTTGGAAAAATTAATCGCCTATTGGAATGAGGAAAGGGCAGGATACGAATCAGCGATAGAAAAACTAGAGAGTGGTGTTGCGAAAAGTTCGGAGCGGGTGCTGCTGCTGCGAAATTTCGTGCAACAGCAGCAGCAATGTATCGGTCAGAATGCACCAGCCGAGGAGGATACCTCCGTTCCTTCTCAGGAAGAGCTGAAGAGTTTGCGAGAAGAGCTCGAGCAATGGAGGCGTGGCGAACGGTACTTGACTGATGTTGGCTGCCGGAAAGTCGCGTCTACTGAATCCACGACCTTTGGGAAAACCGCAGCGAATAATAACCCCACAGCAAATCAATGTGGAACGGGTGGTGTAACTCCTTCTCCAGGAGCTGCTACTTTCGGTCCACCGACTCCCGACGGCATCTCAGGGGGAGCTAAGGTGCAGGCGGGAGCTCCGACTCCTGCATCGGGGCCTGAAAATTTCGCAGAAGAGTTGGAACGACTGCGACGCGACTGCAGTGCCCGAGACGAAGCTCTAGACGCGCTTTACCGTGACAATCGAGTACTTCAACAAGCTCTACTCCAGACCGAAGCGCATGCACGTGAGTGCGACACGGTGTGCGTTCAGTGTCAGGGGAAGCTGGAGGAGGTTAATAGCCAACTTGAGCGCGAAAAACAGCGCTCGGAATATCTTGAAGAGAATGCCCGCCGCTCTGCGGTGACAGAGGCGAAGTTGCGTGATGATATTCTTCAGCTTCGCCGCGCAGCGGCCGCAGCAGCTACTCTTCCTGCATCGTCTTACGCCGGAAGGGCTCCTACTGAGGGGACGAAAATTGTTGCGCCGCAGGCGGTAAGGGCAAACGAACCGTACAACTTCTCTTTCGCGGAGCAGGAGGTCTGGAGAACGAAGGCATCTGTGTGGGATGACTGTGTACGAGAGGCTAGGCTCGTATGGGATGAGCTGAAAGGTAATACGCAACCCTCTCTTGGACATCAGCTGCACCGCGGCGTGAGCGGAGCTGTACTTCACGGTGTACGGCCCCTCCGCCGTGCTTCACGCCTCCTGTTGATCTGCGGCGGCCCTCTCGTGCTCCTGTTCCTGATTGTTTCGCTCTGCTATGCTATCGAGTCAACTTTGACGCTGTTGCGCACCCGTGATGGCCTATAGCGAGGACTTGATCGCCATCTTGCTTTCCCTTCGTCGCTCGAGCGGCATTCCGGCGTCCTGTCGAGTTTTTTTTTGGTTCCCTCACCATCCTCTTAAACTGCTACCTGCTCACATAAAAAGCTGCTACCTCACTTGCTGGACATTGCGGTAGGAAGTAGTGGTCTTCTCGAGCCACCAACTCCGCACTTGTTTGAATATGATTTCGCTTGGATTTTAGATCGAAGCGAAATCGGAGGACTTCAAAGTAACGTTTTGCGTCTGGCGAGTTGATTTTTAAGTGAATCTGGCTCCATAGTGCCAATCGAAATAAAAATAAAGCACATGGTCCGTTGCGCCCGCTCCTTCCAAGATAAAAAGTAGATGAAGGTTAGGGTTTTGTCAGCGAAGCTCAGGGCCTTCCCTTGCACCTCGCGCGTGCGTTGGTGTGCACCCGAGTCGTTTTGCTGTACGCTTGCACGGAAGGAGATGATGCGAGATGTGCGTCCCCTTTTCACTGCTTCCTTTCTACCCGCCCGTCCTCAGTCTTGCCGAGCGCCCTCCTTTGCTGTGCTCTACCCCTGCTGGATCCGAGTTGGAATCCAGCAGAACACGAAATCAGAGGCATATGCAGAGACCAGCGGTGAGTGACGTGCGAGGGAAACGCGGTAAATCCATGCGCATCATGCGTATTTTCTTTCTTCGATCGCTGCGCTGAAAGAAAAAAAATAGCGACACCAGAAAAGTCTCGGGATGTCATCGACTTAGAAGGTTTTAAGGTCATAGCTTACCGCTGCGGTGGTTTCAGGGTGTCCAATGAATGACGACATTACCTACGCCTCCGGACTCCCCAACCTGGAACGATGCGAAACTGAATGTTTTCACGCATTCCCTTCTGGTGGATTCTCTTCTTTCTTTTTTTTTGTTTGCGATGCGCTTTCAAGGGAGGAAAACCGATACATGCTTTGCGGAGAACACGCTGCGCATTTTTTCCAGGGGCTACTTGGACGTGGCGTATCGAAGTCTTCGATGGTCTGTTTCGGGAAACTTCGCTCGTCCCTCGATTGAGAAAAGCAGAGAACAGTATCTTCTCTAAACTGAGCTCCCCACGTGTGGCCTTCCTTCCACTTTGACGAGGGGTGCATTGTCTTCTGTCGGAGCGGGGCAAAGCGCCAACATTGCGTGGATCCCTTCTCCTTTGGCTTTCTGTTTCCGTCCTTCGACGGCAACCTACACAAAACGATCCCCTTTGCGGTGCCGCTATTGTCCCTTTGCATTTCTTTAGATTTCGGGTGCAGATGGTGTTGATTCTTGTTGTGGGCGACTCATGGGTGCCGCAGCGAGCGAGTGGGATCCCTGAAGTCTTTCAAAAAATGTTCGCACCCGGCCGCATCCACAAAGTTCTGGTTACGGGTGCTGTGGGCAGCAAAGCCATGTACGACTACTTGCGTACTATTGCACACGAGGTTTTCTGTGTTGCGAGTCGTGTCGACCAAAAATGGACGGACCGCATGCCGGAAAGCATCGTACTGACGGTGGAAGGCTTGAAGATCGGACTCATTCACGGCCACCAGGTGGTGCCAATCGGTGACAAGGACTCGCTCGCCGCGGTTCAGCGAGAGTTGGACGTTGATGTGCTCGTCTCAGGTGCCACGCATCAATCGAAGTACTTCGAATTCGACTCCCACCTGTTCGTGAATCCCGGCTCTCTCACGGGCGCGGATACCGAGCGAGATGCCGACGTAACTCCCTCCTTCATGCTACTTGACGTTCAGGATAAGTCGGTCGTGACGTTCATATATCATTATCGTCCGGAGGATACCGTCGACGACGCTGAGGGAGCTGCGGACATGGCTGGGCGCGATTTGTCAGTGACAGGAGTGGATGCGGGTCTTAAGATCAGAAAAGAAGAGTGGGTGAAGCCGTAAGGGGATTCTGCGCTGCATAGCGTAAGTGGGTGCGGCAGAAGGAGGGGAGGGGGGGGGAAGAGCAAGCCGCACTCCCTCTCCACCCCCCGCGCCCGCGCCGTTCACCACTGTGAAATCGGGATACTGCGTGCGCTTTTGAAAGTCTTGAAATATCTTTCTTGACTCCTTTTATTTTTCTTGCTCGTGTCTTCGCAGGGGTTAGGAGGAAGGATAATGATTGAGGAAGGGGAGGTGGGAATGAGGCGGAAAGGCGAAGAGGAGATGAACAAACAAGTAAGCATTGCAGAAAAAAGTATGCGGCGACATCGCCGTTCTCATTGCACTGCAATCTATTCGTGCCATGGGAGTTTCCTTTCGACATCCTCCCCCGATGGATGGCTTTTCATATCGCTCCCTTTCCCCTCTTCCCGCTATCCTCACAGCACCACTTGCTTTGTTTGCTATTCCCTACAGGCTATCTCCTTTGCCGTCATCCCGCTTCATAATCTTCTTTGCCGAAGAGCGTCCCAATACTGCTACATGTACCAACTTGATGACAAGCACCCACATGGACATCGACATGCATCAGCGCAAGTCGTTAACTCTTGTTGTGGCCCCGAGCGTTCTCCTTGCGTTGCGTTGTGTTGGTGTTTCGTGTGTGTCTGTGTGTGTGCCATCAATTAGTGTGTACGGACGCGCTTCTTTCTTCGAAGACAACGTATGACACTCTCTTCCAATGCGGCAACTTTTTCATTAATTTTCCTCATGTTTGGCCCCCTGCTCTATCTCTTCTACGTGTACATATCATGTCGTTGAAACGGCCGGCCGTGATCGTGCGCCTCTAAAACCCTCCACAAAACAAACACGCATTCACTCCTCCGTGACGTATATATATATGTGTGTGTAAACATTTATTTTTACATCACCTATCGTCTTCTCTTCACATCGGCCAATACATTTGTGTATTACGTGAAAGAACGCTGCTGGAATGTGTTGCGTAGCAAAGCGGTCGGAAGGACTCTGTATTGTATTCGAAGCGTGCGCGTAAGTGGAAGGTAGTGCCAAGACTTTCGTTTAGCTACCTTCACGCGTGCCAATCTACCTTTTTCGTGTCTAGTGGAGAGCACCTGTGGGAGCTGTAGACATCGAACGGGTGCTTCGCTCTTACTGGAGTTTTGGGGAGGCTTTCACTTTGTTCCACGCGCTTGATTCTCGCATCTATCCCAACGATCTCAGCACATCTTCCCCGATAGGTGACGTTGCAACTTGGGTTGGTATAAAAGGTTCCCCTTGCGCGTTGCCTTGGTGGGTCTCGGTGTGCGCTCTTGCACCTCTTCTTCCCCGCCCCCATTTGTCTCCCACTACTTGCGTTCACACCGTATTCTCAGGTGTACAGCATCGCCATTTTTCTCTCCTCCCTTTCCTCGTCCTGATTAGCGCCTCCCTCCCTCGTAGAGAAACTTGAAAGGCACGAAAATCTACGCGACAGCTAAGAGCTTCTGATATCCTGCAACTGCTCTGCCGGCACGCCCTTTGTTGCCTTTCGTCGGTCATTTGTCTGGTCTTCACTGCGCAGATGACAGAGATCACGTACAGCTACTCCCGCCCTGCGCGGGAGTTCGGACGCATGCCGGAGTTTCAGGCAAATGAGAGTGAAATTCTTACTGATGTTGCTCCCAACCCAGCCTTCAAGGATAAATTTACTTTCCAGAACCCGAAGGAAACACAAGTGCAAAACGTCCCTCAGCTCTCGGAGGCGAGCACCAACACAGAGTCTGTTCGCCTCAAGAATCATGCGCAGTACCACGGTGAGGGTGGATGGCCGCACGCCGTTGATCCGACGGAGTTCGAAGAAAAGATGAAGTACTGCAAGAAGGTAGAGCGTGAGGAGGGATACCTGCAGACCTGCACTCGGCTGGTCGAGCAGTCCGTGGAACGTTGCGTGAAACAAAATACGGCACTAGACATCTACGGGCAATACTTCCCAGATGCACCACCGGACGAGGAGGAGACGCTGGGACCTGCATCACTGAAGGTGTGGGCGGTGCTGAAAGACCCATCGGAGGAGAAGCGCACGGCAGCGGCGCTCTCCTGGCAGAACGATGGACGCCGAGTTGCCGTGGCGTACTCCCGGATGAAGTTTCAGAGCCAGACACCAACCATGAGCACGAACTCCCACATTTGGGATATTATGAACCCCAACGAGCCGGCCGAGACGCTTGTGACACCGTCGCCACTGTGCAGTATCGAATACTACACGAAGGATCCTCACCTCATCGCGGGTGGTTGCTGGAACGGTGTCGTGCAATTCTGGGACACACGCCAGCCTAACCGGTCGGCCGCCCGCTCACTGATCGAGGAGAGTCACAAGGATCCTGTATGGGCTCTGAAGTGGCTGCAGAGCAAATCCGGCGAACTGCTCTCTGTCTCCACGGATGGAAATGTTTTTGTGTGGGATTGCCGTTTGCCAGAGAAACCCGTGAAAATTCACTCAATTAGTGAGGACAACCTCGTACTGCAGCCACGCAACAACGACGGGGGTGCACGCGGTATTCTAGGCGGTCTGTGCCTCGACTACGATCCCCAGGTGGGTGGCCCCGCCAAGTACATGATCGGCACGGAACAGGGCACCATTTTGACCTGCAACCGCAAGGGTAAGACTCAGAACGAAAAGTTACTGCCGAATACCTTCAATGGTCACCATGGACCTGTGTACAGCGTGCAGCGCAATCCTGTATTTTCCAAGTACTTCCTTTCTGTGGGCGACTGGACAGCCCGACTGTGGTTCGAGGATTTCAAATTCACACCCATGTTCAGCACGTTCTATCACAAAGCGTACCTCACCTGTGGTGCATGGCATCCGGTGCGGCCCGGCGTTTTCTTCACTTCGCGAATGGACGGGTACGTTGATGTGTGGGATCTCATGCTGCGCCAGACCACACCATCCCTCTCGTTCCAGGTGTCTGACTACGCCGTACACACTCTGAAGCCTTCCCACGACGGTAAGTACTTGGCGACGGGCGGCATTGACGGGAGCGTCTCCTTGATGGAGCTCTCCCCTTCCCTTTGCACATTGGCAGCGGACGAGAAAAATGTCATCGGCACCCTATTCGAGAACGAAAGTCTGCGGGACAAGAATTTGGACCGTGCGGTGAAGGAGAAGCGGGCGATGGCCCGTCAGCGTCAGCGTCGCAGCACCCACGTCTCCGATATTACGAAAGAACCGACCAACGAGGAAGTGCACATGGATGACGTCGCTGCCCAGTACCTTGAGAGAGTGCACACGGAAAAGACCGAGGAGACGCGCATCCGCGATGAATGTGACGCGGCGCGGCTAAAGACACTGGAGGACTTGGAAGATGGTATGGCGTTGTACGAATAGCGTTTCCACACTCTTTTCTGAGAGTAACGAAGATGGAGAGGAGCCGCTCGAGTCGGTCGGGGGGGGGGGGTTTCGATGAAACACGTCACGGAGCGACGCTGCAGTCAAGAAGAAGCGTCCTGGAAGACGAGAAACCCGTCCCAATGGGGCGTTAACCTTTCGTTGTTCTTTTCGTTACTCCTTCACGTCGCTTACATAGCTTCAACGGACGGCGTGGGAGGTTAGACGCGCGAGGAACTCTCATGCTGCCCTCCTTTGGAAGGAGCACTGTTGCGAAGGGGCTTCTTTCACAAAATGCCGCGTAGCCTCCTTCAGCCGCGCTTACCGCGACGGTGTTCGACCTCCAGGGGCCGCCTGCGGCGGTGAATTCACCCTTTTTTCCTCTTCGCTTTACTTTTCTTTATTTTTGTCCTTTAGACTTTTCATGTACGATACATCGACGGGCGATGAAATAGTGCCCGAAATTGGAAGAGGGGAACAAGGCGAGGACGAAGAGGGCCGTGTCGACGGCGGCAGGCCAGGTAGCAGAGAACAAATCCAAGGAGGGGGAACGAGAGAGAGCGACTGATTGAGAAGGGGTGCGCATGTCCCGGAATGTGTCGCGTGATCGTCTCCGGTGCGCACTTCTCCTTTGTTACCAATCCTGAGCCTCTTCAGCGAATGATAGTGAAGGTCGCCGGTGAGGTAAATATGGCGCGCTTTCCTTGCAAGAAGAGGGAGAAGGAAGAGGTGGTGGTGGTGGTGGGGAATGGGAATGATGTGGAGAAGCCGACTCAAGCTCTGATAAGACGTTCTCTTCTTTCACGCGCGATGCCGCCACTTCTTATTTGCCTTTACTACCACCCGCGGTGTTTTTCTCCGTAGATGGGTAGTGGTGGTACGTATCGTACATATTTCTCCGAGCCCACGGCCTTGTCCTTTGTGAGGCTCTTCTGCAGTGATTTGATGTTCGACTGTTTTGAGATTTGCCTCTTACTCCTTTTCCTTTGTGTCGGGTCTATAAAGTCTCCGACGAAATGTAAATAAGAACTTTCCGTATACCCCTGCACATCTTTTTTGTTGCAAGATGTGTGTGTGTGTGATTATGCGGCCGTAGAGATTGGTGCGGAGGAGCGCGTGTGAGGACGGCACGTGGACGATCGCCTTTAAGTGAACACAGTAGAAGGTGCTCCCCCAAGAACAAGCTTCGACTCAGTGAGAGATATCTGCAAGGACGCTCCTTGCAAGAACGACAACAACCATCATGAAAAGCAAAACTATATATCAATGCATAGAGACAATACGATCGTCTCGTTTGAGGCGAAGGGGGAGAAGAGGTACGAAAAAAGTGTGTCACGCACACGCATTACAAAACCTCTCGTACTAGGAGAAAGATCTTTTTAGAAATGCCTTCCCCCACGAGTCAATCGCTGTCGCGAACAATTCATCGCGCTGCTCTTCCGTATCCTGTGGAGCGGTGATGGAGGGCTACTCCTGTTCGTTTTTGTCGTCAGCTGAGACGCATCGGTACTCACGAGAGAAGGAAAGGGTTGATGAAATGTACTGCATTGACGAAAAGGCTCTTGGATGAATGTGCTGCAGCCCATGCACCGGCTGGCATTGTCCTTTCGTGGGTCTCCTGCTCTTGTTTCTTCTACCCCCTCCACTTCCCTGCTGTCGTCGCTAATTCTCTTTCACTCCTCTTCTGTGTGTTTTTTCTATTTGTTCGATCCCCATCCATTTCTCTGCATCTTCTGTTCGCCCTTTCTCTCACTCTTTTGATTTGCGCGTGTGGGATGAACACATCGGGGATGGAGCAGAAAGTAACTTACTCACTAAATAAATCATCTGCGCTGCCCCTATATACGCTGACTTGCATTGTCATTCAGGATTCCGCAGTCAGGGGAAAGGAATCGCTGGCTGCGCCGTAATCGCATTTCCTTTTCAAGTGCCACACGCAACACTAGGGCGGCAGCTCCTACACCCTCCCATTGAGAGCGTCGGACATCGTCGAACAACAGAGGACCTTGCTTGGAATCATGCCCTCCGCGAATAAGACGCTGCCCAATCTTAACCACTTCATGGAGAAGCGGATCGTCGTGAAAATACAAGGGGGCCGATCCATTTCTGGAGTCCTGCGTGGCGTCGATGAGCACATGAGCATTGTGCTACATGATGCCATGGATGAATCAAGGCAAAAGTTGGACGTCGAGGAGGAGCAGAAAATGGCGCTGGGCACGACGGTCATTCGCGGAAGCGCGATCGTCGAAATAGTAAGCGCTGACGTTTGAGGGGGCGCTGGGCACTTTTGGATGAATTGGAAGTTGCAAATGCGCGCTTGTGATGTGAAGGCCTTGATGTCTTGCCCTTGCTCCTTCCCCTATTCCTTTCCACCTCCACCACTTGCGAGCCTTTCGTGTAAGATGAATGCTAGCAAGTGACGTATAACTCAGTAACTTTGAATGGTGCTCTTATCATTCTTGCGGTGGGCGAGTGGGCGGGGTAGAAGATATAGGATAGAGAGGGAATAGAGAAGGATAAGGTGTGTGTCTGAAAGATCGGTGGTTGCAAAGAGCTTGGCTTATCGTGAGCGATCTGTGGTTTCGAATGGGTAATTCCGCTAAGAGATGAGAATCATGAAGCCTACACGCCTGGGTCGACCCGTATCCTCGCTCTGTGCTCGTGTCGAAGCTGCTCTCCGCAAAAGCATTTATCCCCTGCACCCCCCTTTCAGCTTACTCGTGTTCTGGTCGTAATGGGAGGGTGCACCACGGTGAAAGCAGCGCCGTGAAGGTCTCGCATGGGGAGAGGAGCCGGAGGTGGTTCTAGCGTTGTGCCGGCCAGTACGAGGGGCTTTACTCCACTGTGAAATCACCATAAGAAAAATTCGAGGTTATGAACAATGTGTGTGTGTGTGTGTGTGTGAGGGGAGAGGGGGGGAGGGCGGTTCCCACATGAACGAGCTATGCACGTCGAAGGGATACTTCTCTTCGATGATAACAATGGTGTACCTAGACTCTTCTCACTCCCCAATGTTCTCCAACGTTCGCCTTCAGACGTCGCTTTGCCTCCTCTGTGCGAAGTACTCCGCAGTAGAGTGCCATTGCAGCACCTACGTGTCTCTCTTTGTCCAAATGGTGTATTCATATATCTTCTCTCCTGCTTCCTTATGGTTTCTTTCCCCCTTCGTGCTGACTAAGACTTCCGAACTTTCGGTCGTGCCGCTACTGCGCTTTCTCACCGGAGGTTCGCCGCTCCTCTCTCGGGTCTTCTTGTTTTTCAATTAGCAACGACAATTCTTTTCTTTCTCGCTCTCTCCCAGGTTGCACGTGGGGTGCCCTACCACCATAAGCTAGGCTTTTTGAGCTCTTGTTCCACGAGTGTCGTCGAGTGTCAGGTGTCTTCACTGGAGTGTGTTTCTCAGCACGACGCATTGTATCGTACCGCATTCTTTTCATCCCCATATACATACACGTATATATATATATATATATATACATCGTCTAGGAAGGGGTGCAGTCATCTCCACCCTCCAAGGAAAGAAAAAAAAGATAGTGTAGATAATCGAGATCGTCATGGCCGGTCTCGACGTAGCATGGATCCCTTTTACGGTGATGTACCTGCTGTACCTCATCCCACCCACACTAATGGAGGTCTACTCCTACTATAGCCGTGGTGGCCTCGTGCGTAACGAAGATGTCAAATACGATGATTCCTTTTGTCCGCAATACGTCTGGAACATCGACACAGATATCTATTATAAGCGTTTTCTAGACCGCCCCACGAGCGAGGCCGCCAAGTCGTTCTACGGCTGGTTGGATTGGAGTGCGGAGACCTACGACCGTACAGTCTACATTTTGCGCCGTAACTCGGCGAAGAGGGACGGAGAGGTGAGCAAGTGGAGGTTCTACATTTATGGGCCGTTCGTTTTCAACTGGCCTAAGAAGACGTGGCTTCGTGGTGACGACGCTGCAGGAAAGTTGATGCCTGCCTGGGGTGATGGTGGGGAGGAACGCGGCCGAAAGGAGTACGAGGAGGCTAAGGCGAAAGGATTCAATAAGAACTATCACTACCAGATCATGCGCAAGATTCGCCGAGAGCAAGTGTTAAAAGCTGCTCAGGAGAAGGTGGCTATCGAGTAAGTGCGCCATCGCAGCATAGATGTGGTGGACATATGAGGCACTGGTTTATGTTTATACGAGCATATCTCTCTCGCTTTCTGACTCTTCGATATATCGTGCCGTAATAGCTGAGGTTCGTTTTGGAGTCTTCTGTGGTGGGTGGTACATTTTTTTTTATCTAGATGAAGAAGGGCAACAAGTCTGCTGCTGCCATTAGCGTGGAGCGCGTCGCGGTAGCGCGTGTTTATTTGTGTTATGCATACGATAATGCGACGAGGAAGGTGATCTGCTTTTTCTTTTCTGATAGCTAGTGTCTTAGTGTAGCATTTCCCTCGCCTCCTCGATCGACCGGTGTGTGTCGTCGATCTTTTCGACAGGATCTTGGCGTTTATGTGTGTGTGTGTGTGTTTGTATGTGCGCTCTTGAGCAATAGAAGAAAGGAGAGCAGGTCTCGAGTGAGAACAACGCGTCCACCCCACCGCCTTCTCTTTCCTAGCTCTATTTCGTCGAATACTTCCCCACTTTTTCCAGTAACAGCAACATCACCAACCAAGGGCGTACGTGCCTCTTCACTTGGGTCAGAACTCTACGGAAGTCCCTTCCAACAGGAGGCGGAGTCACTTCTCTCTTCGTTTTCTTCCGGTTACTGTTGGGCGGCTGGGGGGGGGGGGGGTCATCCGTACTTTCTCTGGATGCCCGTCGCTACCCTGCAGGCGTTTTTAGTTGTGTAGTGTGATCACCACGACTGCAGCTTAGTGGCGGACAGAAAAAAGGCAACACCAGCGCAAGGCAGATCTTTCTGCTGGTGAAGTCACCATGCGTTGAGCTGGAGAAAGAGGGAAAGCTTTGACGTTTCCCTTTCCTACCTCCCCTTCCTCGCTTTGCTTTGGTCATTCCAGTCGACGGCTCTGCCATGTGGCTACCATCCTCTCTCTGATCCCTCCATTTTCTCACCTTTTCCTGCGTTACCCCTTCCTTCGATCTCCAATCATCCGATTTGAGGTTTCTTTCTCTCCCCGTCCACGCTTGCGTATTCTCTCTTCGCATGGATACTGCATTGGGGACACCACACTCTCTCCCTCTCGCTCTTTCGTTGCCCCCTCTCCACCTTTCCTCAACAACAAAAAATCACAACGGAACGGCCACGTTCCCTACCAACATGATCATCATGCGCAAGTAAAAACTCACGTTAGTGGTCTTTCATTTCACCAGCTCAATCCTTCTGGTCGCACAGTGAACATTCGGACAGGGGGACTGCTGCAAACGAAGACGGGGCCCGTTGCAGAAGTATCCGCCCACACAACGCTTAAAGGGCATCGCGCTCTTCTGGGGAGCCGATCATCACTTACGCACACCATTAACGCGCTTCAGGCTCAAGTATCTTTGGTGTTTCTTGAGGATCTCGATTCTTTTCGTTCTTCTCCCCTTTCCACCACTATCAGCATCCCCCTCCCTCTTGCTTGTTACATAAACTCCAATAGCAACCTGCTTCTGTTTCGGCATCCCGCGGCTTCTCTACCGCTTAGATTGGTGCTGGTGATTTTCAACGTGTTGCGCCGCTCTCTTTCGTGCATCGGATGCATTTTACGGGGCTACACCTCTCGCTGCCTCTGACTTTCCGCTCATTTTTTAGTTTCGTCATTCAGTGAGGGTTTCCATTCCCTCCCGACGCCCTCCGCCCACGCCCGTGTGTTTATCACAAGAAATCATTGTTGTTCATCTTCTCTTTTTCGTCGCGTACGACGGAGCATTGTTCGACTTTTCGCATATTCAGGATACTGCAAAAATAGATCCTGCAAGGAAGGACTTTCAAGGCATCTTGCTTCGTTTACTTTTTCTATCCGATTCGGTGGTGTCGAAGGTGGTCTCTGTCACCTTATCTAATTCGTTACGTGTTGGTTCCCTTTCTGGTGTGTTCGCTTGCGTGTTTGTGTGTGTGCTTGATTCCGATTACCCTCCGTATACCACGTCGCTGCGAAGGTCGCCGTAGTGTCGAGAGAGGAAAGCTGATCAGCAAGGACTCACGGAAGCTGCGGTAGCGTGGGAGAGCACACAACAAAACAAGGTGGGAAGGGAATTAAGCGAGTGAGATTCATACTTGCTGAAACGTGTTCTCTCCACACTCTTGGTCGCCCCACAGCTCTATTTCTTTTCGTGCATCACCACTCCCTACCGTGAAGCAAGCATTCCGATTCATATCTTGTGGGAGGTGTATGTGTGTGTGCATGTGTGAGCTAGGTGCAAAGAGAGAGTCGAGCAAACCTTCCTTCTTCCGCTCTGATTTGTAGTTGAGTTTGGCTCAGGGGCTACGCGCCTCCGGCTCTTCATTCCTCCCCAAACCGGATTTTCCCTTTTCTCTAGTTTGGAGAGGGTCGACGCGCTCTTGAAATGGAGAACTTTACTTTAAGAATGATGGGCGATGGCTCGGAGGAGGGGGAGAGACGTCGCTCGAACATGAGCCTTATAGCATCCGTGAGCAGCTCCGACCCTATGGTGCAGCTCAGCGGTCTGCATACGCTGTGCGAGAAGCTCACAATGAGTGCCTTTGTTTCCCCGTCGATGATGGTGACCATTCCCTTGCTGCTGCCGCCGCTGCTGCGGTGCCTCACGTCTTCCGAAGTGCGCGACATTTCCATTCTCGCTGCACGGGCACTGACGTACATTTTCGATATACTCCCTCAGATATTCGACGCCTTTCCGTCGCGTGGGCTGATGACAGAAGCTCTGCTTCATCATCTACGTTCTATCGAAGATGTGGATTTATCGGAGCAGTGCATCACATGCCTGGAGTTAATCTCTCGCAGCGCGGTTGCATGCAGCGAACTTTTGCGTTGCGGCGGTGTGGAAGCCGTCCTTGGCTTTGCAGATTTCTTCACCCTCACGAAACAACGACAAATATGGGTGATTGTACAGCGGCTTTGTGGCCGTGTGGACCCGTCCACTTTCTGTCACATCGCGCCGAGCTTGGGGTCGCTTCGGGTTGGTATCACCAGCGGTGACGGGGAGATACGCCACGCAGCGCTCTCAAGCATGATCTGCTTGCTGGAGGGTTGCATAGGAAATAGCGAGACGGTGGAGCTCGTGTTCGGCGACACGGCTGACCGCGTTGCCACCCTGCTACGCGAAGCTGACGTCAAGGATGAAACGCGTTCGGCTGCATTGACCCTGCTTCTTACGGGCGTTCGCGGAAGCCCTAACATTGTGGCGTCGGTGATTGAGAGTGACCTCTTGACGATGCTTCTGTCACAGCTGCGACCCGCGCCCGCGTCACCACTTCTTTCAGAGCCCGATGGCAACATGACCAACTCTAGCATCGGTAATGAGGACCCACCTGCTTTATCTGGAGGCGAGCGTATTCAGACGGGAAGCGAGGTCGTGGTGGAAGCTGTCACCGGTGTCGATCCTGACGCAGCTCCGGAGAGCTCTCCACGTACGAGTGCGTGGACTTCGCATCAGCGGACCACCGTGTGCCAGCTGCTCGCGTCTCTTCTCGTTCCCTACCGTTCTGGTGTGGCGGAAGGACTTGAGAGGTTAGAGAAGCTGACGAGACGGTCGCTTCTGACCGGTGCGCTCGCTGTCGACGACTCCGCTTCCGAAGAGGACGACGAAAACGTGGAGGCACAGGAGGAAGGTCACGATACGGATTGCGTTACCACGGAGGACGACGAAGACGGCGGGGTGACGGCCTACCCCTTCAGGGAGGACGTTGAAGCGGAGACATCTCTATCAGTGCTCCAACAACGCATTGAGGAGGAGCCAGGCCTTCGAATTCAAACAAATCCTGCGTTCGCTCGCTGTCAATCGGGCAACTTTACATGCGATGGCTGTGATAAAACTTGTGTGCTTGGTGATTGGTATCGCTGTAACGACTGCCGCGACAAGGATTTCTGTGCGGCCTGCCTGCTAGAGCACTACAAAAATGACAATGATGGCCTTCACAGTTATACCGATATGGCAAAGCTGATGGGCGCCACATTCCAAGTTGAGGGTAGGCGGGAGCTTTACCTCAAATCACCTCATCTTCTTCAGCGTGTGTTGGCCGCCGTCCCAACCGTCACGGACGTCGCCGTCGCATCTGATCTCGTTGCGGTGCGGATTGCCTGTCTAGAATTTCTGACCAGCGCGGTGGACATGGCCTCTGTCGAGCAGCTCACATCCGGCCCTGTAGCGAATGTTGCCTTTGGTGAGGTGCTCAACAACAATCTGCGCGGTACTGACCTTGTCTGCAACGCTCTTGCTGTCGCTCTTGCTGGGCGCCTCCTGAACAAAGTCAACGACACCTATCGTCGTCAGCTGGTTCGTGAAGGTGTCAAATTAAGCTTACAGCTTTTGAAGCAACGCTGTCGTGTAAAGGGAAAGTCGAGCTCTCCCCGTGAATCCGCTACCATTCTTACCCGATCAAAAAATGATTGGCGAGTCGTTATCGGATCCGAAGCTTCGTCGCTGCTGCATCTTTTTCTCGGCGTTGACGATGAACAGGCGATGGAGGCACTTCGTCAGGTCGTTCTTGAGCTGCGTCGAGATAACTTTTCCACCGCCGTCACGCAACTGCACAAGGTGCTCTCGGGAGATGTTACTGCATTCGAGTTTTACTCGAGTGGTGTCGTGAATGAACTTAAGAATTGTCTCTCTCGGCAAAACGTTTTCGCTGTGATGCAGCTGATAGCAGCACTCTCTATCTTTCCGGAGGCCACAGTTGTCAACAGTGGCGCCGACGCTGAGGATACGCAGGTCGGATCGCCAGGGTCGCCAGGCTCGCCAGCAGGCAAGAACGGTCACGGCAGTGGCAGCCCCCTTCTCCGATTCGTACACCACTTGCATACCATACTAACACTCGTTGATGAATTCACTGTTCCCAGCTACGACTATATTGGAGGGGTGCACAAGTATTTTTGTGTCTCGTTCGAGCCTCATCGGGCGGCGGTAGCCATGCACGGTGGTACCACCACAGCCTCTTCTTCCTCGGCCTCCTCTTCCTCCAGCTTCCGTGGCATCCTCGGCGCCGATAGCGAAAACTCTACCATTTCACGCCGATCCATAAAGGCGCGTATTCGCCCGTTGTCCAGCGTGAGCGCCATGACGCAAGCTCTGTCGCCGGGGGATCTTGAAACTGAGAGCGATGAAGACGCTGATGTAGATGAGCAAGACGGCGGAGCCGTAACAAATGTGCTGCCGAACCTACACCCACGCTATCCTCCCGCTTCTTCAGCGGTGTATACTGGGAGGACGGCGCGGGAGGCCCTCCGCCACTTGGGGAGCGGTGCATCAGGACAACCATCTCTGCATTCGCACAACATTTGGATTCGCTACGGGACACACGTGCTTCCACTATCGATGACGATGCTACAGATTATAGAGCATCTCGTGCTGCCTGACGCTGCCGCAGCTGAGGCCGCGAAGCAAAACAATCAGCGCCGAAAGAAGGGCAATGTACCTGGCGTGAATGCTGGACAGCAAGGCTACCATCCAAGTGCTTCGCACTCTGAGGAGGAGATTGAGGAAGACAACGTGTCGCGTAAGCCCCCGCACAGAGTGATGCCCCGTGACATGGCCAACGTGCCTGGTTACTCTACCCAAAACCCAGTCGTGCTGTATTACAGTTCCGCTCCCTACAACCCGCAGCACTACGCCTTCTTTCAGGTGCCCCACTCGTTTCCGCCCAGTGGCGACGCCCGAGCGCCGCTGCGCGTACATCTGGCATCGCAGGACAGCGAGCCTACGGCCCTTCGTGAACTGAAGAAGAGTCTAAGTGATAACTTTCAGTATAGCAGAGATGTGCTTACCGATCGTCAGCGAGATGTGCTGGCGCTGCTAGGTGTGATGCACGCCGCTGTATCTAACTGGTCAGCCTTGCTGGTCTATCTCCAGCATCTCGTCGAGGCGAAGTCCGAAGGCCTTGACCATCAGCTGGACGTGCCTCTAATCTTAAACGTTTTCTCTCCTTCCATCACCGTTAGTGACTTCCAGCATCTCAAGCTAAATAGCAAGGCAGTGCAGCACTGTTCTCAGTTATTGCTTGCCGGACAGCAGCGCGGCACGTGGGCCGTCAAGCTCGCCCTAGATTGCAGCTATCTATTTACTTACACTACGCGAAAATTTCTTTTCGACGTTGCCTTCACGTCGCTTGACCGCTGTTTGATAAACATGCACAAGTATCGTGACATTTTCGGTCTTCATGACCCATCCTTAACGACGGATCAGCGGCGCCGCCAGTACGCGCAGCTACCAAAGAAGTCGAAGCGAGTGTGGCGCGAGGATGTGTTGGCGTGTGCGAAGGTGATTTTCATGGCATCGCACGCGCGGTGCCGCAACCACACCTGGAGTTTTCAGTTCTACAACGAGAAAGGGTGGGGAGAGGGTCCCACGCGCGAGTTTTACACACTTGTCAGCCAGAAGCTACGGGAGCGGTCTCTGGGATTGTGGCGGGATGGCGGTGCGTCTTCGGAGGATACCGAGTACGACAACACGTTGGGTTTGTTTCCAAAGCCGGTGACACCGGGTTCTGCTGAGCAGCAGCGCATTATTCCGCTATTCCACCTTATGGGCCGTTTCATCGGACGTGCCATTATCGACGGGCACGTTCCCGGCCTCTCTCTTTCTCCGGCGTGCCTGCGGCTGTTGCGCGGTGACGTCTGTGGTGTGTACGATGTGAAGGATATTAGCGAAGAGTTGGGGCGTTTTCTCATTGCTCTAACCAACGCTGGATCGGCAAAATCTCCGCTCGTGCAGCTTGCGGCACTGCCAAATCGCGTCCAAGTGCAGGACCTCGGCCTGGACTTCACTCTTCCTGGCGACGACTCTATAGAGCTACGACCAGGCGGTGTGGGTACTACGGTCACTGCCGCCAACGTTATGGAGTACTGCGATGCGGTGACTGACTTCCTGCTGAATCGTGGGGTCGCGGAGGCTCTACAGGCGCTTCGCGAGGGTTTCGACTGGTACATACCGCTCGTCGCTCTACAGATGCTCAGTGTAGACGAAATTTACCAGCTCATTGCTGGTCACGAGACTGCCATCACGCGGGACGATTTTGAGAAGTACTCGGAGGCGAGCTACGGTTACACGCGCAACTGCAAGCACGTCCAGTGGCTTTTCGACATTCTCGCTTCTTTCACCGTCGAGGAGCAGAAACGGTTCTTCCTCTTCTTGACCGGTTCTGCCCACCTACCGGTTGGAGGATTGGGCCGACTTCGGCCGGCCTTCACGATTGTGCGCAAAACCTCTGACGATGCTAAAGTAAAAGAGCAGGAACTGCTCCCTTCGGCTATGACCTGTCAGAATTATCTGAAGCTTCCTCAGTACAACGACAAGATGAGCATGGAGAGGAAACTGCGTCTTGCTATGACGGAGGGAGGTGGCGCTTTCCTCCTATCGTGAATATCTTGCCTTTTGCACAGCTGAGCTGCTTCTTCACGCTGAGACAAGAAGTCCTGAGAGGAGAAAAATAAAATCCGCGAACGTACGAGGAGGTGGGGTGAGGCACCAAAACATGATCGTTGTGCTCTAGGGGGGGGGGGGGTTGTCGATCATGTACCGATGCAGCGCATCCTTTGTGATGTGTTCGCGACGACATCTTCCTGGTACTCCGCAAGTTTCTCCGTACTGCAGGTGAGTGCAAATATGAATTTGGGAAGTACTGCTTTGCAACGACTTGTTTCGCTGAGCTTTTTTTTGGGTGGGGGAGGGGGGGGGAGCTCATCCCGTTTTCTGTGGCGCTTCTTCGTGTCGTTGTGCCGGTAGCTTCTGTTGGTGTGTGCAGCTGCGCACCGGAACAAAACAAACAGAAAGACACACCTCTTTGCTACGCGGAGGTTCACATCTTCGAGGGCCAAGCGGCGAAGGTTCCTCTTCCTCAGATCCTAAAGCGTTCTCTTTTTCGTTTGTTTGGTGCTCCTTGAGAATTATGTCAGATACTGCTGTTCTTCCACTTAAACAACTGTTCGCTCTAGTGGAAGAGGGTGTTGGCAAGGTCCGACACTTTTCTTTTCGTCCCTTCGTTTATACTTCGTGTCGTTGGCTACACGAAACGGCACACGCGCAACGACAAACGGCAAAAGAGCTCTTGCAAGATGATGAATTAGTCCCGCAAGAGACGTTGCGCTTGGTGAATTTTTTTGAAGTATGCGAACTGACGCCCTTGCCGGTCATCGAAAAAGCCTACGTTTTTACTTGACCCATTTCATCTGCACGTGTGGAAGGCCCCTTTGGCTCTTCTCCATTTCTCTTGTGATCCCCCCTTCCCTGCTTTTGCTGAGGGATTCGTCGTCGACATTTTTATATCCACCTGTTTTCTTCTCGTCGCAACCCTGCCCCTTCCCTTTGCCGCAAATGGAGGTATTCTGCAACGCAAGCTACGTCATGCTTTCACTGCCTTGCTGACCGGCCGAGATGGAATCCGTAGATGTATATATATATATATATATATATACTGCGCAGCTACGGGCTCCACTGTGCTCAACTCTATTCTCCTCTATTTTGAAATTTGTTAGAGGAAGATCCGGTCTGTCAAGATTCGGAGACGATGATTGTTGCGTGCGCAACGAAATCTGTCTTTCGCGTTCTTCGCCTTTTTGCTCCTTCCCCACACGTTGTGTTTCACTCCGGCTAAAGTGCCGGGTAGAAGCGCATTTGTCGAACCTGTATATACATGGGAAGCATCGCAGACGACAAGTTTCGATCACCAGTATACATCTCCGTATTCAAGCTCACAGTCGAGTGCGATCGTAGGGGGTTAGTAAACCCGATAAGAGTCGAAGATGCCGTCCCTTCGTCACGAATATGCTGTCTCGCACTGTCTCCAAGATGTTTCCGTCTTTCGTCCGCTACCATCGATCCTTCAACGCCACGCACCCCCCTTTTTCTCTCCCACTTTTTCATCGTGTTTTTCGGCAGCGCCTGCGCCGTGATCTTGGTGGTGCTTGCCTTATTTTCTTCCCCCCCCTCCCATTTGTGCTGTCGCTGCTGGTTGAACCACTGCCCCGCGTGACGCTAAGCTTCTTCAGGGGTATCCATCATTCCTGGCGGACTGCTGAGTTGAAGAGCGCTGCTGTGGACGTTCTGCTCAGGGCATGTAGGTATTGTGGTGTGTACGAGTGTGTGGGCGCACCTTTCTGTTGTCACCGCAATGGAGAACCTTCTAGATTTTAGCAAGCCGATCGATGTCCAGCAATTCGACAGTGTCGTTGCGATGATGTCGTCTGGTAGCCCAGCCGAAATCATGGAAGCGCAAGCATTATTGACGCGGTTCAAGGAGAACCCCGATGCGATTTTCCGAGTAGACAAACTCCTCACGGACTCGCACAATACGAGCACCCGCTTCTTTGCCCTTCAGGTGCTAGAGGAAGCCATATTGCAGCGTTGGAACACCCTCTCGATCGAGAATCAGCAGGCCATCCGCAACTTCGTGATAAGTCAAATTGTGCGCGAATGTACCAGCTTCGAAAACATCCGTCAAAATCGCGCCATCCTCACCAAAATGAATATGACACTAGTGACGATCGCAAAGCGAGAGTGGCCTGTGCGGTGGCCGAACTTTGTGCAGGAAATATTGACAAGTGCATCACCAACGGAACCGATGGTGGAGAACAACCTTAATTTGTTGCGGCTAGTCGGGGAGGAGGTGTTTGAGTTTGGCGGGAAGACGCTCACGTCACGCTGGGTCGAGCGGAAGAAACAAGCCTTAGCCCAGGATTTTCGTTTCATTATGGAGCTGTGCGTCATGGTCATTGTCAACACGCAGGATACCGCACTACTGCGGGCTGCGTTGGCGACGCTCGAGGTTTACGTGCCCTGGATGACGCCAGAAGTTATGTTTAACGAGCAGGTTCTACAGAGCCTGGCGAAACTCGTTGTGAGCGACGGTAACGTGCGCGGTGAGGCGGTGCGCTGTTTAACAGAGATCTGTACGACCAAGACGAGTGATGGGGCAGCCGGTGATCAACAAGTACGGCTCATCTTGGAGACTTTTAAGGCGGCTCTCGGCAACATTTTGAATGCACTTCCGACAACGCACTCCTCTGTGATGGAGCGAGTTGTGGCTTTGTATGAGCAGGGCTCCTTGGTGGATAAGGAATACGTCGCTAATCTTAATTTGCTTCTTATAGCTTTTCTCCGCCACTACTACGCTAACATTTCCTACGATGACTTGCTGCTCATTACTTGTCACGAGATGTTAGTGGGCATGAGCAACATCTATGAAAAGGAGCTCTTTAAGTCGTGTGTAGAGTACTGGTGGTGGCTTGGGGATCATCTGTTGCGCGCCCCAGCCAGTACGGTGAAGAAGAGTCTCATGACGAAGCTGCCGCGCGTCCTGTCGGATGTTCGCTTTGTGCTGATTCGCCGCATGGCGAAACCAGAAGAGGTGATTATCGTGGAGGAAGAGGGTGAGATTCGGCGGGAGCACGTCACTGATGTGGAGGAGCTGCAGCTATACAACCTGATGCGGCAGACCTTGGTTTTCTTAACGCACCTAGATCCCAAGGATACGCGAAACATCATGATCGACTTGATGAAGCGGCAGGTGGACCATAGTGAGTGGTCGTGGCACAATTGCAACACGTTGTGCTGGGCGGTGGGATCCATATCCATGGCCCTGTCGGAGCAGGACGAGAGTGACCTTTTTGTGAAAATCATTACCGATCTCCTCACTCTCTTCAAGAGCATCAGTGGGAAGGACAATCGTGCCGTCGTGGCCAGCGATGTGATGTTCATTGTGGGCCAGTATCCACGATACTTGCGCAACCACCTGACATTTCTTTCGACGGTTACACGGAAGGTATTTCAGTTCATGCGAGAGAAGTTTCCTGGAGTCCAAGACATGGCTGTGGACACCTTTGTCAAGTTGAGTAAGCAGCTCGCTGAGAAGTACACGGAGACGAACCGTGGTATGAGTCTCGCCGCTGATATCGCAAAGAGTTGGAGCTCCATAACAGAACTGCTGTCTCTCCAGCAGGTGCAGACCTGCTTTAACGCCGTAGGGTACATGATCGCCGCTGCCGCTACAGAGCAGGAGCGAACAAATCTGCTCGAGACGTTTCTGGCAGACACCAACGCGCGCTTTAAAGAGAGCACGGCTAAGGCGGTTGCGATGGGTGCTGCCTACTGTCAAGAGGAGGAAGCCATGACGACACTGCTTCACCTCATGCGCATTTACAGCAACGTTGCCGATTCTTGTGGCGACGTGTTCGTGTACGAAATGATGTCGATTACGCAAGACCTTTACGGTTTCTATCGCACCTTTTCTGAGGCGCAAGCCAAGATAATGGCGGAGGGGGGTGAAGCAGCAGCGTACCGATCCGACATGAAGTATCTTCGTCTGGCGAAGCGCGAGATTTTGCGCATCTTCGAGCGATTTGTGAGCCATGCAACGCAGCTGGATTTCATCGCGACGGCGTGTCTGCCCGACATGTTCTCGGTGGTGCTGCTCGATTACGAGGGCGCTGCGGTGTCCTCAAAGGAACCAGGGGCGTTGACGCTCGCTGGTGCGTGCGTGCGCGCCCTCGGCCGTCGCCTCGAAGGAGACTGTGAAGCCATTTTGGATCACACATTCAGCACGACGGTGAACATCATCGCGCAGGATATGGAGAGCCACCCCGAGTTTCGTGTCAATCTTTTTAAGCTGCTTCAGGCCCTAAACGCGAACTGTTTCGAAGCCTTCGTGCGCTACACCGCCACTCACGAAGATGTCATTCTGGGAATGCTCTGGGCGATCAAGCACACGGACTACCCCACCATGTCCACCGGTCTGGAAACGCTGGACCTTTTCCTCGAGAACGTGTCCAATTCGGAATATGCGGAGGTCTTTTTCACTGCCTACATGCAGCGCATCATGGTCGATGTGATGGTGGCTTCGATGGATTCGCTGCACGCTTCGGGCTTTGCCCACCACACGAGCATTCTCCGCAAACTTTTCCTCGTGTCCTCGTTAGTGCCGCCGGAGACGCCCACTATCGGTAGGGCAGCCATCCGCGCCTACCTGTTGGAGAGTCTGACGGTAATACCGACGTTGACCGAAACCTCCATCGTTAGCTTCGTTGACATGTGCTACAACCATTACACCGATGAGGACCGGTTCCGCACCTCTTTTGCGGACTTTCTTATTGAAGTGAAAGTTTGGGGTGCGGAGCAAGAGAACAAGATGCAAGAGGAGGACGAACGACGACTGCGAGAGGAGACCATCCCTGGATTCTCAAGCCTCTCTATGGAAGATCCACCAGCTCGTCGTTTCATCCGTGCCTAATCCTTGGGGTCTCACTCCGAAAGGGAAGACACGGATGAGGAGAATGAACGGGAATGGTGGTGGTAGCCGGCAGGCTTGCAGAATTGCTGCTTTTTGTTTTCTGGCGAGTGTGAAACTTTTTATTGATGCGTGAAAGCAATGCGCTTGGAATGATCGCTCACGCTTCTTCTTAGGCGGAGCCCGAAGTTTGAGCGCACGCAGAACGAACTTAGACTTTTTTTTGCGTATATCGTGGTGCGCGCGGCGGTGGTGGTGATGCTGGTGCTGCTCCTTCTGAAGACACCGATCTCTAGAACCATCACGCCTTTTTGTGTGGGTACGGGTGCCATCTTCTTTTTCTTTTCCCTCTCTGCTTCTTGCTGTATCTCTCCAGGACATCTTCCTGGTTTTATCGCAACGGGCGAAGTTCTGTATGAACGTTAAACGGTGCGCTGTCGCGTGCGTAAGAGTGGGTGGGTGAGTCAGGGCGTTGGATCTGCATTTATTAAACGGTATAAGTAGAACATAAGAACGACGATACGAAAGGAAATACAGTCCTGGGGAAAGAGTAGGTCCCTGCATACATGATCGCGAAGCCGCATTGTAGATCTCGAGCTCCCTCCGTACCCCATCCGCCCATTCCTTTGCGGTGCTCGGCGAAGGGACCTGTTGACACGCCCTACCAAATGTTGATGTTGCTGGCGTCACACCGCGCACCTCGCTCCACTCTTTATTGTTGTGCTGTCACAGAGTGGACGGGGTTTATCAGCTTCAACAAGGAGGTGTGGGAGGAAAGTGGCCACTACCGACCGGCGGCCGTCGCTCAGCAGGACCTGCCATGAAATCATGTCAAAGCCGTGAGATCTCGGGTGTTTCATCCGTGCTGGAACGACGTGAAATGTCGATACTGGTCAAGGCGATTGTGGCGAAGGTGGTTTGGGAGCCTCGCCTAGAAAGAGTGTGAGACAATCGCGAAGTCTTGAGGGTTTTCCTTCACGGATTCAGTTGTGGTATGGCCCACGTCGTCTCTCGCGCATCGGATCCTCCTCTCTTATCCCTTCTCTTATAGAGAGAGAGAGTCGATGAGATAAGCAATATTTTGTCCTCTTCGCGGCTCATTTCTCGACAGACCCGCTCACCGGAGTACGCCTATGCGATCCTCACTGCTTGACCATGAGTGGCGTGTCGCGGTGTAAATCTGGGTGTATAGGCGAATGCTGGGCCAGTTGACTACGTCATTCTTCTACCTTATGAGGGTGGAGAGAGAGAGGGAGAGGCCGGGGCAAGCTGCGTGACAGGCCAGGGCGAGTAAGGTAAAGGCTTGACCCTCCGTTTATCAAGCGGACGGAAAGCACGCAAGAAATGTGACCAATGCTATGCTTCTCAAAGGCGTCGCCTATTCGAACAATCGCTGCTCCCTCCTGCTCCTTTCTAGACTTTGTCGCCATCTCCATCTCTGCCCGTGGGTCATCTATACTGCAGGCCTAGTGCCACTTCTCCCTACAGCAGGTGGTGCTGCCTTTCGCCCGTCTCTTTTTCTTCTTTGGTGGCGGGGAGTGGTGACTATCATTGGTGGACAAGGACTTGCTGAGGTTGAAGATCCCTGCGCAGTTCGCTGAAGGGGTCTTCTTTAGATTTTTTTTTTATTTCATCTTCGGCATCTTAGCAGTGATTCTTTTCAAGCGTTTTCTGCACGGCGCACATTGCCTCTGAGAGGCTGCGCTGGGAGCGGTGAAAAGCGAGTTTCAACGCAGCGCCTCTTTTCCCCTGCTGTTTGTTCGACGATCGAAGGCACTGTGCTGGAGTTTTTGCTGCGTGACGTGGATACATCACCGTTTGAATACGCATAGATGGTCACTACTGTCGACGCCTCCGAAGCGCGTGCCGGTACAGGTGTGTCAAGCAGTCCCCGTGTAGATGCGGCTGCTGCGCAGAGGAGCACCTCTGTCCATTCTTCGGTGTTTCCACAGGCTCTATTAGCTGATGAGAAGTATGATGATGATAATGAGAATGAGGAAGAGACGAAACCGACGTCGTTGAAGGCCATAGGTCGGCATGCTCCGACTCTACTGCACACGACGAGCTCGCAGCTGGCGTCGGCGAGCAGCACTTTTGTCTTTTACCCGTTCGATATGCTCAAGACGCGCTTCATGGCGCAGGATGGCACAACGGTACGTCAACACAACGGCCAGGTGTACCGGTCCATCCGTCAGGCGTTAGTGCTCATCTACCGTGAAGAGGGATGGCGGGCACTTTTTCGCGGATGTCCGGTAGCCCTGATTGGTTCTGTATCCGCGTGGGGTGTGTATATGCTTCTGTATCGGGAGCTTTGCAATTGGACTGAGTTCACATCCTACGTGGGCCGCTCCAGTGTGTCGATCGTGTCCAGCTGCGTCTCCTCTTGTGTGGTCAACCCTATTTTTCTGATCAAGTCCCGCATGCAGCTCGAAGAGGCGAACCGTAGCTCGCACTACCGCACCTTTTGGACGGGGATTCGATACACGGTTCAAACCTCAGGAATGCGATCCCTCTGGCGCGGGCTCTCGCTACAACTCTTTCTTATACTCCCGAACGCCCTCAGCATTCCCACATACGATGCCCTGAAGTCTATACTACTGCGCTACCGGTGGCACCACGACGTAGCGACAGAGTTAAATCTCTTGGAGATCGGCCTCTGCTCAACGCTGACAAAGCTGTGGATTCTGGTCTTGTCGCATCCGCTCATAATGATGAAGGTGCGCATGCAAGATGAGCGGGCCTTGATAGGCCGCTACCAGTACCGGTCGGTTTTGCAGAGCGTCTCGAACGTCTTCAGGACGCAGGGCGCCCGAGGAATGTATCGCGGCTTCACGACGTCCCTCCTTCACACTCTGCCCCGATCATTCCTTCACTATCTCGTCTATGAGAAGACACTCTCCTTCTTGTGCCAGCGGAAAGTACCATCGGCGACATGAGCGCTGTGGAGTCAGATAGGAAGGCCTTCCAAATTGGGGTCGATAGGTACGAAGGGGGTATACACTGCCCCGATCCATCAGCGCAGCTGTCCGTTAAGGGGGAGGGGAGAAGTGCGGGCATGAAAGAAGGAAGTACCCCCTCGCTGCTGTTTCTCATTTTTTGTTTTCGTTTCTCCTGGCCTCGAAACGATGAAGAGGCAGGAAAGTTTTCGCGGTGATGATGATGGAGGGCGAGCGCTCCACGTGACGCTCACTAATCCTGCTTCTGCATCTCTCATGATTAACGGATAAGTGTGTTTTTGTTTGATTACAGGCAACGGTGCTCAGGACAGGAGTTCTCGTAGCCGAAGTTCTCGGAAGGCGATCGATGGAAGTGCGTCACCGCTATTCCCTTTTGGCGTAATTTTTTTTGCCCGCGCATAATGGCGTGCATGTTCGCCTCTTCTTGTTTGTTGAGTGGGCGACTGCATTGTAGTTCCGCTCTTCTATTTTGGAGGATCCTTCTCTCACGTATATACGAGGCTGCATCCACAATTTTTTTTTTGAACAAGAGAAGTCCGCGAAGCTGGGCAGGCTACTACTTGTTTCTCTCATTCACACACGATTACAACTGAACGGCGCGGAGCGGTGGGTGAGGGCAACGCTTATGAGCAAAGCTCCCTCTACCCGCGTAACTTACGAACGCTAGAAGGCACACAGCGATCGCGGACTTTCCATTTTATGTACGGTGCTTCCGTTACATTTATCTTTGTGGAGGGTGAGCGGCCGAGGACCTTCCAGCGGTTTTGAGTTTCCTTGGAGTACCAAGGGCACTGGACTCCGAAAAAGGAGTAGGCGTGACAAGCGCCCTCTTTTCATGATCTGTGATTCGAGGGTCGTTAGCTAATGCTTCTACGAGCGGAGACGAGCATCCTTCTCTGCCTCTACCTTATTCGAGCTGTCGTTGCTGTCGCTGACCTCTTTCTCTTCTGCTGACCGCTGTGCGTGTACACTGCTGTGATATTTGCGGCTCGCGCCGCGCCTTTGTTTGATTACATAAATACATGTATCTCACATTCTACGACATCATTCGAGTAGTTTAACGTGCGTGGAGAGGGAAAGTGAGCACCAGCCGAAGATGAGTCGCTGCTCCCACACGAATACACATCGTAAACAATTCCAGAGCGCAATTTTTCTTCGGCTGGTGGCTTTCATCAAGTCAGCGCTATCGAGAAGTAGCGAAAGGAATCACCCTCCCTTTCTAGCACCCATTGCACCAAGCTGACGTGTTTGTCACGAGTTTCTTCTTTTTAAAAACTATTTGCTCTCCTAAAGACTCCTTCACCTTTCGATCCTGGGAGATCGACTTCGCTTACGCGCACGCACGACACGCCCATGATTATCGCCACCCACTCCTCTACCTGATCGAAGCGAGCCAAAACTCGTACTTGCTCCGTGCGGAAGTTTCAAGAAGCATCTGTCGTCATGACGGAACCAAGAACGGCGTCGTTGAGGCCAACGCCCGTGCAGCACACAGTCGCCTCTCAGCTCGGCGGTGCGGCCAGCACGATACTGCTGTATCCCGTTGATGTGATTCGGATGCGCTACATGTCGCAGGATGGCACCACCACACGTCAGCATAATGGCCAAAACTACAGAAGCATTGTGAAGGCTTTTCGCACCGTTTACTATGAGGAAGGTGGCGTGCGCGCCTTCTTTCGCGGCTGCCACGTTTCCTTGTTGGGGTCCATCTCCGCCTGGGGGGTGTACATGTACATTTATCGCTGGCAATGGTCTTGGTACACGCAAGAGAGTGAGAGGGGATGCCTCTCTTCTTCGAACGGCCTTACCGATACTCGTGGCGGCTCCACCCGGACCACCTCGACAATAGACAGTGTTGAGACGTGGCGAAACCTCCTGGAGCGGTCTGGTTTCTCCATCATCGCCAGCTGTGCATCCGCAGTGGCGTGCAACCCTTTGTGGCTGTTGAAAACACGCATGCAGTTGGAGGAAGCCTCAGCAAGCACCGCTACATCACCGCGCAACTTCCGCACATTTCGCGGAGGCCTCATCTACACCGTACGCAACACCGGTATCCGTTCTCTGTGGCGGGGTGTGTCAGCACAGACGCTACTGGCGGTCCCGAATGCGTTGAACCTCCCCCTCTATGATACTGTCAAGGCCTCTGTCAAGCAAATCTCCGGCAATGATGAGTTGGCCATTTGGGAGGTTGGCGCGTGCACTACTGTGACGAAGCTTGCGATGACGTTGGTGTGCCATCCCATTCTCGTGGTGAAGACACGTTTGCAGGATCATCGGGCTCGGCTGGGCAGCATCCACTACGAATCGTTTCTGCAGGCGACAAAGACGATCTGGAGACTTGGTGGGGTTCAGGGGTTTTATCGGGGAACGGTGGCGTCTCTGGGCCATTCCCTTCCACGATCATTCCTCATGTTTCTCTTTTACGAGCAGTTCCTACGTTTGGTACGGATGACCTTATGAAGCCGCTCTGTCGTGACGGCCGCTGACGATGCTGACTGATGGCCACATTACTCATGGAAGGATGATATTTCTCTCTCTCTCTCTATATATATATATTTGAATTCGCACTTGCTGCTGCCCTTAACCTACTGGACGATGGGGCGCTGCGATTTTTGTACCCCTTTCCGGCCCCTCAGTAATTACCCTTCTCGTGTGGAGTGTCGGCCCTGCCGCAGACTTCGGTCTACCGTGAGAGAGTTATCGAACATCGGTAAAACCACCAGGGGAAGGCTGTACAGGGGGCCGCGGCGGCGGAGGGGCGCGACGACGGGAAACGAGCCGCCCTTTGCACGTCTCGTCGCTTTCAGTTTTACGTGACAGTTTTCCTGTGGCTGCTTCGTCGCTCTCGAGCACCCTTCGATTTGTTGCCTGGAGGGAGCAAAAAAAAAAAAGATGGTTCGGTGCGCTCTTCGGTTTCAGTCTCCGTTCTCATTATCTACTTCCTTCATCACATTTCACGTTCGATACAAGCAGCAATCTTGGCGGTGAATGATGCTGCACTTATTGTTACAAAAAAAATTACTTCTTTGCCTTGCAAGGAAAAGAACTCTCAGTCTTGACTCTCGGCATAGGGGCACTCTGCTTCCCTCTCTTTCTTCCTCGTGCGAGTTAGACTTTCTCCGCGCCGTAGAATGGTGTACGGGTAGAGCAGTAGAACATGGTAGTAGACCTCATTGAAGAACATCCTCACGAAATAATGCTGTGGAGCTGCTTCTCCTCCTTCTTTACCGTGACGGCGTGGCATAACAGCGGTAGGTACAATCGCAGCTTTCTTCGTTGCCAAGCTGACACACTGCGTTGAGGTGTCTTCAATGATTTTCTGAGTGGTTCTTTTTTTTTGCTTTTTGGAATCCCGGTGTTCCTTTTCACTCCTCCTGTTCTCCTCTGTCTACTTTGTTCATGATACTTACACTAGTGTCGGTTGAAAGTGGAAGGCATATCAGCATATTTTTATCCGTCACGGCACACAACCGAACGGACTGGTGCGCGAGAACGTGCCAAGACTTTGATAAACGCATACCTGTGAATTCATTCGTTGCCATTCCGTCCGCACGTCGCGTGCGCGGTGCATTCGAAAACAAAATTGTACTGGTCAGAGAGACTAGAAGGCGTTTCGTTAGCGAGTGCCTGACGTCTTCTATCACCTTAATTTTTTTTGGTTCAGCTGACTGGTGCCACTTGGGAGGCGAGGATGTCGGAGGAGAAAAAGCCCCGCTTTCTGCAGCAGACGACGTCGCAGCTGCTGCATCAGCAAGAAGCTCTGCGCAAGCGGCGGGAGATGCTGGAGCGTGAGAGCACAAAACCCCCAGCGATGCGATTTGGCACTAACAGCCCACCGCACACTGCTATTCGAGGTACGCGGTCGCCGCCACCACCGCCCTTGTTCGCGTCCGAACGGCAGGCTGCCCACCTTCCGACTCCGTCGTCTAACTCTTGCGTCCATCGGGAGCTAACGTGGAGCAGGCCAGACGAGGAATCAATGTTAGAACGTGGCCCAATGCGGTTCTCTATGATGTCTTCGCTCACATCGGCACCGGTTGCGCAGCTGCGGCCTCAGGTAGCTCCCGGTTCCCACACGCCAGCGTTGCCGACGCCGAGGGATGTAAACACATCCCATTGTGCCGATGGACTCTTGCCGAAGAGGCGAAGGGAGCATGTGTCTCCACAAACGGTATCCCCGCGTTCGCCAGTGGTGCGACGCGGCCGTTTTGATCCTGTTGGAACATCCAGCGAAAACACGCTGGCCTCTATCGAGTCCCCGGTGGCAAGTGGTGGATCGGCCGTGATGCGGCACGCCATCATTTCAGACACACCGGAGGGGAAACCTGCTACGACGTCCATATCAATGGAGAACCGCACACCCGTCCGTACCACCAACACTACCACTGCTGCGGAGCTCTCACCAGCCACTTCCCAGGAGGTAGGATATGCACAAGCTGCGGAGGGAATCGCGGCCTTCTCGCACACTTTTCCTGTCCCGCGGTTCACCACCATTTCACCGATCGCCATCCCCTCCGTCGAGAAGCTTTCTCAGCAACAGGATGGAAAGCTGGTCGAGCAGCGCCGAGAAGAAACACCGATGCGAGGGGCGGTGGGAGGCTTTCAGACGCCACGCCCTGTCAGTCGACTTTCCACTGCACTGACACCTGTTGTCGGCAGTCAGCCACCAGAGAGAGAGACCAGTGCTGAACGAAATGCATCCCCCTCCGAAGGGGGGAAAGAAACGAATGTGATGGCAAAATCATCGCCGCCACCTCAAGAACTGAAACTGGCTATCACGAACGCTGCGGCGGCTGTGTCCACTGTTTCTCCGAAAACCAATTGTCAAGGTGGGGATGAAGGTGCGGAGCACGCCAGTGAGCCACGAGCACGAGAAGAAGCAAAGGTGACGGTACCGCCAACGCGACCCGTGCAGTTTGGAAAAGAAGTCAACGCGCTTCCAGAATCGTCTCCTCACCGCTCAAAGTCAAGTCCGGGGCCGAAACCGGATAGCCTTCTCCAAAGTGCTCAAGTATCCATAGAAAAGCGCCCGTGCGGTTGCGAACGCCAGGCTATGTCGCCGGCGCGGCAACACAGAAGCGAAGCTCGGTGTGCCACATCTAAAACTGTCTCACCACAGCCGATCCCCACGCCACTTACCCATCGGCCCTTAACAGACATCGAAACCTCCGCCTTCCCGTGCTACGACGGTCCGACGCCCGTGTCGATTCCTTCTCAGCCTGCTGCTAGTGATTCTCTGACGCCTGTGTACGCACCTGCCTCGCCGTTGCCTACTCCCAACAACATAATGAGTGGCCTTCACGGTTGTGCGAATGAGCCGGAGGTACGGAGGAGGCCAAGTTTGGATGGCAACTCCTCTGAGAGGGACGATGGTGCTGTTTCCGAAAGGTTCTCAAACGAGGAAGGGAAAGCACCAACCACGTATTCGCCGAGGGTTTCAGAGCCGAAGGAGCGCTGTTATACCGTGAAAAATGCAGAGAGATCCGCTTACGTGGCATGGAAGCAGGGTGACAACATCAGCTCTACGGCTAACACACCGTCACCAGTGCCTTCTGAAAAGCAGTACGGGCAGAGTGTGTTGGCATCCGTGGAGAAGCGGTGCTGTCACCGTCCTGCACCTAGCGAACGGCAGGCGTTGGAGCTTGAAAATGGTCTTGCTCGCAGTTGCCCCAGGGATTCACCAAGTGCATCGCCGCAGCCTTCCGCGCGCCATCTGCTGAGCAGTTTGAACGTATCCTTCGACAAAGGGAGCCAACATACCAAGCCACCGGAACGCGGTACTGAGTCTCGGGAATCTGTTGCCGGCAAGGAGGGGGACACTCACCAGCAGCATTCAGCGCTGCGTACACCTTCGCCCACCCCAACAGCGGAGCATGTCATTGCCAGTTTGCAGGCTTCCGCAGAAAAGCGCGTTCGTTCCGGGGCAGTCGAAGGACAAAGCAGCACCGCACTTTTTTCTAGCTGCGCAACTGATCATCCTGCGTCCCCGACGTATCAATCACCTATGCTGACACCACAGAACGTCACAGAGAGTGTGCAGAAAATAGTGAGAGAACAAGAGCAAATGCAAACGCGGTCTGATGCCCGTGCGCCGAGCCGGCCATGGCTGGAGGAGAGTGGTGAGGTGCATTCGAATCGCAAAGACCAATCCGCGTGGAACTCTTCAGCTTCGCCGATGATTAGTGCTGAAGATGTGGATATGTCGTTGGAGACCCTGGAACGAGATGAGCGTTACAAGTCACGGTCGTTGCGAGCACCGCGGGTGTCGAATCCTGTTGATGAGCAATCGAGCGCCGCACCAACGCTGCGCACCGTTGAAGTTTTCGCAGAGAGCAGGTCTGAGGAAGTTGTGCAATCTACGGGGTCTGCAGAGGCAGCTTCGGATCTTGGGATAACCAGTCTAAGTGGTATTGCGCCAACTTCTCACGATTTGGCCATGTTGCCTTCGGTTATTTCACCCGTGCCCTCTGAGCTTGCGGTGCCGTCAGCGCTTTTCTTTGACTGTGTAAGCGCTCCACAAACACCAGCGCTGGGTACGCTAGAGGAGCTAAAGCTCTCTGCGAAGAGTGTAAGCGGTTCCATCCCGAGCGTCATCCCAGTTGATGCCCCCCACGTGCCGGAACAGTTCTTCGCCCTGCAGCGTGAGGTATCGGCGATCTCGGCAGGACGAAGTCGCACGCGCACTCCACCCCCATTACAAGCCAGTGAGCAAAGCTCACCGTCTCCTCAGCTGGGCCTGCCTTGTACAGAATCCGAAGCACAGCCCTGTACTGTGGAAAGAGTTGAGCAAGCCAATCTTGATGAAGTAAAGGAGAAGTCTCTGGGCCATGCGGTCGACCGCGGCTGTGAGGGTGCACTGGCCGCACACAAGGCAAAGCGAGTCGATCCCCGTGGCAGCCTCATCCTTGTACACCCGACCACGAGTCCGCAGCCGGTTATTCACTACCCGCATCAACCTATCCCCGAGCCCCCTGCCCCCACTATCAGTCCGGTGCAGGTTCCGCTATCGCGAACCCCACCCCCGCGTCCTATGCAGCTGAAGGAACCGCAGCTCGTTGGTGTGGCTTCCCATGTAATCACCAGTCACGGGAATTCGCCTCTGCCCCGCCCTGTAACTCTACGCTCTCAGGTGTCTCTCGCATCACCACCGCTGCCGATCGCCACGTCCTGGAATACCGCAGCATTCGTATCCAAAGCTGCCGAGCCGTCGACGCACGGCCTCGGATCGACCCCCGGCGGCATCTCTGGGCACGCCTCGCATGTGTTTGGCGATGTCCCTCGCGGAGGCTCCTTTCACACTGGCCCAGAAGAGGAGGACGGCGTGGATTTGTTCGAGTCAAAGAATGACTGGATGGACCTTGTTGAGCCGCTTCGCCCCTACACCATCACGGTTTCACCGCAAGGCGGAGCAGTGGTGTGCACCACACATTCCTCCTCTCACGGCCCTCCCCACCTCAGCGAGACCGAAAGGACAACAACGGAGCTTTACTCACCTTCGCCGTCCAGAATGTGTAGCCAGAGCACGCAGTCGCCCTTAGTAGAGGGCAGGCAGTCCAGTGCGATGAGACGTACCTTGGTGGCCACACCGGCAAGCGTAGCGCTTTCCATAAACGACGGCTTCTCCACAGGAGGTAAGCGATCGTCCGGTGTGGCGGCGACACCGAATTCGGTGCCATCGCAGACAACGAGCAGCTCCCCGCGATGTCGTAAGAGTCAAGCTGAGGAGCTTCTCGAGATGCTTCCCGTTGACTCCGCGGAGGAAGTGAAGCGGATGGAAGATGCTGTGGAGGATGAGACTCGCGCCACGTTAGGATCGCTCGAAGGGCGTCTCAGTGGGGTATCTGACGGCGACTCTATTCTAGGCTACGTCTCGTCTATTTCTCAGCGCGTGTCGCAGCGTCCTTCTCGTGCGCCTCGTAACTACGATAGCTACATTCAGTATCTGGAGAGCATGGCGACTTCCAGTGCGAAGAAAACGCGGAAGGCTGCCGGCCGACGGATGCACAAGACCGTGGTGAAGGACATCGCCTGCACCAGTGCCAATGCATCGCCGGGAGATGAGAGCCTTTCACCTGTGGCGTCAAGGTCCTCCAATCGCAGCATTTCAGCCTCCTTGTCTCGTGCGCAGCGAAATACGGCGGTTCCCGTGTCACGCAGTACTTCTAAAAAGTACTCCGCATCACCAAAATCGCTAACGCCCGTGCTGAACTCACCGCGAACAAAGCTGGTGGTTTCCACTCGTCTCTCTACAGAGGTTGAGAAGGCCCTCTTTCAACAGACGCCACCTCCCAAGGCAAGGCAGGGGCCAAAGAGCACACTCAACAACGCCAGCCGGCCATCTTCC
Organism: Borovskyia barvae; assembly: GCA_030849085.1. Taxonomy (NCBI): domain Eukaryota; phylum Euglenozoa; class Kinetoplastea; order Trypanosomatida; family Trypanosomatidae; genus Borovskyia; species Borovskyia barvae. The sequence goes on along the minus strand of JASAOM010001130.1, from coordinate 332,329 downwards.
TCCTCACGTCGCAGCGCATCCAAGAAAGCGCATGTGCCGGCGCCTAAGAGAAAAGGTGCGCACACATCCCAGCACAGAACAGTTGCACCACACAAAAAAACAACAAAGAAATTCATCACTGCAAAGACGCTGCGTTCTGCAAAACCGCGTAAACCCAACAAGCGGCGCCAATAGTGGAGAATCCTCTGCTTTCGACCCTTCTTTCAGGAAGAGGGAGGGAGAGACCATGCGCTTATGGTAGATGTAGAGTGGCTGTCCGAAATTGTATGATGCCTCCCACGCAGAGACCCGCACGACCACTCCGTTCAGAATACTTTTCTGCTGAACTTGTTGCATCGTTGGAATGCAAAATCGGCGCACGCGGCGCTGATGGACAGGTTGGCTTTGTGAGTTGGTCCATATTCGCCGGTGTAAAGCACTAGAGTAACTTGTGCGACTCCCTACGCCCCTGGGTTTAGCCGCTTCAAAGTCGCTGCTTTTCGTAAAACTTCATCGAAAAGGAAGCAAGCGCCTTATAGACGAAGGGAAGCTGTTCGCGTGTGCTTTCCCAATTATCTTCTTTCCTTCGAAATCTCCCTGCGATACTTCATCGCGCTTCTTTTTTTAGATTTGATCGCCTCGCTTTTCACGGAGTCTTTTTCCTACTTTTTTGCGCTTCCAAGCGGTTAGAGTATCTTCGAAACGGGCTTAAGGGAAAAAGAATGAATTCAAATTGCCTTCGTCTAAGGTGTGAAGTGTGTTGGTGCATTCGTTAGATGGTCCCTCCCGACTACATAGACCAGATCTACCGCACGAACTCATCGGAGCGACACCGCGTTATGTCCCCCCCCTTTGAAATTATTTCCGCCGCCCTAACTAGGAAAGAGAGGGGCCTCACACACGCCGTGTGTGAACCTGTTGCAGTCGAGGCGCCCCCACTCAGCGTGGCACGGTTGAAAAGATGAAACAGCATGAGCGTTTGGTGTCTTACGTGCTTGCGGCCCGCTGAGATGACCGCCTGTCGACCTGTGGAGATGGTTTGTCACTGCGGGCGAAGAAAAACAGAGCAGGTGCCTCCTTCCTCGTTTGCACTATGCGAATAGTTCCTCTCTTCTCTCCCCCCCCCGTCTCCCTCCTCGCTCTATAAATAGCCTTCTGTGACACTCAAATCGATCTTCTTCTTTTCTTGAACCACATTTGCAGTTCATTACCATCTTTCCTCCACACCTCTCTGCTTGTCATCTAATTGCCAGCAGCTCTTGCCCCGTCCCCCACCCCGCCCTCTCTTTCTGCCCGTTTTGTGCTCAACCCTTCTCCTCGAACTCCTTCGCTCAGTCAACCTATTCTTTGTGTGCGCGTGTGTGCATGTGGGGATCGTCGAGGGAGTAAAAAGGATCGAACGCTGCTCCCACCCAGAACTGGCCGCGAAGGTTTCTTTTCTCACTATAACCTTATTCCACTCTTCACCATACGGCTCCACGAATACAAGCGCTATCGCGTTCTTTCCCCCACCCCCCTCTGTTGCCATTATCTTATTACTTAGCTTATCGCAATCGCGGCACAATGCCCATTTTTCGGTCCTTTCATCGGTGTATTTCGGGGTTTCCCGCTGGATCGTGCGCGTGCGCCAATCTCTGCCGATGGTGCAGTGGGCCGTCCACCCCGCCGCTGGCGCCTGAACAACGGCAGCCAACGGCTCCGACCGGCAGCTTTGCTGCGGCTCGTACTTCCCCATCGCTCGACCTTGGATTGAATTTCGCCGCAATGGATTTCGAGGCGGTGGCGCGAGCCACCCAATCAGCGATCGCACGGGAGCGTGGCAGTGTGTACACGACCTCTCCACGGGAGGAAGAGCTGGACGCGCGCCTAGGATCTGAGGCGCAAAAAAAAACTTCCACTTCCTCTCTCCAAACAACACCACCTTCCACCATAGCGTCAACTGCCCTCAGCGATGAAGCGGGCACGTCAATGGGCAACAACACCGTCGCAGCACATCCTCGCCTTTCTGCGCATCAAGAAGTTGACCCTGACCTGTCAAGGTCGATGCCACCACGCCAAGGAGTCCCTCCTTCGAAAGGGCGATTAAATGGGGGCCCAAGCGGCCGCCAAAGTCTTTACGAAATGCTGCAAGCCTGCGTGGATGGCGGTCATTGGGCAAGAGCGTTGCAGATTTTCAACACGGCAGTGGACCAGGCCTGCAAACAGGTGCTTGTTTCCGGCAAGGGCTCTTCGTCTGCCACTAATCCGGGGAAGGGCACCTCTGATCGGGAGGCAGAATGCTTCGCCGCACTCCGGAAGATGCGTGTGGCAGCTCCGCCAAGCAACCTCCGTGACCGTGCAGCGGCAGCGTCGCGGTCCAATAGCTTCAAGAACTGGCGCGGAGTAATGCGGTGGGGCGGGCAACACTATTTTTTGCTCTGGAAATGCTTGCTGGAAGCTGAGCGGGTAGACGAGCTTCAACGCGTGTGGCACGTCATGCAGCAGACTGGGTTTGTTGAATTCGACTTGGAACAGCGCACCGTGAATTCCCTCATGACGCTACTCCGTCGTATTTCCAGTTCAGCGGAACAGACGCTCGTGAACACCATCATTCCTAACGCTGCTGCGTCCGCGAGCGCGGTCTCGCACGGCAAAGCCGTCCGCCGTGATCTAATGAAAGCCCTGGAGCAGGCTGCAGGTGAGCGAAACCTCAAACTTGCTGGTGCGAACCAACGCACGCTGGAGGGCATCCGTATCACGGAGGCATTGCAGCGCGTAGAGGCTATCAATGCTGATCCGACTGAGGATGGGGATGGCACGACGCCTGCAATAATCACCGCCAGTGGACAATTGACACCCGGTCCTGCGGTGCCCGCGATTGAGGTCGGTGACTTCAATAGTTTAATACGCCGTTCCCGCAGCACCGAGGCTACGGAACGAATTCTCCGTATGATGGACAAACTCCAGATCGCAAAGGGAGCGGTTACGTACGCCAGCCTCATTGCGGCGTTGCACAACCCACAGTACGTGCTGGCTGGGCACACAGCCGAGGAGGTGGCTGCGCACCAGTTGGCCAACAACTCACATCCTCCACAAACGCCCACTGAGGCTATGGAGGACGAAACGCCACTGGAAGTCACTACCGAGGTGGTAGCATCAGCTCCAATGACCCCAGCTCAGGATCTTGCCACATGCAAAGCGGCATATGAGGCATACAAGCTGGAGAGGATCGAAGCCAGTATGGCCATTTTCACTTCGTGTCCCGTTGCGCATCGCACTGCTGATGTTTTCAACGAGTTGCTGTACCTCCTTCGAGCCAAGGCGCAGTGGGGTGCTTTTAACGCCGTCTTGAGGCAGTTTCGCGGGAACGCAGTGGTGTCGGAGGGCGAGTGGCCAGAGAACCTACCCCCCAACGATTCAAGTAAGTCAGGCAGGTCTCCGGTTGCACCGCAGGCCATCCTGCCCCCTAACTGGATGACACCGCCGAACGCGAAAACCTACGAAATTCTGTTACAACGGGCTCGCTACGTCCACCAGTGGCCCATTATGTGGAAGCTTTATGAGGAAATGATGCACCTCGGAGTTCGGGGGACAAACAGGGTGTATGAAGTCCTGCTCCTTGAAGCTCGACTTCACCCACCACCGACCGTTGAGCGATGCCATCATAACGGGAGCCTGGATGCATCCTCCCAGTTCCAACTTCAGCTGTATGAGGAGCTTCGCCGCAACGGCGGAGATGTGCGTTCCTTGCGCGGCACTCTCAATATCGTGAATGCGTGGAGTAACGCACGAGTTAAGGGCCCTCGCTGGAGCTAACGTGCACTGAGAGCCTTTTGGAAGCCAACACTATGAGTAGATCAAAGACCTCGTGAAGGTGCGTGCCACCTGAGGCGTGGGGCTCATAACTTAAGCGAAAGTGGATTAGCCGTTTTTCTTGTCAGATGACTGCGCAGTAAGCTCGCTGAAGGTCAAGGCGTCTTTCCGGAGACAGGGCTCGCAGTTATCCGGTGTCCTTTCCTCTGCGTGGTAATGCCAAGCTCCTGCACGTACCCTTTTTCTCTTCCTCTCAAATAAAAGAAGCGGTACACTCACATAAAATCCCCTTACGCTTTGGAGCTTTGCGCTGGCTTGAGCCTTCACGGTTTAAACCTCGAATCGAGTCTGTTCCCGATCTGACGATGAGGGGCGCGCCCCCAGAGAGCCACACCATGGACGATTTGTGCGAGTGTGTAATGGCGACATACACAACATGGACTTCGTCTCTGTAAGTGTCAGCGCCATTCCTCACCTTGCTTAGAGGCCAACGTTCTTTTGTTCGATGATTGAACCGAATGTGGCGCTTGATATCTTATAGCGGAGACTTTCCCTCACCTCTTTCGAGTCCCGTTTTCTCGTGGTGATAGAGGTCGCTCAGCTAGGCCCTAAGCCTTCGGACGCAGATATACGTGTATTCACGCCGCGGCGATGGCGGAAGAAAAGGGGGAGAAGGATTCTGCGAGAGATGGCTTCCCACAACGCTTCTTCGTGCTCTCCAGTTTTCGATCAGAAGATACACCGCTGCTGTCCCCACTCTTTGCAGCTGTCTCTTGGTGACATTCTCTGCTGTTGTTCCTTGCTGTTCCCAACGGAAGGTCTATTTCATCCAATGCCACCTTCTGCGCATCTTTCGTAAGATATGTCAGCTCGTTTCTGTTTCTCTACGCGAGAAGAAGTTCGACTTCTCGGCCTCCTCTGGTACTCAATCAATGGCTTCAGATAATCCACCAGAAGCACAAGAAGCATAATTTGGGGCACGGTGCTGGGTCGGATGTGGGGCACTTGAATATTTGTATCTGCTCACAACGAGAGTGGAGAGGCGATGGGGCCGTGCTTCTTTATTCTCTTTTGATCGGCAAGGCTAACGTGGTGCAGGAATGCCCGTATCTGCTTCACATGTCGAAACCGTCTCTTCTCTGATTGCACAGATTCCTTTTGAACGGCCGAGTGAAGGGGTTTGAGATCTGCGGTGGATGCGTCTCTGCTCATGCATTTTTCTATCGCTTCCAACCCCCGCAAGCACTCTGAGAATATTTCGGCCTCACTCTCCCAAATAGACCCACACACACACACGCAAACATTCATCACACTTACGCGGGGACGCCATCGAACCCCTTTATTACGTGTATCGAATAATCCTCTCCGCAGGATAAAAAAGCGTGGATTACAACCCTACAACGACTCCACTCTACTTCAACTCGCCCTGTCCTTGCGTAAACTCGTTTTAGTGCGTGGGGTTTCACTCGAAGGCTTTGTGCCGCCCTTTTCAGTGTATCCAGTGGTCTCACACTCTTTGGCGGAGACACCGCAGTGATCAAAGTCCGAAACGAACGCAAATCGAATTTTTGTTGTTCTCGTGTCCCACCGAAGTTGAGGCGCATTGCCTTCTACGTGCCATGGATAGATCGACCTTCCTCCACTACTACCACTGCGCACTCTACGCCGTTCCGTTCAGCCTGCCGGTGAGTGAAATTGCCAGCCATATAGCGCCCCAGGAGAGCTCGAGTGCGGTGCAGCAGCTTGCGGAGAGTGGGTGCCGCATTGTACCGCACCAACTACATGTCTACAAAGAACCACTCGACACTAAGTTTGGATATGTGTCTTTCTTTGTGCATCAGGCACCGAACTCCTCGTCGGATGCCGACCGCGTGCATCGCTTGGCTTGTGAGTGGATCCGGGTTGATTTGAGCGCACATTTGAATGCAGTGCAGTGCAAGGTGCAGCTGGCTCAACCCCCACAATGCCACTCTTCTGAGCCCTTCCTCGATGCGCTCCGTCGTCTTTGCCCTTTACTAGACCCTGCGTTGTCTATTGACAATAGAAAGCTGGAGGCCTTTCTTCTTGGGCGGGTCAAATTTGAAGAGCGCCGCGACAGCGACCCATTCGCGGGACCAAACGCGCGGCAGCGTGACGCCGTCGACCATCGGGGAACGTCTGCAGCGGTGCAGGAACAAGAAGGGGCCAGTGCATACCCGAGTGATGACGGAACCGCGAAATCCTCAGGCGCGCCCAGTGAGGAGGGTGATGATGGGTGGGAGAGATGCCGCAGCGGACCGGCCCTGGAGGCATACCATTGGGAACAAGTTGGCTCTTTCATCGTGACCTCCTTGACACCAAAGGAACTGGTGTGGTTGAAAAGGCAGATGCCTTCTGTTCCGGAGCTGCAAGACATTCGCGACGATGGAATGATGGCGGCATCCGCAGTCAGAAAACTCACGCACTTTTTCAAGTCGGGACTTCTACCACTCTTCACCGTTTATGAAGCTGCCGACAAGAAAGAGGCAGCTGCGGTGGTGATGTGATGGGCAGCGTCGGTACTCACCTCGGCAAGAGGTGCCCCCCCTCTCTTTCTTCACAGTGTTTGGTAGTGCTTACGTTACGCCGATTTTCCACCGCTCTTCTTCCCTGTTGGTACGGCCGGGCATGAGATGGCGGAGGATCACCTGAGAGTCTTTATTTTTTCACCGCCTAATACTGCAGGATTCTTCGCTGGCTTGCCCTCCTCCTTCTTTTAGTGTTCCCCTCCACCTTTTCACCTCAGTTCCTTTCGCTTGATCCACTCTGGAAATAAAGAATTTGCATTACGGAGGTACGAACTTCCGTGGTTTCTGCCCTCAACAGTTTCGCAAAAGATGGGAGCTAGGAAATCTTCACGTAGAAAAAATAAGTCGCTCGTCTTTTTCGCGTCGTTTCTACCTCCGGAGAGGCTTTTTTTCTAAACGCAGGCGCTGGTTCCTTCGCTACATCTCAACGGCCCGTGTTCTATCGAAAAACTCCTGTTCAAGGATGTTCGAGAGAGGGCTGGTCCGCCATCATTGAGATCAGCCATCAAAAGATCGCAGCGTTCACGACGTGGCGGCACCATCCATAATTTCAATCCCGTTCAACGTTTGCTAAGAACGGTGCAGCGACATTTCCTTTGTGATGCGGTCGTTGTGGAGGGCGGCACAGCAGTGAGAGGAGGAGAGGGTGGTAGTACGTGGTCGCAGGATGTGGCCTGTGGCGCGACCGGTGAAAGCATCGCGTAACGAAAGCTAACTCAAATCGGCGCGAGTAAGGCAATATGTCGGCAAGCTTTGTAGTACGGCAGACTTTTTCTCCTGCCCTGACAACAAGGAAAGCAAGGATGGGGGAAGGAGTAGAGTGTAAGGCTCCACTTGAAAAACGAGTGCCTGGAGAGCTTGCTCCATTCTCATAAAGCAAGCGCGGAGAGAGCGACTCAGTAAGCCTTCAGTCTACGAAGTACCATAATGTGGTGGGCTGCTCCACCTTCAGCGGACGCCAAACAGTAAAAGTGGGGGTGGGGGTAGGGTGGGGTGGCGAGGGTGACTTGGGGAAGAAAAGGTCCATTTTCACGGAGACGTTGGGGATCAACATTTTATGGTAAAGAAGCGTCGGAGATGTGAACTCGAGACACGAAAGAGTACTCATTTTGGGTATGCCTACGCCTTTTTTTTCCCTCGCAGTAGAGTCTCGTGCTCCGGTGCCACTTCCTGTCACCTTTGCTCTCCACTCTCCGCCAATCCTTTCTTCTTCATCTAGGTGCTACCCTTCCGTTTGTTCTTGTGCCCTGCTTTTGACTCCTCTTCACCGCGTACTACTCTCCTTGTGGCTCCCGCGGTATGGAAATTCTGTACCACCGCTGCACAATAATTGCGCAGTTTTTCATGGTCTCCAAAGCTCTCTCCACCTCCGCGTAGTACATGGGCAACCTGTGTCTCTCTTCCCGCGAAGCGTTTTTTCTTCCTCGAAGTGCTTGCCATTATGCTGTTATACCTGTTTAAGTTCATCTGCACAACAGTGACACTGAGGGTAATATATATATATATATATATATATGGAAGAGAGTCCCACAACAAAGAAGTGTGCCGCAAAAAATGTTTTCGGTGCATGAGCTGCACGTGCTAAAAGGGCATGCATGTGTGTCTTCCCTTCGTTTATCGAGAGCTTCCCACTATCGTTTCGACATCTCCCTCTTTTTGATTCCTTACCCGTTTCATTCTGCCCTTTCGTTTTGTGCTGTTTGTTTACAGATATCGGTATCATCCAGTACTCACACACCGCTTTTAATGAAAACCGCGGCAGCGTAACTTCTTGACGCGCATTTCTTTCCATAGCCAGTGACCTATCTCGTCGTTTCCCGTTGTGTGCCCTTGATGGGATAGCGAAGTAGTCATTGCCTGTTGTGTTTTTTTCAAGCGTCGGCTTTCTCTTCCCCCCTACACTTTTTTTTCGACGTCGTCTTCCACAATGATATCTATCGAGTCAGCTGAGCAGATCGCGGCAGCTATTGAGCTGCCTGATTGGGTTCTTTCGTATTCGTCATCGACTGCATACCGTTTCTTTGGTCCTGCTTTGGATGCATTCCAGGATTCTGTAAGGCTTCACTATCCCCAGGCCTATACATTTGTGGAACGCTGGACACGGGTACATCGGCACCCCTTTGCCGATCGTCTGCCATTTTTGAATCCGTGGCATGGGGTCGCTTGCATTGTTGGGTATCTCGCCCTTATTTTGGTATTTCGCACGGTAGGGTCACTAGGGGCCAAGTGTTCTTGCCGAAGCCTGGGCATCGTGCACAATCTTGGGTTGCACCTCCTGTCCGTATATATGTGCTTCGGGCTGATCGTCAGCGCGCGCGCGGCTGGCTACTCTTTCTGGAACAACGCGGCCGGCACTTCACCGGCGGAGTGGCGCATAGCCAAACTCATCTGGCTCTTCTATGTTTCGAAGGTCATCGAGTGGATGGATACGGTGATTATGCTGCTCAAAAAGAACTATCGTCAAGTGAGTTTCCTGCACGTGTACCATCATTCCACCATATTTATGCTATGGTGGCTGGCATCCTTGGCTGGCCCCGGCGGTGAGGCCTACTACAGCGCTATGGTGAACTCTGGGGTACACATCGTCATGTACGGGTACTATTTTCTAACGCTGCTCTTTCCACAGGGAAAGGTGCGCAACATTCTCAACAACTTCAAATTTATCATCACAAAGGGCCAAATGGTGCAGTTCACTCTCAACTGTATGCAGTCCGCCTACGATTTGGTGTGGTTACCTCGTGCAGATCTCAAGTACAGCGCGAACCTCATGCAGGTGCTGTTCTGGTATATGGTAACGCTGCTGGCGCTGTTTGGAAACTTTTTGAGGAAAAACGAAAAGAAATCTCGTCAGCTGCACAATAGCAGCTCCGCGAAGTGTTCGAAGACGACTGATGCAGCAGGCATGATCAATAACGGAATGAAATTTGGTGTAACAAAAGCGCAGCTCGATCAACTCGAAAACGGTCATGGAAAGCACGGAAAAGTGTCTCAGGACAAAGTTTATAGTGGTAACCGGAGCCATAAAGGTAAGTCTGGTGCGACTCCTGCCAAGCCGCTGAGTCAGACACCAATTTTCAGTCGCTAGCGATGCTGCTTGGCGTGGGGTAGCTCACTTTTTTTGTCTTCTAGTGGCCTTGATAGGTTTCCCTATCGTTTTGGTGTTTCGGTGGATTTCTTCGTGGTTCTACCCGCTTGCTTCTCGGTGCATGTGTGCTTTGCCGAGAAGTTGAGGTAGTCTCTTTGCCTCAACCCCCCGTCCTGCGGTGCTCCTCCATTCCGATCTTCCCCAAGCACGACCATTTCTCTCCCTCCGCTTAGGGAGCTACCGGTGCGGTTGCGACGTAGAGGGAGGAAGAGCAAAGGCAGAACCAGCCTCTAGAAATACAACTGGAACGCAGTTGGATTTTTTCCTCCATTATGCTCCACGCGTTGGTGTAGGGAGTTGTGGTCTCGCAGGAACAACATGTTCCGCGCTTGTGTCTGTTCTCTTCTTCCCGATGCTCTCTACGCGCCTCAACGTGTCCATGAGCTTCGAAAATTACGTGGTAGAGCATACAAAACTATCGTTATGAGTGGCACTTTTTTGAAGATGCCGCACATGTACATCGCTTTATATCCATATATGCTCGTGTGAGTATATATATATATATATATATATATGCATATATATCGGTGCGCGTGTAGGATGAAGTGGACATTGACGACGCTGAGTCTCTCGTGTTTCGAATGCTCCACCAACTACGTCGGTGAGGTGCTTTTTTAAGGGTTGTTTTTCATGGTACGGAGGTTTCTACCGGTAGCGCTTAAGCGAATAGGATAATTTTTGAGTGGTTTCCCGTCAGTGCTACGGTCTCTCCGCTATCAGGAAGAACATCCTTGTCAAGAACGGCGTCGAAGGCACGCCTTTGGAGATCATTTCTTCCGTTTAGCGCCACCAATGATATCAATATGGCTGCACCGTGGACTGATTTTTTTGTGGATCATCTCATATCATATATGTACGGGTGAATGGGTGACAAGCGATCACATGAGACAATAGGCGAGCGCTTTTCCCTGACTCGTGTTTTTTTAAATGGAAGGATTTTTAAGTTTCCTTTTCTGGTGTCTGTGTGCTTCGAATTACGCAACGATGACCCACCCGCCTCCCCTGATGTGCCCTCACGTGAACACCGAACGATACTTTTGCGCACAAAAGGGCTTCCTCCCCCTGTCCAGGGCTGCACTAATTTCCTCTTTTTTTTTAATTTCTCGGTTTTTCTTATATCTCCTGCCGTTATTTTTTAAGGCGACTGCGAAGAACAAATTTGGATACATATATGGTGATGAGCGGAACACGGTTTCAGAAATTACCCGTTTCGCGCTCACTGTACGCCATTGTCCTTTCCGTTTTCAATGTTAGGTTTCGCATGAGAAGGTGAACTACCTGAAGGGATGCTTGTCTCGATAAAGTGGACCAGTGTATGGTGGGTTATAGTGGGAGACAGTGTGAGCGGAACGTAGGAAGAGGCGTGAGGCCACTGTTGATGTCGTACACCTTTTCAAATTCTTGTGTAGCCATCCTTTCATTTTCAGATGGTCTCAACGAGTTTCTCCCTTCGGTGTTAATCCATTTGGTGACAGTGGTGCACGTTCTCCTACCGCCTCCGGTCTTTTCACGCCGTTCTTATTTATTTATTTTTGGAAAAACACACTCTTGTTGAACCCCTTTGAATCGCCAAAGGTACACGAACCGATTTGTTTTCTTCTTCCTTTCTCGTTTCGTAAAAGTCATGTCGGCGGTGTCGCGAGCATTGGTGTGCTGTGCGTCAGACCAAAGAAGGCAGACAGGTACACCCCCGGTGTTTCCTCCATCCCATTTAGCGACGTGGGACGCTGCTCTTCTTGCATCGTGGTTCCCCGATGGAGGGAAGTACTCGATGTTTTTGAGAGGGGCATCCCATGCCGCTGCTAATAAGACGCACCTGCGCTTCATTGCTACATCCCCTTCTCATCATCGGCCTTTTGTGTAGGAAAGATGCTTTAGTGGACCTCCTCTTCCCCAAATCCTCCCGACATTGCCTATCAGTGCTAGCACTGCAAGCTGCCGTTTCCCTCTTCACCGACCGTCCTCATTTTTTTTAAATGTTGGCTCGGATTGCGTCTTCGGATACGGGTGATGCGATCACCCCACTCCGAACTGACTTTGCTCACTGCCCCTTGAATTTTCTTCGATCCATTTGCCTCCATTTGTTCGTATCAATCCATCAACACGTGCACAGCGAGAGGGGGGGAGGCCTGCCAAGGTTAGCCGACTTCCTTTTCCCCTCGTGTCCCTCATATTTCGTTTTCGCACCTTTGCTCTTCCACTTGGGCCGCTATTCTGCTGTGATAGCAAGGAGCTCTCCACACATGAGCTTGTCATCTTCTACAACCAGCGTCGGATTGAATCAAGTCGCAGGGTTTCACATTTACGATGCCGGTACACCGCCCCCGCTGTTGGCCACTTCGCTGTGGATGTTGATCTCCTTTGCAGTGACGTTTCTTTTTGTGGAACTGCGCCCCGCTATCCTACACCGCGTACGCGCGCTGGCTCTGACAGACGTCGCCTATTCTCAGGGAGCGTTTGGTATCCATGTGCAGGGACGCTTAATCTGGCGTGTGCTAACCGCCATTTGCTGCTGTGCCTTGTTTGACGTGGTGCACCGCACCTGCTGCTACCTTATGTTGTCTCCTCACATGTTGGACCGGCGCCATCTGCTGCCGCTAGGGTCGACTTTCCTGATCGATGGTATTTGGACAGAGTGGGTTAATTGGGTTCGACTCTATCTATTCTGCAGATCCGCCTTGAGTGACATGGTGAACGCGGACCTGCGCTCTTGTAGCGACTGGCTGCTCCCCTTCCCTGGTGTCCTTGCGTACACTCAGCATGTCGACAATGTAGCAGTGCACCAGATACCGGCCACTCCTTCGGAAGTGCTTCTCTATCGTAAGGTTTGCTTCGCAGCACTTTTCATAACATGGATGGCGGTAATCGCGTTGCGGTGTCAGTACAGAAGCTTATGTCACATCTTTTTCGCACCGAAGTGCGTTACAGCCGCCCATTACGCCCACTCTTCCCCTTCGGAGGGGTCGGCGACTGACGCAGGCAACGGTGCCGCTCGAACGGCGGCGGCGGGCATCAGCGGCGACAGCTGGGCGGATGCACCAGGGGACGACTCGTGGGTGGACAGCCCTGAGGCTCTGGCAGAGGAGGAGCGGTGGTGTCACAGGAGCGGGGACGTTTCTAGTGCCGGCGTCAACCCCAGTCTTCGCGATGAGCGCCACGCGTTCTCACCTTCCGCGTTCCCTGTCGTTCAGGAGTGCTGGCCTTCACTCGTGTCCAGCTCTTATGCAGCTCTCTTCAGCGTTGTCGGAGGCATGCCGCTGTTCATGACATACCTGTTTCCTGCCGCGCTTGCGCTTGTATCGCTATGGGCAGTGGGTGCGCCTGCGTGACGGCCGCAGTAGAGGCCGAAGGGGGGAAGGCCAATACAGTAAGAACGATGATGCCGGAAAGGCGAGGGATGCAGCCACCTCAAACGCCTCTCTCCTTGTTGGTGGAAGGAACCCGTTATTGGGGAAAAGCGGCTTTTCAAGAGGGGGGAGGGCTTTTTTCCATTTTCCCACTGCAGGGGCGCGCCGACGCCCTTGCCCTTCTGACGGAGGGCATTTATGGGCCAAAGGAGATTATCTGTCTAGAATTCGTGGGTAGACTCATTGCGAGGAGGGTCGCAGGGAAAAAGTAACACACGGGAGAGATATAGAAAACGGATACTCACGCAGCTTCACAATGCAGGGGGTCTCAAACATTTCGTGTCTCTCTTTCCTTCATCCCTATTTGTGTTCGGGAGTGCACGGATCTCATTACAAGCTGCTCTGCTCGCAGCTGCTCTGCCGCTTGATGCTGCAACGGGTGAACCCATATCCCTCTCTCTGGAAGAGCACTAAAACCTGGGGCACACTTGTTCTATAGCTCGTACATCCATCTTGCTCCTTTTCTCCTTCACTTACCCCCCCCTTGCTTGGCTTTTCTCTATCGCTCTCTTTTTCAGTTTCAGCCCAGCAATTGCGCAGCACCTCGGAAAAACGATGCGCTGTTTTAGCGTTGGAATATCTACATTTTCTTAGGGAACGCGCTCTCTTATTCACCTCTTACCCATTCTCTTTTTTCTAGTTGCGCTTGAAGCTTCGTCTTCAACCCTGTAAGGTTTCCGCCGAAACCTCGCGTAAGTGCCGTGCTCGGGATACCCTTCTCCCTCTGCTACTACCCTCTTCTCGGTCTGCTCGTTCTTCACACACCCGTACGAAACGCACACACGAGAGTACCAGCATATTCACAGCTGAACTCCAGATCACGGGGGCTTTCTCTTCCTAGGTACCTTCTTCTATCGCGAGATCCACCATGAGCTGCTCCGCCATCCCGATGCTCAGCTCTGCGGTTAAACTCTTACAGTCTCCCTTACACGAACCCTTTCAACGATTTCTGGATGTATGTGACGACATTCACTTACGGGATGAAAATAGAAACTCCTTGTTACATTGGGCAGCGGCGGTAGGAAACGTTCAGGCAGCATTCATGCTTCTCCAACGTGGTCTCGATGTAGATGCGCGCAACGTGTATGGGGCCACACCACTGATTGTTGCGGCGGCCTTTGCACCAAATGTAGGGGCGATAGCCTCCCTTTTCATTGCGCACGGTGCAGCTCTCACCGTCACGCTATCTGGGAATGACGGTGCCACCGGAGTTGAAGAATTTCTGAAAGCGCGGAACCTTGCTTCTACGTGGGAATGGCTAGAGGGTCTGAGCACGATATTACAGCAGCGTGGTGGGGCATCACTTTTTTGTTTTAACGGACCGTTCGCTCTTCCCTCCACCTCTTCCATTAAAGCGGCCGTCCCAATTTTGTGCACACCGTCCGAAATGCTGCTTATCGCTTCGTATAAGAACAAAGAAGCTCCACCTGTTCATCCCATATCGAACCCGCTCGCGCTTCCTGTACCTCGCGCACCACTTCGAAGACCTTTTGTCTCTTCGAGCCCAAAGCCCTCCGTCTCCAGCTTACCTGCCTCCGCAACGTCTTGCGATGCCCCAATCACCGCAGCGACGGCTTCCTTCTCCAAAGAAAGTGAAGCGGCGCTTATCCTTTTATGTACCACGGAATATGCTCAGCGGTTGGAATTGGAGAAGGAAGAACTGGAGGCCTTCATGGGAGTGTATGCGCTCTCGGTAGAGACATGGCAGCAAGAGAATCTTAGCCACATCGTGCATGTAGGCACCCTCGGTTCTGATTCGCTGATTGATCACACACCTACTTCGTCGCCTGACCACCCCGGCCTTGCCCCCTCAGGGGATGCAGCGGTGAGTTGTGAGCGCGCGAGTCGCGTCCTTCAAGTCCTGGGTGAAAAATACGACGCCGATGGGCACCGTTTCCTTCTGGTAGAGCAAGCCGAAAGTTTTGAGGAGGCGGGTGGCCGTTGCGGCAATGGGCCTGCGTTGGCAAGCTGGTGCCCGCTCAATGCTGTGGCAGAAGACCCTGTGGTGCGCGCGTACCTGGACAAGCGCAGCCGCACTTTGGCGCTTACTAGTTCTGCAGCTGCGGTAGATGCAGAAGTTATGCTGCCATCTCTGGAGGTGTCAGCTGCAGGCTACCGGCTCGACACCATGGAGAGAGACCAGTTGGAGCAGCAGCTGCGAATGCTTCCTCGGCGAGACTTATCGAGTCCAGAGAGTATGTCATCGACCAGCGTTTCGTTACGGGAGTCTCATAACTTTCTTTTACCAATCGAAGGCGAGGGGCTGAAGGGGCTCTCGAAGAATTCCCTAGGGTCCGGTGCTCTCCTCAGCCCGATCAGCGCAGCAGGAAAGGATACGGCGGCTCACACCTCACCAGGTAATGGTGAGTCGCAGTTTGTGGCGCCTTCGATCACCTTCCATTCTCATCATCAACTAGCGAGGCCGCTCCCACCCTTGCCATCACCGCTGCTGCCTCCATGCCCGATTGATGCCTCGAGCAGCTTCCCTCCCCGCTCACTAGCGAGCCCCGCCATGTCCAGTGTTGCTCTAGGCCTGCATTCTGCCACCGTACCAGAGCCCCTCGCGCAACTCACCCTTAGCCAGAACAGAGCGTCATGGGCACCATATCTCAAAAAATCTTCGCAGGGGAACTCCTCGCAATTTGCCGTGGGGACGTCCCACTTGCCTCAAATCCAAAGACCTCCGTCTGCCTGTTTCTCACAGAACACCTGCACCCCCTTTTCCGATGGTTCTGTCTCAACAGACCACACGCACGCCCCAATTCCTTCGCAGAATGCGAGCACTGACAGCACCTCCTTTAAAGACCCGCGATTTTTTCTTACTGAGACGCAGCAGCTAAGGTACAACGATTTTCTGCGGAACTCAGCCCTACAACGATTGAAAAAGGAGCGGGTTATGTATGTACCTAGCCGTCGCGTCACTTGAACTCAACCTCGTAGGCTGTCTGAGGATTCTACAGGAGAGACCTGATTTTCTCCTCGGTAGTCAAGCAGTTTGTCTAGGAAGAGGTATCAAGTGCCTTCAGAAGGCATATATATATATATATATACATGTATGTATATATATATTTTTCTGTGTATAATAAATGTTTTTACCTATTTGGTCGGCAAGTAGCTCCTTAATATGGTATCTTACTCGGACACCCCTACTGCAAACTTAACCCACCCCCATGCTCTTCCCTTGCCCACTGCTGATAGATGCACAAACAGCATCGTTCCCCCGATACAAGGCTGCCAGCAGTTTTATTTAGTTTCTCCATTCGCGTTTAAATACGTGCTGACGTGACTCGCTGGCCACCTTCCAACCTTTTTCCCCAAACAATGCGTTTTCTGCGAGATGGTAAGGGGCCGCATGTCCTCATAGCGAGAGGAAAAAGTCGAAGCAGATGCGGAGGAGACGAAACAAAAAAAGGGAAGTGGGCCCGGTTTATCGGCGTCGATGCACCTCCCTGGACGAGTCCATCCTGGTGTGCTGAGAAGGCGAGGAGACCCATTCGCTTTCTGGTTGCTCATGGAGTTTCCGAGGTTGAATGCTGATGGAGGGGGGGGGTGACTTAGATAGCAACATTTTTTCTTTTGATATCCGTTCTTATGTAGATGGGGAGGAGAATCATTGAAAGGGAGCGTTTCCGCGCGGTGGTGGATTGCATGGCCGCGCACTCGAGAGGCAGAGTCGTAGCCGCAGCATCGCCGAGGCCTTCTAAGGAGGAGGGTGGACCGCTAGCGTATGAGAAGTACGACTCGACGTACATTTCGCCGCATGTCGAAGCATGGCAAAACGATCTGTGGAGGGGGGAACCTCTTCATCTTTGCGTTCTCTTTTGTCGGCCGGTGCGCAGAGGTTTATGCGTTACCGAGACCCACCTTTGTAGTGAGGGGCCCTCTACGCTTCCAATTTCCTCTCTTCTCTTCTCTTCCTTCATCGCCTTCAGATTCCTTTCCGGTGATATATCATTGAGTCTTTTGGAAACCTACTTGTAGCTTTCCACAGGGAGCCTTTGTTCAACAGGGGTCGTGCGCCTGCATGGAGGCAGGGGATGCCACTTGCCGTGCGAAGGGAGCTGGATGTATTCTCTCAGTTGAGCAAAGCCTGCAGAGAACCATCGAAGAGAAGGAAAATGAGCCGAGAAAGTTGCACGATAAGCACCGCTCGGCTTCCACACCACCCGTCCGCCGAGTGAATGACGGTTCCGCCACTCGCTCAGCGGATCATCTGTCTCGCACTCTTCGTATCCGCCGCAAAAGAGCGCGAGGGTTACCGGACAATCGTGCGACTCCACCTTTGGGCCTAGCCGGCTCCCCCGATAGTGTCACCCTTCCTATGACGAACGAGCAGCGTCGACTTGATTGCACCTCCAGCCGGCACAATACTACCCCCAACGAAGCTGCCACTCATCTGTACTCACCGGTGAAGCGAGATGCTCTTCCCGTCAATGAGTTTGAGTCTCGGCTGAACCGTCTCCTTGGATCTGCGGCAATTCGTACCGTTCACGAGGTGATGCGTACCGATATCAAGACCGAAGGCAATGTTTCCGGTACGTTGGCCCCCTCCTCGCGCCCTACTCGAGGCTCTCTCGGTGTCTCGCCAGTCACCCCAACGCTGGTGAGTCAGTACCCCTCCCTCACACTGGGTCAGAACTCGATGACAGACCTGCTGGAGAAGTTGGACATGTCGAGGTCAAGTGGAGGAGGAGGTGATGAGGAAGATGAAGGTCGTCACGTTCGCTTTTCCAGTCAAAGCCCGCAAGTGGCCACCTTTTCAGTCGAACGCCCCGGCTTTTTGGATCGCGGTGGCCTCAGCCCGCATGCGACAATACTTCCAGATGTTCCTCTCACCGCCTTGAATGCTGTGGTGGAGTGTCATCCGCGAGATGGGTACTCTACAGGACTCTCAACGACACCAGCTACATCGGTACCACCTCGATGCGACACGTCGGCTGCCCAGGAAGGTGCCACTAGCCCGTTTGCAAGTTTCGCTTCTGTGGTTCGGCAATCGGCCCGGGAGAGCAGCGAAAACACTCTCTCACAGATCTCGAGGATGCGGGGCTCTTATCAGGCCAAAGACGATGCACGAATTGAGTTACAGGTGTTCTCCGCAGAGCCGAAAAACGGCTCTACGCGTGAGGAACGAAGCGTGAAGGCAGCGCCGCCGAGGACGACGGTTTTGCCTTCTTCCGTTGCGAAAGTACCACTCCGGGAGATATCCGTGAACGATAATACCTTCGAGTCTCTTCGCAAATCACCAATATGTGCTCCTGTCGCTATCAGCGCGGGCAGGGCTCCTGCAGACTCAGAGGTGAGGGGGGTGCCACCACGAGGCGACTCCCCTACAACAACCGGCGCATGGGAGCTCATGAAGGTCCTACCGGATGAGGGCTCACCCATATTCCTTCGCCGCCCAGACAGGCACAGAGTGAATAAGTTCGTGGAAGAGGACGAGGTACCTCTTTGGCGCGACGTGACCATTCCGGTGCTCACGCCTCCTTCCGCTTCCCTGAAGCCACGAGACGTTGTACGTTTTTGCCGAACTTCACCAGATTTGCAGGCCCTCTCGCTGACGGTGTCCTCGACATCTTCCAAGTCCAAGAAGCGCGTGCGGTTCTGCGAGCCGGTGAAGGAATCCAGCAAGACATGTGCAGGGGGGGGGTTGCCGAAAAAGCGATCAAGTCGGGAGAGGCCTTTGGGAATGGTACCGACTGTGATAGCTCCTTTCGCGGCGGACGCTTTCTGCGTAGGGCCACCTACATGGCATTCCGAGGAAGAAGGGCTCGTAGCAGGCATATGTTTACCTTGTGGACCGACGCTTTACTTCGAATAAGGCGGGGTCGAGGAGAGGCTGGGGTAGTAAACGCTTTTCTGTGCACGTACGTGCAAGTGTGTGTTCGTGTGTCTGTGTCAACTGAAGCGAGCGGGAATGGGGGGTGGGTCGACGCAGCCGTTTCTAAGTCGAGAAGGTCCCTGCTCGCACGACTCTCCTTTTCCGCCTTTCTGTTTTCCTTTGTTTTTTCCTTCTCCCCGCTGCTGCCACTGCTATGCTTGTGACTTCTCACCTGTTGAATTGAAACGGTGAGGTGTGCGTACTTTTCAACACAACAAAATGTACGCCCCCCTCCTCTTCACCTTTCTCTTTTATTTCTTCCGCTCTGTTAGCTGCGATGAATTCGAGGACTAATAAAGGAAGTCTTCAGAGGTGGGCAACGAGCCCAACGCGTCGTCCCGCTTCCTCCAGTGGTGCTGCCCTTCATCCGCGTTGCTCTGAACTTTCTTGAACACGAAACGACTCTCGCAAGTGTACCCATCCAATGGAGTGAGATCGTGCTGCAGCAACGCAAAGAAACATCCATGATGCACCTCAGGGAGGTGGAACCCGTGTTTTGCGCGTTTGCTTACGGCTTACCGCATTTGACTCGTTTTGAAGTTTCTCGTGTGGGGGTGTAGAGGTACAGCCTATCGTCTGGTTTGTGACGATCCCTTTCTCTCATCGCACCTTTTTTCCCCCGTTCCGTGTGGGAGCGAAGAGATTTGCCGTGTCTGGAAGAGTCACCGTTCTCTTCTATCGAGAGCGCTCTCTGCTTATCCAAAAATGGTGTACTCATCTCTACTTCGTACCCCTCGACTACTGCACCTGAGAAAAAAAACCGTTCGCCCCTTGTACACGCACTTCTCTCGAGTATATATATATATATATATATCCTCCGGTTTTTTATTTTGCTTCAGAAGAAAGGACGACGCCGTTTTCCTCTGCTTTTTTCGTGTCTCTTTTTTCGCTCCGGCTACCGCTTCACTCCATTTTATACCTCTCCTTCTGGAGTCGTGAAGTGGCGCACGCAGCGTCGCGCAAGTAGACCCCTACACAACGTTAACCACAACGCACAGCAATGTCGTCGGTAGGCGATTTATCCATCAACATTCGAAAGATCGCAGAAAATGTGAAATCTCTCAAAGCGGCTTGCGAGGTCAAAAACGATCCTCAATGCAATGCGCTGCTGGCGGATATCAAACGTCGCATCATACTCTTCCCAACCTTTCTGAATCCTGCGGCCACCAGCAGTACCCGCAGCGAGGAGCTTCTGTTGGCGCGGGACTATTTAGAACTTGGAGTCATCGCCTCAGCCCATCAGAAAGATCTCAGCGCTTTTGAGATGTATTTTAACCAGCTGCAGATGTACTACAGCGACATCGGCTCAGATGAGCTGCCTGAGTCGCCGCAGTACCTGATGTTGTTGGGCCTCAATCTTGTTCGTCTACTGGTGTCCAGCCGCATCGCAGAGTTTCACTCAGAAATCGAGAAAATTCCTTTCGCCACACACCGGACAAACCTCTACATCCGCTTCGCCGTGGAGCTTGAGCGGTATCTCATGGAAGGGAGCTACAACAAACTTCTTACGTCACGTAAGAAGGTGCCCTCGAACGAGTACCTCCCGGTTGTGGAGATGCTGGAACAGACGGTGCGCGACGAGGTCGCAAACTGCATACCAGAATCCTACACAAAAGTGTCCATCGCGGCAGCCCAGCGCATTCTGATGCTCGACACCGAAGAAAAGGTGCGTGAGATCGGTGCTGCGCGACAGTGGACACTGTCACCTAATGAGTCGCATTTCACTTTCATCCGCGAAGAGGAAGCCATGAAGAAGGAGATTCCTTTCATGGATATGATTGAGCAGCACGTCCACTTCGTGGCGGATCTGCAAAATATTGTATAACCGCTACGACGGAGAACTGCCATCGTCGCCGGTGCCGGTACTGTGTGTGAGGGGGGGGGAGAGAAAGGCAGTGCGCTCGTCGTCTCGCGCATCAAAGGGGCAAAGTAGAGGGATGAGACGGGTTGGAGGTGGGGGGGGATGCTCCATGCGAAGAGCACTTCCACTTCTTCGAGGTCGTTCCTGCAGGCGCATTACACAAAAAAGGGGGGGCCTGTTCGCGTTTGCATCTTGTCCAATTTCATTGCTCACAACCGCGGTAACGTAGCGATAACGTTGGCCACATATTTTTCGCTCCCCTCCCACCTCCAGCTTCTCCCTCTTGCTTGATCCTCCTCAGGCGTTGAAGGGGCGTCGAAACCTGCGAAGACTTCAATGTGAGGCAGTGCTGTTTGATTGAATCTTCATGTCGCTGGCCTCCCCTCCTTTCTACATTGACTCGTTAGCTTCACTGTCCAGTGTCAAACAAGGCGTATCACGGTGGCATCCGTTGCTGTTCTGCTCCCTTTCGAAGAACTGGAATGACGGGTTAACATCCGGCCGGTGCTGAAATGAGTTCGCAAATGTGTACGTTGGCGCGGTGCCGAGGAGGCACTGAAGTTGCGGTGGTTGAGGAGCTGCGATGGCTGACTCCTCTGAGTGCGTAAAGGAACTCCAGTGTGTCTGTGACGGGGTGCATTTTTGTGCACCCTATTCGAAATACACGTCTATATTTTTGTAGTGGTGCATGCTATCCAACACCCTGATGCACGATCGAAAGGGGTTGGAAGAACGAAATGAAAACTGAATATGCAGCTAGCTGAGCCCATACGCGTTGATGTTGGTTACGAGGGGCTCCTTCGGGTTTAGCGGGCAGCCTCAGAAGGGGCTACCCCTCACACTCCGATTAGGCGAGTATATTTCTTCTCCCCCTCCACTTTTCTCCCTACGAGGCTGTCTTCATTTGTCAATTAGTGCGGCGCGTTCAGCGCGCCATCCTGAGGCCTTCGCTGGTTGATTGGGTAGGGGAAGAGGAACATGGATCGCCTTCAATAGTGCGACACGATGAACCTGATGGATAGTGTGGGAAGTGTTGGAGCGGTGAGGGAGGTGGTGTGTGTGATGAAGGGCTTTACTGAACTCTTCTCCCCCCCTCTCAACTACATCAAATGCCCGCAATACGTCACCAGGGACGCTGATGAAACAGCGTGAGCTTTCTGACTGTAATGAACTTCAACTTCCTCAGAATTATCCTGTGCTCTTGTTGATCTATTCTCATCTAGGCTGCTGGGATACTTGGTCGAAGCAGCTTCTCGTGAACGTGCGGAGGTCTGCCCGAGACACATCAGTCAGAATAGCCGCCCAAAGAGGAAAAACTGCGACGGGGTGGAGTGGATTCCTTCACCAAAAACAGCGTGCAGGAGGGAAAGGATAGAGCTGAAAGGGTGGCTCTATCATTAGCTTCTTTTATTCCGCTTTCACCTCTTCCGATCATATCCTGCCGGAGAGGACCTGTGAGACTCCTCGCAGACCTTTTTTTTACGATTTCTGTTTGCCTGCAGGTGACCACAGCTGATTATCTCCCACAGACTTTTTCTTTTTTTTTCTTGAGCGAGAGGGTCTGGCCACATGTTTCTAACCAAGCGGCCCCCGGCTGAGCTAGTCATTCACCGAAAGGGCGGCACCGAGGAACGCTTCGTGCAGGCTTCGGGGACGGCGGCGGTGCACGTGGCCCGCACCACGACAAACGATGATCACGACGAGACCTATCAAATCGTTATGGCGTGCGCGGCATACACAGCGAGTTTCAATGACCTTCTCTCAAAGCCGAACCCGCACGAAGACTCGAGGCAGCTTGTGGCTCGAGTGCATCACCGAATGCATGCGGAGGGGATCCCTTTCAACACCCAAACGTACAATCTGCTAATGAAGCGTGTGGTGCGCTTCACGGATGGCTCCATTTTCACCCTCTACGAGGAGTTGAAGAATGAAGGCTTGAAGGAGAACAGCAGTGTTCGGCCCAATATGGACACCTATGTACTGCTCTTCCGTGCATGCGAGCGAAGTGCCCAATACAAAAAGGCCTTCCTTCTTCATCAGCAGCTGCGTGAACTGTTCCGGCTAGTGCCGGATACAGCTGTGTACAACACCTTACTAGGGTACTGTGCAGCGGTGCGTGACGTCGCACAGGCGTCGTTCCTCATGGAGGAAATGAAGATGCTGGATGTCCCACGTGATGTCAATACGTACAACTGTCTCATGAGCGTCATGGTAGAGTCGGCGCCGTACGCGGAGACGCTGAGGGTTTTCCAGGAGTTGCTGTCCCTGAACATCAAGCCGACGAACCGAAGCTACAACACCATCCTGAAGGCTGCGTTCCGGCATAGCGACTACGATCGCGCCTTCCAATTAGCCGAAGAAATGAAGAAGAAAGGGCTTGTCCCCGATGTGGAGACGTACAATTACTTGATCAGTGTGTGCGAGCAGAGATTGGACTACGTGCGTGGGATAGGCGCGTACGCTAAAGAGCGGCGCACGCGGGCGCAAGTGGTCCCAGGCTTGCACGCCATCGCAGAGCTGGTCATGACGCTCCTACAAGAGATGCGGTCTATTCACGTGCACCCGGACACGTATACGTACAACAAGGCCCTCAGCACTCTCGTAGTCTGCGAGGACGAGCGGGTTTTCGTCGTGTACAATGAGATGGTCGCGTACGCCAACGAGGCCACCCCCTCGACGAACACGTCTGTTGCCCCTTATATCCCCTCTCAGGCCGCAGGGACGACGAAGAATGCCTCAAGCGAGAAACTGAACCCGAACGCTGGCGTTCTCCTGGAAGAGGCGTTACAGGCTGAGGATGAGGGTGAGGTGGGAAATTTGCGAAGTGACGCGGTTCGCCCGAATCTAGAGACCTGGCGGCAGATGATCCGAGCCTGTATCATCCACGGCTACTTTTCGAGAGCCAGGGATGTGAGTGCAGACTTCCGCAAGAGTGGCGTATCTTTGACTAAGGTATTAGCGCTTCTTCTTCTGGAGGTTTGTTGTGCATCCAAAGACTTGACCTGGGCAGACGAGCTGATAGCAGAGCTGAAGGCCCTCGATGCTCTCATCGATACCTCCCTCATGAATGCGTACCTGCGCGTCCTGTGCGCTGTTGATGCACGGGAGACTGTATTTTTAGAGTACGAGCAAATGGAGTCGGGCATTCACCCATCTGGGGCCTGGGCGGACACGGAAACGTGCAACATCGTTCTACAGTACGCCCAAACGAAGCCTGGCAAGGCTGTGTTCGCCGAACAACTCTACAACACGATGGTGCAGCCTTACTCTACGACCGCAGCGAATGAAGCAACGTTCTGCATCCGCCTCGACGCCCTCACTCACTCGAAGCTGTCAGCCACGGATGATGTGGTAGCTTATATAGAGGAGGTGCTTCAGCAGCACCCGATTCTTACAGTGGCATTCTATCATTCCGTGCTCGCCTTTTTCCTCGCCCGCGATGACGAGCGAATACAAGTCTGGTTTGACCGCCTGAGTGGCGAGGACGACGCCAGTGGTGGTGGAGGCTCCAACTCTTTCCCTGCAGCTGACACTCGTTCCTATACTATACTCATGGAGTATTACTTGGCCCACGAGCAATACGGGGTTATAGAGCAACTCTTTAGCAGGATTCAGTGCAGCGCGACGCTGGAGGCGAACGCTGATGTGTACTGGATTCTGTTTGAGGTTTCGCGTCGCCGTAACGATGCTGATGCTGCTATGAAACTATTTGAGCAAGCCTGCATAAGCTGTGTCGCTCTTAGCGTGCGTTGTTACGACAGCATCATCAAGACGCTCGTGACGCACGAGTCTGCGGCTGTGTATGACGTTCTCAGCTACATGAAAGAGCATCGGGTTACTCCAGATCGTAGCACCATGGCAGCCTTTCTCACTGACTCTAATGGCCGAGAAGTACTTTCAGAGCTAATGTCTCGCAACCTCTTCTATTTTCCCCCAACGCCTGTGCCGTTGCAGAGGTTGAAGATGTAGTTTAACGGAATGGAGGGAGCGAGATCTGCCGACGAGGAGTGCGCCCCTTTTCCCACCCGCTGCGGAGCGGACGGAAATGAGCGTGTCTCTTTTCCTCCCTTTCCTCTCAACTCCGCTTCTCTCGAGGACCACTGCCGTCTACTTTCCATTTTCTTTTCTTTGCCATGGTCACTGCGCAATTTCGCAGATGAAGCAACTTCGATGTAAACTAGTTAAGCATGTGTCCCTTTTGCTGAGAGGTACCACCCGGTGATCACATTTCGTCTTCATGAATCGGGGTTCCTCCTTGCCGGAAACGATACAGAGAAAGAAAGGGCTGTGATACGAGGTTGGGAAAGTTCTGTAAGGGTCCCTGACACTGTTTTCCATCTAGTGCGGTGCCTTCCCCCTTTCCCTCCTCCTCCGCACGTGTGCGGGAGTGGTGCTTTTAGCCGTGTTCGGTGTTTCCTACCGCTCGTACCTTCTCCGTGCTTCGAAAATTATTATTATTATGCAGATGCTTGTGCGGTGACGTTTGTCTTCAGCTAGGATGCGCTGCTTGCGCGTCGTTTCTAAAAAAACGCAAATGACACTTTCGAACACGTTGGCGTACATTCGTCCTCTCATAACACCACAATGGAACATGTTTCTGCTCTTCCCTGATGATTTTCATCTGTATGGCCGCGGGGTAAAAAAGGGAAATCGGAGAGGCGTATTGTGATGATGAAGCAGCAGCAGCGATAGGGAGCGACGATAGGCTTTGGCGTTCCACCGCGAATCGAACACGATTTCTTCGCTTCCCTCCATGACTCAGTTGTGCATCTCCTCAAGGCGCTGATGCCGTGGAGCTCTCACAACGCAGCTACTAGCACAGTTGGACAGTTTTTAGCGGTTCTCGGTTGGGTGAGTCTCATTGCACTACTTTTCCCTCTCGATGCTATTGATTTATAATCTTACCCCTCGAATCTCTGCCCTGGGTCATCGCTAGATCAGTCCCTGGGATCCTGGGGGCTCCTTTTGCTGTGTTTGAAAGGGTACTGGAAGCTCCCAAAAGGGTAGGCAGCAAGGAAGTAAGGTCTTCACGCCGAGCTCCGCGCCATGACCGTGGTGTGTGTCACAGCCACACGCTTCTCCACCGATTGAACTTCATCTGTATCACACCGAACGAATTTTGGCCGAGTAGGTACTGGAGCATTCTCAACCCTGCATCCCTTCCTCCACTTTCCCTTCTCATCGACAAACCGCTCTTTGGCTGCTTCCCTCATCTCTATTCTTCTTTTCAAGGGGAAAGTCAGTACATTGCGGTCTCACATTCAGGCTGCGTTCGAGATCCGTCGGGGAGTACGTTATCCCCCACCCACCCACCCCTCTCCTTCCCCCCTCTCTCTTCCCTTCTGCTCTTACTTCTGTGTTCTCTGTCTACCGTTCGTGTCATCGGTGTGACGTTTGCGTTCATCTTCCTTCGCGTGACACGGTGCTACTCTTGCAGACAAAAAATGACTGACGTTGCAGCGGATAAAAATCGACGCACGTACAAGGGCCGCCAGCGTGCACACCAGGAGGTCCAAACGGAGGCCTCCTTCGTGCCAGGCTGTAAAAGTCTCTCCCTCTGCTATGACCCCCTGGCCAGTGAGCAGTATGAAAACCTTATCGAGCTACGTCAGACCATTCAGTCTTGCCTGGCCCTTGTCGCGGGAGACGTGTACGACGTCGTAGCCTTTAAGGACATTCTCTTTCAATTAGAGAGTGAAATGCCCTCTACATTGCCGGTTACAGACTTGCTGCTCCTCTCCTCCCGATTGTTTCGTCGAACGGCGGAACTGGGGCGTCTACTGGGGACATTTTTCGGCGTTGTTTTCGCCGAGGATCACGATGATGAGCACTACCGTTTCGCGGAGGTGCGTCTGTTGCAACGGGAGATTCGGGATTTAAAGCGGCAACTTCGCGCCTCAGAGGATGAACGCGTGCGTCTTAAGGACATGCTGGACAATGTGGGCCAAGTAGCCTACGATCACGGCAAAGCGGTGGAGCTGCTGGAAACGCACAATAAGGTCTTGAAAAAGCAGACCACCGCTTTGGAAGATCAGATGGCGCTGCTTTTTCATCAGCTGAATACCGGCCTTGAAGGCCATTGCAAAGATGCTTTTCAGCAGGTTACTGGAGAGATGCGCGTCCAAGAAAGTCTCAGTCCAGCACGCATCACCTTTCGGCAAACCATGGATAGTCTGAGCGAGCAGCTGCGAGGATCTAGAGGTCTCATCACGGATATTCGGGAAGTCCTTTTGAGCTGTAGCCAAGGCGCTCGAACAGGCGAGGCATACGCTACCGTTGAGCCTAGCGTTCGCTTTAAGCTGAAGATGCTGGAGTCTAATTTTCAACAACTGATGGGGCGTTTCACGGCCATCAAGGACACGGTTGTGGAAACTGCGCAGGAATTGATGAGCGCATTACAAGAGCGCAAAAAAATTCTCTACCTTTCTTTCCAGCACATTCGCCTGTACGATTTGCAAAACGCGAAACTCCGGAACTCCCGCGCTATTCTCTCGCAAATGCAACAAAACGCATCGGAGGTGGCACAGCGTATCCGAGCCACGTTTCCAGGTGGGAATCTTACTTCCGTGGACCGGTTTGGCAACATCAGCACCCAACGCTGGCGCGGCGGATACACCTTGGCAACACTGCAGGGGTACAAACAAGGCGAGCAGGCGCTACAGAACAAGCAGCTAGAGGAAGGAGAACCCGTCGAGACAAAACGAGGGAGCATCAGCAGACTCCCGTCAACAGTAGGACCCCGGCGTTCACCAAACGGCCTGACAGAGGCTCAAATCATGGCCGCTGAAACCGAAATGGCGGTACTTGAAGGGAGTGTACGCACTCCATCGTTCGGTACCGCAGGTGGCCAAGGAAATAACCTTAACAGCCGTCAACTGCAATCGAGCATCTCATCCCTGTCCCATCGCCTCCCTCAGGCGCCGAACACGACTACCTCCAGAGCAGCCAGTGCTCGGAATTCGGTTGCTGGCTTCGCGGCATCTCCAGGCGCCATGGCTCCCGGCACGTCGGGGGGCGACGACCCCGATGTGACGCCATTCGACTCCATCAACTCGTTCCTTTCCCTCATGCAACAGCTAGAATCGGACATGGATGAGCTCCAGAGAGCCCTGGTACTCGACGACGAAATGGGAGCTTTCCTCAAGATGCTCACCCTCTCTGCCTCCACGACCGCACGCGCGGATGCCGTGGAAAGTGCTGGCAATTTTGGCCGACGTGCTTCCCAGTTGGAGAGGCTAGAGTTTTTCATGGAAACGGCTCTCCAACCGCCAGGGACCCGCTTTGGCGGTGGACAAGGTGGAGCAGGACAGGGTGCGGGCAGCGTATTCAGCGAGAGTTTCTCTCCGCGAGAAAACGAAGCGGGCTCCCCTGGCTCCGCGAAGGAACGGCCCATCTCTCCGGGAGATGGCCGCGGTGGCGTCTCGCGTATCGACAATACCATCTCCGATGCAACGGTGGCGCGGCAGGCTTCCCAGCTTCTCCAGCAGCAGAAGCAAATGACCAAAATGCAGGAGGACTTCGCCTCTAAGATCGGATTTCTGCGTCAGGTATACGAGGCTCGCATTAGTGATCTTGAAGTGCGTGAGTCGACAGCACACAAGCGTCTCGCTCAATCATGGGGCGCTTTCTCCTCCCGTGAAGGCGCCGATGGCAGTGTCCTGCATGGGACGAGTAATGGAATCAAATCCGAAGAGGATCGGCTCAACCCAAGCTCTCAAAAGGACAAGGAGAAACTGGGGAAGCTGCGCAAGGAGTGGCACCAGTCGAAGCGAAAGATGCAGGCTAATCGGAAACTTCGCGCAGCCACGACAGAGCAAATTGAAGATGCCCAGCAGGATATGACAACTTTGTGACGCACCGTGCAGGGCTGCGATGAACTATGTGCTCATTTCAGCAGTCTCTCTCTGTATTTTCTGTGCTTACCACCGCACCCTCTCCCACATCTTCAGTTGAGGAGGGGAGGAGGGGGGGGGGGCTCGCCTGCCTGCGCTTTTGTAGGCCGGATGCCCCTGCCATGTTATACACCTTCCTCCTCCTGGTACACGGACTTGTAGCTCCTATGACGATCCCTGATAATTCGTGCAAGCTACGCCTTCTTTCGCTCTCCGACCGCATTTTTGTGATTTTGGGTGTGCGTAGATTCTGTAGTGATGAGCTGCACCAATTAACGGGGAGATACTTCACTGCATTACGGATGCCGGTGGGTGAAGGGTAGGGGCTCGGGAGAGTTGCACCGGAATCGAAGGTCGCTGCAACGAAAAAGACAGTGAGAGGGACGCCGGAACAGATGTATACTAGCTGGCACTCGCCTCTCACTTCTTTTTTTCTTTTCATGTGTACGCATGCTACTGCTTATTCGCCGCATTCGAGCGGACGACATCACACTCACACACACACTATATATATACAGAGAGGCAAAGCTTTGCATGCGAAGTGGGATCCGGAATTGACAGAAAGGTAGATGACTGCATCTTCTAGCAGCGCGCTCCTCACCCTCCCACCTTGTTCGCTGGTACTGACAAACAAAGCGGCGCATCCTATCCGCTGCTTCTCGAGTGCTCTTTTCTTACACCAGCTGAGTGATGAAAACGATGGAAGCAGCGGGAGAATAAAGAAAGGGAGCTAATAAAAGCAATCCTTTTGGTGGATAGAAATCATTCCGCAACACATTGACGTTCCTGGAACAGTGCATTTCACGCCCTGCAGGCTTCTCTCTCACCCTCCCCCAACAATGCCTTGACGTTGTTCCTTACCTCACCATTTCGCTGACTGCGATTTCTATGTGAGAAAGTTACGTAAAGAGGATAGTTTTCTCCGGTGGCAATGGCACCTAGCAGTCATGAAGGAAGGCTTCTTTGAACGTGTGTTCATGCATGATTTCGGCATGGGTCGTAGAGGTGTGTCCCCGCAGCTCGTCATCTCGGGTGGGACCTTCTTCATCGACTCCTTCACAAGATGCCCGTGATCCACTGCTCATCTATCGGCTTCCCCACCGTCACGTTCGATATTCATGCTCCGCTCTTGCTCACTCTCTTTCTCACGTTATCCTCAGTGGTGAACGAGTCATGTTATGCCCTATGGTTTTCCATCAAACTTTGCTGAGCTGGGCTGCTGTTATCGTTGTTCGCCTCTTACTCTATTTCCAGCTTGCTACTTTTGATCCACCGCTCCTGTTCACACACACACACTTTCGCAGCTGTCTTCGTGTTACGTCTTCCAGGTAATATCCTTTCTCTCCACGATTCTGCTCCTCACGAAACGGGAGCGAGCGAGAAAGAAGTGAAGTGGCCACCTCCGAGGCAAAGAAAAAGTAGTTGTGCCACAACGTTCTTTTTTCTCTCTTCTGCTCTCCATCACGTTTTGAATCGTTGTTTCTGTGCACTATCGTATCGGCAAAGGCATCAGCTGTGATTTTTTGCGGCAACCATTTGGTGCCTGTCCACGCACACACAGGCATTGGGTGTGATCGTTCTTTGGGAGCATGTCTCGTCACACCTACGTCAATCCTGGAGATGAGCAGGTTTTTGAGAAGATTCTCGTCAGTGATACTGAATGTAAGCGCTGTTTCGAATGTGGGGCGCCAAACCCGCAGTGGTGCGATGTGAACCACGGGACGTTTATTTGCCTGAACTGCAGCGGTCAGCATCGGGGGCTGGGCGTGCATCTCTCCTTTGTCCGCAGCTCCACCATGGATAATTGGAGCGGGTGGAACCCGGAGAAGCTGCGGCAGATGGAGCTCGGAGGAAATCGCCGAGCCCGTCTTTACTTTGAAGCTCATAATGTACCGAAAGCACCACTGAAGGCGCGGTATGAGTCACTGCCGGCGTTGCGCTACGCAGACATGATCAAATCTGAGGCGCAGGGCAAACCTTTCAACGAAGCGGCGTGGCAGCCGCCCGTGTGGTATGAGCGCCTCAAAGCGCCGGAGGTTGCCAGTCCAACGAGCAGTCCCTTCTCCGCGACGCCCGCACCCACAAACCCGGATCGCTTTGGTGGCTTGGGTGGAGGAGGTCACATACACAGCCCAACTGCTGGTAGAAGCGGGCGCGATGGAACGAACGTTGGCGGCGATTGGTATTCATCGCTGTGTAGCGGATGGAGCACCGTCTCTCAGAAGACGGCTGAGTTAGCACAACAAGCCTCTGTGGCGGTACAGCAAGCAGATGTGGAAGGCATGCGTGGCTCTCTGCTTCAGAAGTTTGCTGGTGTCTCAGCCACCGTCTCCGCTTACGCGTCCGAGCTGCAACACCGAGTGAAGGAAGGGGGACTCGGCAGTGGCGCACAAGGTGACCAGGAGGATGGACTAGCGAGAATGATTCAAAACGCACGTCAAGCCGAAGCTGAAAGCGGTGCTCCCGTCAACGCTGCCGACCCTAATCGGTTTGGACATATCGAAGGCAGCCACACTTTAAAACCTGGTGCGCGAAACTCGGTCGCAGCACGGCCGGTAGGCGCATCGGCGACCTCGTCTCCGGTATACCAGGGGCACGTTGTTTCGCAGAGTGGCAGTGCTCTCACTCCTGCTGCTCATTCCCCACAGCAGGTGAGTTCGCCGAATATAACTTTTCCCCACTCTACTGTGCCGTCCAATCATCCACTCAATCCACTTAGTGTGGACTTAAACAACCCCCAGGCAGCATCCCCATCAGTTCATAAAGACGAATGGGCATGGGCTGATGAAGATTTTTGAAGGCTTGATTTCAGTGTGTTGGTGTGGTGCAACTCCTCCCTCCCCTCCCGTCCTCTTGAAGGGGCATCCGCAACCTAAGATATGTATTCCATTGCACTTGTAGTGTTGCGAGCGCCATCCTTTTGTTTGCTCTGTAGGGCTGTAGCGTTGAAAAGCTTTGTGCTCGCGAACTGTGAAGAGGGGAAAAAAGGCGCACCATGAGGAGGAACTGGTCCTCATTCAATCGATCACCATCAGGGGAAGGGGATGGGGTGAGGACAGCCTTCTGCAACGCATATGGATAGTAGATTTTGGTGTGTTGGTGGAGTCTCCGGCATTAAGACCCACACTTCTTCGCAAAGTTGATTCTGATGAGACGACGGTCCTTACGCGTTCCGGCTAGGTGGACCCAGATGCGTTTTCTTCGATATCGAAAAGGAATGATCACGTGTTCCTCCTTCCTCTTCTTCGCCTCCCTTCGCTCCCCTCTTTGCCGGATCCCCCGTTGCCTCCCCCTCGCACCCTTCTTTCACCTCGCACTGGAAATATGGCGCGGTTGTCTTTTCGAACCCCTTCCTAGCGCTGAGAAGCCGTTTTCACAAACAGTGCGATGACACATCCATTTGTCGGGAAGTGCTAGGCGGAAGAAGGACATCAATATTGACATAATCCTTTTTTTTTGATGTGAGACTTAACTTCATCACCTTCGTCACGAAGCTTCTAAATTCGGATGGGTACCCGGGGGTGGATCTAGAGCAGGTTTGCTTCTGCTTAAGGCATTACCTACCCTTCCTCCCTGTACATCGCCGCGCGAGGCAGAGGAGACGAGGCAGCATGAGAGGTACATTGCGCGAGAAAGACAGTGGACGCGTTTCTTTTGCGATGTCGTGAGGAGACGCGCCACATTCCCCTTTTTGTCCTTGGCGCCCTTCGAGCTCATCCACACCGGTGGTGGTGCGATGTAGACGCTGATAATCCAGCTTTGCCTCTTATCATCCGTTTACCTTCCTCTCTTTTTATCCTCCAACCGCAGAAAAAATTATTCACTCTGCACATGATACCTCACATCCTATCGGCTCGTTCATGGAAGTAAAGATCTCAACAGGTACGCACAACATCTGCTTTCCGACACTCGAATCACGGTGCAACCTGATTTTATCGTGAAGTGCGCGGGCCGTGCGAAACGCAATAATGGGGTCACTTTTTCAACTGCGGGACTACTGGTATACTTCCTTTCCCGGCGAAGAGTTCAGCCCCTCTGCATTGACCCTCGCTGATCCCGATGTCGGCATGCTCTTCGACAAGGTGGTCATCGGCTCCTTTCAAGGAATGCTGCGCATCCTGTCACCGAGTGCAAATCAGGGACCGATGCTACCGGGTGATGTTCTTTTCGAAAAAAAATACGATGAACCCATTTTGCAACTCGAATGTGGGCCCTTCCGCCGATTAAGTGCCAAGGGAGCTCCTAACATTCTTGCCATCCTTTTTCCACGAAAGTTGCTTTTTCTAGAGGTGGTTGCCAGCGGAAGCGACACCGCAGCCGCTCTAGATCCGACTGATCTGGAAGAGGAGAAGACTGCCGACCATCCGCTTGCCATGAGGAATGCAGAAGCTCGTCCCAGTCCGCACGATGGAGGGGCTGCTCGTGAGCAAGACGCTTTCTCCTCCTTGAAGGAGCTTGGTGCCTTCTACACGCTGAAAACTCAGAAAAAGATCGAATTACAGCGGACTGCCTACAATTTCGCGTCCGGGTGCTACGGCAGAAGCGACCATAAGATGGTTTGTGTTCAAGCCATGGACGGCTTCTTGACATTCGCTGACTCGAACGGTATTCTCTACCGGAGTCTCTTCCCTCCGAATCAGTTTCTCCTTCCAGGACCATTGCGGTACTGTGAAAAGAAAGACACGCTTCTTACTTGCAATTCTTCGATGTTTCTCATGTGCTACACATACTCGTCGATAATAAAGAATGCCTACACTGATGATGGCCGTGGGATGGCCGGACTCGAACGCTCTGACGAAGCTCCCACTTCTAGCCTCGCACCTCTTTGGGCTTTCAATCTTGGTGAGGATGCCGTCGATGTCGCGATTTGTCGGCTCACGCGAGGCTTGCCGCGCGAAGAGGTAAATATTGTGGTGCTTTGCACTCAAACGCTCTACGTTTTGAATGATAGCGGCCAACCGAACACCATTCACCGATTGGACTTCGCGGCGGCGTCGCTGTGCGTGTATCCGCTTCCCGTCATCGATTTGGACAATTTGCTCGTCGGTACTTTCAACGGTCTGGTGCGTGTGTATTCGGATACAGAACTTCAATGGAGTGCAGCGGTACCCAGTAAGGCTGCGCCGCTGGCCCTCGCGGTTGCCACACTCTGTGGCGTTGAAGGCATGATACTGAACTTGGCCTCAGACAACACACTCACGATCAATTACCTCGGCACCGACCCCACGGAGCAGCGCGCGCCGTCAACAGAGACGAAGTCCGTCTCTTACGGTGACATGGTGACCGCCCTGAAGGAGACCGAGAACCTAATCCAGCAGTTCACAGGCCCAACCGCACAAGACGAGGACGACGACAACGATCCATTTTTTGCGGCCTCCGGGCTAACCTCCAGCTCCGCGGCAGCGAGCAGGGAAAAAGGTAGTCCTGCTGGGGAAGGTGATAACGCGGCGAAGCAACCATCGCACAGCAATGCCGGTGCCACTCTCCACCCAATCACCTCCACGGCCGTCT
This sequence comes from Borovskyia barvae, assembly GCA_030849085.1. NCBI lineage: Eukaryota > Euglenozoa > Kinetoplastea > Trypanosomatida > Trypanosomatidae > Borovskyia > Borovskyia barvae. The sequence continues at coordinate 298,318 of JASAOM010001130.1, read as the reverse complement.
CCATAACAAGCCAATTTGGCCGCGTTACTGTTGTGGAGAATACAGTATCGCTAACGGTGACGCTCAAAGCGCTGACGGGTGGCATCGATGACGTTTCACTCGTCGCACAGGCCACCGCTCCGCTTCTGGTACACCCTGCTCAACAGCTGTTGCCACACATCGATGCGGGGAGCTCTGCTACCGCGAGCTTCACCGTCGGTGTTGTCCAGGACTTAGACTCGATCATCCCGTCTTCGCTCGATGTCGTTGTGGTTGCACTGTTTCGAGGCAAACGCCGTGTTTATGAGACAAGTGAGCATACCGCACTCGCCCCTCTAGCGTTGGTGGCCCGCCCAGTAACGCCTATCAAGAATACTGCCTTTTCCCTGCAGCTCAACACCGACATTAGCTCCCCGCCATCTCTTCTGAACCTGTTCACTGACATGGTGTCCCTGGGCTCCGTTCTGGCCAACGTCATGTCGCTCCACTACCTCAACGGCGCGGATGCATCGATACTCATCTCCAAGAATGCTGCCCGCTTCAAGATCCAGGGCTCCACCTTTGAAGGTCTATGGCTCCTAACGGCCGAGCTGACACGGCGCCTTCGGCTTTACCACGGCCCCGCCACTGTGAAATTCGACGTGCCGGACGGTGCACCCCTGTCGGATTTTCTCACCGCCGTGGATACCCACTGGACGATTCGGAGAGAAATGGCGGTGGCCCAAGAGGGACTCGACAATGCCGCTGCCTTTTTTAGGGCAGTCCAAAAGAGACTCCTGGTGCGTTTCCGCGATCGCAGTCCCGCTGACCTCACTTCAATGGGGATTCTTTTTGAAGATTGCTACCGGATACTCCAGGAAAAGGCCGACACCGTCACGCGCTGCCGGCGTTGCCTTCGGCAGGCCTCGGCGGTGCTAAACTGCTGCGCGAATCTCTTTGGTCTGTGCTTACTCCTCAAGTATCCCGGCATGGCACCAGAGGACGAAACGACGTTGAAGGCTCTCTTTCGCTGTTCTGTTACAGACAGTAATGAAATGGGGTGGGAAGAGACGACAGAAGCGATGCTGGCGAAGATCGTTGACCCAAAAAAGATGAAGATGACGAGTAAGGCGCTAGAGCTACCTTCCAGCACAGTGAATCTAAAAAAATATATCGGATTGCTGCTTTCCGCCTTGCAAAACGGAAAGCCGTTGCTGAAACACCCATAGCCACGGGATGGTGCTCCTTCGTGACACGGTGTGACTCATCTGGTTGGAGCCGATCGTCCAACTTTATCCCCGAGCTGTCGCCGTTTTCTTATTTTGCGCCATCGAAGAGGCCCGACCTGTCGTATCCTTTTTTGTGTTGCTCTCTGCTGGGTTGAGTATGGTTTAGGGAGGCTCCGCCTTCGCTCACGTTGCGGCTTCTCGTTCGTTCGAATATAAAGAGGGATTGAGCCGTGAGAAATTCACGATATCGCTCGTGGTCACCGTTGATCCTTCTTAAATCTTCCGAGTTTTCGATTCTTCGCCCGTTCCGACATTTCTTTCCCACTGTGTCTGCTCCCACTGTTGCACCGCAGCTGACTCTTTCTCCGAAGAGTTCAATGCCTGTGTAGCCGATTTAGATACAGTCCGCTAACGTTTTGCGTGGCGTGAAGACACGCATGTACGCGTCAGAGTTCTTCGGAATCGGTATCTACTGTATTCTCTATTCTTTTATCCCACTTCTCATAAAGCATCTTTATCCTCAGTTTCGTTCCTTTGAGATCCGAGGAACCTCTAAAAGGAGCCCCTCACGCTCGCTTTGCCTGATGTGCGGCGTGTGTCTCGTGTGAGAATGTGTGCTCATGGGGAGGGAGGTGTGGGCGGGAGAAAGTAGCTATTTGGTTAGCGCCGGGCACTCGGATGAAGACGGGGTAAATGACAGTGGGAGCGCTAGGCGTCTCAAGGGGATACGAAGATGTCGGGGGCTCGTGGGCGAAGCGGGGTCGTTGCGCCGTACCGAAATTCACTGGGGTCGTTGCCTTAGGGCGGTGGTGCGCCTTGACGGTGGTCTACCTCCTCTTCTCACGGAAAAGATGAAAAAGGATGCCTGGAGTGTCTTCTGAAGTATGCGTGCAGGCAGATAAAACCCTATTGGAAAATCGAACCTTAGCGATACAGCCATGCGATGAACCTCCTCCAACTTTCAGAAGATGCACACATCGTGTGCCATGGGAGCGTCCCCAGTATCATGCGCGGAAGAAAGGCGGGGGGAGCATGGATGCGGTGATCCATTCGTCGTTCTTCTTTGTGCGGGAGCATGTCTCATCCCTTACTCTGAGACTCTCCCCCCCCCAAATCATTGCGGATCATATTATATGGTAATCCATGTTTAGAGGGGGGCGGCCGATGGGGGAGGGGAACAAAAGCGTCCAGCTCTGCTGCGCGCTGCACAACTGACGAACAGTACCTCACTCCTCCTCTCTCTCTCCCTCGACATATATGAATATATATGTAGATGATAATGGTCAGGGAATGGGGACATCCTCATCTGTCCAGGACTCTCACGTCTCGCGAATTTGTGTGGCTTCATCCCTTTTACTACTACCTCCTTCTCTTATGTAGTTTTTGCTGTTCACCGCTGAGATCCTGCATTCCTAGTGTTCTGCTGGGTGGAGGGTGAGCTGTGCTGCGCTGCTATTCACTAGGGTTTGGGAAAGTGGGCAAGCGTGCTTGTGTGCACGTGCAGGGCAGTCGTGTTTCCTGCGAGAGAGAGGAAAAAGCGTAGCTGAGTCGCTTGACGGTCTCTTCTCCACGGCGGCTCGGCAGCGTGAGGGCATTTCCCCTTTCACGATTTTCGCAGATCGCCTTCTCCGGCGGCAAATCGTTATTGGCCGCAAGGAAACGGGGGCACGGTTGCGCATCCGGTCCCCACCCTGACCTCTGACGCGTAAAAGTGCTGTTACGAGGCGGAAGTTGATCAACCCTTCGCCGCCACCTCGCGCCTACAAATGAGCGGGCCACCTGGTTCTCAGGTGGCTCGAAAGAAGGGTAAACGGGGTCACGCTCAGAACAAATCGCCACCGTCGCAAGCCAACACCCCAAACAGCAATGATAAAGGGGAGGTGAGGAGGAATTTGACGAGCAGCCCGGTACAGCATGCCTTCAGTGATCCACGCACAACTTTGTGTTTTCAAGTACCACGGCAGCCAAACGTTTACACCGATTGTGTGCCGCTGAGGGAACTGTTCGTCCGTGTCCAGGAGTGCCATAGGGACTGGAGTGATGGCAGAGCTGGAGATGCGGGGCAGCAGCACCGAAAACATCAGAGGTGTAGTTTCGCTTCTCCAGGATTTCAGAGAGTTTTCAGCGAACTGCCGTACCCGCGGGGGATCGTGAACAGTAGCAACTTCTGCTTCATCAACTCAATCTTACAGGTGCTGATATTTCTACCTGCGTTCGCGCAACTGGCAGTCTCCGTGAGCTGCGATGAACAGGCACGCGCACGCTGTCCAACGCTGGCGACGTTCGGCAAGTGGGTGCTGCTCTATTGGAAACCCGGTTTTACGCGCCTATCTATGGTTGCGCCACCGCTGATGCCACGGGCGGCAGCGAAGAATGCTTCACAACGCGTGTTGGATGGCTCCGTCCAGGAGGACGCCCACGAGTTTCTCCAGAAATTGCTGGAATGTGTTCAGCAGGAACTCATTGGGCTTGAGGGCGGGTACCGCGATGGTGGTCCCACGGCAGCACTTTCTGTAGGAAGTATCAGTGCCTTGGCGACGGGTAGTGGGAGCGCCAGCTCTTCCGGAGGTGGTACCGACCCTCGAGCACACGAGAAGGCCGCAGAGAGCGACAATATGCGTGATCATCAGAAAGGTTGGACTGTTGTAAAGGGAAAGGAGAAATTGGCAGTCCGGGAACACATCGACGCGCAAGGTCAATCGAGACTGATGGACAGCATTTTTGGCGGCACTCTAGAAAGTCACCTGCAGGGTAAGCAGCGTCAGCGTGACCGCGTCTCTGTTCTTGTTGAGAAGTTTTTCTGCCTCCCTATCGACGTGGGCTTTGCTCCCGAATGCACGATAGAGGAGGCGCTCGTGCACACCTTCTTGACAGAGCGTATCTACGACCGCGAAAGGGATAAGAATCTCAAGAAAACATTGCGGGTTGGGCGCCTACCTGCCATCCTCTTCTTGCAGCTTCGCCGATGGGCAGTGACGCGCGAGGGTGAGTTGGTGAAGCTGGACAACGTGGTGCACCTTCAACGATCGTTGCAACTTCCACGCATGATATGCGGGGATGAGACCTTGAGCAGTAAGGACCGCACTTATCGTCTTGTGTCGGTCGTAAGCCATCGCGGAAGTGCGATCGGTCGAGGCCACTACGTCACATATCTCATGCATCACGCCGCCACGCCTTCTGTGATGAAGATGGAAGCAAAGAGCTCCACCAGTACCGGCCTTTCCTCCGTAACGCGTACACCTCCCCAAGCGGCCACGGTGATTTTATGCAACGATGCGAACGTCACCGTCGTCCCCTTTACGAGCTTGACGAAGGAAGCGGTCTATTTCGTTGTCTACGAGAAGGTACATTAAGGAAACAGCCCCTTCCCCCCCCCCCCCCCCCATACGCACACACACCTCCATAATGGAGAGGCCGGAAAAAGTAGAGACGAGGAGGACACGGGTCCCCCACCTCACTCTTTCCTTCCATCCCTCTGCAATTCCCGGGAGGTAGTGCTCACCGTTTAACACGCAGCTTCTTTTAAGGCCTCCGAAGCGTCTGAACTGACCCAGGGGAGGGCTGGAAACATCACCCCGTCAACCAATCTAGCCGACCTGTCCTCAAAAACGTCACAGCTGCTGCTAAGCTATTCGGCATACGCGGCACTCCTCTTAGGGGGCTGCAGGGATTTTAATGGAGAAGCTCTCTCTCCAAAGCTCATTCAGAAACGTAGGTTACTCTTTTGACAATGCTGCTTTATCACTCTCTTCGCTCAAAGTTTGCACTTTAGCAGTATCTTTCACATTGCCACCTCAGCCACCGCTCCTCTCCCGCCCTTTTTGCATCTCCGCGAAGAGATCGGCGCCACTCCTGTTAGTGAGTTAGTTTTCTTTCGTTGACCGTCACACGAGAGGTGCTCGTCAACCCACGGCCATCCTCATTAACAGGCGTTCCACCCGCACCGCTTCTTCTAGACTCGCCGCGTTACTCCTCGAATACCTCTCCCAACACTCAGTTCCGCTCGTCGTATCGTCAACGCAAAGACAGGTGACCTCGCATGTAGCTGCATGGACGCGCTGCCTATTCCGCGACGAAGTGGAAGACCTACCACGACAGCGGGGAGGATGGAAGTGTGTGTCACCCATCTGCCACTTTTCTTCCCCTAATCTGACTTTTCTCAAAGTGGTTGCACCCCCCTCCCCCCGGCCTCCGCTCTTTCTCTTCTCCCCTGGGAGCTAATTTCTGGTGGGATCGACCATCCCCGTGCGACAGCCTTACGCGCTTTCAGGCCGCACGTGTGCATCAGCATCCGACTACCGTCGTGACCGTGCCCACATAGTCAGCTCGTTGCCTTTTCGCTGGGAAAGCATAAGAATGGTAAAGCCAGAGGAAGTACCTGTCCGTGTCCCGGTGATGGACACACTGAGTCCGTCTCAGGAGTCCCTCATTCAGGAGCTCCTCGCTAAGATCGATGCGCACTACGGGGAAAAAGTGCCATACTACGTGCAGCGAGAGCATACGCCGGAGAGGCGGCGCATATTTGGCTACCGGGCTCTCAAGGCTCGAAAGTGGAAGCTGACGGACGCACTCGATATGGTGAAGAAAACGGTGGAGTTTCGCGCAGAAAACGGAATAGACGAGTGGAAGTTGTTCCCATGTGCATTTCCTCTGCTGGGCTTTGATGAAGCGAAGGTCTGCGCCATGTTATCGGAGCTCCCTGCCGGAGATCAACTCTTTCCTCGCGAGGGCGTTAGCGAGATGGACTTGTGTTATCGGGCGTTGCAGACCTCTTATGTTAATGTGTACCACTACTGGGATAAAGATGGTCATCCCGTTCTCTACGATTGCTGCGGTGGCGCCAACATTTCTGAGATATTACAGGGCCTTTCCTCGATCACGCCGGCCGGCAAAAACCTCAGTGACGTAATCGTTCCGTATCACGTGTACATGAACGAAGTCCAGTATTACCTCATCCAGTATGCGGATGCAGTTTCGCAGACTGCGGGGCATCACCCCATCATTGGCATTACCGTGGTCATGAATATGGATGGGATGAGCTTCAAGATGGTGCAGCGGCGCTTTATTCAAATCGTACGCGCCATTTTCCATGTGGACCAGGCCTACTACCCGGAGTGCCTTCACCGACTCTTCATCATTAACGCGCCGTCTTTTTTTCGTCTCGCCTACGACTGGGTAAAGGGCAGCCTCGATGTCAATACGCGGAACAAGCTCGTTTTCAGCTCGGGAAAGGACGAAGCGCAAGCGATTCTGCGGCGGGTCATTGACGCAGATAAGCTTCCGCAGGAACTGGGGGGCACTTGTCGATGTGAGGGTGGTTGCCTCCCCCGATACGTCAAACCCACGCGTCGTGGAGACGAAGCCGATATCGCGGCTGATGCCGCCTCATCTGTCGCGGGTGGCATCACGGAAACTGTGCACATAAAGAAAGGCAAGCAGCACGTGCGCGAGATGGTTCTTGACGCCGATGACGAGGTGACGTGGGAGTTTTCGGTGGACGGTGACCAGGACATCCGATTCTGCGTTCTGTTCCATCCCTCCATCTCGACGTCACCGAAAGACAAAAGCTACAATTTTGCACGAGAAGACGGTGCTTTTGATAATGCAGCAGTCTTAAAAGCCACAAAGAATAGAACCCATCGGACAGACGGCACGGTAAGTGCGACTACTACCGTAAAAGAGTCGAAGTTGACAATGGATGTAGACACGTTCATAGCACCAGAGCGAGGAATGTTAGAATTGACGTGGTGCAACAAGGCTTCCTGGATGTACAAGCGTTCAATTCAGCTGAGGATAATTCACCAGCGTAGCCTGGCTTCCAGGTCTGGTGTCAGCGTTACCGAAAGCCCTCACTTGCGCGCTGTGTGATGTTCCTTCCCTTGAAAAGGGAGGTTCCCGAAAGGGACTGTGCCAGTCAACGAACGGCGGCCATGAGGGGTGTGCTCTCTTCGACTTTACTGCGATACATTAACGGCGCGGCATTCATCAGGTGATGCTGCTCTGTCGACAGGCAGACGTTTACATCGGTATTGCTTGTCACCTGCTCCTCGCCCCCCCCCTTCGAAATTATACGCGGGAGAGAAAAACTGAGGATCAATTTTATTCTCTGGAGCTGCCGCTTTAGTGCTGCTCGGTTTCTCTTTGGCTCGTCCTCCTCAGCTCTTGAAGCTGCCCAGCGTTTGCTTTTCTTTGCGTTTGAACGAGAACATTCTTTTTCTTCCTTCTCATTCTTTGTTCTTCAAAAGTCATCCTTAAAGACAAACATGTGTTCACTACTGTGCAGGACACACGTAGCAGCGCGCATCTCACCGTATTCTCGCTGTGCATGGGGTTCCAATATGCGAGGCCGTCGAAGATCCTGAGAAAGCAGCGCAAGCCTACCGCATGCTAAAGTTACTCCTGCATATTTCACATCCACAACACAACGAAGAATATGATGAAAAGAAGGGCAGCTCCATGATTATAAAGATGTTGAGCTCTGTATCCGCGTCAGCATGTTGTTCTCCCTCAGGCTCCTTCCTTTTGATCATCTCCTCCTCTTTTTCCGTCATCGAGGACGAGTGCCGCTCTTCGTGTGATGAAGCATCGAAAGAAGAACGTGTACCGCCGATTGGATCAGGGAGAGTGGGGCTGGGTCGACGAGAATCGTCGAAAATGGGATATTCGGCATGGGCGACAGTGGGAGAGGAAATAAAGGAGTGGAGTGCCCTCGTAGGTCTTACTGTAACGGTTCCCGAAGAGGTGTGGCACCACTTTTCGTGCTGTTGAGCCTTGAACAGACCTATCAGCGAGTTCTTCAAAGAATTCTTCCCATTGGCACACACACATATATATATATATATTTGCTCTTGCTTTTTTGAGTGTCAGTTTCTTTTGCACTCCCCCGCTATCGAAGGTTCTCGCGAAGGTGTGCTACATCTTGCCTAATCCTTCCAACTCTTCACCAATACATTCCTTCTCACTTCCTCCAAGTTGCGAATTGGTGTTTCAATGGTGTTTTTGCAGGAGGAGGGGGGGGGAAGGAAAATTTCCCCTTTTTATTGTGCTAGGATGGTAAAGGAGTTCTCCTGGTTTCACAACTACCGTTTCCTCTTTGGGGTTCCGCATCCCCAACACATGTAGTGCACTGAATCCTTCAGTTGAGAGGAAGGGGGTACAGCAAGTAGCTCTTGCTGCCCCTCGTAATTCTCGCGAGTTTCTGAACACATCACGCTCCTCCTACCATCTTCTCAACTTCGTCATGTTTTCTGATAGAGAATATAAGCGTCAACGTGCGCATTGCTATCGATAGCGGATATCTGCACATATCCATTCATATATATATATATATATATATATACAATATGTGTGTAAGCACAGTGCATACGATAACTGCTTGCTGACTTCAAGGCGCCTTCGTCATGTTGTTGTCAGCGCTTTTTTTATTACATCCACTGCTTCCCTGCACTTACCACTGAACATCCTTTTTTTAATGAAAAGCGAGCTTCCAAAAGGCGTGGTAAGATCGACACAGACGGAGCAGCACGTCGCTGCTGTGATTGTCTCGAATTGTACGGAGTTATTTCCCGTATCTCTTTTGTTGCTCGTCGCCCTCCCATTATCGGCAACCTCTCTCGTCACTGCTTTATTGTCTCTGTAGGAGGCAAGAGAAGTGCGGCTTAGCTCACCTCTTTTCCTTCCGTCAATGGAAGCAGCGCGCCACGCTTGCAGCGATGAGGATCTTTTCTTGGTCACGACCGATTGCATCTGCCTCAATACGGAAACGGAATTTAAGGTAACCGAAGCGATTAAGGCCCTTCATCATTTATTGAAGAAACGGTCAGATGAGATTCACGCGGATGGCGCTCTGACGCCAGGAGAACACCCTAGGCACTGCTGTTGTGTAGTGGACTATCTCGGTCGCTTCTCGTACGGCCTAAAGCCAAGCGAGGCACGCTACATCGTTTACCGTTACCTCAAGATGAACCACATGAACATCCCCAAATCACTGAAATACCTGATGCTGACCGCCGAGTTTCGCAGGGCTCAGAATCTCGATAAAACTGCGCTGTTTCCCAGCCTCATCCCCGTGAGCGGATTCGATCAGCGTTTGCTTTGTGAGGAGCTTCGTCTACCCTATATTACCAACGTGGCCACGGGCCGACGGTATGTGGATGTCGATGGGCGCCTTAAAATCGACGTGGAGGAATTTGACTACTATAATGTTCGATATGACGAGATGTACGGAGATGGAGTTTTCTCACGGCTGCCACACACTTCACCCAGGTTGCAGGACGATAAACACGAAGGACTCCTCCCTGAAGAGACAAACGCTGTTGCGGCTGAGAATGAGCCGGTGAAAGCTGATGAAATACCCGAGTCGATTCTGTCCACGGGCGGTGAGGGTCACACGAATCGCCAGCTGACTAAGGAAGCGGCACCAGCCCTGCCATCCTCAGCACAAGAGCTCGCGGAAACGGAGAGGGCCACCCGTGAGGCTACCACCACTGACAGCAATGAGAAAGGCATCTTGCATTCTCTCCTCTCGTTTTTGCCCTTTCAGCGGAACAACGGCACGAATGGTTCAGGGGAACGGGGCTCAGACGACCTCCAAATGAAACATGATAAATCAGGAATGCAAGGCGAGTCACGGGCGCATCTCCACACCACACACCCCAGCAGCACCGACAGCAGCCGCGAGGGCGGTGATGTAGACCTCGATGGTTTGGAGGTGGCGGTACGGCTGGACCGCACGATCCTCGTCGACAGTGCGGGATCACCCGTCATCGTAACAAATAACCCCAACACTCTATACGCGGACTCTCTCAATTTCCACGGAATTCTCGAGCCCATTATTGCCGTCGTTACCAAGTATGTGCCTTTTGCATTCCATTACTGGGACCGAGAGGGCCACCCCATCATGTATTGTCAACTGGGTCGACTAGACTCTAAGCTTCTCAAGCGAGAGCTATTCGCGCTCACCCCTATCGACGCTGAACCGTCGATGCTGGCCTTGCTGTTTAATACTTATGCTTTGCTGGTTCTGGAGCAACTCGTGCGATACTGCAATCGACGCAATCAGGCCAGCAACGATATCCACGATGCCTTCCTCGCAACTGCCAATGGAAGCGGTAGTGAAGTGCAGAGGAATGAAGCTTCGACTTCCACGGACCCCTTTCAGAGACGGGTGCTGATTGGGTCGTTTGTGGTGGTGATCGACTGTTCTGGCGTCAAAATGCGTCGGTATGTCCACCGCCCCTTGTTAGCCATGGTGCTCTCGACGGTGCGCATCAACCTCCTGCACTACCCTGAGCTAATGCACCACGTGTACGTAACCAACTGCCACTCCATCGTCAGCTGGTCATATCTCATGATTCGGGGGGCCCTGACTGAGGATACGCGAAGAAAAGTATCGTTCTGCAGCAAGCGTCAAACAGCTCCGATGCTGTGCGCCGTTATTGATACAGATTTAGTGCCAAAAGAACTTGGGGGGCGATGCCTATGTCCTGGTGGTTGCATACCGTCGCTCGTATGTGCGGGAGGCACCTCTTCGTCCTTGGCCTCCTGCACTAGCCACGCCGACCTGCTGGTAAGCTCTCAGACACCCCACAGTGAGTGTAGCTCAGAGCGGAGGGCGCAGCAGTACGACGAGGATGCCTCCATCTTCCGACCGCTTCATTGTACAGTAGAGAGAGTAGTGCTGAGGGCACGGCAGACACGCAAGATCTCCTTTGCGATGGACGCGCGCTGCGAGATCATCTGGACTTTTGCGGTCAAGCAGGAGCGCGAGGTGGACTTTTCGGCTCTCTTTGTGTCTGCTGGCGATGATGGTGCTATGTTTTCTCTGGTACCTCGCCGGCGGGTGACCAATGAAGCGGGTCATTACATCTGCCCTTCTATCGGTACAATCATCTTCGAATGGAGCAACCAACATTCCTTCTTTCGTCATTGTCGTCTTAGCCTAAAGGTGTATCGCGAGGAACACACCCTATCATCGGTGTAAACAAGGGTCTCTGGCCACTCAACAGAGCCTTGCTCTCTCACCCCTTTCTCCTCCTCCTCCTTCCCCTTGCGCTTCCCCAGCCGTTGTCGACACGCAGCAAGAGTGGTGAGGTGGGGGAGAAACCCCCGATAGTCCCTGCCCCTCTAGTTCATTGAGTCGCTGAAGCTTGGCAATTCCTTGATGTTTTTTTTTGTGGAATATTTCTACCGCCCTCCCTCCTCCAACTGCTGTGCCATGATTGGAGGCTACATCCTTCCTGGATATTGGTGCGTGTCCTGTTCTTCGTTGTATACCATCCTCCGTGCCCCTGTCATGGGCCAACGCTTGAGGCTCCTTCTTGCTGCTGCACTTCGTATTGTTGTGGGTGGTCTCTCTGTGTCCTAGTAGGGCACGATGATGTGCTAACGCCTATCATTCTTGAAAAAAAAAGCTTTAAAGATGTGTAAAGAATGGGTGAGAGGAATAGCTCCGTCTGCTCTGATGACGGAAGAAACACTGAACAGACGTCCAGCTAAACGAGCTAGCATACGCCGGTGCATGTCGCACTGTGCGTTTCTCTCCAGTAGCACATCTCTTTTTTTTTGACACCAATCGCCATTCTCTTGCTCTCTATATACATATGTATGTGTGCGTCCCCATGCTGAGAGCGTCTACGCTAACAAATTATTGCCTCTAACCCCTACTAATATACATATACTGACACATGCGCGAGCACCCTTTCCGTGCATGCCGAATTCCCCTCCCCCCTTCCCTCTTCATCTCCGCCCTTACGAAACTGTACCGTGGCAAAACGGGTTGGTGGCGTCTGTATGGGTATATATATATATATATATGTCTGCGGCGCCCGTGTGCTCGGAAAGGGAGACAGGGGAAGCAGAACTTTATTTAAAAATTTCCTCTTCCGAAATATCGTTGGCGCTATGTCGCGAGTCTCACATCCCCTCTCTTTTTTGCGTGAAGGAACTCATCGTACGAGGAAATGGAGCTATCCGCAACCCTTTCCTTACCGGCAACCTTTTAATGATTTCTTTGCAGCCAAAGAGTTGTACTGATACTACTGCCCCACTATTCAACCCATGCGATGTTCTACTGCAGGGCGCACGCTGTATCGTTTGCTTGTGTTCAGGTAGTGAATTCAAAATTGTGTACGCGTTCTCTTCTACCCCTTTCCTTATTTGTAGCCGCTTTTTTTTTCACCAACTGCTTCTCTTGACGCTAAACCATCAAGAGCACATACCGTTCTCATTGACGTATTCGAAAGAAATACGTGCAGACAAATTTTTTTGGGGAAGAAAGGATTTCCGTAGATCATTCGAAAACTAAAGTGAAACGCTCTCTCTCTTTGACGAACCATCCCTGCTGTTTCCCTTGAGTGCTCTTACGCCCATGAGAAATTTTCTTCGTTTCGGGTCGTTCTCTCGAACGTGGTCGCTACCCCTTCGGTAAGCTTTGGACAGGCAAGCATTAAGCCGAAGAATAATGCGCTAGAAGTATCACCGATGGCAATGCGGCTTTCTCTTTCCCTGCCTCCCGTGCTTCAGGAACGCAACTGCGTCTTATCGTGAAGCACGAGAGAAATGCTCTGATTGCTTTCCTGATACTCGGTTATCTCCGCAACGACGGCGTCCCTCATCAGCGACTCTGCCTCTCAGCGCTTCACGTATGTGAAAACCTGCAAATGTTTACTCTTATCTGTATGTACGTGATGTCCTCGTCCTCCAGACAATGGTCAAAAAGGCACAGAAAATCTTGCGCAGTGACTTGTGTCTATTGTATATTGCGGGAAGAACGTCTCATGAAGCTAGTGTGGAGGAAAAATTGATGTGCTTTCACTGCTGTGACGGTTGTCGAGAACAGATGCCACGATGCTTTTGTGTGCTTCGAATTGCACAACAGGCTCAACACGTTTCGTGCAATTTTACCATTGTGTTCCCCCTTGGCCCATCGCGGCGACTGCGCCCTGACTGTGATACCCACGCAGCAAAAGCAATGAGATCAAGGGATGTGTTACTCCCTCGTCGTGCAGAGTCCTAAAACCTTGCGGTGACCGCTCCATCGTCTCCTTCCCCCCAAGCGTCAGCGGAGCCGCCTGTCATACCTCACGGATGTCGTGGTTGTGCATGAAGCTTCTTATTGGAGTGGCAGCTACGGCCGTGAAGAGCAGTGCTGGTTTCGGGGCACGTCCGGGGATAGCTGTATCCAGTAACCAGCATTTTTCTTCACCTCCCTCCTTCCTTCTCCCTCCCTCCTTTGCCACTTTTCTTTTTTTTGTATTTGCTTTGGTTTGTCTGTGCGTGTGTCTCTGCTTCTTCTGTCTTTCGTCTTCTTCATCTGCTCCGGTTTTCGCAATGTGAGCTTCGCTCGCATTTGTCAGTGACCAGTACGATACGAGGGTCTTGTCGGTCTATCGTCCTCTCTTCCATAGATACAACGGAACCTGGAGGAGCGCGGAGGTACCATCTCACGAGCGCATCGTTTTCTCTACCGTACACCGCTGCTGAGTCCATTGTCGCCTTCGAAGACGACTGGTTTAGCGTTCCCGCTCTGCGTGATTCGAGGCCTTTATTGCGACCGCTCTCAGCGGACTGCGCTTAATAATCACCGACCTTACCAATACTTACTCCTTGAGCGGACACCCCTCTCGAATAATCTCATAAAATCTGCGGCATCCTCCTCCTGCATCGACGCCGATGTTTTACAAAATCGTTTTACAACGGACCGTCACCGTGAAGCCGGCGGATCTGTGTAACACGCTCAACCGTAGTCTGCTCACGTTTCTGCGAGAGGCTGTGGAGGGGAAACCGCTGCCTTCTCCGGATAGCGTGGCAAGTATCGCGCTAGACTATGCGACGGCCAGTAAATCCTCAGCGGTGGTGATCGCAGTGCTGGACATTCTGCACCCTGAACTGCTGCAGGGTAAGGTGCTGGATGACGGAAGTGTGTCCTTTCGTCTTACCTACGAGGCCATGGTTCTGAAACTCCATCGCGGCGAGGTCATGGATCTTTTAGTGTGCGACGTCGATGAGACGGGTTTCTGGGCCAGCGTTTATGGTATCGACAAGCTGTTTGTGAACCGGAACCAGTTGGGCGAAGACGCGGGCACGGGAAGAGCGAGGTGGTCCTACGAGTCGGAAGCTGCCGCGTGGGTGAGCAACGATGATCGGAGCTCTATAAAGAAAGATACTATGGTACGCGTCCGCGTGATTGCGGAGACGCCACAGTCCGAGCGTGGTATGGCAGTTGGCACGATAGCAGCACCCTTTCTTGGCCCACGCGTTGGCAGTTACTGACGGGTTTGAGATGGACGTGAGGGTTGAGGGGCAAGAGAGGGTGCGTGGAGGGTGTTTGTATAAATACATACCGATGATCCTAAGGCACTTTGCGCCACTCCCCGAATGTAGGGCAAATCAACAACGCTGGCTTTCAGCTGTGCAGGAACGCTTTGTGTGCATGCGAAGATCGGTGACGCCTCGGCGCTCCGAGGGCACACCGTGGGTGATGGAATGTCAAAGGCCTTTGAGGATTCGAGGGCGCAGAGATTTTTTTGATGTCGCTCCACCTTTGGGGAATGGCACGTCGAGATAACGAAGGAAAGGTGGGGTCACCAAAGCTCTTGTTATCTGTACCCTGAGACGAGTGGACCCGCTCCGATACAGGCTTGTATCGTTTCGCGAGTCTTCGCCTGCGTCGAAAATGACCCCGATGCTACTGAAATTAAAAGAAAATGGGCTGGTAGACTAACCAGGAGGCAGGAGACATATTCAAGAACATCTAGATGTCTGCCGACACGCTAGAACGAAGGATGCAAACCAGAGGTTTGCAAATCCAATGCACACCGGTGCCCAGGTACGATGATAGCAAAAGAATCATTGGGTACTGTGGAAAAAAGCGAGAGGGAAAGCAACATACCGAAGGTGCGCACTCCACACCGGCGTCGCGCCATGGCTTTATTGCGTTTTTCTTCCTTTCCAATTCCACCCAAACGCTAGTGCTTTATCACATCTCCATGATCTGGCCGCGCACGTTTTGCGTTACGGTCTCACTGTACCCCGTTCTTTCCGTTCTGACCCAAGAGCGAAAAGAAATGCCTTTCCTTCTTCCCCTTTCCGCTTTCTTTGGCCTCCTCCCTTAGTTCTCTCCTCAAAAGAAAAGAGAGATTTGGGGATTGCATAGACTCCCCCCCCCTCCCCCTTAACGCTTCCATGAGTGCCGATCAACGAGGTGGGAACTCTGCCGAGCCACGGCAGGGTTGGTGTCATCCGATCTTCTTAAAGAGGGCAGCTGTTGGCGCAACTATGGTGCTTATAGCAGCCGCCGCATGGAGAGCCGTGTACGTGAGCAATCAGCGCGAACTGAAGCTGCGTCGTGCGATCCGAAAATCTCACGACATACAATCTGCCCTTCGAGATGTTCCAGCCAGACGGTTTTCAACTGTGGAAGTGCGTCGACATGGTGCTGCAAACGGTGAACTCCTTTAGATGCATTGCGAAGAAATCTTCGCTATAAGGCAAGAAGTGAGGCGGAACGACGCGTCTAATGAGTGAACGAGAGAAAGAGGCAGGGATCCTTGTCGCCTTTGGAGTTGGCGGACGCGGGAGTTGCGGTTGGGAGGGGAGCCACACTCTGCTGAGTTGTTAGTTTTTCGGATCCCACGAGCCTGCCCATCGCTCCCCGCGCGGTAATATCGACATCACAACCGTGTTTCCCGCCTCTTCATCCAGTTACAGAACGATATGCTCGTTTTCACATGAAGAGGGGGCGGCGGCCCTGAACGCACGATCCAAAGACCGCCACACAACCCGTCGAGGTGATAGAGCGAGTGGTGCTGCCAAAGATGCCGCCAATTCACCACACCCGCAACGGCGTTGTCGGGGGTGAGGAGGCGAATCTCCCTCCCTTGGGGGGGGGTGACTTTCTGGACCATCGTAAGAAGCGGATGCGGCCCTCACTTGAAGATGATGGAGAGGAAGAGGCGGTTTTAAAAAAAGAGTGTCACTGCTCCGTCCTCTCCGTTCCCCCCCCCCTCCCAGCCCCCCAGCAATATTCGTGCTGTCCGGGAAAAGGGAGCGAGGAGGATTTTCCTCGTCGCTTGGAGACTGCCCATCTTTCCCTTGGCCCCACCTCCTCGCCTTGACCTGACAACCCGCCAACATGCTCTCCACTCTCTCTCTTTCTCTCTCTCACCCTGGCCATCCCTGTTCTCCTTATCCTTTCTACTCCTTTCCTGCATGTCCTTCTGTCCCCATGCACCACCGCACCCGACGATATTTCTCCATTCTCTACCAATGGATCCCTCTCTGCGTGCTTCGCAAACACATCCTCATACGAAAAACAAAAAACCATCACAAGAAGTTCTCTACCACTTCTGTATTTCCTTCCCGCGAGTTATCAGTGAAGAGGAGCACAGCTTGGCGAGAGCTTCCGTATAAATACTTGCGAAACCGGTGCAGCTTGGATCTCAAAACGCCAAACACACACGCACACCTTTTCCTCCGAGTTTTCACTTTGTCTCACGCGCTTTTCCTCAGGTCCCTCCCGCTCCTTCTCGTCTCTCTTGATTTTTCTGTGTCGCTCGGTCTGTGTTGGCCAAAGGAGTTTCCAGGTAATCTGCGAATTGAAGTGCAGTCCCCGTCTTTGTCCTTGTCGCTAGTCTCCCTTTCGGAATTCATCTCCGGAATCATCTATTTTCCGGTAAGTGCTGCTTTCTTTAGCATTTCGAGCACCTGAGCGGGGCAATTCTAACACTTCAAAAATTGTCTTCTTCCATCTCTGTTGGTGAGGGAGAAACGGGAGGGAGGGGGGAGGGGGAGAACTGCCGAAGTTTCGTGTGACAGCCCATAAAAGAGAACACGAAAGTATCCACCACGTCATCTCTTTTTCTGCGCGAGGCTTAGGCCTGGTGGATTCGGTTTTTTTACGCGTGTGCGCTGCACCGAAACTGTCCATCACGATCGACCTTGTCTTTTCATCCTACAGTCCACTCGATGTGTGTGTTTTGGCCTGGGTCTTCGTTATTTCGACTTTAAGGTACGTGAAACGCTGATATTGATAGCCAATCGAAAATTTTCTCCATTTCTTTTTTTTCCACCTCAAAATAGCTACGACTCGAGAACAAACTCTTTATTTCGTTTGTGCGTCTGGCGTGCTTCGTGTCGGGTGTTTTTACTGCTCCCCCTCTCTATCTGATTTCGTGCTGGAAAGGTTCATTCAGAACAGCTTTTAAAAGGAAGGTGCGTGTGGTACGCTAATTTTATTCTTCGTCTTTATATTTCTCTTGCTTTTGTTTG
This sequence comes from Borovskyia barvae, assembly GCA_030849085.1. Classification (NCBI taxonomy): domain Eukaryota; phylum Euglenozoa; class Kinetoplastea; order Trypanosomatida; family Trypanosomatidae; genus Borovskyia; species Borovskyia barvae. The sequence goes on along the minus strand of JASAOM010001130.1, from coordinate 280,862 downwards.
TTGTTTCTGCTCTTCTGCTTGCATTTTTTGTCCCTTTACAGACCTCATCATTTATGGTATCTTGTTTTTTTGGATCATTTGCCTTTTGAAGAAGAGAAAAGTCGTGTTTTTTTTGGCGCCGTTTTCGAGATCGATTTTGGTTTAAAGGTTTCGAAAACTTCTCTTTGTAATTTCCTGTGTCACTCCGTTCATCTCTTCGTGTGTTTTGCCGTGCTTTGTGAAGTGGGAAGCATCTTTTGCAAGTTTCAGCGAGTTTTTTTTTATGCATTTCTTTGCGTACCTCAAAGGTTTATTTTCGCGCAACCTGTTTAGCTTGCTTGAGTGGCCTCGTTGAATCTCATTAGTCCTCTCACCCTCGTCGTTTATGTGAAAACGCGCGCTCGTCCCCTGAGGTTTTCTCACTTTTTCTAGACTCTCCTACATCAGGCATAGTATAGCTGACAGTTTCATCGCTTCGCTTCGTCGTAGTCGTATGCTGTCTGCCAAACGCAAGAGAAGCGGTAACACAGGAACAGGGAAAGGATCAGAGTAAATTTGCTGGTGATTGCAGTGGTCGTGTCCTGGCACGCTCTGGCGAACACATAAAGCTGCTTTTTCTTTCTTTTCCGGTGTACTTCATCCACCATCGCCCGAAATCTTATATTCTTCTAACTGGCGAAGGGAAAACGGCTGGCTGAGAGGAACGAGTCTGGGCTGTAGACGCATGTGAGAGCTGTCATACACCCGCACACAAACCTCACCCCTCCCCCAACATATATATATATATAGAGAGAGAGAGAGCGAGAGAGAGAGCAAAGAGCACAACAGCACATTCCCAGAACGCTTGCATCAGTCGGTGGCATCGCAAAAGAAGTGAGCGCGAGAATCGGCCACCCTCTATTGCTCCTTACCGAAGCGTGTGCTGATGTGAAGCCCTTAAGGGCTAATTTCGTATCCAACGTCTTTCTACGTAAAATACAAAGTGAGGGGTCCCTGGTGGTGCCTGAAAGGCTCTTCTCTCTCTTGCTTTCACAAATGCAGGGAGCCACATCTATTGGCGTGAAAACCAGCGATCTGATAATTCACGACAACAGTATCGACAGTGGGGAGCCCCTGAAAATGCTTGGGTATTGGGTACACCAACCGGAAAATCAAGATTCTCCAGATCGCGAAGATAGCAATAACACCTCGACGCTGGATTATTTTCGAGACGTCGATGGTTTTGAAGTCGACGCGTTGCCTCCATCCACCTCCCCGGTGCGTCTTCCCCCGCGTCACAACCCCCTCGTGGAAGATGATGAGGATGGCGACAGTGCTGCTAAAGACACGCTCGACTATTTTTTGTCCACCGAAGCGGATGATGGGGTAGACTATTTTCCTTACCGGAAAAACAGTACGGGGTATCACGCTGATTCGAATGAATCTTTGTTCCTGCCCACGTGCGAGACGCCTTGCAAGGTGGATTGTGTACCGTACATTGATGAGAAAGCGTTGGGTGACTTGGGCGATATCGTCGGCTACGGTGGAGACCGCGGATCCTTTGTATGCCGAGTACCTTTTCCAGTGGGTGCACTAAGACAGGAGGAGGAAGAGAAGGAGGTCGATGTGAGGTCGGAGACCCCTACCAAGCACAGCGGCTTACTGAACTGTCGGCGAAATGAGAAAAGAGCCTACAAGAAGTATCCCACTCACATTTCTGAGTCGGAGTTGTCGTTTGTTTCTACGGCCTACCACTGTGCGCGTAGTAACGACTGCTATCCCAACGGCAGCGCCACAGTCATGACGCGGGAGGAGGCCCACTACGCTGTGCACCATCTCGTCTTACCGGAGGCCGTCGTGACGGTCGATAAGGCTCCTGTGGGCCTCTTAATGCCCTTGTACAACTGCAGCCTGAAAGAGTTTCTGCAGAGCCCCTCGCATGCGGCCACAGCGAGCAACTCGGTCACCGCCATGACCCCCGCTCTGAAGTCTCGCCATTTGGGCGCCTTCATGGAGGACGAAGATAGTCGAAGCGAGATGGAGCTGGCGCATAAGGACGGCTTCCGCTTTACCGCAAGCTATCGCCCGATCCAATCCATCTCGGTGCTTTCCTCTATTGCTTTCCAGATATTGGAAGCGGTGGCATTTCTCAGTCATCGGCTTCCGCATGGTTCCCATTCCACTGGGTTCACGCACAACGACCTCCATCTCGACAATGTGCTGCTTTCGTACGATGGCAACGTGGCTCTCTGCGACTTTGAGCTCGTCGCGTCGACGCCAACCCCACACATGCGGGAGGTGCGTCGTCTTCCACCAGAGTCGAGAAGATCCCCACACGGGCTTTTCAGTGAAACTTCCGATACGTGGGCGTTCGCCCTTATGATATTGAGTCTGCTGACCGGAGTTGACCCCCTGTTCACCTCTGACATCGTAAACGACTTCTGCAATGCTCCCCAGTTGTGCCGATGGGATGGAAGCAAGCGCGTTCTGGACTGGAGAGCGAACATCAAGAACCACGTCGAAACCCTCTTGTACCGGCAAGATGCGACGGGAAAGAGGTTAGAAGAGGCGCGCGACCTGCTCGATGTATGCGCAAAATGCTTGGTGAACCGTGAGGGTGAAAACCCTCGATCTGCGATGGATCTTCTGCAAGAGCCTCTTTTTGAAGCGTATCGGCTCGACTTTGCTCTCGCCACATGTACGGTGAAGTCCTGGATTGATGCCACGCAGGAGTCGCTGTGAGGCCGATGCTGATTCGCTTCCCGTCTGGTTACAGGAATGCGCTGCGCAAGATGGCGTGTCATCAGCTTGGCGAAGGAGTGAAGAGGTGGACGGGGGGGAAGGAGGGAAGGAAGCGGGGGAGGGGTAAGATTTGACAACATCGGGCTGGGTGGAAAAAAAAGCGTGTACCACTCTACATCGTAATGGTACATGGGCGGTATCGAGGAAGCGAGCCGTACAGAGGCCCTCTGAAGTCTGTGTGTCTACACCCAGACATCTCTGTCAGAAGTGAGCGTGCAGAATGCTATTGTGCTTCTTTTGGATTACGTCGCACTCGACATTGCGGCACCTCTTTTTTTTGTACTCAACAGTGGTGCAGAACCTCCCTGCAAGGAGTCTGTCGAAATGGCCTTGGTGCTCGGGTATGTTGCGATGGTCTTTCCAATGTATTTATGTGTGTGTGTATTTGCTTGTGCCTGTATCTGGGACCAGGGTTGTGTGCCGTTGTAGCAAAAAATATTTTCCATCACGATGGGTTTTCTAAATTGTCCATAGAGCGACGCGAAATGGTTGGTGCCCCTCTCTTCCCGCTTCTCTCTTTTAGTGGGGGTGGTGGAAGGCTGGAGGGAGTGTGTGGGGGGGGAGAGGCGTCTTGATGCGCTCTTTCTTTTTTCTGTGTTATTTCCGCTCTTCGGAAGATGGGGGATTCCGGATATGCGCCAGAATAGATGTGTTTGTGTGTGCATCTGTGTGTCCGATGAAAACCTTCCTGTTCCTGATTCTTTCCTTCGGTGTGCGTCTGTGTGTTTTCCCATCCAATTTTCGAGTGGTGATTGGTATCTTTCGTGGGATATTTAGGATGCTGTGTTGCACTCTAATGAGCATCTTTTTTAGGGTGATTGTCGGTGCTTCCGTCACACTATCAAGTTTTCCCAGCAGACATATATGTATATATATATATATATATATATATATATACATGCAGCTATGAGAGGTGAAACGCTTGCGAAACGTCGGTGCGGGTGTGTGTGCTGCAACTTTTTGTGTTTGTGTAGGAAGCTTTTTGAGGAGGTTCACTATATATATATATATATATATATGTACAGCGCGCCTTTTAGCTGTTCTTGATTGTTTGTGTTTCTTTCATGCACCTCCTCTCCCCCTTTGGAGTAGGGGGCGGGGGGACCAGCGGTGTGAGGGAAGCGTTTTGTTGGGTCTCTTAGACAGACATACCGCTGGGAGCGTGTGGTCCTCTGTTGGTACCCTCCCATTCAGCATGCCGCCTTTCTTCCGCCCCCCGTTATTCCCGTGCTCGTGTTTGAATATACTCTTCTGCTGTGGACAGCACTGTACGTTTACTGACAGTTTCTGTTTCTTACTTCTTTCTTTCTTTTTTTTACCCCCCCCCCCCCCCCTATCGGTTCTCATTTTTGAGCGGTGGACTCGCCTACGTTGCGATGTATTTGCAGCATCTTTTTTTAAATGTGTTTCCTCAGCAGGCGCCTACAGGATGAAACACACAAATATCTCTTCGGATGCTCCTCGAGGCTCAGAGGAAGGCCTACGAGCGAAGTTCCATCCCAGCAGGGAAGGTAACTGGAGGGAACACAGAAGTGGAATATGGGTTTCTTTTCTGTGCTCGGAGTGTAATCGCTAAGTTGAGAATGCTCCGTACCCGTTTTCATCCCAAATCATTCCAATACGCAGTGCCCCAGTAGAAGGACATAGCTGCTGGGAGGTTTGAGATGTGTTAGGGGAGGTGGCGGAGTAGTTTTTCAAGGCTCGTCGCTGTGTCGTTCACGGCCGACGATGTGGTCGAAACTATAAACCCTCGTTCCTCACGTCTGAAGTTTCCTGCAGAGTTCTCACCAACACCGTTCTCGTTCTACCTTCCTGCCGCCAGCTGTTTCGTCTAAATGTTCCGGCATCTGCTTTTCTCCCCCTACGTCTTCGACTCTGTAGAGGTTCACGAAAACCTTCCGCCTCGCTCCATTCTTGGGAGGCACGACACGAAGGTGTCCGTGACCGGTGCTGCTTTCCCATAATACCCGCAAACCCATTAGGAAGAAGGAAGGACTGTGGAATCGCCACACTGCAAGTGTTGCACTCCCTGCGTGTTTGTCTGAGGGAGAGCGTGCAGATATTTACAATTTCGGCAGCACTTTATTCACATAGCTTATTGGGGGTTCTTTCGCTGCTTCATGCGCCACGCCTATCTGCTTCGCCGCATGGTATGCGGCTGGACCGCACCACTCTTCGATGTCAGCGGCCCCACCACGGGAGCTGCAAATAATCTCAAAGAAACGGTGACTAAAAAGTTAGAAAATGAAGCAAAATCATTAGGACGTGTCGCCTGCTATCCGCATCGCTCCATGACCCGACCTGTTTTGCCCGTGACCGAAGAACAGATTCGATCGGCACGGTTCATGTCCAGCATGATGGAGCTGAACGCACTGGCGACGGACCTGCACTGTCTCTCCTTCAGCGCCCCCAAGGCACACTGGGATGCCGCAGTGTTGCTCATTAAAGGCAATCCCGACGAAAAACAGTTCGAAGTGTGGGTTAACCCGTCCGTGCCCGGCTATGATGACCGCAAGGCGGTGGCGCCGATGTACGGCATGTGGGAAAACTGTATTTCGTGCGGGGCGACGACGGCATGGGTGGTACGACCCCAACGCATTACATGCACGGGGCTGGATGAGCACGGGAATGAAAAGATGGAGGTGCTTGATGGCATGCGAGCACGATGTCTGATGCATGAACTGGATCACCTGATGGGCAAAACAATTTTTCATCAGACGATGGGAGCGGAGTTTGTGGTGAGCTCAGTTGCGATGAACCAGCGACACCTCTGGCCTCCCAACTTCCCCTCCGCTGAAGCCTATGTGACTCCTCTGGGCTATTTCTTCGATTATGTTCAGAACAGAACCGTGATCCCGGCTGGTATGGAGTGGTGGCTGGCGCAGACGACCATGCAGGAATTTGGAAATGAGCAGCTTACCCGCTAGAGGAGGGAGGTATCCCCCGTTCCGTATTCGTCCCTGCGCATCTCGCGGAGCGTATTGATCCTCTGACGCCCTTTCGATGTCTTCTGCTGCTTCCCGTATTGCCCATGGGGTGTCCTGCGACCTCTTTACTCTGCGTAGGACGCGTCTCCTCTTTATCGCTTTCCTTTCTGGGCTTGGAAGAGGGAGGGAGGGTGGCCAAGGAAAGGTAGGAGGGCTCTTTCTGCGGTGTCCAAAACTGCAGCACCTGTGGTGCTCCCTCTGAGAAGGGGTTCAGCGCCCCCACCCTCCCCCCTCCGCCAAAAATAATCTTTCCGGTATCCGGAATCCTCAAGGACACTCCTTCTAAGGAAGACTTTCGGCTGGCGCATCGCTGTCCATGAACAGCACTCCCGCCCTAGAGAAGTTGATTGAAGGCGGGGCCTGCAGACTCCACCTTTGCGACGACAGCATCGCGTATTGCTCCTGCTTCGCCCTTTGGATTGTCAACGTGTAACACTTTGTATTTCTATGCTTCTGGTTGGAGGAAATTTGAGTTCCTGACGCTCTTTACTCATGCACATCCCTTTAATTGTTTCGCTGGCTGTTTCCTTGCTTACTGGACGGTCCCATCGCTGCGTGATGCCCCGATAATTTTTTTCCATATACCATCGCATTTTAAATGAATCTCCTTCTACGGTGTACGATGAACAGTACTCATCTCCGTCTTGTCATCGCATGGTTGATGTCTTCCTCTCTCTGTCTTTGTCCACCTCGATTTACCAAATAGCTCTCGACGGATGCCTTTCAGTTTTCCAGGACGTGTAGCCGTGTAGTCTGGGAGGTGGCAAGCGATGTCCAAAGCTTTCCTTGCTCAACTGCCTGTCATAGGTGCTTCCACTACGCTGGGGTGGCCGAACGATGACATAGCACAATCCTACATGGAACACATCTTACAGCGCGCGCGGGTGCTACTGCCCAACCGTGGCTGGCGCGTCGGGCTTATTAAAGAGTTCTACCCCCGCGGTGCGTCGTTGCTCGGTCTGAACGTGAACGCGGGCAGTGAGGTGTGCATACGATTTCGAGTGCCGGGGAATAAGCATGAGTTTCTGCCGTTTCACGAAGTCTTGTGCACGGCATTGCACGAGTTCACCCACTGCATACACGCCCGGCACGACCGCTCTTTTTGGAATCTCTACTACGACCTTGTGAAGGAGTGCGAGGCGTTGGAGGTTTCCATGATCGAGGCGGGCAAGCCGCTCTATCCGAAAATGTCGTACTCATCAAGGGACTTTCATGCGGGTCCACCGGCAGGCAATGGTGGAGGAGCCTTTTATACACGAGCGGCAGTCGCGAATAGCGGCCCTCACCACGCTGGTGGTGCGCTTGCGCTTAGAGGCGGACGGGGTAGGGGACGGAGGCCTGCGAACGGTAGTCGTACCCGGACATCCACGCTTACCACTACCTCCACGAGGCGGCCGATGCCGAGGGCCGCGCCCCCACCGGCAACGGAGCGGTTTCCAGGCGCGGGACAGCGCCTCGGTGGGATGGACCCTATCGTGGCTCGTGAGGCGTCTTCCAGTACCACACTGCTGTATGACGCACTTAGCCCAATTCAGGCAGCCGCAGCCGAGAGGCGACTTCTGCAGAGTCATCTTTTCGGCAAAGAAAAAGTGAACCAGGACTCGCCCTGCTCTACCAAGGTAGAAACGTTGGGTGGCATGCGTGAAAGTGAGCCTGGTCCGGAGGATGCAGAAGATGCACTGCCAGATGCAGTACCGCAGTCTACACTCCATGAGTCCGATAGCAGCTGCTGGAGGTGCCACCGGTGTGGCTTCCAAAACCAAATCGGTGTTATCGACTGTGTCTTCTGCACTGACGAAGCAGATGCGACGTTAGTCAGGGGTGCTCTACCGTTGGAGGAAGCGCTGTGTGCCCAAACGGCACCGGTGCAGAAAAAGCAGCGCTGCGAAGAGAAAAGTGGCCTTGGACGAACAGACCCCTCACTTTCGAAGGAACATCAAGGGACGTCGAAAGAGGACGCGTATGTACTGAGCGACGACGATGACAACCGTTGAGCTAGAACTTCTCCTTCCAGTCTTTCCTTTTGCCGATGCGGGTGACGATGATACGGGCGCTATTCACTCCGTTGCGGTTCCGAAGTAGCGACTTGTCTAACTTTTTGTTGGTCTTGTGGCATTAGATCAGCTTCCGCGGCCAACGGTCGCCATGGGCGCCCCTATAACATATATATCCCCGTTATCTGTAGTAAGAGCGTCGTGTACTGACGGGCCCTATAGCTCCCTGTTGTGTCTCTTACATTCTGTTCCGTAGATGCTCCTCCTCCTTCGCCCCAGTCCTCACGGAACATGGCTGCGTTCACGTAAAGTACTGACGATGGGAAGGTCGGCGAGAAGCTGGTTACTGCTCCGCCGAACGAAAGACAATGCGTTAGAGCTGACTGTTCGATGACCTTGGGCATCGTGGGGTTGCCCGTTCACGCGCCAGGTTTTTGTTCCTGACAAGGTGAGGCCTTTCTTCTCTTGTGCCTCTTCGTGTCTGCTCCATTTTTGTGCGTGTCTTGTCCCATGTGTGCTCTTCTGGGATGTGCCCAAGTGCAAAACGCCAGGGGAGCGGCAGTGATACGTGTCGTCTCTAATATCTCCCCGCTCTCGGTGATGTTCGACAGACCGTAACGTATCCTCGTAGAGCATCAGCCCACCTCATGGCAGTCCCTTCTGTTTCTTTTCCCTTCCTCCACCCCTCCTCCCTCTTTTTCATGCTTCTCCATCGATGCAAAGCCATTTTTACTGACACGTGCTTCTTCTTCCTCCCTCTCTTCCTTTTGTCTTCCCTCCATCTTTCTTTCACAGGCTTCTGCTGATCTCGCCGTAGCCCTACAGAAAACATCTCTCTGTCTGTGCAGACGTGTGCTCATACGTGTATGCATATTGCCTTCACTTTCTTTATATATATTGCTGCTGCTCTTTGGACGCAAAATTTTCCATCTACGTACAAGATCGCTGACACCCTGCATCCTTCCTCTCGTTTCACGCGGCGGCAGTGCGTTTGCCAAGCTCAGCCTCCATTCTTATTAGTTGTGAAAACTCAAATCTCTTCGTCGCAGCAACGATGGATAGGGAAGGTGTGGCGGATGACATCTATATCAATTTCTTTAGCGTAGATAGCGAGGCTGCTATGCTGGCCTGTGACCAGTATGGCGTCGACCCAGCCTCGTTACTGTACCAGCCAAAAGAGAACTACGTCGAAACCGGCGATGAGGTGGAACAAGTAGTGCTGGTGCGGTACACGATCTGTGAGCGAAGTCGTCAAGGAATGTTTCGCACGCTGCTTGGCGCCAAAACGAAGCTGCTGAGAAAGGGAAACGTTGAGGCATTGTGGGAAGAGCGCTCCAGGACCATGCCAGATGCGTTGCCGTGTCCCTACTTTAGCAAAGAGGAGTTGGAACGAGCCGCAGTAGCCTTGGACACGGATAGTGAAGGAGAGGATGAGAAACAAGTAGACGAGAGGGGGATGCTGAAGCCGCCTCTATCCTTCACCGTTGATGCATCAGGGCCGCACGTGGGTCTTGCTGATCGTGCGGAACATCACGGGGAGACCGAGGATGTATCGTCTTCCGCCACCGATGAATGGATGGAGTTGCGCAAAGGAAGTCATTTGCAGCAGGACCTAAAAGTACGCCCAGCCTCGAACTCGTCCGAAAGTGCGGCAAAAGAGGCAGAGGACATCGACGCTCCGGCTCTCGTGAACCCCGCCGTGGCGACCTCGCTCGACGCGAAGCGCATGACGCAGCAACCAATCGATGATGGCACTCGCTTGGGATCAGCGGGGGCAGGGGTTCCGTCGCATGCAAAAGTCAAGTTGTTGCGTCGACCACCTTCCATCCCCCAACCGTACTTTCCGCGCTCGTCGGCGACGCTGAGTCAGGAGGCCGCTGAACTAGAAACGACCCAGAAAAAACTCGCGCAATATGGAAAGCGCGTAGGAAAACGCCACAGGGCGCATCTGCAGAACCGCGCCGCAACCGTTTCGAATGGAAAAGAGAGCGTTTCGCTCCCCCCCCTCACCTCATCCACGCCACCGACAGATGCAGCGGCCCAAAGTTTTCTCAAGTCCGCCGCTCAGCGCAACCAACGTGAGCTTCACGTGTTGAATCGTGTGGCGCGGGGACACCTGCGTTCTCTGAGTGAGCGGTACGAGCGCGCATGCGCCATCGACGAGGAAATGGAGGATGTTCCTGTACTTGGCACCGTGGAACACATGCTAAAGTATCAGCAAAGCATTGGGGTAACGCCTGAGTTCCAAGACCGTCTCCAGACCGATGCTGAGAGGGAAGAGGCTCGGGAAGCCGCTCTGCAAGAGATGCGAGAAGAGGAATGTCGGAGGCAGGCAGCTATCGAGGAGACGGAGAGGCGCAAAGAAGAACTGTTGGGGCAGGTGCGTAAGAGAGACGGTGGCGTGTTTCTCGAGTCTCGGCGCACACATAGACTTCTCACGGAAAAGAGGCAAGAGGCGGTGCACCGGCAGCAGGCCACTCATCTAGAGAAGGTCCTCAGACGTGCTGCATATCGGCACCAAAAGGCGGACGCCTTCCTCAACGCAAAACGGAGCGCTGCAGAGCTTTCCCGGTATAATCATGAGCAGCAGAAGGTATACCGTGCGCAACTGTGGGACACAATCCGGGAGGAGACCATTCGCAAAACGTTCGAACTTGACGTCGAAGACGAAGAGATGGAGATGGAGTACTAGCGGGAAGAAGCCTTCAAATTAAGTTCTATTACCTATCTGTGGCGTTCGTCCAGATGCCTGAGTACCGTTCTCATGCAACCGTTGTGGATCATCTTCAGTGGAGCTCTTTCGGTGCTCCTTCGCGTTGTACCAGCGCACGCAGCACCTACAAAAAGGAACAATGTCTATGTAGAGTAGCCGTAAGTCTTTTCTCCCCTTCTCACCTTTTTATTTTTTTGTCGCCTCCAGTTCGGCTCTCTTTATAGGGCAATCGTGTGTGGAGCTATCAACGTACCATGGAGAGGACGCCCTCGTTTTCGAGGTGCTTCGAGTTGCGCTCGATAGTGTAGCGAGATTCGAGAGGTGGTATTTCTTTGTGTGCTAGCTGCAAGCGCAGGAAGAGCGGCGGTGGCGCTTTCAAAGGGAGAGTGCCGAGGAGCAGCTTCAGTAAGACCACGCGCTGAATTACCCGCCCCCCCCCCGTTTCAGCAACACCTCTCTTTGTACTGTCACTTCGTCTCCCCTTGCCTCTCCTCTTCTCAAGCGGGTGATACGTCAGTGAGTGACTTGCCACCCATGTACATTAAACAGCTACAATAAAAACTCTGCTGTGTTCATCCTGGATTTCCGTGCAGGGGAAATCCCCCAGATGGACTCGTGCTGTTTCATATGTGGTCACGTCGGAGTCTGCTGACACAACGTGTGTAAGAGTCGAAGATAAATACACGCTGCGCCGGTGGAGGAATTTCAGTGGTCGTGTAGATCTCTCATCTCCTTCCCCTCAACCCTCAACATGGGCAAGTCCGCTTCGCCACTTTTGACTGTTCCGTCTTGCCCGAAGGGCGATGGCACGCCGCATTCCGTGGCTGATACACTCCTCAACTTTTTAGCTTTAGTGAGTGCCACTCGCCCGGCCCTTCCCTTCCTCTCCCACCTCGGCGAAGAAGCGATGTTGCATTGTTGTGCGAGGGTGCCACAGTGTGCCGTCCTGTCGCATTCGCTTCCCAGTATTCTTCGCCGTCTCTTTGATCTTCACAGGTTCTGCAAGGAAGAAGAAGGAGCGAGGGTTGGGTGGGTAGGTGAATGTGCGTACTTGATACTGAATTCTCATTGGGCTCTCTATTCCACAATTTCATCTCTTCCCCACAGGCATCACTAGCGTGTTTCAGTCCCTGTGATGCTCGCGCCTGCTGGGTTCCTTTTTACTTAGCGCCGCTGTAGATTCCGCTCCTCCGCTAAGGCCCCCTTTCACCTCAGAAGAATACAGAAATTGCTTTTTCATTCCCTCTTGTCTCCGCACTTGCCCCCCTCCTGCCATTTCCAGCGCCCAAAAGCAGCCCTTAGTCTCGAGAGCTTCCACGGTGATACGGTGATGCATTCGCGATGAGCGAACATGCCGACCAAATCGTTCCCATCGTTGTGGAGACGCCGTACCGGACTCCTGAAGCTGTTGCCCCCAATTCCTTCTGGGAAAGTGTGCTGTTGCCCATCCAGCCTGTTCCTACGACGCTGCGTAGCCCCTGTGACGCTAGCCCTTTTCTCTCGGTGCATGAGACTCCAGCAAAGGGGTCGGGAATATCGCCTTTACGCCAGCTCGTCCGAACTGAGGTTTCTGCTCCTGTAGGCTGTGCACCTCTAAGCTCTTCGCGTTGTTTATGTATCAGCTGCGTCCCACTAGATCCTGCCAATACACAGGTCTCTCACACTCCGAAGAGGACGAAGCCGCGGTCGAAGAAACAACTCGCTGCCTTGAAGTCACCGAATGCCGCCTCTTTTCCAGAGGCTGCAGTGCGTGATGCGGTGAGCTTCATCCGGGACACCTGTGTGCCGACTGCGGTTGATATGACGGTGGATCTTCACATTTACGACTTGTCGCAGGGGTATCTGAAGACGTATGGCACGAAGCTGGTGGGGTCGGCAACGGCTGGCGTGTTTCACACCGGGATCGTATGTTACGGAGTGGAGGTATATTTTGAGGGTGGCATCGGCGTTGCTGGAGCGGGACGTACTCGCTTTGGTGACCAGTACGTGGTGCACCGCCTCGGGATTACCAGGAAGACCGTGACGGGCTTCTTTCGCTGGATCAATGTTCGGTCCACTCAGGTGTATCAGATTCACGATTACCACCCCGTCCGCCACAACTGTCACCACTTCGCGCAGGATGCGGTGCAGTTTCTGCTGGGAGAGGCAGCCATCATTCCTAGCTACCTATTCAGTACTGTAGACGAGTTGGTAAAAACCGACGTTGGTGCAGCGGTCTCGGAATTTCTCACGTATGGAACACACGGACTTCATAGCGCCATTGCACGGCAGCTGCGCGCAGGTTTGATCGAACGTCAATGCAGTGTAGACATGCAATTGAGTGCTTCGACAGCATGCGGTATTATGGCCTTACCGCCGACGGCAGCTGTGCTGTTCCGGGTTAACGATCATCACTGCGCAAAGCGTTTTCTCCTCGATCTCGCGCCATATGTAAAGGAGCTCCTCAAGAAGAATCGTTTGAAGCCAGCAGCTCTCACAATTCTGGAGGAGGCAGCTACAGCTTTTATGTCGGGTACCGACGCTGTGCTGCCGCAATTGGTGCTGAACTATATGGAGATGGTAACGGAGGCACTGGTGCGCACTCCAGTGGAAATGTGGGGGCCGATCTTCAATGGGCTACGTGTAGCGCTTTTGCATAAGCTCTGCGTGATTCACGGGACCTTCAACAGTAAGTTCATGTCGCTGCTGAAGTATGCCGCACGGAGTTTCCCTCGTCTGTTGCCTGACGGGCGTCTTGGATTCTTGAGAGTTCTCTGCAACTTTGCCTGTAGTGCCCACGGTGCCGTCATGTACTGCGACAACCGATACCGGGATTCATGGGTGTCAGTGGTCGGTTTGGGCCTCATGGATAGTAACGGTGCTGTTGTATACGCTGCTGCGTGCCTCGCCTTAAATCTGTCCCTCGCCATTGTCACCACCTCGAGCTCTTCGCTCGTGAGAGAAATGAAGAGTCTCAGTGACGAGCACTACGCCCTCCGATTGGCAACGGTCTTGTTATACAACCTCCGTCACCGCGACACGGTGCGGTTAGCGGAGCCTTCGTTCAACATGACGTTGATGGCTCTCTACCATATTGCATCAAGCAACTGCGCTGCTTTGGAGTTTGTGGTACACCACTTCTTCAGTCTGCGTTACAGTGAACTCCTTGACCGATGTGCCTCGAATGAGAGTCGCGCGTTAGTGTGTCTTCTCAAAACGTTGGAGGATTTGTACGGATAGAAGGGAAAAGGCGCTCCTCACTCGACTATCGCCTTTTGAATTTTCCGTTTGACTTCAGCGTTCGAAGTGGTTGAGCTCCTCTCACAATGCGGATACAGGCAATATCACTTAAGAAGGGTGTCGCGTAGTCCTACGAGGATTTGAGGTTTGTAGGGCCATCAGGGTATTTCATTGAAGACCACGTGAGCACTCGTTCTCTACTCAGCAAGATTTTTATTGGAACAAAATACACGTCGCTTCAAATGCACATTTAGTCTGAAAAGAGGCCTGGAGATCGCATGTTGTGGAGGCATTTGGTGGCAGAGCTAGACACCGTGTGACCTCTTGATAAAAATGCCGATCCTCAGATGCTCTTCTCGGAGCTGCACGTTTGGAAAGTCACAGCTTCACAACCTAATCGATTGTGTTGTGCCTCCATGTTCGTATGTATGCTATGTTCCTTTCATTCGTATATCCCGTGCAATTCTATCCTTCCTGCTTCACGTGGAATTTCACTGATTGTAATGGCGAGGGAAGTCGGCTAGCGGTGCTCCGTTCTCACAGCACGTGCGACTTACAGCGAGGAAAAATATAGAGAGAACCGAGTGGCACTATCCCCTGCCGTTCTCATCCCCTTCCCCCGCGCAGCGACGGCCTCTAATACCTTGTGCTGACGCAATCTCCAGCATAATCAAACACACACACACACACACTTTCTCACATCTACGAACCTGCACCATTACGTGTAATCGCACTCGAAAGGTTGGATTACTGGCCTTCGCCTTCTTGTCGACCACCTAACCAGAGCAGTGAAAGTGAAGAGAAAAGCCACCAACTCTTTCCTGCCTCAAACTACTTCACGTACACTGGACGATTACGATTGTTGATCGACTTACTCTCGCATTGTTTCTTCTTTCTTGTCTACTCCGCAGTGTGCTTAGCAACTTAGCGTACTCACGCCCGTCCTCTGCCCATCATGCTTCACACTGCGGTGGCACCGTCGTTACCAGCCTCGGTGGTAACGCACTCCGTCTCCGGTTACTTCCTACCGGACTCGTTCGTGGCGCAGAAGGCGAAGGAGGTGGTGACCGTTCGGCAAAATCATCTCACCCTTTACCGAGTGAGTTCTGGATCACCGTCGTCCAACGTCGCTACGTCGCCATCGGCAGGAGAGCACCTCAGCCAAGTCGCGGAAGTATCTCTCCATGCACCCCCTTTGGCAGCAGCACGGTGTCGACCCTTTCGTGCCACGTCTGATATCCTCGTTCTCCTCTTCGACGATTTTCACGTCTCCTTTCTCCGGTACAACCCCTTCACCGCGCAGTTCGACACCGTGGCGCTGGTCCAACTCGATGACCGACAGCTTAGTCTGGACCGCTGCCCGTTGGACGCAATGATGCGGGTAGATGAAAGCGGCACGTATGTAGCGGTTTTGGCAAAGCGCAGCGAGCTTTTCTTCTTTCCTGTGGTAGAACTTGTAGAGCAACATGCATGGGAGCAGGCGCGGAAGACTGATAACGCCCCATCGGATGCGTCGCCTGCCTCCGCCCCATCTGCCGCGTATGAGGGCAAGGAGGAGGGTTCCGTCGCTGCGTCGCCTGCTGCTGCGGGAGGAGGCCTCAAATCGACGGTCGCGCTAAACGCGTGGGGTGACGAGGACGATGAGGACGACGGAGACGTGTCACCTCCCGCTCACAACGCGTCGGCCAACATTTCTAAGCCCGCCACTGCGGATGAAAGTGCTACTGCATCGGAGCACGCAGTGGCCGCATCTGGTGTACCTTCACCTGTGAAGCTGACGCTGGCCGGCGATAGCCCAGTACTGCTGCGCATTGGCACTGTTACTGTGTGGCACCTGCAAACGGTGAAGGCTACGCTGCGAAACATTCGTGATATGCAGTTTGTCGAATCTGCCGGTGAGCCTCTCCTTGCATTTCTTTTCGAGAAACAACCGACATGGGCCGGCCGTGTCAAGTTATTGGAATGGCGCAGCAGAACGGTGGAGGCGCATATGCTAACTTGCTCCATCGAATGGATGAAGGTGACCCTAGCGAGCTCTGCGGCTCCGCACGTGCTTTCGCTCAGTGAAGTTGATGGTCTACCCTACGATGCGACGAGTATCACCCCTCTCCCTGCCTTTCAGGATGTGCCTTCCGCTGTGCTCTGTGTGAGCCGCAACATGATGGTACACGTCAGCACCAAGAGCGGCTATGGGGCGTACATCAATGCGAATGGCGCAGAGCAGGTACGAAACTTGAAATCGTCAGCAATCACTTTCGAAGCAGTGCAATGGCGTAACGCCGCGCAGGAGCTCTCCACCGACCTGGTCAAGGTCAACCTCAACCTCGCTAACGCAACAGCGATCTTGCTTCCCCCCGCTTCTGCGTCTGCAGCAGCGCACGTGCAACAGGTGAGTACCCCCTCAGACGACGTCCAACGGCTCCTGCTCGTGACAGAGGATGAGGGGACGGTGGCCGAAGTTCATTTGCAGAGTCACGGATACACCGTTGGGCGCATTAGCACCGAGATCGTAATGACTGGATGCTTCTGCTCCTCCTCTGCGGCTGTTGACAAGGACCTCTTCTTTTGGGGGGCCTTGAACGGCGACTCACGACTGATTGCCAGTACACCACGAGACACTTGCAGAGTCGTGCAGAAATTCATCAGCGTCGGCCCGGTAAGAGATGCTGACATTGTCGACACTACAGCTTCCGCCGGAGCCAGTGAGGACACGCTAGATCCTTCTGTGGAATCCTCGCCGTACGCGGACTTGTTTCGCAGCGTAGAACTGGATCCTGCACCTAATATGACGGTCGCAGAGCGGAAAGCCGTGATGGATCTAGTTTTGTGCTCTGGCACAGGATCCGCCGGAGCACTTTCGGTGCTGCGCCGCTCGATTCGGAGTCGGGTGGTGCGTCAGGAAGAATTGAACGCCATTTCCGTATTCTTTCTCGAACCCAGCAATGATTACACCCGCAAACGGGCGAGAGATGCGATGGAGGAAGGGGCCAGTGGGGCTCGAGCTGGTGCTATGATGACCGCGTCTGCCACGGAGATTGGAGCGCACTACCCTCACCTCCTCATCACCGGCTCCAATTTCTCTATACTGTTCGCTGTCCGTAGTGATTCAGTTCAGCAGGTTCGCGGTGCCGCCTTGCATGTGGCAGCACGAACGGTATTCGCCGCGCACCTGGACTGGATCCCTGCACTGATTCAGGTCACGGAGGCGGAAATAAGACTCCTTTCCATTGATGGCAGACGGCGACTGGCGACGAGCGATTTTCGTACGCTGAAGGCCTTGAAGGGTGCCCATAGCCAAGCAGACTCCGAAAATCCAGCGCTCGCTGCGCTCGTCGTTCCGGAGCTGCGATGCGTACTCGTTCGTTTTACAGATGGTCAATTCCTCTCCTTTACCCTGGACAACTCAAAATCCACGTTCCATTCAACGGTGATTCTGAAAAACGTGACGGTGGCAGCTCAATGGGCGGTCGTGAGGCAGGAAAAGAGGTCGATATCGTTGGTGGTGGTTCAAGGGATGGACCTCATCATCTACTCGCTCGAATCGCCTCAGCAGACGCGAGAAACTTCCCGGTTCCCCAACTTCGCGCTGATTCCCCCATTCGCTGTGGATGGTGTCGAAACGCCCGCCGTCAAACTTCGCGAACGACTTAATGCGGAGCCTCTTCCCACCATAACTCACCTCGCTGTGTTTGCTCGTCACGAGGCTCCTGTGACGACGTCGGCAGCGCCGACGGAAATGACGCTTGTAATGATACTATCCTCTGGCGAGTTGGTGACGTACCGCGTCATACCTCCCGACGCTTACGGTCCACGCCGATGCGTGAAACAGGTACACCACATTTTGGACGTTACCCCCGAGCTGGACGTGATGGAGTCTGTGGAGGCGCGTAAGAAGCGGCTGCAGGAAGAGCGAGCACACTTGGCGAGTGTTACACAGCAGATGCGTCACTGCAGTGAACGTCTAGTGCCCTTTGACTCTATCCTCCATCGCTTCAGAGGTGTGTATGTATGCGGTCACACACCTGTATTTCTCGTGTTCCACGCAGCTACGAATCAACTTGTCTGCACTAGACATCACGGAATGAGCGCCGTTCGTGGGTTTGCGCCTTTTCATTCGCGGCATGTACAGGGAGGCTTTGTGTACTGCGGCGAGGGTTTCGTGCATTTCGCAACGATGCAGCCGTTCGGCGAGCTGATGGATAGCAGCGGGTGGTGGCTGGAGCGCATACGCCTCGGTGCGACTCCACATCACGTTGCTTATAGCACTGCAGCTCGCGGCTGCTTTGTCGTGACGTCGCGACCACAACCATTCGCCCCAAGGCGGGCTCCATTTGATATGCAGTTGCGCATGCTGGAGGATGATGAAGGCAATCGCGTGCCGCACGTCGTCGAAGCGCCGTCGCTGCTCCCTCTTCCAGTCACATCTGGTGCCCCGATACCCGTGAATGAGCGCTACGCCGTTCAATTTTATTCAACGCTGGACTGGCAGTGCACCGCTCACTACCAGTTGGACGAGAATGAGAAGGTGCTTGCTTTGACCATGCTTCATGTAACCCGAGATACCCCCCAAGGTCCGGATAGCAATGCAGCGACGGCCCCTGTGCTCGCGCTGGCCACAGCGTATCCTCTTGGTGAGGATGTGACGAGTCGGGGTCGAGTCCTGCTCTTGGCAACCTCGCAGAGCGGGAGCCGTAGACAACAGATGCTGCGCAAGCTCCACGAAGAGGCCCTGCGGGGGCCTGTAACTGCCATAACGAGCATAGGCAGGGACTGCGTTGCGGTTGCGGTGGGTGGTACTGTTCGAGTCTACCGCTACGACATCGGTAAAAGTGCGATGGAGACCATGGCGATTCTCTACGCAGGAGCCTACGTAACCTCTCTGCGCTCCTTCCGTGAATACCTCGTCATCGGCGACCTTTTTCATTCCGTTCTCTTTGCCCGTTACAGTGAAGCAAATCACACCATTACGATTCTCGGACGGGACACGAATTCGCTTTCGGTGGTGTATAACGACGTCCTCTACCACGATACGCGTCTCGGTATAATGGTGGCGGACGATGCACGCAACTTGGTCTGCATGACCTACAAACCACGAGTGCTTCAGGAGCCGGGAAAACGGCCGAAAGTTTTGGAGGCGCTCCTCAATATCAGCGGTGAGTACCGACTCGCAGGAGGGGCATTGCTCACCATGCTTCGCATAAGAGCCTCCTCTTCTCCCGCCAGCAGCGTAGCGATCTACGTGACAAACGTGGGGGAAGTCGGCTACTTGGTGCCACTTGGGGAGCAGACGAGTCGAACAGGTCAATGGGTGATGCGGCGACTGCAGAGTGAAGTCGCCCACGCAGCTGGACTTCCGCCGCGTATGTTTCTCGGTTTCCCGCAAGATGATCCTTTACGTTCGCTTAAAGGGGAAGAATGGTTATTGCAGATGCCGCTGTTAGATCAACTGTACCGTCAAGATTTGCGCACGCGAAAACTGATCGCTGCGGCTGCGCAGACACAGCTGGACCGGGTGATGAACGTGGGTGCAACTGTTTCCGCAGAGCTTGGACCTCTTTAGTCGGAACCGTGCGCTACAAGGTCGCGACTCGCGGTGACGGGATGATTATGTTACGGCTGGCCCTCGATGGGAGGTGCCGCGTGCCAGCGGTTGGATGCAGAAGCGAGATGATGGTATGGTGTTGAGCTTTTTCTTTTATGTGTTTTGTTGTCGTGGAAGGCGGTGAGGGGACCGGCGGATCTGTGTGCAGTGGATTAATCAAATGTTTCCGCTGACGTGTGTCGCGGGTGTATCTGTCCCTTTGGTACTGCGCCAATGCCTTCAGGGAGGGGGGGGCGATTGGACTCGTGTGTGTGGCCAGATTGGCCGTCCACTGTCTCGCTCATACCCTTCATCTGATGGGATAGACCATATCTGACGCGTGCTGGACGTGTGCTCTTCTCTTTCCCTTCTAATGGGAAAGCACTTCTGGCCCAAGTATGGGATGTTTGTTCTTCTTGGCTTCCCCCATCTCTCCTTCGGCTTGGTGATCGATGGTGAGGACGCGCATGGTTACCAGTGTGTACGAATGTGACTCCCTTTGTATGTGTGTTTGATGGTTTTGGACGGCGTTGGCACTGCTGTGCTTTGTAGGCTGACAGTGTTTTCGCCTCCGAGGTGATGCTGCTCCTTCTCTTTTTTATTCTCTAGTGGAGAGTGGAAGCACCACCGAGCTGTGGTGACGTTTGATGTTGTCACATGCTGTGTCCTCGACAGTCAAATCAATGTAGGACTTTCTTTATCTGCGTATGCTGGTGATGATTCATCCCCTCTCGCCTCTATCTCTTGCACCTTTTTCGACCAAATCATCCACCACGTCACCCATTGCATCGTCATAATTATTTTTATCGAAGAAAAGAGGGGGTAAAGCAGGGGACCACACGCAGAATAGCAGCTTCTTTCAGGTCACTCAGGGTGAACTTCAGCCCAGTGAAAGAGCGAAACCTGAGAAGCGAGCGACTAGGCTTGCCTTTCGGTGGCCCCTATGCGGCGATCGTGCTCTCTATGGCAAGGCGCCGCAATGCACCTATTCCGACCCCATCTGCACAAGGAGGGCTGCGCGATGTGCGCCGCGGCTGCATCACGTCAGAGAAGGGGAGCTAGCGCATCACCCTCGATAGACCCGCTGTCCACGACGGCCAATACTACGTTTCCTCTTCCCCAAATCTGCGCTGAGGAAAGTCAGGCCAACGCAGGGTCTTCAGCCCCGCTCTCTGTTATCGAGCATCGTCGCAACGCACTGCAGAAGTGGCTTTCTGAATTTTCAGGAGAAAGGCGGTGCGATGGACGCGGCAATACTGATCCGATCTGCCAAGGACGCTGTTTACCTGTGCTGAATAGCATCGACCAGTTTGATGCAGCATACGAGGCGTATTTGAGCTGCGACAATCCCGACGCCCAGCAAGCTCTCTTTATTCAACTCGCTAAATCTCTAGATGCTCAGTGTGGACACTCAAACAAATATGTCGCTTCTGAATCGCGAGCTGTCCCACATTCTCACCAGGGCTCAACGATGCCTGCAGAGGACACTTCTCTGCGCCTGCCGCGTACCCTGGCGATTCCTCAGACGACAACCCTCCCCGCGAGAACAGTGTCAGGCGTCACCACGCCTTCCGGCGTCTCCACGAATTTATTTGCTGACCGTATACGGGAACGTTTTGGTGATGATGCTGCCGCGGCGCGCAAGCAACTCGCATTTCAGGAGGCGCTCCTTGGTATGCAAGGAATTTTGATTAGACAAGGAATTCCCTTCTTTCTGGCGTGCGGGACTGCATTAGGCGCACGGCGTGACGACTGCTTTATTCCGCACGATGAGGACATTGATCTGGGCATCTTTTACGATATCCTTGCTCGCCCCACGGCAGAGCACGGTGAGACGCCTGCAAACCACGCGTTGTCGACAGACTTCGCTGTTCCAGGATTACATCGCGCGCAGCAGCGCGTGTTCGATCTTCTCAACGCCGTGGCGACACATGGTGCCTATGTGGTGCTCGATATTTGTGGCGCAATGGAGAAAGGCCTAGAGCTGAGAGTGCTCCACGTGGCCTCCGGTGTCCGAGTTGATCTGAACGTGTACTATCCTCCTATTCTGACAGGCGATGGTGGGGACGATGCAGCGCTGGTCGAACAGAAGGGACCGTTTGTCTGGGCGTCTTCATTTTATGAGAATGCGGGCGACCGTAAACATTCTATGTACCGCTACCTGCACAAGCCTTTTGCTGCTGATTTGCAGAGGCTGCCGTTCTGTGTTGAAACGGTGCACGCCCCCGGGTTTTGGGTGCCGCCTGTGCGTTATCTGGAAGAAAGCTATGGAGTGGATTGGCGAACACCAAAAAAGTTCTCTTACACCGAGGGTCTTGCCGCCGAGTTCAAGAACATACTACCGGAGTAGAAAGCAGTGGAACAGTGCGACATCGACGTGAGGGCGGTACGTCGGTGGGGTGGCGCTCTGTTTTTTGAGGTTTTCCTCCATCCCAGTACGGGAAGGCCCGTGACGTGCTGCTGTACGTGTCGTTGCACCAGAAGGCTGTCCTTGTTGAGGTGCAAAATGAACGCAGAGATTCGCACAGCTGAATGTTCAAGAAAGATAGTTTTGTCGATACTCGTTTGGGTGCCTCACCTTGCTGCTTTTGAATATGATGGAGTGGTGTTTTCGCCTTTCCCCTTCGCATTGCTAGTCCATAAAGGAAACATGACCACGAAATCAAATCGAAGGGCGCACGTGATGAACGGTGCCTACAAACCTTGATTAATCATCCTCCCTCTGCTACACATTCCTTTTTCCAACCCACTCTCGTCCTCACCACAAAACGCAGACCGATTATAGACTTCGGAAAGTGATCCAGTCTCGAACCCGGTGAGGTGTGAGAACTAACGAAGCTTGTTGCCTTGAGGTATCCCCATTCATCGTGTGTGCTTTGATGCCGTTTCCTGCCTGCTCCCGTTTTGCAGATCACCGTGGAATGTGTTGTTGCTCTCACGTTCCCCCTTCTCACCAAAACAGCTTTCTTCTCATATCCTCCGTCTCCTCTCATCGCTTCTGTCGTATCGCCTCTTTTCTGGATTCATTTCGGCGTGTGCACGTGCATCGACAACTCATTCACTCACATACACACATACCGCATGGAATTGCGGCATCCCCACATTATCGCTCGACTGCCTTACTTTGCCTAGACAGGTTGTAGAAAAAGGTGTCGTACGATTGCGTTCCCGAGGTGATTTTGGTTTCCTTTCTCGTCTTTCTGTAGTTCTCTCTCTCTCTGTTGACCTTTGCACTCCCTCACCCCCCTCCTTCCCTAGTGAATTTCGGGTTGACCCGACGGTCCGTGTTTTTCTGTGACGTGTGCGCGCGCGCAGTTGACATTTGTTCGTCAGGATTTTTTTCCAATATCTCTCGTATTCACGCCCTCCATCAGAGTGTTCGCTGAATGATTTGCCGAACATAGTGAATCGACCCCATTCCACTGTCGTAGCTAAGTAACCCCTCCACGAGAAAAGTGTGCTTTAGGAAGGGGCAGAAGTGGGCCATCATTTTGAGATACAGATTGAACTACAAAAGCGCATACACGCGCCGAAACAGACAAGAAAAAAGTCGTGGAGCGTTGTAAGTGAGGGGGTAAAAAGGGGGTACCCCGTGCTCTCCCAAAAGTTTTTTGTTTGTCTGAGACATCTTCTCTATTTCTTTCAACAGATTCGGAAGAACTTGTTGTTCTTGTAAGAAACGCAGCTTCTTCCATCGGCCTTTTTTCTCTTTTCGCGCACCCCTCACACTTTTCCCCTTTTAACAAGCAAGTCCCACGAATCTCTGGTGTATTAGGGTGCATCTCCTCGGTCATACTGCCTCGCGCCATCAACGTCTAGTATCCTGGTATACTCCCGCATCTATCACTGTTCTGTCGCGAAGCTCATTATTTCCGAGATTTGCACTATTCTCTGCCGATCTGGGGAGTGTGTCCAGTTTTACGGTCTCTGTCCTTGCCGCCTTTTACCTCATTTCTTCCACTTCACCTTTTCCATCATCCCTGCGCTGCGCCCGTGTTTTACCAAACAGCTTCGTCTTCAAAGGAACACAGCGAATCCTTCGCTACAACGAAAATTTCCGAGTTATTTCTCGTCTTTTAGAGCAGACGGAAAGACAGGGGGGTGGAAGTTCTCTCTCGGCCCTTGGAAAGTGCGGCACGTGGCTGCAGATCCGTCGTCTATCCTATTGTATGCACCTCCCCCCCCCCTCCGCTGCAAGCTGTCAGTACATTCGCGCTGACATAGAATTGTGCTGACGCGAGTTCATTGCCGAAGTAATAAAGTTTATCTCGCTTTTTTTCTTCAACAGCGACAGTTGCACCATACATTTTCAAATCATTCCATTTGGTGTCCCGCAGCGCCGATAAAGCTCGTATTTGTTTTTGAATCACTGCCAAAGCTACGGTCCACAAAGCCCTGCCCCACCAAGCTCTTTCGGCGTCACCTCTGGTATTCAATACCTTATCTGTAAAGGCGGACGGCATCCTCGCCTGTCACAGTGGAGTCGTTCCGGTTCTTGTCCCGCTCGGCTACCTTTGCTGGCGCTGCTCCCCGCCCCTTTGCCTACTCAGTTGTGACACTCCCGAGGTGAATGAGGACGTGCTGATTCTTTCGAAATTTCTTCCACTTCGTTTTCTTTTGGTGTTGCCCTTTTGAAATATTCTAGCTTTGGGGTTAATCAAAGGATATCGGACAGATAAAGCTTGACGGTCTCTGTGGGTGTCGGAGAATTCCTTTTTACTTCTACTGTGCTGACTTCTCTTTCACGTTTTACGCCGGAACAAACTCCTCACCGCCTCGTCTCCGCACAAGAAGCCTCTGGGAAGCCAAGATAGAAAGACGAAAAGTACAGAAAGAGGCTTAAGGTGTATTCTCAAAAAAAAAAGAACGACTTAGTCAAGAGAAGACTTTGAGTAGCAGAGATAAAAGTGTAGCATATCCGTGAAGCTGTCGCGGTAACCACTCCCTTTTCTTCCCCCCCCCCCGCCTTCCCCCCCGCTGCGAAAATTTAAGAGGGGAAGTTTTTAAACATTTTTTGGTATTTCCTTTCTTTGTTTGTTTCGGGGGAGCGAGCGGTTGAGGAGGTCGTAAAAGTGTGGTGAGTCATCATATTCTTTCGCCTGCGTACCTCCGCGAATCTCTCAGCGTTTCCTCCGAGCACCGAGGTTGCCTACCATGAGCCTCAATCCGAACGCTTCGTCCTTCGACCCGAAGGCGAAGCCATTCATTCCGCAATTCCTGCGAAATGATTCGGAAGCCTACGCAGCAGCAGCAGGATATCAGCCATCTACAGCGCCATTTCACTCGCAGCTACGGAACCCGGGAGCTGTCAAGCCACTCAGCAGCGACGATGTACCTCTGCTCTCTGGCTTTAAGCGTAACAAGCCCCCGGCGGCACCCAGCCCCGCGCCACCCTCCGAGACCTACGAGACACCGAATAGTGTGACGGTGAGCTCTGCCAAGAATTCCCAGAGTGGGCTTACTGGACCAACGGTGACTGCCGGCAGCGGTGGACCCTCGATGACGTGGCGTCCTCTTCCACCAGCTCAGAGTGGATCAGAAGCTTTTCCCTCCCATCCCATGGTGAATCGAAACAACAGCGTACCTTCAACCCCTTCGTTGCCAGCTGAAGTTGGGCAAGGAAGTGGCCGAAACAACGTTGCGGCAGGCTCATTCACAAGCGTTGGCGCGCAAGGCTCGGCAGAGAGGGCGGATAATGATCAGCCGCCAATTCTTGGCTGGTCAGCATCCTCCTCTTTGCGTCGTCACCAACCCTCCAGCTCCACAGCTTCGCCTATTACATCGCAGCAACAGCAACAGCAACAGATACAAGTCAATGCGGACCTGAGAAATACTCTACAGCAGCAGCAACCATTCAACTCCGCGCCTGCTCGTCCTCAAGAGCGTGGAGGTCTCTCCCTCGCAGCCGCCCCCTTTTCTCCGCCCTTTGGTGGTCCTACCCCATCCATGCCGGTTAGCAGCGCTGCTGCGCAGCGGTTGCAGCAACAGCAGCCATCGCCTCCACAGAAAGTGGCTCCTGTATTGCCACGCAGCGCACAGGAGCGTCAAGCTGCCGCAGCGGCAGCAGCAGCGGCAGCCGCCGCTGTTGGTAGTCAAGGGGCCTCTCCTAACAGTCTCAGCGGGAATGACAACAACACATCTGCTCCCGCCACATATGGCATCCCGAATCGTAATCCCCCATTCCCGCAGCGTGGACCGTCACCTTCCACTGTGCCTGTACCTCGATCAGAGGCCGCGTCCCAGCAGCAGGCTATGACGCAGTTGCAATCGAATGGGAGTGAGGCTGCGCCTACAATGATGTCTCGTGCGACGCCAATCCCTGCTGCTGCTGTGTCTGGGGTGCCGCCACGAATTTCATCGGCTCCCATGGCGCGGCCTATGCGGGTTGGCGTGGCTAATGTCAGCACATCTTATGCTGCTCAAGCTGCTGATGTAAACGTCAATTCGTACGCTGGTGGCGGTAGAGGAGCAGGAGCACCGCATTCAGTGACGGCTGGGCCACTCTTACCTCGTGCAGCACCGAGCAGCGGTGTCAGCCCAGTGGCACCACCAAACTCTCTGCCGATCAATGGCAACCCAGTCTTGGAGCCATCTTTTTCGGCTCATTCGTTGATGGTGACCCCACCACCTCCCGGGGCTCCCCGAGTCATGCGAGCAGACATCGCCGAGGGATTCCCCATGCCCGTAAGGCCTCGAAGCCCTACTCTTCCCCTGTCGATGGTAGCGCAAGGCAGATGGGTACCCCCGCGAATGGGCTGCAGAGCCGTGCCGACGAACAGCAATCCACTTGTGGTGCTGATTTTTGGTTGTCGCGGTGCTGGCAAGACGACGCAAGCGGAGAAAATGGCAAAACGCTATAATCTGCTTCATCTCTCCTCCGGTGACTTGTGCAAGGAAGGCAAACAGCCGTACGCGCAGGTGGAAGAGGCGGTGAAGGACCATTTCGGCCCCGAGGCGAAGGACCGCTTCTACAATGGTATAGTGCTGGATCGGTTTGTAGCTACAGGGGAAATGGACGCGTACTACCTCCAGGCAGCGCTCAACGTCGCCCAGTTGCCGGTGCCGCTGGTGTTCTGGCTCCAGGTCGACCCCAAGGAGGGCATGAAGCGCGCTCAGCAGCGCAACGACCAGAAGGTTGGGGCGGACTACTGGCGCTACGTAGAGCAACGCGCGCAGGCAGAAATAGCCGATCGAGTTTATCGGAGAATCAAAATGCTCTACACGATTGACTGCGACAAAAACGATGCTCAGAGGGTATGGACGCGAATTCGAAACATCACCGACAGCGTTTTTCGTAAGCTTAACCCTAACACTTGCTTGCCCCACGCAACACCGGTCCCGGGTTTTGATCGGTTTGATCTTCTCGATGACTACCGAGATTTTCAGCAGCTCACGAAAGAGGTTCATGCGGCTGTGGGCAATGTTAGCGGTCGCACAGACAGCGCACCACTTTCCACCATCGGCGGCTACGTAGACGCAACTTCCTTCGCGGGTCGGCGAGAATGTCAGAAAATGTCTTCCATGTATGTCACACTCAAAGTGGACGGGCAGCGCTTTTTGGTTGTGAAACACTCCCACTTCGGTGTGCTTGGCTTCCCGTTTTTATTCAACGGGTGCTATGACATGAACGTACTCTTTGATCCCCTGGACTTTCCGAACGCTTACGAGATGGTTTTGGATCGTCATGAGGAGACCAGTGGGATTGAATGGATGCTAGACGCTGAAATGAGCGTCTGCAGAGCCGAAAACGATGTAGGTCCACCGCAACCGTTCTTGCACATTATTGACTATGTGTACTTCGGCAGTAAACAGGGGAAGCGTACCGTGTTCGCCGATCGCTACGAACTTTTGAAGAAATGGTTCGGCCGTATGCTAGAGAAGCATAGAGGTGGTGATGAATCTATTGCGGTCTTTTTGAAGGAGTACGTGCCAATTTGTGACTTGCCGAAGTTACTACCGCACTTCGAGGAAGCGCCCTTCGCCGTCGATGGGATCGTGTTTCAGAGTAACTCGTTCTACAAGATCGGACTCGATAAGTCTCTCATGAAATGGAAGCCCGTACAACTCTGCACGGTTGACTTCAGGCTGATGAATGGGAGGGAGGTGGATAATGGTATGTGGGTGTTCGACCTCTTCACCACGGAGAACGACCGTGAAGTTCCCTTTCCAGGGGCCATCGGTGTGTTTACCAAAATGCAACTGCAAATGCATCAACTTCGAAACAGTCTTCTCGTTGAGCTTAGTTTGGCCGATGTGCAAGACGGAGGTACCCCCGATGTACCGCAGATGACCCAGTGGGTGTTTCACCGTCTTCGCTCAGATAAACCGCGTCCAAACACGAAGACAGTAGTTGATAGTATTGTCAGCATCAAGCACATGGCGTACAACGAACTTCTGGATCACTGCAGAGTATTGCGCCCCTCTAGGTGAGCATCTCTCCCCCTCGAATTCATGGAGTTTTAGCTTCGCCAATATTCGCGGTAAACGCGAAAAATAAGCGCTGTCTTCGGTGCTGTTCCGCTCAAGGATGGTGGAGAAATGGTCATTGGATGAGCAAAACAGCGTCCAAGCAGGAAAGGGTGTGGCTGCGCACCATTTCGCACACGTCCCAGAATATGCCTTCTTTGTGTTTTGTTGCGTCTGAACTGCTTCCTGCATGGCATCCGGGGTGCCTCTCTCCGAGAGCGCACTGCCGGTGGGTACGGTGGTACAGAACTGGTTGAAATCGCAAAAAAAAAGGGGCGGATCTACACTGCTCTCCCATGACAGCACGTCTCATCTTTTTCGTGTGCGCTACGGGTTAAAGTCAGTTTCTTTTTGTTCTCCCGCACAGCTGCAACCATCGTGATAGATGGAAATGTGGCGCTTAACTACGTTAAATCGCTGAATAGACGACGCTTTTCAGGGCGCTCCTCAGTGCCATGCGTGGACGAGGTGAATCCTGACAGCCCCTTCAGCTCTCTATCATGCTTTTGGTTGTCTGTTTTTCTTTTCTATGATAGCGGTAACAGCAGAAGCTTCCCGTTGCGGAGAAAGGAAAGCTTTGACAATTTTTACGTTGCTGTCGTTGGACATCAACTTGTTTTTTTCCCTCAATACGGTTGCGTGCGGCGCCTTCTTAGAGACAGCTGTCACTCAAGCATCGCAAATGCTAGCCCAGCGCCGTCTTTATGAACGATGCGGCACACTGTCCCCCGTTCCTTTCCTATTACATATTAGAACGGTATCTGCGTCCGTCTGTGTCGCGAGGGGGGTGGGAAGGCGCGTGCGGACATGTATGTGTCAGTGAGTCAGAGAAACCTTTCATCGTTGAGTAACGGAAGTGTGATTCATGTGCCTTTTTCGTGCACAGGGAGGCAAGGTCTGTATATCTGTATATATATCTAACATTACGGTTTAATTTGAGGATACCGCACGCGGCGCTTCCACCAAAGATGTGACAGACTACTCGATATATGAGTTTGTGAAGGGGAAACCACTTTCGATAAACATACATCGGCAACCGCTTCCCCCCGGGACCTGTATGGGTGTGTTCCCCTTCTCTCTGTGTCACATGCCTCCTCCTAAAAAAAGAAGACCTTCTCCAAAGGTCCGTCAGCGTAATGAGAGCGGATTCATACCTTACCGGCGAAAGAGCTTCGCTTACCGAAGAGGAAGTCGGTAGATGTGTAAAGTCTGCCCCCTTCCTTTTTCCCTCGCAGATACTCACACACCGAAACAAGTATGGCGTTGTTTGATCAATCCTCTCTCCGAACTTCTCTCCTTAGTCTCACGATCAGCAACCATTTGCTCCGTCTTTCCCGATTGCTTCACTTCATCACCTTTCTTCCCGACGCTCCATCTTCTCCTCCTTTCCCTACCTTCGGATCTCATCCTTCGTCATTCGCCTTTCACACCCATGGGAATTCCACTCGCTTTCTGACCTGCTCACGGCCTACCTGACGTAGTTTTTGCTAGTTGTTGTGCTTTTCTGAACCTTTCCCTCTTCGTGGAAACGCGAACCGAATTGACAAATCAGTAACCCAAGGGTTTCCGAAGGTAAACTCCCTTTTGTCCGCCTTTTCCTCAATACTCTCTTGTCTTCAACAAAACACTTAGTTGCCTTTTTACATCTCATAAACGCAACTACACAACCCCCGTTCCAATATATATATATATATATATATACATATATATCAGTGTGTTGTTCGTGTTTGTATCTTTCACATAGCAACGGTCCTTTCGCACCATAGTGAGTGTGTGCTTGGTTCAGAAGTTTGCAGGTCCCCGTAGGTGTTGGTGTTCCTGTGTGTATTTCCAATCAAGTGGGGTGTGTTGTTGTGCTCAGGTCGCTGCCGTGCCCTCAGCTCACCGACTTTGCTTGAACAGACCGGAGCGCTGCCAGTTTACGCCAACACGAAGAATAGAAGTGATATTGTTCACGAAGTGCAGAAGTCGAAACTTTGGTGCCGAAACCCGTCGGAGCTCGCGCTTTTTCTCCCTCTCACATACGCTCGCTTTCATCCTTTTTTGTTGTTGGGTGGAGCTTTTCTAAAACGTTGTTTTCCCTTTTGTGTGCGTTAGACTCTCTCACAGAAGGGGGGCTTTCGTCGATGCAAAGTACATCTTAACTATTCTTCTCCCCCCTTATTTATTGATTCACTCTTTCGCTGTCTTGGCAGGCCCATTATCTTACGGTGGATCTTCGGCCCCTTGCTGTCTTCTTCGTGCCAGAGTTGGTCTTCGTGGGGGGTTTGTATAGGGTAAAGCTGAATTTTGGGGTTTAAGAGGCTTCTCCGTTTTGTTCGTGTACTGAAGCTGTTCATCACAGCTCCAACCTTACGTCTTTCATCGTCTTTTTCTTCTTTTTCAAGGTAGCACTTTCGTAGTGTTGCGGTCGCAGACAGGTGAAGTCGTCTGGATACATCGCAAGCTCATTCGGGGTTGTGTGAGAAGGTGTGCCAATTTATCTGGCTCCGATTTGTTTGAGCCCCCCCTCCCCTCCCCCCCCCCCCCACGCAACAAGTGCTTCGCTGCACTGAGTCATGTCTCATCTCAACCCTAACGCGCCTTCCTTTTCGGGCTCAAGTTTCACGCCGCCAGGCCACGGAGGCAACAATGCAGGGTTCAATAATAACGGAGGCGGCGGTGGCATGATGCCCAACGAACGATACGGTTCAGCGCCGATGTACGACGGCTATAATCCCAGCATGGGGGGAGGAGCCTTCGGCGGTGCTGGCGGTGCCAACCCTAGCGTTCCCTACGGACCTGGTGGGGGCTATATAGGGGGTGGTGGAGCTCCGCACAACTTCGGCGCGATGCCGCACGGGCACCGTGGCAATCGGCAGGGTCAACAGCAACGCGCTCCGTTCATGAACCACAATGGTATGAGGGGTGGCGGTGCGGGCAATCTGCGCAACTATTCCAACCAGCAGCCGAACTACTCTCCCAACCAAATGAATATCAGTGGTCAGTACGACGCGTCCAACCAGCAGCAGAGGATGCCGATACCGCAGCGAATGCACTCTGCTCCGCTTGTCTCGGGTATGAACCATGGCATTGGCTACGCGCCAACGGACCCTCGAAGCTCCTTCGCGAACGCTTCACCGCAACGGAATCCAATGTCGAACGCCAACCCCTCCCTCAACCAAGGTCCAATGATCCCAGGGAACGTCCCCGTGCCGCTCTCTGCACCGACTTCGGCTTCCCTACCAGCGGGTCCGCTCACTTCAATGGCATCGCCAGTTAGCGCACCATCTTACGTGGCTACCGGTAAGGTGAGGGTTGTGATGGTTGTGGGATACAAAAAGACTGGGAAAACAACCGTTGCAAAGGCCATCGCGAGTAATGAAGGCTTCGAGTACATTTCCCTGAAGTCCATGCAGGCCGGTGTTGCCGAGAGCGCGGAAGAAGAGGAGGACGATGTAACCCCAGTAGAGCGTCTTGCACCTCTCCGTGCGTTGCTGGAGAGGAAAGGATCGCTAAAAGGAATTGTCATTGACGACGCCTTTTCCACCAACAAGTATCACGTTCACTACATCGTGCATTATCTCACCAAAGCGGGTCTGCAGCTGGACTTGGCAGTGGCCCTCGTACCTGAACTTTCTATTCTAGTGGAACGGAAGGTGAGCTTTCAACGTTCGCATGAGAAAAGAGCCCATCCTGAGGCTTTCGAATTCGCATCAGGCCTAGATGCCGAAAGAGTAGTAGTGATTGATGAAGACATGGACATGGAGTCGCTCGCGAGGAAGGTTGTGGAGGATGTGTCGACATCTCTCAAGATGAATGACCAATATATCACCCTGGAAGAAGAGCATTTCATTCCCAATTGTCCCATGGTGACGGATCCCGAGCGGGTGGAGAAAATCCTAGCAGCGGAGCGCGTTGCCTTGAAGCGGCGGCTACCCTACAACTTCACGTACTCCGAACCCAACTTTGTGCTCGACTACGTGCAGTTCGTTCAATCGGCTGCGAAACTACAGCACTATCTTGTTACGCCCTGGATATGGGGCGACAAAGTGTCACTAATCGGCCATGATGCTGACGTTTACGTGCATCTCACATCGTACAACCTTCTTTTTCAGTTGAACGACGTCCCCACCACGATGCAGGAGCTAATGAAGAAACTGAAGAGCGAGGCAGAAGCACTTCCTAGTGTGGATTCAGCATCGGGTATCCTTTTCTCTGTCGAAGCGTCTATGCTGGACGACGTCATTTATATTTCGGATATGCTTCTGATCGGGCAGCAACAGGGATCCGAGATGCTGCTGCACGACCGCGTAAAGTTGTTGACAGAATGCTTCGGCAAGCTTCCTAGTTCAGGTTCGGTGCGCCTTCTGGAGCATTACCCTGTCAGTGAAATCAAGACATGCCTAGAGCATTACAAAGACGTCAGCCGCGGAGCTATTTTCGTGAATCCGGATGGGGTGGAGTACGGTCGGTACGATGTACACAACTTTGTATATCCTTCGGAGAACAAGAAAACAGTGCGACTTCGCATTTGGGCAGGCAGCATCACGGACGGCACATGGAGTTTCGAAGCCTACGTGCGCGAGTACGAGGATGAGGTTCTGGCAACCAGCCGTACAACGGGCTCAAGCAATCTCCCTGTTCTGATTAGCGATGCAAATGTGGACACGTTCATGATCAACGACGGAAATATTATCGAGTGCGTCATGGAGCGGACGAACACGAAGGGCAAGTCCCGCGAAAAGGGTGCGTTGCTGAATTTCTGCCGTCGCTGCAAATGGGAGGTAACGTCTATTACGCAATTTTACATGTGGGCCTTCGCCGATCCACCGCTTTGGTCCACGGAATCGTTCCTGGATGCGTGCTCTACCATTCCTTCGGTTCGGCCCACTGTGTAGAGATTCGCTAGAAAAGAAATCTCTGTTCTCCGCGGTGGTGGCATCACTGTGTCTACCTTTTTTGTCTCCCGGCTACCTAGTGGGTTGCAATAGCGCTTTTTCAACACGGCTTAGCTGCGCATCGTCATAATTTGGGGTTGGTTGCGTTCTCCCAACATCCGCCGGGCATGTCTTCCCTTGGAATTAGTAAAGAAAGGGGTCGAAAGGGCTTCGGGGGAAGCAAGGCGATTCGCCTCCTTTCTTTTTTAAATATGTTCTTGTGCACAAGTCTGCTCAGCACAGGGTATCCGACACTCCCCCACCATATTGTTGAGCACCGCCACGTTGTGCAGTGGACAACTCGCGTCGCCTCCCAATATCCGGTGCCCTGACCTGTAGTGGCAGCAACTTTTGTTCAAAATATCGAAAGTTTTCGTTACCTTGGCAAGGTCGTCGAATCATTTCTTTTATCTTTATGAGCTCTTGCCATCCTACCCATGTATAGGCGTGCTCGCCTGCGATTGTGGAATCATGGTAGGAACCCTGTGGTTCACGGACGAATGTACTTCCCTCTCTCGACGAAAATAGAAACATAGGTGCATCAACAAACGTGGTATCGTAACATGTCTGGTGGGAGCTGCTGCAGGCAGTAGGAGTTTGGCCATAATTAGGTCACGTGTTGAATTTTCTGAGCTCCAAAAAATAACCTTGTTTGATTTGCACACCTGTCCTTTTGTGTTGGCGGGGGAGTTGTGGCTCCTCCCAGAGCTTGCTCCTGATGGCAGAGCAACGGTCTTTGTAATCGACCTGTCCACGATTCGCATAACTATATATATAGTTACTGATCACAACACCCGTTCACGAGAACATATTCATATACATGTTTAGCGAGAGAGAGAGAGAGGAGTTCCAGCTTCTCCGACAGTTTTTTCTCTGTTTGTTGTTCAACGAAGTACCCCTCTTTTGTCATTGATAGTGTTTCAACATGATGATATTTTTTGATCCCACCGGGGACTCTTCACGTGTAGGGCATTGGGAGCCTCGTCGACTTCCTTTATGCCTTCGCGACAAGACACTCTGCGGTCGAGCTTCAAAACCTGCATGACTGCTCGTTTGTGAAGAAGGGTGGCTGTTTGTGGACGTATTGGGCGTGATGGCAGGGAATACTTTTTTTTTCACGTTGGTGAGAATGCTGAGATGGGCACCCTCCTGTGAGCGTGTGCGCGGGTATAGTGCCTTTTGTCGAGTGAAACCGCAGGTATGTTCTTTTCGTTGTGAACGGGTGTAAAGTAATAAGCATTGCTGTGAATAAGCTCCGTTGCCGTATGTTTTTTTCTCCCACTGATTTAGTCAGTCGGGTTTCCTCTGCCACTAGTCTTGCAGCGGCAGTGTCATCAGTGATCCGGAAGCCCTTGAAGCTGAACTTCCGCAACTTCCTTCCGCGGGTGAGATTTACTGAACAGCAAACGTGGTTAGTTTCTTCCCGTGCCTCACGAGAACTACATCGCGGGGTTGCGTGCCAGCGGCGCTACAAATCGCTGATGGAATCTGGTATCGGGAATATGGGCGTTCGAAAAAAATCGAGTCTCCATACGAAGTCATAGACGTGAAAGACACTGCGGTTGCAAAAAAAAAGGTATCTCTCTACTGCGTCGGTGGCCTGGACCGCGAAATGCGCTAAAAGCAGGTTGGGTGCGTTAGGGTTGGTGCGAAAGCGTCATCGTCCACATGCGTCAGCGTGCTTGAGGCGCTTTCCTTTAGTAAGTAAAAAAATGCAAAAAAAAACAGCAATGGCTGCCCAGCTAGATGGCCTCGTTAGGGTCAAATGGCCGCGAAACGGTACTGCGTGCGGGTTGGGAACGCGGACTCCACCGTCCGGAGAAAAAAGATGCGCGAGGTCGTCGCGTGAGCCTCTTCAAATTTCGGTGTTCTGCGGCAGCTTCTAAATCGTTGTGGCGCGATGAGCCGTAGGTTTGGTGTTCTCCCGTTGGTTACGCCCGTTTCTGTCGACGAAAATTTGCATCTTCAAGAGCTTCGCTGAGCGAGCCGCCTCTTCTCTCACCGGCGCCTCCATCGTGCACATCATATGAATGGCTTCTTCATCGTGGGCGCTTCATTCACACGTGTCTCCATTCTCCCCCCGCTTGTTTTTTACATTTTTGTGTGTCCTGCCTTCCATTTATACTGCGAAAAGGGCAGAGCACCGCAGATGACGCGTGCCACTCACAAGAGGCACCTCATGAAGTGACTCTCATTTGAGTTGCTCAACAACGTGATACAGTAACGTAGCATCTGCATCGTTTTTGTACCGGTGCTCCGCAGGGAAGGCAACCGACAACACCGACAGCCGTGTTGAGCTGAACCGGCAATCCAACGAGTGGCAGATGAAATCACCGTTTCGATCTCTCTCTGGTCGCACGGCTGCCAGCATGGTATTACGTTCAGCAGGAGTGAAAACTACGCGCAATGGAAGGGATCCCACGATGTCAAAAGAACCTGCGCTCTCCCCTAAGGGCAAGGTCCTGTGGTCATGGCAGGAAAGACGCTTGCCGGAGTTTCGATCCTGTTGCTATCCGAGAGTATTTCAGCTACTGCGACAACCGAGCGGTGCTTGTCGCCGTGGATGTTTGCTGCGTCGATTTACTTTTCACACGCTCGTGACAAATTGTACCCCATCGATATTGATGAGACTGGGAAAAGTGCAACTCCCATTTCTGCGGCCTCCCGGAATGTGCGTATGGTCTTTGAGAGATCGCCTCCACGAGCCGAGTACGCACTCCGTGTAACAGTGATGCTGGTAAGCTGCTGATGTGGTGGCTTTCGATCCGCCGTCGGGTTGTGGGGGTGAGGGGGCGGGATTTTCTAAGCGTGGTGGGCTCGCATCGCAAAGCGCAGACGGGCGCGCAGACCGATGGTAGTAGCGCCCCCCCTTTTTAGTCGCCGCCCACCGAAGAACGCCCGGAACAGGAGCCGCCAGGCGTTTCGTCCTCCCCTTACAAGCATCAGAAATTCCTGCTCTGACGTTGTCAAGGATTTTCCCTATGGTGCGATGTGAACGCCTGGCTTCCTTCCGGGGGTGTTTGCGCCGTGGGGCTGTGCGCAATGGCGAGGGCCGCGGGGGATCCCTGCTCGCCCACGAGGAGGGGTGGTGTTAGGGGGGGCAGGTGGGCGCGGCCCCACCTCCCTTTTGGGCAGCTGGGGGGCGCCGCAGGGGCCTGGGGGCGCGCCAAGGGGCCCGGGCCCCCCCCCGCCGTCTTTTTTTCGGGGCGTTTCAAAAAATTCCACACACGAGCACCTGCACTACGCTGGCGGTTCCCGCACAAGGTAAAGGCGACGCTGCACATACAAGCGGCGCAGCAGCCGTTCACGCAGTGAAGCTGCAAGCTCCTCCACACTCGGTTCTGCCGAGAAGGGATGACCAGGCAGAAGGGGCGCGCCCCCGACCTCGACAAGTTGCCCCCCCGCGTGCCGCATCCCGCCCGGGGAGACGCCACGGGAGCCGGCGCGCCGGGCCAAACCGCTTTGCGGCGGGGGCTTCGCCCGGGCGAACTTGGCGGGCCCCCCCTCAAGGTCGACGAGAAGGCAGGGCTCCATGACGATGGGCATGTTGCGGCGCATCGGCGGCCTGCCCGGCGCTGGCGGCGGTCCGGGACTTGTAGACGATTGGTGACGCAAAGAACTTCGCGGTGAGGACAATTCCACCCTCCCAGCCTTGTCGCTTTCATGAGCTCTACCAGACTGTGACTGCGTAGATCGGTCTATTCCTTTCGGCGCAACGGCGGTGCGTTTCTGGTCAGCAGGAGAAGCGGTGGGCATCACCATGTGCAAATCAGGGGACAGGAGCCCTGGTCGGGTGCGCCAAGCCCTGTTTGTCATCTGCGGGGGATCTCTGAGGGCGGCAGCCCTTGGACCTTGCCTATTGGACTGAGCGACATGATCGGAGAGGGGAGAGGTGGAGGGGTCGCTGCCGTGCTCGTCTAAGTTGGTGGGAGTAGGGCAAGCTGCATCACCCGCCATCAAGGATAGGCCTTCTCGTGCGTTGTCGGATGATGCTGAGGGGTTCGCAAAAGGTGGAACGTGCGCAGCACCTGGGTGTGGCGGTGGAATCTGAGGATAAGGTACGAAAGACAGTACCTGGGCGTTGGCAATCCCGCTCAGCATTCGCAAACTTGCTGGGGTCTCTTCGGGGAGGATCTGGTGCGTGCCCCAGTACAAAATTCCCTCCCCTTCGAAGCGCTGCAGGACATTCTGGAATGCAACGTGTGGCTCGAGTTGCAAGAGGCGGGGTTCTTCGCAGCCACTGGTGTATACCTCCAAGAAGCATCGACGTTTGGCACAGTCCATCTTCGACGACGGCTTAATCACAATGTCCCTCGCTCGATTGCCCTGTCGGCTACGCGACAGTCCAGGGAAAGAGGGGAAAATGGTATATATACATATATATATATATATATATATCAATATGTGTTGCGTTCAACGGTTATTTCTTCTCTGGAAAAAGAGCTGGAGAGTTTATTCAAACGGGCGAGGAATACGCACCACCACCTGCCATACTCGCAGGAGCGGAAGAAAAAACGGAGGGACCAGAGGCAAGAAAGGACAACCACAGCAGACGAATAAGGGCATGATCGTTCAGTAGCAGGGTAATTCAGAAGATCGGCTTTTAGGCCAAGTCTTACACGGCTTACTGGTCGTTCGACCGGCCCTTGCAGTCCACTAAACACCAGCTTGCCCTCATAAAAAGATACCCTTGCCTCCCCCCTTTCGGTCAACGTTGCAGGGGTATGCATTTTTTTGCGGGTCCTTGCAGATTCTATTTCGCGATGTTTTGCCCACGCCTTAAAGAAAGTACAGCGTTTCGGGGAAGCTCGTGCAACCTCTGGGGCGATTCCATGATGCATAACCCAATCTCAGCATTTCACATTATCATTTCTTGAATTTGGTCATTGGAAACATCCTCCGCTCACGCGCAAACGCGACTCCCTGACAACAAGCAACATCACAGGAAAAAGAAGCAAAAGCCGATATTCCTGTGAGACGGTTTCCCTACAAACCAACGCACCATCAGTCGCCTACAAAGGAAGTAGGTGGAAACGTGTTCTTTTTTGCCCGGAGAGGAGATGACAATCATCGCAAAGGGGAAAAAGAGGGGTAGGGGAGAACAGAGAGTCACAATACATTAGGCTTCCGATGCTCTGTCCGTATCAGGCATCACAGCACCAGCGACTGACATTTCATCGTGAGTGGCATACTCGGTGCTGCCGAAAATACTCAGCTGTATGCAGCTGAAGCTCGGGTACGATTGAACCGCAGGAGAACTCGCTCGCTGTAATGCCTCCATCTCACGCTTCAAAACATCCATATCTACAGTATCCTGCGTAGGTCGCTGAGGGGGATTACTATCAGCTCGATGATGGACGATGACGAAGGGCTCTGTTGGAGCTTCTTGCAAGACGCTCAGCAGCTGGGTAGCGCCAGCAAAGCTGCCTAGCGCGCTACCATGATAGCGATCACCAGCGAGGTTAATGGTCTCCCGATGCAGCGGGTGCACCAGTTGTGCAGATCCCGCCGCCTCAAAAAGTTCACCAGTGATGGGTTCTGCCATAAAGCGGACCCTTTCCTGAATCGTCTCGCATGCCATGAACCCCTTCAGGTGTTCTGCGAAGGGACCATCAGCGGAGGACTGGAAAAGTGGAAGGGACGAGAGAGTTGTCAAAATATCGATACAGTGGCTAGACATCGTAGTGCCAGGTATTTGGGCGAGACGTGTAACAGCACCAATGACAGATGTTCTCTCGCCATTCCGTAGTAAGATTGTTTCAGGCTCGACCAGGTACTTCCACAAGCAGTCCCGTTCCACAGCGTCTCGCAAACTCTCTCCCTGGTGCACCAACCGTTTGAATACCGTGATCAGGCAGTGGTGCAATGCTCGCGAAAGCGCCGGGTGCTGCGGGAACTGTTCACAGCATCGCATGAAAGCCGGGAAGAATTGACTTGAAATCAACGTCCGATCCAACTTCGCAAGCTCGAAAAGAGAAAACTCAACGAACAGCTCGCAAACAGCCAAGCGCAGAGGGCCGAGTGCGTGTGGAGGGGCTGAGGAGGCTACTGGCACCGAACAGCTCACACTTTCATTACCGTAGTGGATAGGCTGTTGGTCGCATGTCGCGAGTGAAGCGATGTTGACGTCGCTTGTTACTGTGAGGAGAGCCACCACGCGCGTAGCATGCGCCTGTAACGCCGCCACTGGTGCGATTTGGTGCGTCGCCGCTTCATACATAGCCCCGTTTTCTGGTAGCACCATAGACTTGCGAACAAGACTAACGATGGACACGAGCACCTCCATGCCCTCGGCGGCCAGGGAGTCCGGGGCTGCTGCTGTACCGACTGAGGCATTGTGTGATAGTTGCAGGGCGCTTTCTTCGCAATACTGCAGAACTTGCTCCACGAAGTCTGACACTAGGGGATCACTGAGGAGCACATCTACGATGGGACCCGCGCTGTGACTATAACCCCGCCTGAGCAGTTCCTTAAAAAAATAGAAGTAGTTATACATGCCCGGGTTGCGGATTGCCGTAGGAAGAAAGGCGCAAAGCTTAGAGGGGAACTCCAGTGCAATCCATCGCGATGTAAAGAGAGCGGTCTTCGTGGTCGGCTTCACCATCCAGACTGCCGAGAGTGCAGAACCAAATATGGCGATGAGAGTTTCCGCTATAACCGCATTGCTCGAAAGATTATGTATTATGCCGACGATGGTGGAGGGCGTAAGAGCATCGGCTATGGCCTGCGTCGTTGCTTTGAAGTCGCTATCGAATGCCTCGAGCAGAAGACGCTGCACGGCAGACGTGCGCGGCGTCTCAACCATCTTTGGGGATCCGAGCGCCACCGTGCACGCGCCCGCAATCGCGGTGACGTCAGCCTCATTGGGTGATTGTGTAATACAGAAGGAGAGCAACTCCGTCAAATTAGTGAGGTAGTAGCGCTCCATATCGGTCGTTGAATCGATCCTGCTCGACAATGCGGCATCCACTCCCAGCGGTCCGCCGTCAAGGCCGCCATACAGGTAAGGCAGCTGGAGTGATCTGTCCTCTACACCGCTTTCACCACTCATTCTGTTATTCGAGGACACCTCCACACTCAGGGGGATCAGCTCGCTCTGAGTCTTCGGCGGCGTCAACGAGCCATTTGGTGCTTCAATGGAGCAGGATGGACAGTTGAGATGGATTTTACCCTTCACCACACTCGCCCTGCCATCCAAAAGAGCGAAAAGCGTCTCACTGTGATTTGCGATAAACTGCAGAGAAAAGCGCACACTACTTGAAATATCACTCGAAAACCCCCTTACCCTCTCATCGTCAATATCATCAAGGGTGTCAAGCGTGTAACGGGCCGTGGGAATGGACTGCACACTCTGTAGGTGTTCTACCAAAGACGCTGACTGCAAAACGGCGCCAACGTCTGCGTGGGGAGACGCCAATAGTTTTGCAATGTCTTCCTGCGCCCCTGGCCCTGTCGAAGAGGTGACAAGCATTACGTTCCTCACGCGAAATAACTCACTGAGCAGAAATGAAAACACTCAAGTATAAAAGTGAGCAAAAAAAGGGGCGTCAAGGAGGAAAAAAAGAGTGGCGCCCCGCGACACAGAGATGAAATTGCTTTCCTCGCAGAAATGATCCAGCAGACTTTATTCTGCTAAATGTCGAACAGGAGCAGAAAGGGGGCAGCCTTTCACATGTGGAACAGCGGCGAACTCCACCGAAGAAGGCACGAAAAAAGGAGCGAAATGACAAAGGGGGAGAGCAAAATTCACAGCACAGGGAGGAAGGGATTCGGGTCAACGTGAAAGGAATCCCTTCTACACCAAGAAGGAAAGAACAAATGATGATCAGAAAAGACGTCCTTTCGCTTATTTTTTCGCGAAGAAACCACGACGGAGCAACCTGAAATCACGAAATTTGAGGGGAAAAAGAAAGCAGCGAGGATAGTGAGCGGTGCTACATACGAACGTACACAAAGTTTGAGCGGAGGAAGAAATAGAGCTGTTACAGTACACCTTCTCGTACCTGCAGATATCTAGAGCTTTCTCTGCAATAAAAAAAAATTAGTGAAAGTCGCTGCAGAAGAAAGGAGTGGAAAAGAGCTCATCAACTGTCGCTTCGTGTTTTCTGGAAGAAATCGTCGTGATGTGTGTGTGAAGGAAATAGTGACGGGAAACTTGAAGGAGAACTTATATAATAGAGATGTTCGTTTTTTAAAATCCGGGAAGAAGCGCCTCCTCCCGTATTGATCAAATTACGCGCTGCTACGACACACAATGCTGTACCACAGAGCTATCGAAACGCGTGAGAATACATTAGTGTCACACAGTGAATAGTGGTATGATGTAGGAGGTCGGTGAGCGTGCTGAAGTACATGAAATGCTTATTCATCAGAAAATAACAAATAGAGAAGGAAATTTTTATATTTTCGAAGCGGATGGAGAGGGCATGAGGTCACCAAGGCGCGTATCCGGTGATAGAGAATACAGAGAGGGGTGACATGCGATAACGCCGAGTCGGGGAACGGCCGTGTTGGCGCAAATGGTGGGGCCACATTCATTCCTGGACATTAAGAAAAGAGTGAGGGCCTTCGCCTCATTCAACCCAGAGCTCAAGAGGCAGTGAAGCTGCAGAAGGCTGACACGGTGAAGTACTCTACCTTTCTTTCGCTGTCGTAGTACATCAATGGTAGTCGTACACCTTTCTATGGTAGGTGGCATTCTTCTCGTCTTTGATTTAAATGAAAGAATAGATGAGCACACATAATCCTCAACGCAAACGGACGTAACAGTACCTCCGGCACCTCCGTCCAAAGAAAAAGGGGGTAAGAGACGGTGGGGAGGGAGAGAGAGGACGCACAGCTTCGCAGAGAAGAGAGGATAAAGCAGAAAGAGTAGCTGATTAGGAAGTAGAGAGAACTACTGAACTAAAAAAACCGATACGAAACGAAAAAGAAAAGCAGATAATGGCTTTCGTGGAGAGAAAGATGCTAGTGAAGAACACCACAACGTCATTGGAAGCTGCGCAATTTTCTGAAGAGACGAACTTCAATAGCCGCACGCGATTGCCGGAGCTCTTCTAGACGGCCTCTCGCCCCGATTCCCTGCACACTGAACCTTGAGAGCGGACTGTAACAATTGGAATAGCAGCCTCAATGAGGAGACTGAGATATTAAAAGAAAAGAAACGGTGTCTGTAGCCTTCAGTGCCACCAGGACTGTTGCACCAAGGGTGACCTCCGCACTTGCGGGGTATGACCGTAACGAGGGGGCATCATACCATCCCTGGTGCGGTGAGCGTTTCCATTCTGTGGGTATACGACATACTCCCCAGAGGTCGATGGCTGAGTTGGACCCTCGCAGGCCCTCCAGTACCACGGTGATGGGCCCCCAGACCTCACAGCAGGCTCTGGGGCCTCAAGAGGAGAACGTGCAGCCACCCACGTGACGGGGGACGGTGCCGCTGGAGTGAATCGTGGAGCGCATTGAAAGAAGCCCCTTGACGAGTCCTGATATAGGCTAGACGGCGAGGAAGAGGTGGCATTTGGCCATGGCTTCCCCGGTAATGGAGCGGAAAAGCGAGACGGTATGGGCGGTGGTATCTGTTGAACAGCGTAGCACTGCCGCACAGTGCCGTTTTCTCGAGTATTCCATGGATGAAGCCTCCCGAGAATGTCTCCGCTCGTGGGCTGGAACCCGTAGTAAAAGGAGCAGCCGATCCTCTGTGACTCCATCGTATTAATTTGTTCGCTATCTGGCCTACACGTCCACGAGGCCTGCTGCGCTGCGCGATATCGCCATTCTTCCTCCGGTCGTTCTGGCCGACTTCTGCATGGTGTCAGAATAGCAGGGTTGCAGCTCCACGTACTCAGTGGTGGCTCGCTGCCGTACAGCCAAGAATCAAAACAACTAGAGTATTGGTTTGGTGGAATCAGGGGTGCATGGGCTGCTGCTGCCTGGTGAGATAAAAAGGGAGTTGGCACGGAGTGTGGGGGGTTGTGCTGCGGCAACCACCGTGGGCCCTCCCGCCCATGCTCCATCCGCGGGTCTGTATCCCCCCAATCCCTATAGGGCAAAAGAGATGTGGCGGTGGTGGTGAGAGAACAGGGCCTTTCCGCCGTTGCTTTCGTATCCGGTCTTGTCGGGATGGATGCAGAATTCGGGCGCTCCGAAAACGGATGGCGGACGGCAGTGCTGGAATCCACTGGGAGAGGCTTGATCGCCGGTGGCGACAGACATCGCCGCAGGCGGACATCGAAGGCGCCTCTTTTCGGCGACGGGAAAACTTTTGTCGCAGCTGAGCCGCTGGTACGTCCTACCGGATTGAGGCGTCCGCCCGTCTCGTCCAGTGGCGGCGAGTGGCCTGGAAAAGCAGCAGCTACCGCTATCCCTGCCGAGGTCGATCGCGCCCTGTGATCGCTTACGCTTGTGGGTGACCGGCACGGCTGTAGGGAGATTTGTGGGGAAGACAGCTCATCCCTATGGAGGTTCGAGAGAGCGGACATGCCGCCACCCCCACCAGTTTCTGCGGCCCCCTCGATGTCCTCTCGGCTACCGTAGCCATCGTTGTCGCGACGCGTCGCAGCCTTGACCGACCGTTCTGCCGAGCAACGCCCCCCGTGTCTTGAACCTTTGGCAATCGAGAATGTCTGTGAATTTTCTGGGAGCACGACGGATTCGACGACTTTGCATGCTTCCTTCACGTCAATACCTGCAGCGGCGCTACTCTCCATTTCACATTGACCGGCAGCTTCCTGGCGTTCCGGAACTTCAAAACGCATATACTTTAGCGATTGTTTCCACCCTGGCGACACCGAAGATCGCTTTCTTCTTGTAGGGCATTCGGACGTCGAGATGTACGTAAGATCAGCCATGAGGTCATTGAAAGATGTGCGAGCCTCTTCGGCTATCTGCAGCGACATCACAGTTTGAGCTACCTGCGCGTTTGGGGTCGTTGAAGTGCACGTAGACCCATCAAGATTTTCTTTCTGCCCCTGCAACCGCTCGGGCAGCAAAAATGAATTCAGCGTTCCAGCGTTCTCGCCACTATCGTAGGCGCCACCGTCACA
Source organism: Borovskyia barvae (assembly GCA_030849085.1). Lineage (NCBI taxonomy): Eukaryota > Euglenozoa > Kinetoplastea > Trypanosomatida > Trypanosomatidae > Borovskyia > Borovskyia barvae. The sequence goes on along the minus strand of JASAOM010001130.1, from coordinate 237,178 downwards.
AGTTATATGCTCTGTACAAGTGTCCACGTCGTTAAGCACTGCCAGGGTGTCGATACCAACGAAGTTTTGTACCAGACAACGCGCTTCAGCAAGGGCGTCCCCTTTCCTTGATCGCACTGCATCTAAGGGGAGAGAAAAGCGAAAACTCACCCTAAGACATTGGCTCTCAGTGAAACCAGAAAGCGAACTGGGATGCGCTGCGCCATCGGAAACCCTAAAGGACGACAACGGAATATACCGCTTTAGCAGCACAGCATCCGTTGCTTGGTGGCCGACAAGAAGAAGGACGCGCTTCGCACCCCCAAAGGTAGTATCGGCCTGATCCAACGTAGTGCCCACTGCATTCCGATGACTCTCAGCGTGTTCCATATTGCCATCCCCTTCGAGGAACGACCGCAGTGTTAGTGTCACCTCGCAAGAGCGAAGGGCTCCCCGATGACAGAGGCCGCTTCCGTCGGCGTCGCCATCCAGAAAACGAAGTGTCGCTTGTACGTTGGGCAGCTGACGCACTTCCTCCAAGACGTGCGACCCAAAAGGTGGCAGCCGATTGCAGCGCACCTCCAACTCTCGTGGGTCGACATTGACGAAGCTGCGGAAACTTGAATAACCGCCCTGGAACAAGGCTTTGGAGGCGGCGTCGTTGACGTGGCGAAGTTGGCGGAGAACTACGCCGTCGGGCCACACACGACGCTCGATGCTGCGCTTGAGGACATTCGCGTGGGCTGACAAGGTGTACGAAGTCGTGGCAGCCCACGCATACTCCTCTAAAAAACGCGACACTCGGGGCATCACACTCCAGAGACGCAGACAGTCATTGCGCAGCGAGACCTCTGTTACAGGAAGCAGCCCGATATGCGCCTGCACGAGGACGTATGCCTTCTGCCAGTCCTCACGCACCTCGCGTCCTTGCCGGCGGCCGCTATGGAGTGGGAACCTCACTCCTTTATTTAACTCGTTGAGAGGGCCACGATCGCCTTGGCGTAGACGTACCTCAATGAGCTCCTGACAATGGCAAAGAAGTCGCAGAGTCTCCTGTAGCGTAAATGGGGTTGAGCGATGTGAGCCAATCGAGGAGTTCTTCTGGAATATAGTGGCGGCTGGTGTACCGACGCGCTGTTCTGCGTCTTCCTCTAACGCAATGGCATTTCCTTCACTGGTGATAAAATCCGAAGTGCTTGCGGTCTCATCAGTGTCGCGAAAAAGCTGCGCATGATCGCAGGTCTCTTCGACTGCACAACCTTCACCCGCTGTTGTTCTTGCCTCCACCGGTGGTACGCGGTGCAGCCTCACCTCCGCGTTGAGGGTGCAGACAGTGTCGAAAAGGATATACATCCTCGACATCGCCCTTCCAAGGCGAGTGGCCTCAAAGACGATGCACGTCTGACGGATATCAACTGCACTCTCCTCTTCTCTGCAAGGCCACTTTTCCGACATCTGCAGGGAGATGTTTTCTGCGCCACTCAAGCGGACGCAACCTTCCTCCAGCAAAACACGAAGAACCCGCTCCATGAGTGCCTCCACAAAAGCTTCGGCATCAAACGCCGTCTCCTCTGCGGGTGTTGCGAACTCAAGTCCGTAGTGGCGCGGGCATTTGCGCAACCGGATCCAAAAAAAGGTACGTCGGACCCACTCGATGGCGGAGGGAAAGCTGTGTATCGTCCGTAGCGCCACTTCAGCATTGACGTGCTCAATCATGTTGCGGTGCAACTGACTTTCCACGCACGTCAACGCCGCCACTCCGTTGCTCAACGTCTCGTAGATGGGTGCCGTGCGATGCATCGTGAGCACAAGCGCAACCCCATGCTTATCCAAACCCGGCCTACCAGCTCGTCCGCACATTTGCATTACTTCAGAAACGGGCATATCCTGGCAGCGACCGCTCCCGAAGAAGGCCGTACCTTTGACAATAACCAGGTGCGCTGGTAGATTGACACCCAAAGCCAACGTGGTGGTGCTGCAAATCACAGCAATGTACTGCTGCCTGAACATACACTCTACCAGAACGCGATCCTCCTTTGTCATGGCGGCGTGATGAAAGCCGACCCCCATTAAGAGGAAGCTGCGGAGTTGTTTGTCAGAAGCCTGGTGAGCTAGCTGTTCAACTTCTGCGGACGGCTGGAGAAGAGCTGTCTGACCTTGTCGCGCCGCAGCGTCGCGAATGTCATCAACGAGACGCTGCGCTGACATTGTAGTTTCCTTTCGCGATGCACAGAACACCAGAGTTGGCTGTCCTGAACTAAACTCCTGAATGAGGGCAAACAGTTTGAAAGAGAGGAATCTCTGAAACGCGAAAGGATTCGCAGAATCGTTTGCGTACCCCACGACTCTGATGGTGAGCGGCACCGGTCTATCAGAGGGAGTAAAACTGAAAGTCATCTCTTCAGGGACTTGCAGCCACTCCGCCAAATCACGGTAGTTTGGGAGCGTGCCGCTGATGCCAATAATCCGGGTAGGAGTCACAGCAGGTGCACCGTCCGAATGCTCTGATAGGGAGGTAAGAGGAGGGCTGCGTGAGGCCTGAATGGCTTTCACGCGGCTCACGATGGCCTCCATTGCGGCACCACGTTCTTCCTGTACGGTGTGCACCTCATCCAGCAAGAGGAGCCCTACCGAGTTCACAATTGCCATCACCTCTTTTTCTTTCCAACGTCGTGTGATGCTGTCCCATCGCTCGGGGGTGGTCACAATGATATCGGCCTTGGAGACACTGCTCATGTTCTCTGAGGCGTCGCGCTGAAGGTCACCTTCCGCCTCGGTGCACTGCGCCTCACATGTGCCGTTGTGCATAGGCTGTAGTGTTTGCTGGTAATCTCCAGTTTCGATAGCGACAGTCAACGTGGGGAACTGCGCACGCCAAGCAGAAAATTTTTCGTTGGCGAGTGCTTTGATGGGGCAGATATACACGGCTTTTCGCCTTGTCGAAGAAGACGGCGTGCCAGCCAGCGAGGGGCGTTCCATCGGTGTTGAGAGCGGGAGCGACGGAGCTAGGATATCATGGAACAGACGAAGCATCGCGACCTCCAACAGCACCGTTTTTCCGCTTCCAGTTGGGGCGGCGACAAGACAGTTCGCATCGCTGGTGTAGAGAGCTGGAATGACAGCTTCTTGGACTTTAGTGAGCTGGTGGTGCGGCAAAAAGTGCAGAAACGGCCCGAGGCACTGCGTGGCAGGTGTCGCCATGGGTGCGGAACGAGAACAAGAAAGAGGAAAGCAAAGATTTTTGAAACAGACGCATCCTTAGAAAAGAAAAATGGAAATATGTGCGCTAGAGAGGAGACAAGGGCCGTCGCAGGTGTGCAGCGACAGAAGAAGATTACGGTTAAAGCCAAGAGAAAGAGTATAGTGACGTTTCTCGTCAACTGTTTTCACATCTCCTCCGTTCCCCTGTGTGTAGATTCTTCTTCTTCTATGCGTCACTTTTTTTTCTCTTTTCCTCTCACCCTCCTCTGGCGGTTTGTGAAACCGTTCGAAAGAGTGTGAGCCCTCTACGGCTCATTGATAAGGACGGAAAGGGAAAGAGAAGGCGGGAGTGTGGAAACAGGAGATAAGAAGGATTACGGGCAGACGTGCGCGTTCTTTCTGACGACGCAGCCTGCGGAGGTGCACACTACGGGAAAGAGAGAGAGAGAGAGAGCACGTGAGTGAGACAGAAAAATTGATTATGACGTTCATCACGGATAAATCGGAGAAACAAAAAAGGGCGGGGGGAGGAGTGGAAGTAGGGATCCTCAACATCGAGCCCTCATACACGCTTCCGCAACGTAGAGGCGGAGAGAGCGGTGTAAGGGGGATGTACAGTATATATGTATAAGCAGCATTCAATTCATAAGTGGAACTCTTGTGCGTTTTTGGAGAGAGAACAAAAAAAGCACGCAAAGATGCCGCAGGCTGCATGCACCCTACATCGATCACGCGAGATAGGGAGATAGAAGATGGGCAGGTGTACAACGGAATAGGATCGGACTGGAAAAGAGGGTTGAGATTGAGGATGCCGTATGTGCTAAGCCAGTAGGGGATCGACTCCTTTCTTTCCGATTCTCCTACAAGAAAGGTGAGACGCATCGGAGAAAAGATACCATTCGAGGAGAAGGGGAAGTAAATACCCATCTGAAGTGGCATTTTAGTGATGGCAGGAGTAGACAGTGCTGGACATGTACGAGCATATATATATGTATATATATACAGGGGAAGAGAGAGATGTCCATCAGCACAGACGTTCCCCATCGACTGCTTGCCATGTCGGTGGCCATGACAAGAGACTGCCTCTCCCCCGCATCCAGGGTGATGTAAAGGAAGAACATGAGGAGCCATCACCGCGTACTGTGTTTGTGCTTGTGGGAGTGTGGCTTCGAAAGCAGTGCACCTCCTGTGGACATGAGCGGCAGTGGGTCTCCCTCTTCTTCTCTACACTGCTGGCGAATGGAGATAAAAGGATGCGCAAAACATAGTTTGCGTAGCAGTATCCGTAGATATTTCTTTCCGTGAGCTTCTTTCCCTTTTCTGTAAAATCAACGACGCCTTTCAGGGAAGAACACCACGGCGCAACCGCGGGCGTCGTCGTAATTTTGAGTGGGAGGGAAAATGGTCAACATTGAACCGACGACGCACCCACGCTTCCCGTCCACCGCCACCTCCAAATAGGGGTAGAGGCGCGCACAGCACAAGTTCTCAAGAACAGCCATTCCACAGTGTAGCATGACTTGGTGAGTTCGGTGGGTCGACAGCGCCCCCTCAAGCGGGTCCACCGACGGACTGTCGATACCAATGAGTAGCAGCTGTGGAAATATGCGATGAAGGTGTTCCGCCGCCTCCGGTGAGAGAGAGGGGTATTTGATGTTCGGCAAACAAGTGAGTGGCGCCGTGGCACTCGCATCGTCACCAATTTTGTCAGATGGGAGTCGACGCGTCACCAATAGAAGGCGCCACAGCGGGCGAGAGTAACTCAGCAACGCGGCTGGCAGTTTCGCCAGGGCCTTCTCCAGTATCTCCGCAGTAATGACCGAGGAAGAGTCAGGTGGGAAGGATTTTTGAATCTCCCAAAGTTCCGATGAAACGTCCAAGACGACAGCCTCGCCGTTGTAGTGGGCGTCCTCGTAGTTTCGATGTGAAAGGGTGCGGCAGAAATGGTGTGGACCGTCAGCGTGCGTGCCAGCGTGTGAGCTTGTCCGGAGCAAGATATGATTAGCCACGAAGCAAGGGTAATCAGCCGTGTCGGAGCGGTTCTCGTATTGAGATACACGGAACACAGCAGGGTAGCGACCGCGCAGGAAGCGCACAAACGCTCCTGAGGTGATCAGCAACATGGTGATACGAAGAAATCGTCGAAACAATCGCCGCACAAAGCCAAACGAATCAATAGCGAGGCCCGTACCGCCAAAGTCCTTAAGAATCAGTGTCATAAATGCACCGTACGCCGCAGAAACACCTGCTGTGGTAGTAATGGCCGGAATGTGCACCAGCTCCGTTAAAATGTCGTTGCTGTGAAGTATTCGGATAGGCGCTGGATGGGCGCTTTCGCGCTGCATCTCCTCAAGACACATCGTAAGGTCAACACCATCAGCGAGAGTCACGGGTGCCGACTGCTTTGCCTCCCGCTTCCACTCTCGCACCTTGCGGTTTGCCTCATCCAAACCCGTCAGCGCTGTCATGGCCCCTCAGTATTCGCTTAAGAGAGAGAGAGAAAGAGAAAGAAAGAAACGTCAGTCTCACCTGTGCGCAGGGACACAAGTGACTAAAAATTAGACGAGTCCGACAAGAATAAAGACGATTCCGATTCTCGTCCCTGCACATGAGCGCACTGCGATGGGAAAGGTGCAAACAAAACCGAGCACTAATGCGCTGCGGCAATAACAGCGACAAAAGGATTCAGCAATAACGGAGAATAAGACTTAGACGGAATGAACAATCACGCAACGGACAAAAAAACATAAGAGATATCGTCAGATTTATTCACTGACCTACGGTGCGGTGAGCATCAGAAGAAAAAGGAAAGCCTTGGTCGTAGTGGACACCCTGTGGCGTCCTCAGCGCATGTAAGGACAGAGCCCATCCATGTGCATCGCTGTCGCAAAGATATATCCTCTCAGCTCTTGAACACACCGTTCGTGGCGTTTTCTTTTAGTGGCGCACCTGCAACAGGTATCTTTCACCGAAATCTTCGACAGAAAAGAGACTGCTCCCAAACCTGCCGGTCTCAGAACGCGAAAAAGGGGTTGAACGCGGCATCCCAATGGTGGCTTCACTGGAAAAACGCATGAGCGCACCTCAAGATTTGTGACTCTGCAGACATCATAAGAAAACACCCTCAAAGAACTTTTCGGAGAACTTCAGGTGGGACGCTATTGATAAAAAGAGAGCGAGAACGGCGTACACACACGTCAGGGTACCCATTGGACGTTACCTTGCTGCTGAAGTAGGCGAAAGGCATTCGCCACCTTCCCGTGGTGAGCGGCGGTCTCTATAAAGTGAAGAACACTCTGCTCAGAGCAGGGAGCCCCTACCTGGTGCATGGTGGTAATGACGCGCGCCGCAGACTCGAAGCTGCTGTGACGAGCAGATGCCAGCACAAGATCGTAAGTGCTGGGAGGGAGGATGAGTCCTTTTGAGTGGGCCCGTTCAACCCAGAAGAAGGCACTAGGCCAGCGACCCGCGTGCACGGATGATTCAATGCATAGTTTCGCCTCTCCCGCCGTCATTGCCGTTCGCTGGTTGCTGAGGTAAATTGCCATGGACCTGGCGACGGTCAACCACTGCATTTGCCGGGCGAGATGATGGGCGATAATGGGGACCACGTTGAAGCATTTCCGGTGCAGCATCACGGTGAGAAACTGCGTTGCGAGAAACCACGAAGTGTGTTGCTCGGTGACTGTCCGAGCGAGAACAGATGCATCCAAATCGGAAGGAAGCGGCACCTCTTGGAGAAGCTTTGTGAAGTCGGAGGTGTATTCGCCAATGCCGAAGCGCTGCGGCTGTAGGGGCAATGTCACGGAAGGTGTGTGTGCTGCCCAGCTCTTTTTGGCACTAGGCGAGACGCTGTGGTCTACGGGCCGTGCATGTTGTGATAACAGCTTTAGCAACGTGTTCATATTCATGGCTGAGGGCCTGAGACGGTAAAGCTGGATGGCCAGCCCGGCGACATCGCAGCTCCCATTTTTCATCGTCGAATCGTTTTTCGACTGCGAGGTCACCCACTGTGAGACCTCTTCCGGCGGTGGACACGTGCGTTCCTGGTCTACCCTCGCACGCAAATATGTCCAGGAAAGAGATTGCCCTTTCTCATACGCGAGGCACTTCAATAGCACATCGGGGGCGGACTCAGGCTCCTTCTGCAGCATGTCTTCCACATATGTATCAGCCTTATCTGGTTCATGGGCAACGACGAGAGGAACGATCACATGGTAAAGGTGATGAAGTCTTGCAGGTGCTGGATGTCCCACAACGCCAGCTTCGTGTAATAACGACGAGGCAGCTAGGACTCGTTGGAGCGTCCGCTGAGATGCTTGAAGCTTCCTTCGCTGCGACTCTACGTATGCGTGATACAAGTCCATTGCCTGCTTATAGTCACAGTGTGCCATCGTCGTGAGACAGCAAGCGTACACCATCGGTGTCCATTGCGCTTTGAAAGGTTCAAGAGTGCGGCAAAGCTCAAGGCTGAGCTCCCGATCATTGCGGCACGTGTGAAAAAGGGCCACCAGAATTTCATCGGAGACAAGCATGTCCTCTGCAAAACGGAAGTAGTAGACGAGCGCCGCATCGGGGTGTGATGTAGATAGTAGCGTACGAATAGCGCACTGCACATTGTGCGCGTTGAGGTAGCGAAGCTGTTGCTCGGCCTGCTCGATACCATAGCTGACGTGAATGACGGATTCCCAGAGGCCTTCCCTTTCCATCTTGACGAAAAGTGTCTGTACCTCTGCGACGGAGTAGCGCGTGATACGCCCCATGATCACATCCTCGGAGGACGTGGCGAGGGAGGTGACATGCGCGCGGCGATGGTTCGGGTTGTAGTGGCGATGAGGAACCTGCGGCGCCTGATAAATGAGAGAGGTCTCTCGGAACTTAGCGTGCACACTCTCGGTCACGAGCGAAGCTTCAGGACTGTCCCCGCGGCTCATGTAAGACAGAGTCGCGCCTGGCTGAGGAGCGCTTTCGATGGGAAGAGGCGCTGGTATAGTCGTCAAAGCATTGCACAGAGAGCGCCCACGACGCCCCTCGGTGGTGAGATCGAATCCTTTCATCAAGAGAGGAGGCGTACCTCCGTGGCAGGACGCCGCTTCGGTGGCCCGGCGTGCTGCATCTTTCGGGTCGTAACCAGCGAGTTGTGCGGTGGTAAACACCCCCGCCTCAATTAGCTCAGCCCGCTTCGCCCATAACAGCACGGTCGTCGACGCCAGCAGGAAAAGGATATCATCAACACCGAGAAAAGGCATGTGTGCTGGTTTGAGGCAAAACTTGTGACAAACCTGCCCGCACACCGTCTCGCTCTTCTCCCCGCAGGGAAGTGGTAACCAGTGTCAGAGCGTTTTCCCTTTTCATGACATCTTGCTCTCAGAGGCAGCACCTCTACCACCTGCTGAGAGATCCACGAAAGGAAAGGCTGCGACGAGCAGATCAGTGAAGGGAGAAGCGAAGAAAGGAAAGGAGGTGCGCTAAATACGAAAGCAGCCGCGCCGACAATTTTTCTGGCATCAACGAAGGGAAAAGAAGAGTCAGCCAGTAGAGGGGAGAAGAAAATAATATGATCAATCCTGTACATGATGGCTCCTTTTAAGGAGAGCCGATCCGTGCGGATGAAGAAGCTCCATCATCAGAGGGGGCGGGAGGTTATTTCACACCGAGGCGGAGGGATGGGAACAGAGGGCAATACCCTCACATGAAACCACACGAACGCACAGAAGAAAAATTTTTCACCCTGCACCGCAGGGTGTGCAAGAGGAGTTCGGGATGTCAAACCTATTTAGGAGCAGAACGAGGGATTCCCGCGCGACACCCCGCCGGCGCTGAAACACTGAGAGGGCCCCGACGGCCTTTCATTGTCCAGCCTCCGCGATGAGTCTCTGCTGCCCTTCGAAACGCGTCCATCCCCTTTGTGCCATACGGAGAAGATGAAGAGCGCTCGTTTTTACAAACCTAGCACACTGGGAAAGAGAAGGATTTTCACATTCGTCAAAAGGGAAAATTCTAAGGGGAGCGTCAACACTACCAGTGGAATGGCCCATTCTTTTCGAGACGTATATATATATATATATATATATATATGCGCCGCCGGCAGACTCACCTAATAAGCCAAAACAGGGAAAATGAGCGAAAACAATCTAGGGGACCAAACCAAGAGAACTAAAAAGAAGGAAAACTTGAGAAGGCACGAAGGCTCAGGAGAGGGGCAGCTTGTGACATGGCTTGACGATTGAAACACAGTCATGCTGAGGTGGTGAAGGTGGCAAAAGTGGAGGGTGGGGTGGGTTGCGGAAGAAAAAATGCTCGTAGAAAATGCGGTGCTGACGCTGCTTACGAGAGAAGAGGTATACACCCTCACGCGCGGCGCAGGAGATTGCAACACGAGTCGGGTCGAACCACCCAGTCGAACGCGCCACCCTTGGTCATCGAAAGAAATTCTACCCCTCCATCTCTCCCACAGAAGAAAACGTCAGTGGTACAGCTGCATTTATCGGAAGGATGTCTGTCACAAAATGCGTAGTTTTCCCGGAGAGGAGAGGAGAGCAGGGGGGGGAGAAGAAGAAGAAGGGTGCATCAAAAAAAAGATGGAAGACACAGCAGCATCACTCCTTTCCTTTCCTTTCACGGAGCGGCCAGCGTGTTGCGGAACAACTGCCTTTGATATACTCCCCGTTTCTTCTCGTTTCTCTCGCTCTCCCTGAAAGGGAGAGACACAGTGAAGAGGAAGCGAAGACGTAAGTCGCAGAATATATTCGATCAACTGTATACATTCAACGGCGTGTTCGAGCAAGACTTCGTTATGAGCCTGAAAGGCGCACATTGGGACTTCGAGCGGTGCCCGGGGAGCGCGTTGGAGAGCTCCTCAAACGTGAGCAGGCCTTTTTACCAGGAGGCACTGGCACCTACTTGCATTTCGTAGAGCTGAATCTCCGGTGGGGGATTGAGTGAGAAAATAGGAGAGGCACGTGGGAGGAAGAAACTTAGGAGTACCTGCCTCAACTGGTTGCGCAACAAGCGCGCACAAACGTGTACGAGATGGTCCGAATTTTCGTAGAGGCTACGGTCACCCCCTATCCACTCTAATGCTCTTCATAGATGAGCAGTTTCTCCTCCGCAACAACAGCGACGAAGGAGAGCTCCTACCAGTCGCTTTCCCTCCGTGTATCTTCATCCTCTCCCCAAAGGCACGCCCTTCATATCCACCTCCATTCATCGTACGAGGTGCGGAACTTCTATCATGCGAACGACACCGATGTGACCACCAAATGTGGCTTGTGGATAGGATGGTCGCACAGCGTTCCATTGCGGCACTTCTCCCGCGTCGAGCTGTTTCCCGCGAACATCGTGAACGGTTAGCTTTGCATGGCCGCTACTCAGATTCACAGACACGCGCAACTGAAGCACGTGTCCTGTCAACGACGGGGGCACAATCCACAAGTGGGATAGATCGTTGGTGCTCCCTTGCTCCCACGCATCGATAGTGTTGCCCACACCGACTCCAAGGCCCACCCAATCCCCAGGATCTTCAACGCGTATCGCCCATTGTATGTAACGTGGCGACCGACGTTTGAGATGTAGTGGAGTAAATGCAGTGAGTAGTTCATGCAGCGCAAACTCAAAAAGCGAAGTACCGGTACTATTCGGAACCGATATGGCATCGATCGCGTACGGCGAGGGGATGCCAAGACCGGCAGCCGAGCGCCGCTGCGATGCGCCATCGGGGCTACTCATCATTTCTGGTCCGGAGATGGATGTCACCCGCGTGTGCTGCGATTGACGCGATGCTAGTGAAGAAGACATAGTCCTCGAGGGCGAAAACTTGATGTTGTGGTTGGGCAATAGAGCATTTGTTGAAGGGGCGCAGGTCCTTGGGACGACTGTTGATAGCGCGGTGTGGGGTTTTCGTTGATCTGCTTGACTAATGTTTACAACGTCTTCCACCTGATGCCCTCCGTTTAGCGGCGGAGATCGGCCCCGCAGACGTAGCGGTGAGTGGGTTCCCGATGCATCGCCCCGATGAGAGCGGTTATCACCTCTACTGCTGACTCCTATCGCACAGGACTGAGGATTGAGCTCTAGCACCTGTGACATGACACCCTCCAGGTTTGGTAGCAGTCCAGCGCTCATTGGGGGTAGCTGCAAGGACTTCCGTGTAAAGCGGGAGGGCAAATCTGTAGCCGCGCTCAAACCTTCGGCGATGGTAGCTACCTGCATGGAGAAAAGCGGACGCGTTCGGTCGCCACGAAGATGATCCGTTGCCGCCCGCAGGAGCTGCACCTTCTCATCTGTGATAAGAATCTCTCGCGCCACGTCCGTCTGCGCGTAGGCGAATTCTGCTTCACAGGCCTCCGTGTATTCACATTTTTTAGCCTCTAGAGCCTCGATGAGGAGGTTAAATTGGTGGCGTATGGCCTCCTTCTTGTTCTCGCACAGCTCTCGCACCCGTTGGTGCTGCTCCACCCACCGTTTCGCCGATTGTTGTGCCTCATCGAGCTGGGATGAGAGCTTCTCTTGAATTACGCGATTTGATTCCGGATTGCCAAGTATATCGGGGATGACAATGAAATTCGCTGTGGATGTTGCATTTCGGGAGGCGCACAGGGCACACACGAGCTCCTTCGAATACGGATCGAACAGTTGCAGCTCCCTCTTGTGAATGGGACACTGGGGCTCAGACTGCGGTGATGAGTAAGGGACCCAGTGGACGTTGAGCGAAGCAACCGGAAGCACGAAGTGTTCAGGGTCTTTGAACAGGATAGCTGAGCTACTCAACATGAAGCAACTGTTTGCGCTAGGAATGCTCTCCAATAACCTCCGGGCATCTAGTTCTGTTTCGGCGAATAGCATGTTGCCTGGTGTTGCCTCGTACAGAATGATGGGCGTACTGACGGCTCCTGCTGCTGCTGTGGTTCCGGTGCCAGAAGGAGTCGGCAACCTCTCACCATCGGTGTCACGCAAACGAAGCTGGGGGTAGAAGTAGGAATTCGGCATTAACCCCTTCGTCGCCACGTATATTGAATTACAATGTCGCAGGCCGGTGGTCAACGTCCGATCTGTTTTAAAGGGACGAATTCGACTGATTTTCTGCACCTTACCATAATACTGCTGAGGGCAAAGCATGGAGAGGAAGTGCTCCGCTATTTTGCTGCGGGAAGCAGGGGTGAGGACTTGCGGGACGAAGTTCGCCTCACTAAAGTGATTCTCGTGCGCTTCCTTCATTTCCTTTAGGGCATCGGCCGTGCCTTTCAGCGGCCGTTCGGCCGACGGGCGATCTTCGGACTCTAGCGCGGCAGACACGGAGGAGCCCTGAAGCGCACCGACGATAGGTGCAGAAAGCTGCGCCTGCGAGTCGGGCAAGGAAGCATCTCCTGTATCACTGGACCGCGTTCGGTGATGATGACGGTGACGTCGATGCCTCCGATGCTCTCTGCCCGAGGATTTCTCTGCATTGTCTCCACGTGTTTCACCGTGGTGACTGTCTCTCGGTTTCGCCGCTTTGTTATGTTCCCCTCGTTCGGAGTGGTGCGTTCGCCGAGTTTTCGTGGACGAGGCACCTAAAGACGAAGCTGCTACCGCCGGTGGTGCTGCCGTTGCAGAAGGCTTTGAGTATTCGGTAGAAGGAAGTGCCGTAGCGGCATCCGGATCCTCGCGCAGGGATAGAGAAGCCGAGGAAGAGAAAGATCGATGCACTACAGAACCGGCTGCATCACGAGGTGCGAGCGGTGGTGTTGACGGCGTCGCCTCTTCGAACTGGATGTCATCGCCGTCGGACCCAGCAGAGTTTACCTCCTCAAAAACAAACTGGTCGCTGTTCGAAGCTTGTGCGGAGCTAGCCACCTTGTTAGGTTGGGGAATATCTAGCGATGTTTGCATATGGCTCGAGCTGGCTGACGCGGCAACAGGACGTGGCGCTACCTTGAAAGTTCCGTCATTGGGTCGTAACGGAGTGGGTTTGGGCAAATGCTGATATGGGGAAGGAAACGTTTGGGGGCCTAGCAGAAAACTTGTATTTTGCGGAGGAATGAGAGGCGTAGAGGCACGCGATGCCGGAACTGCAGGAGCCATGCCTGCACTGCCAGCTTCACGCATGGGCTTGGGGGCGATTTTTTGAGGGGGTGGCTTCGTAGGCGGTGACGGAGTTGGATGGCCAGAATGGGTGTTGCTGACTAGCTGCAGCGGTGCACCTGCCCGGGGAGGGCCCAAAAACGCCTTCACACCGTTTGGCAAGATGCGAAACGCGGGCGGATTTGTTGGTGACGCCGTACGAGAGCCCGGTAACGAAAGACTCGATGGACCGACCCTGCCGCCCTCTGGGGAAATCGGGCGCGATCCAGTAGGGGCCACTCCTATGATCATTTTCGAGCTAGCTGGCATCTGTGATGGGCTTTTTATGGCAGTCGGTACAGGCGATTGTGGGCGGCCACTTGCCATGGGCGAGATCGGGCGAGCCATCCCAGGGGAAGGAAGTCCATGTATAATTTTGGCACCTGGAGGCGGGGGGCCGTGCATCATTTTCAGCCCTACGGGAGGAGCACCCGCTATGATCTTGGCGCCGGGAGGTGGTGGACCTGTAAGGAGCTTTCCAGGCGGGAAAGACGGTGCATTGCCTAGAGGGGGGGAAATAGAGCCCTGCCGTGGCGATGAGACTACACCGGGGCTGCTTTTCATCATCTTTACAGCACCGTTCGGTGGTGGACCTTTCATTATTTTCACTCCCGGCGGAAAATAACCCGGTCCCGGCGCTCCTGATGACAGTGAGACTTGGGGGCTGCCGCTAATTCGGGGCGAGGGGCCGCTGGACGCGCTTGGAAAGGCCTTTGGACCCACCGGCGTTGTCCGTGGTGGTGCAACCCCTACGTCGGTCGCGGATATAGATCTCCCTAGCGCCACATTGGACTGGTCGTTCGCTTCTTCTTCATGTTCACCTCCACCGCCGTGCGCCTGTTTGATGTTGATCTGCCTCGGATCAAAGTGGCTGATCTTCTTCACAAAGCCCTTGATCATTTTCTCTTTAGCAGTAGCGAATGACGTTCAGCGAACTGCTGCCAAAAAAAAAGGGTATGTCCAAAAACGTTGCGGCGATACTCGAGGAGGATGGAGAGCCCGAACTGTAAAAATATCTTCAAAGTTTCGCAGCAGAATTCTTCCACAGGCGTTGACCGTGCGGCTGCCGATAGCGATTGGTTGGAAAAGAAGATGCATCCACCACTTCTAATGTCGACGGGCAGAGGGAGGGGGGGGGGGAGAAGAATAGGGGAATGGCAAAGTGATGACAGCGGGTGAACGCATATCAAATCGACCACTCCCCCCGAAAAAGAAACAATACCAAACACAGCGAATAGATGCAGATATGTCACCTGGGATTGTCGTGTGACTACGGGGAATGGACTTCTATGTGGGCCCAACCTCACCATGCCAATCCTGCTTCAAAGGATACAATTCAGCGACCGTAGCGGTGGCAAACGATACGGCACAGAAAATTAGGCGGTGAGAAAGGAAGGTGGCGAGGGTCACGTAGAGACGAAGGAAAAGGGAGAGGCCGTAGGGAAAGAGAAGAAGCAGGGTAGAGTGATCGGTGGGAGGGGGGTGGAGAGCTCACGCGAAGAGACTTGTAGATAAAGAAAAGCCTCAACGGAGAGAAGGGTGAAAGGAATTACTTGCTGTTTTCCGTTGTCTGTCTATCGGTAGTAGGGAGTCAGAACGGAGAAAAAACCGAAACACCGCAAACGCTGTCAGCATCGCAGAAAGATAGAGACCTGTCACCGGTTTTGATACTTGCGAGCACGCGGGTCTTCCACCTTCTCACCTCACTGTCTTTTCTCCCTCTGCAGGTGTGGAGCGGGGTTGAGTGAGACAGATGAAGTCGAGGAAATGGGCACTACTGGACATCAGCGATCGGTGTAAGCAAACGGGGACAACATAGAAAAGAAGTGAGCAGGGAGAAAGTGTGTGTGTCGTAGAGAGGAGCAAGGGAGACCCTGCCCACCCCCCTCGCCGAGAGAATAGTTCACCGCTGGTGTGAACATTGAAATGCAGAGAGAATGGGGCGAAAGAGCTTTCTTTCAATCGCCATCTTCCGCGGATGAAACGAGAACAAAATAAGAGCGGTGGAGTAACCCCGAAGGAGTCCCGCTTTCTCCCCCTCGCACTTTCATGGAGGCGATGCACTGCTTTCGTATGTGTCGCATTTCAATAACACCTCCTCTACCATCAACAGGACGCGACGTGGTGATGGTGGCATTTCTGCATGTTTCCCGTAGCGTTCTAGAGCCTTGGCATATTCAACTGCTGAGTCACACCGTTTCACCGATCCAGCATCGTTTTCGATTATACGATGTGTTCCAGGCGACGGAGCAAGTTGCCGAAGGCGGGTTGCGTTACCCAAGGAGATGACTGGAAGGGGAGAAGAAAGGAGGATTCTCGCGTAGAATTTGTTAAGCTCGCTCCCTCCACTACAGCGATTTTCAACATCCACAGTGCTGAATCTTCATCTCAGCATTGCCCATACATTCCCCTCCCCTCGAACGAAAACCCCCGCATGAAACACCGTCATGCTGTCAAATGTCCTCCTCATCTACGATAGGCTCCTCCTCGAATTCGCTAATACCATCAATACGGGCCATGTGCTCGTTGAACAGAGTTTGGCTCGTGGAAGCCGTCTTCGCCTGCGGAATAGTCTCGGCCATTCGGCCCATTGCCGCGATATGTTGCGTCAGCGGTGTCTGGTGCTGAACAGCATAGGCCCTTGCGGACTCCGCCCACGCGCAGTGTTCCGTAAGGTGTGCCAGATGCGTATCATTCAAGTTTTCTTCAGCAGCAGCGCCAACCAACAGCGGCATCGCACGACGACCGTTGACGCGCATCATTTCCTCTTTGATGAACGCCAGCCCCAATTTTTCTTTTGTCACTTGCGTCGCGGCCCACAGCGTCCCATGACTTCGCATGACTTGGTGAAACATGGACGTCTGCGCCAACCTCTTCGCGAAAATGTCGTTCATGGTGACGAGGATAGAGTGTGGATGAACGGGGTAGGCAACTACGTTGACTTTGATGAGTTCAAGACAGCCGAGGGATGCGGCCAAAAGAAGGGTGAGAAATGGCGGGAGGAGGAGGAGGTAACCGTAGAAAGGAAGACAGCTGAAGTGTCCGAATGCGGCATGAGCAGTTTCTCTCTCCTCTACTGGACCCCCTCTTCGGAGAAAAAGTGGGGGGAATGAAAGAGCGCTAGAGCCTTACCTCCACCTCTCAAAATGAATGACTCTCACGCCCGCACTCAACGAGTCATTCCATCGAGTGCCCCCCCGAAAACAAAAACGATGAGCCGTTGTCGCCCGAGGGAGGGAAGGGGATGGTTCGGGAGGAGGGTTGGAGATAGTGCGTGTGTGCGCGCGCCGTTGAAGGGGCAAGGAAGAAGGGCGGAAAAATGAGTCACTAGGGTCGTTTCTTGCGGGATTGAGGGCAGTTTCAGTGTAAGATAAAGATCGAGAAGGCAATGGATCTGGCGTACAGATAAGCCTCCCCCCCCCCTCCCCCCTTACCTCACCCCACCCGAAGAGGAACTTAACCACCATGCTTCGCCACTCCGCTTTGGCCGATCCACGAAAGACGAAGAATGCAGAACTGCTTGTCGATCTCCAAAGCTCACCCAGCGGGGTGTGGACCGGAAAACTCCTTAGGCACGGAGGACGGAAAGCTCTTTGTTCTCGGGCAGCCGCAGCGGCGCATCTGCCCGTTCAATGCAGTCGTTGAAGGGTGAACAGACGAAATTATGCTTTGACTGCACGTAGTTGACCGCGCTCCTTTCCGCCTCCCTCCACCATTCAGCACAGCGACTGGTCAAAGCCACTGACAGAAAATGAGAAAGTAGGGAGAGGAGAGAGAACCAAGGGTTGTCGCCCTTTCTTTCTGCCGCCTGCCCCTCTCTTACCTATCTTTTCCTGTTGTCCAGCGAATGAATGGGGGCGGCAGCGGCGATGCCCAAGTTGTCGAGGTTCTTCACGCCAATGTAAGAGAAACCAGCTTCTCGGAGTTCTTCTTCCGTGGCTTTCTCATCTCTGGCGTAGTCCGGGACGGCCGATACATTCGTGGTCGAAGACACCCGCAACGGATCATCTTTCATGCGCAGCATGGTGCGCGATTCCCAATAGAGCACAAAGACAAGAAGGGACGCCGCCATTTTGAAAAGCGTCCAGCTCCAGTCACGGTTGTACCCGAAGATATCAAAGAAGGGCACCCGCTCACGACTTTCGAAGCGCGCATCCTGCCAGTGAGGCTTTTCAGGGTCCACGTTGGCGAGGTCATGTGGGTCGTAGAGTCTAGGGTCTACCATGTGCTTCCCAGTGGAGGCTGTATCAACGTAGGGCTTGGGGGGAAGCGGCGTACGCTTCCGTCGCCGCATCAGACGTAAAAGCCACTTCATCGCAACGCCGTGACGTTACCGTATCGAACGAGGCAAGAATAGGCACGCATGGGCAAATACTAAAAGAATAGTAGGCACATGCGCATACAACGATACTCAGGAGCAACAGCACCACAAAGAAGCACCAAATGCCACGGATGCGTTGACAAAAATCTAGCGGGGGTGGGTGGGTGAGGGAAACCTTCTTCCGTGTACTCCACGATAAAAGAAGCTTTCTCCCTAGGCAAAATCCCGACGGTACACCACCAGAGAGGCACACAGGCGAAGATGTTTACAAGAGATGCACGAGAAAAAGGGATGCAAAAGGTCTGGTACATAAAAGAGGTAGATATCCCGTGGCTGTGTGCTGGGAGGCCAGAAGGAGTCCGAGTTCTTCTCGCTCTTCTCAGGAGCAGGGGAGTTCGCTCTTTTTCGCGGTGAGCTCAAAGAACAAACTTCATCGTGTCTGTATGTGTGTGGGGAGGGGGGGGGGAGAGGAGAAAATACGTTGAAACGCGATGTCAACGGCAGCTGCAAAATTTATTTTCTTCTTGTGCTTATGTGCTCTTATACTGCAGGACCGACGAGCAGAGCGGCAATATCGATCGAAGGAACTCTGCGAAGATGCGCTATATTGCCTCATGCCATAGAAACTCTCACATCACATACAAGACACGAGGAGAAATATTCGTCCCCTGTAGCTCGACTGAGTCAGGGGTGAGAGAACACAAAAGTTCTGTTGCGGGAAAGCCCTGTTCTCTTTACGATCGGTTTGTAGGTAAGGAGCCGTCACTCGTGGCTCTGTTCTTGGCGCATAATGTCCGGCTAGTTTTGAAGAGCAGGGGGAAAGGGAGGTGTGAACACGACGGGACTTCCCGGGGGGGCGGGGGGGGGGGAGGGGGTCCCGTCGTGTTCAAAAGAAACTCGAAAGATGCGAGCAACCCCACCAACAAAGGTCGACGACCTCACCGTTCTCTCGGCACCGATAAACAGAGCTGTCTGTTTGCATGAGAACAGTGCACTAGTTGTTAAATCCACGCCATCCACCAGATGTACATTTGCGAAAGGTTCTCCATGTCGGAGGAAGAGTGAATTAGTTTAGATACTTGACTCTCGACATTGAGCGAAAGTGTGTCACGCTGCGGGGGGACAGTGTACAAGTCCAGAAAACCGTCTAACCGTCGCGCCACCCGCTCCATCAATTGCTTCGGGCCCTTTAGCGACTGTGCCGGCGCACTCTGCCGCTTCCACTCCACAAGAGGCTCGTGGAGAAGAGTTTCCACAATGGACATGACAGCACTTTTATTTCGCATTTCGCAACGCAACGCCACTTCGCAGGTGGCTTCGAACGGGCCATATGCCCCAAGAACTCCCATGGTGTCGGTCAGATTTTGAGTCAGACGAAAGCGAACCCGCTCTGGGACCTCGAGTTTTTCACCCTTGTCGAACATGCAGGCGAAGTCGACATGCATGAGCTCACCAGACTTCATGTCAACCATGAGATTCTCCGCATGACGGTCGCCGAGGCCCACCACATGTCCCGCAATGCTCCACAGTGCCGTTGACTGAGTGAACAGGGTCCGTGCTTCATACCAGCTCTGGTTGCTGGGGAAATTACGGTCGAGCCACTGATGCATCACCGGTGGCGCTTCTGGAAAGATGTATTTGGTGAAGAGATCCATCTTGGTGAGCTTGTTTTCGCCCACGAGGGCCACCCACTTCTTTACCGTACTAATGTGCACCCCAGAGCGGTCCAATGCGTAACACTCCATCGCCACCTTCGCCAATGGGGCCGTGTCGTTGAGCCATTCAATAACCGCACAGTCGTCACTGAGGGCGGTGATGGAGTAGCGACGCAGCGAAAAGCGTTTCCGCTTTGCTTCTGGGTCGGAAAGAAAGAAGGAGTTCATAAGCGCTGCCACTTCCATCATGCGAATGTCTTTGCGAGGCTCATCCTTCGCTTTGCATAAGAACGACATTTGACGGCCGTCGTCCGTATGGACCCAAATACGCTTTGGTTTCTGCAGAGAGCGCATGACGATCACACGATCATCAAAATGGTGAAAACATGGTGTCGTCGGGAACACATCGGCACCGACACTAGCGTGGATGTCGGGAGTAAAGTTCGAAAGGATCGGTACGATGAATTTCGCAGCTGCCAGCAGTGGAGTGACCTTCTGCACCGTGCTCAGCTGGGTCAGACCCTTCTCTTTCGGGAAGAGACTCGCTGAGCAGTTGCAAATACTCAGAAGGGCGTCGCAGATAACCTTCGCGTTGCGTAGCACCTTTTCATTTGGTGCGGAATCCGCGAACTGCTTGATGATTTGAGTTTCCACCACCTCCTTTGGCCCCACCTTACTGAGCGCCATGGGCAACACAAGCCACAGACACTGCTGGGGAAAATGGCTGAGCAGATAGAGCACTGCATCGGTGAGTACGAGACGAACACTCGCCACTGGGTGACCAAGACGGGAAAGGAGTTGGGGAAGTGCCGTCATCACGACTGCAGGTGGGATGACAGGTGACACAGTACTCAGTATCACTTCTCGGATGCGCGAATTCATCTCCTCCAGGGTACGTGCGGCGGCGTCCTTGATTTTTCCAGCGGCCGTGTTGAGGAGACCGCCGAGAAACAAAGTACCGTCTAGCCAAAGAGTGAGCATTCGGGGCAGAGATACAGAGGCCTTCTCTGCACCGAGCAGTAGGGCTTCGCCATAGTGGAAGACGGCGTGAACAGCATATCTTTGTATCGAATCCATCATCTCTCCTTGATGCTGCAAAACTGCCTGATACACTGCCCCTGCGGAAACCTCGGTGCTTGTCTTGGATGACGATGTGGTGACGCTCGTCGTAACAGCAGTCAGCTGGGCTGCAGCACCCTCACTGGCGTTTGTCGACAACGTGTGCAAGTGATCGTAGAACAACGCGGTCTGATGGTGGAGAAGCTCTGACTTGCTGTCAAGTTCACGCGCCTTGTCGTACTCAGCAAAGACACGCTCGGGTCTTTCCGAGCCTGTGTCGATGAGCCAGTTCGTCAAGAGCATCTGCAGATGGGCGCGTGTGGCAGCTGGAATGTTTGAGTCCGCCAGACACTCACGAGCAAACTCCATCGCAGGTGTCGGCGACTGAGTATCATGCAGGAGATTCGCCACTAGAACATAGTAATTTGTCTTTGCGATGTGCTTAGGGCTTTCAAAGGCTGCCTGACGGGCTGCCGTCAGGGCAGCCTCACCGAGCCCGGCGTCACGGAGGAGTTCTGCCTGCCGGAGCCACGTTTCAGCCACGTTCTGTGGCATGTCCAGTTCACGATAGACCAGACGGTGTAGAGCGAGGAGCGGCTCAAGCGCACCGATGGTTTCCTCTACATAGGATTCACGCCGTACAAGGAAAGAGGCAATTTCTTCCTTCAGCGGTGAGGGTAGACGTGGTGCGGCGAGCTTCATGAACGGCAAACTTCGCTGAGAGACTTGCTCATCCCCATCGTCACATGTGTGGGCGACAAAGGCGTTGGCGCACATTTGAGAAACAGCATCGACATCTCCCAGTGCGTGTAGTAGTAGCGCGAGAGAAGAGCCCCGAGCCGCAAGGTCCTCGGGGCATGGGGTGCGCACCAGCGGCACCACCTTCGCACGCTCCGCATCGGTCACACGATAAACATTCGACAAAGAGCTCGCACCGCTGAGTGCCTGCTGGAGATACGCTGCAGGTATAGCGAGGTTGACTGATAGGGCTTCGGCTGGGCAAGTTCCAGCATGCACATCGGATATGATAGATGCCTTCCCTTCCGCCTGGCAATGGGGAAGAAGCGCATCCCACTGTCCGAGGCGCCAGGCTGCTTCATTCGCATAGGACAGGATGTGGCTACGCAACTGCACGGCAGAGTTCAAGCTACCGAACTTACATTTATCAACAGAAGAGGAAGCGAAGGAGCTGCCTGTTCTTGAATGGCTGAACTCAGCATCTTTTCTCGAGACTGGGGTGTAGGACAAATGTGCATAACCCGGCGCGCCGTTCAGCAACGAAGCCGCGTATTGCGACGTCATGTACAGCTCACCCAGCTCGTTCATGCAGTGCAGCGCCGTCAGCTGATGCTGTCCGCTGGTGGGATGATGCTGAAGGACGAGCTCAGCGCTTCCCAGCGCGCAAAGCCAGTCCCCATTATTCTCGAAGGAAAAGGCGGTGTCTTCCAATGAGAGACCCGGCGAGGCACGGTGGATAGAACGGGCAGATTTGCGGTCGTTCAATGCCGCGAAAATTCGCTGCAGAGGCACCACCGCGTTCACCGAGGAAAGGAAAGGAATACGGCGCTGACTCTCCACACTTCGAAGGGCGCGGAGGTAGCTGCCGATACGCAGGGCAGCGTGGCAACGCATGGACCACGGAATGGAGCGCGTGAATTCCCCGCACAGATCTGCGAGACGAACGCATACGCTTTCTGTGTGATCGAGTTGCTCAAAAACACAGCGAATTCGGCCACGATCACGCAAGAGAGGCCACCGAAGCTGCTCAATGTCCTCCAACAGACTAAGGATGGTGTGGACGTGTTCGCGCGGTTCCTGTGTCGTTGCACCTTCGGGATTTGCCTCGTAAATACTCTGGGACCGCAGTGACAGAGGCGGTAAATGGGAGCCACCATCAACAGCCTCCATTACTGCCTTAAACTCACCCTCGATATAGTGCACGTCCGGCTGTTTGCCGGATTCCAAGAGGTGCACCACCAGATAGGGCAGGAGATACAGAATCAGCGAGGCATTTTTCTTGGCCACGTTACGTAACGGCTGAATCATCTCAGCGAACCAACCACAACATAAGGAGACAAGGTGGTTGAAAAAGGCGAAGAGCCAACGACGATATTCCATCCCGGGATGGTACTCGGGAGAGCGCAGCTGCGTTTTCCAGTTGACCGTGAGCGAATACCGCGTGGTGGTGAAGCCACCCAGGAGCTGCTTGACGTGAGGTGTCAGCCTCGCCCACCAAATGTATCGATTCAACTCATCCACATGAACAGTGTCATCGCGACGCAGCTCTACTCCTTTATTCTGAAGTCGTTCCTGTCTCGTCGACGCGCGGAGAAGCTCCTGAACTGCAAAAGCAATGCGGTTGTGTAGCACAGGATCAGCTGTACTCGCGAATACACGGGGAAAGTACTCGCTCAACAGCGTGAAGGAAAACTTCCGCCAATTCAGCACTGTCTCCGCGTCGAGAAACGACGACTGCGTCCACGTCATGCGGCCCCACGTATCTGGAACAGAGCTGCTCAGTGCACAGGATGAGGCAGGAAGATTCTGGGCATCGCTCTCCGGCGATGCGGTAACGGACGTTTTCCTCGCCGGTGTTATCGACATTGGTGTCGACACTGCACCGAGAATACTGACGCACCGCATCGCGTACAAAGCACTTTCAGCATCCGCCTCGGAGCACCTCAGTAAAGTATGCAAAACCTGTGGCCGAGCAGCAGCAGCAGTGGAAATTCGGTGAATGGTGGCAACATCGGCAGAGGAGAGATACTCATACAGTGCACGAACGAATGCCATCGTAGCCTGCAAGGAGCCCGAACGCATCACCGAGACAAACCCCGTCAGCAGCGATGGTGCACTATCCACATCGTGATCCTGAATCTTCTCTGCCGGCTCTGCACGGGGGGCCACCTGATTGGTGAGGGCCACCCGAACAAGCGTACTAAGGGTACCCAATAAGGCCTTGTAGGTAGACCAAAATGGGGCTGCTGCGGTGCGCTCGTACAGGCGACGCAGCGCACCCTGCAATAGCATCCGTGACTCCATCCCGAGTGTCGCGTGTTGTTCGAGACATACGAAGCTTAAGGCTATAGAAGCTGCAGAATCCACGAGATATTCATCGGTGCACGCGTACACCAATTCCCTCCAAACAATACAAACCGCAGACACGAGAAGCGGGAAGGAGGAGCACCGACTCAGCAACGTCGGCAGCATAAGTGCCAGCGGGGTAGTCTGCGATCCCATAAAGCGAATAAAAGAGGCAAGGCCTAATAACCAGCGTCGCCGAGCACGTAGAGATCCGGGGAGGGAATCGCCGCGGCCAGCCAAAGCGCCGTCTCCGTAATCATCCCAGTAGTTCACGGAGGGCTCGATGTGGATGGCCTTATACACAGCATCAAGGACAGCAAACATGTTTTTCCGGAGCTCTTCTGCGGCAACAGGGCAAGCGACCGGTCGCTTCAGGGCCTTCTCCACTCCAGCCACTGTTTCAGCACTCTCACTAAGGGTGACAAGCTGCTCCAATGCTCGCTCAAATATTGAAAACGCGATGGGATCAAGCACGTCACTTTCATCGTCACCGCCATCTTCGGGGTCCTCCACCGATAATTTCGGCGTACCGTCCACTCTCTGCCGGTTTCCACGTCGTATTTGCGTGTCGCCACCTACACTTTCATTATGGCTTTTCCTGCAGCGGCAGCAGAAGAGTGAATGCGTAGGACTGGACAGAATTCCTGCTGTGGCGCTCCAAGCACCCGCACACTCACAGCGAGAGCCTCTACGCTGACGTCCACTCCGCTGACGCTGCGTACACGCCAACAGCTGGGCATCTGCCTCAAGGGAAACAATGTGAAATGCTACCATTTCGATGGTGGAGCGCACCATACTTGGCACGTCTTTAATTTCTTTATGTACGTAATGCATCACCTCTTCAATGTCGCGTAGCTGCCTCGCAACGGATTTCTTGCCGCTCTCATAGAGCACATAGGCCAGCCCGCCGGCAGCTGCCCTCCAATCCGCAATTTTCTCCTGTTCCATAAGGTTTCGCAGCTGTTCTCTGGATGGATGGCTTTCTACCGGGTGTAAGGTGGCTACCGACTCGCCTGCGGTGCTTGGATACTGTGGGGGAACCACAGCCGAAGCTTTCGCGTCATCTCCAAAGGAGGGCGTAGCCCCAGAAGAAGACACGAGGTAGCGGCCAAGGACATCCAGCGATGACGCGATAACTGTCTGCATTTCCTGATCCTCTTTGTCCACCACCACTCTCAGGAAGGAGGAGAACACAAAAGGCCGCTCGCGTAGACGTAGAAGGTCTGTTGCCGACCATGATAGAAGCAGCATTATATCTCGGGCTGTTTCGACGGAGAGGCCCGTTATCGAAAGGCTCATTTGTTGGTGAGTTGAGGGGATCGTGAGGTACGCCGTGTAGAGATCGTAGCAGAGGCAAAGCCACGATCGACCTTCTTGGGCCACCCGTTCCGAGGCAGCGAGACAACTTTCCTGCAATCTGACCGATTCCCCGCAGAGGAACATTTCTGCGGCTCGGCTGCCTTCATCGAGTACACCCTTTGAGGAAGAGGCATTCTGCCTTTGGAAGAAGTGACGAGCAAACCGGAGAAGAAGAAGAACCCGATTCCCAGCGGCCACGAGGGCTTCGTGATTTGCCTCACGCATTGCCGAAAGAACCGTCGGTATCAACCTCTCTTCTCCACTGAGGGCTAGTAGCGTCTCGGCGGTAGCATCCCTACTGCCTTCCTCTGAGCATGTGCTGTGGCGCCATAGCATGAGTTCTCGGAGCGCCACCTGGGCGATGGGGCTTCGAGCCGGATGCACCTTTGCACATTGAAAGAGAGAGTCCCCCAACTCATCGGTAGCGTACGGTGGTGCCAACGCCACCGAGGCATACGCACAACGTTGCAGAGAGGCATATAACTCACTTTGAATGCCTTCTTCCCCACGAGGCGACACCAGGTAAGAAGATGAAGGCACATCACCGGCTACAGGTGGAGCAGCACATTTCCCAATTCCTGCTTCTACTTCATCACTCCTTAGCATCTCTAACAGAGCCGGCCTTATTTGCGTCGCATTAAGATCTATAATCTTCTCCAGCAGCTGAATCCGGGACCCGATAGGTGCTAAAGTCTCTCTCTCCGTCTCCGCATCGGGTTCTTTCATGTGGGTTGAAGATGCTAGATTATACGTCGATCGATCCACAGCTGCGTAGTCCGAGCGCGTCTTCGATTTCCGTCGCCCTTGATGGGCTTTCTTTGCCGCAGCCCCCGCTCGATCATGCTCTGTGTCACTGTCGTCCACATCGATGATCACAGCTTGCGCATGCGAAGTGTTGGATATGCAGTGCTCCGGAAGGCTCGAAGGCTGCGGTTGCGAGCGGTGTGACCGCATTGGGGGTGCAGCAAGAACGCTGGAGACACGATACTTGAGATCCAAGAAGCAAATAAGGATCGCAGCGACACTATCGAAGACGGAGGAGACCGCGGTACTGAAGGAAAACATACCACTAGCCGAAAATTCGCTGGATTCGTCGCACATTAGAGCACGTCGCAGCTGTTTCTCTTGGAGCAGTGTTTTGAGAATGGAGCTCAATGCCTGCAGAAGTGGAATGGCAGGTGTCAACTGCCCGACGAGATCATCGCAGGGACGACACGTTGCTCCTCTGCTTTCCGTAGGGTTCCTTGCGGTGCTTGTCGGATAGAGGCTCACGTCTCGGTGTAGCTCATGGCATAAACGTGCAGGTGATTGGTTTTTCGACACGGCTTCTATCAACGCACCTTGAAGTCCACTCGCTATACCTGCAATATTGCTTAGAAGGGTTGCACGGGCATCTATCGGCAATGCCGGCAACTTTTCAACTTCTGCCAGTACCCGACGGCTCCATCGAAGCCCGGAGCCGGCCCTGTAGAGCGCCAGTGCTGCCTCACGATAGAGCATCATCGACAAAGGTGCTTCTATTCTGTACCCAACCGGCGCTTCCCGCGGCTTAGCCGTGGCAGAAGCTTCCTCCAACTCATGCATTACGCGCAGTATTACTTCTGACTTTACCACTGTACACCCCTCATCCTCTTCCGTGGGATCAGGGAAGAAGTGTATCAGAAGAAGAATGGCTTGCGTCAGCAGCGCGGATGCAGGGGAGTCATGGTGCTGAATAACTCTTAAAGTCTCCGTGAGGGCCTCCTCGAAGGCCGCGCCGTCGTGCAACTGAGCAGCTGGCAGGGGTGAAGCGAAGCGCGCTCGGAGAGCCAGCGCGTTGGCTTCCAGGAGTCGATATGCAGAGACGTCCACATAATCCTTGGCGCTCCGCAACACCTCCGCGACACATACGTCAAGTGCCGGACTACGGAATAGGCTCAGCACACGAATTGGCAGGAAGGCTAGCTCCGATACTACCGGGAACCTCGGAATACCGGCGCACAGAAGATTTGCGGTGAAGGTTGAGAGGGGTATCTCATTCACCAGGAGCTGCAAACGATGTGCGTATTCGTCCGCGATACTTCGTGTGGACGAAGGGGACGATCGGCATGCGTAAGAGACGAAACTGCGAAATACTCTTTCGCAGAATTCGACCCAGTTGCGCAAGGTGATGAGAGCAAATTGATCGTGTGTCGCATTGGGTTTGCTACTCTCAAGGTCGCAAGCACCGCTGCCAGAGCTCGCTGCACCATAAAGCTCCACACACCACCGCACCGCAATCGAAAACATTTGAGTGAGGCAATCCAACAACGTACTCTGGCCGCCAGGCAATATGCTACTACGGCGGTGTGCTGCAGCAATAAGAGAATCAAGATCCATCTCACCAAGATAAAAGCACCACTCAAACAAGGCCCATTCCGCTGCCGTTATCTCAAAGACCGAACCCCTTGCACCGTGCGGTCGACGAGTCCACTGGGAAGTGAGCACCCACAGAATCAGCGGCCCTTCTACATGGGGCAGCAGCCGACCGTCGAATTGAGCCAAGTAATGCAGCATGTGCCAGGCAGCATCATGCTGGGCCTTATTCACAATTCTGCTCTCCTCACCCGGCATCCCAGCTGCCAATAGGTGACAACAAACGTCACTCAAAAGTGCGACGCGATCGGGAGAGAGTGAAACCAAAATGTGCTCTTCACCCAGTCGCACAACAAGCCGTAAGACCGCAGACTGTATACAACGCGCCTCGTAAAGCGTCTCAACACACGCGACAGTCGAAAAGACTTGGCGCAAGAGAGTGCTCCCTTCCTCTGCGTTGGCAGATTCCCTCGGTGTGCGTACAGAGGTCAGTAGTACTTCCGCCTGCGTCTGCAACTCAGTGCTCCTTGGGGCGGAGAGTTGGAGATAAAGCGCGCACGGCACACCATCACCCTCCTCATCTTTTGTCCCACAAAAGTGTAGGGTAACCTCGGACAGGAGATCGAAAATTACGTTAAGAAGTTGCGCAAAACCGTCACAGTCCCCGCTGTGAAGCGCGCGCGAGAGAAATATCAATCCGTCGATGAGTCTGTCAGACATGTCCATCCACGACGGCAACCCTGGGTCGTTAAGAACGGCCAGTATACCCAGCAATGTGAGGCAACCATGAAGTGCAGCAGCGACGCAAACTACGGAGCAGCGCAAAAGGACCAGGTAAAGGCGCAGCGCGATGGCGACGTGAGCAGCATCTTTCGAATAGTGACCACGATGATGAACATGGTACTGCTGGCCCCCAATTCCCCACTGCGCCGCAGTTAATGGCGATGCTAAAAAAAGAAAGGGGCGAAGCCGCCACAGAAGGGACCACAGTATCTGTAAAACTGGTGTTGTTGGCTTGGAATCGGGAGCGAGGTTGCTCAGTTGAGTCTGAAGAGCCTTGATCTGCTCCCCTATCCCCGCGAGCTCATCACGCGTTTTTACGCTTTCGGAGTGGCTGCTTCTGTTGGATGGCAAGACCCCGTTCTCGGTGCGGCGACGCGCGACCGCGCGCTCATTTTGCTCGCCGTCGTTGCGACCCTCCATGCAACAGACACAACCACCTTATGTTCCTCGGACACGTGTCCAGAGAAAGATGGCTGTGTGTGTGAGGAAGGAGGAGAGACAGACGCCCTATACAGAATAGAAGGGCCTGACGTATTTGAGGTCTGTGGAGGCTACCCTACCGCTTGCCGAGGATAACAACGCGAAGTCTGTGGGAAAGAAGAGAAGGGATGATACTCTTCTGCTCCACATCTATGCAATGGCGTTCGTGAAACCCGAAATAGCGTGATGGTGTGTTGGTGCTGAGATTTGAACATAAGAAGAAAAGGAGGAGGGTGGAGAGGAGAAAAGCACGGCAACGAAAAGATCATCTTGCGAGATCATATATCCGGAGCCCCGGAGGGATTTTATGTGACGAAGTGTCCCATCGACGCACGTACTTGCGTACGAGAGCAACGACAAACGATGGGGAGAGGCGCGCAGATTTTATCTCAAAGAAGTTTCGATGGCAACCTTTTTCTTGCATGCGGGGCGTCATACAGCATGTCCACTCCCGACAAGGCCGCCTTCCGCATTCCAACCGGGGGTTTAAAGTCGCCGAAGACTCTTTCCTCGCCTTGACAGCGTGCGTTACTCACCACCGTGTACGAAAGACTCGACTGCACACCATCAGCTAGAAAAAAAAAGGTGGCGTGAGTTGTGAAACGCAAAGTGCGAGGACTGCCTGTAGAGCCGTCAGAGCGAGGCAGTTCACCCGGCTCCCGAGCAGACAATAACAGCGGCAGTGGATTCACCTGAACGGTATACTGCGAGCTCTTTGTCCAACACAGGCGATCATATTTCCATTTGTTTGGGTGAGAAGTTTTTTTTCACAAAGAAAAGAAGGGGGAGGGGAGGGGAGGCGAGAACAGAAGTTGCAGCGGGGGGAGTTTTGCGCAGAACATGCTGCCCAAGAGGGATCGACAAACGGATCACCTTCACGTCCTTTGATGGGGAAACGATGGAGCTTGCAAACGCCCTTGTATCTGCTGCACCACAGAGCATGAATAGAAATGCGCTAGGAAGACCTACCTCACCCACTACCGTCCCCTGCAAAAAAGAAAAAACGATGTTGAAGAGGTGCATTCACTCTGCCGAAGGCCAGTGAGAGTGAAAAAATGGTGCCCTAACCAAAGATCAGGAGAGAGAGAGCGCGACGCCCACACAAACGTTCTTTCCTGATATCAGCAGCCTCCTTTCGTGCTCATACTCATCTCTTCTTGCTCATCTACATGCATAACAAAATGACAAAGCAGTGAGGAGTTCGGACAGCAACGACTTCGGGGAATCGCAATAAATTCCCACGATCCATCTGCCCACGGAGGAAAAGAACAACGAGCACACGACGACAGCCATAACAGAAGCTGCGATACACAAAAAAAATTCCAACTATGAAGAGCTTCGATAAGCCACCAAACGATGGATATACCAACGCTACAGGATTCGACAGTGATTTAACATCCACAAAAGTGCTATTTCCTTTCACGTGATAATGGACTCCAAATTCTCAATCACGTGGTCGTTCTCTGCGAGAAGCTCTTGAACCATCTTAATAGTTTCGATCTGGCGACTGATAGCCGTGACGAGCGCCTCTTCTGGCATATGTGTTGGCTTAGTCTCTAGCTGGGGTTGTGCCAGTTCTGTCCACATTCGGATCATACTCTGACCTTCTGCTCGAATATCACGCTTGTCAACGATATTTAAGTTGAGAGAGAAACCGGCGAGTTTCTGGTTGAACTTGGCTGCGTCTGCGAGGGTAGATCGAGGTGACGCTCGACGTTCGGGGGCGTCGATGGATTTCGCCTTTTTTCGGGGTAGGGATTTCGAAGAGGGGAAGGAGGTTCCTCCTTGAGGAAGCGGCGATGCAGGTGATGCCGCCGTATCTAATTTAGTTGACACCTCCGGAACACCATTTGACGCTTCCGCAGTGGCCCGGGCAGCTTTATCTTGTTGAGCATACCCCACGCCTGCTGCTAGATACTGCAAGAAGACGTTCGTCTTCTCTGGCTCCTGACCTGCCACAACCTTTTTCGGATTTACATCGATTTCCACGTTCATGAGCTTGTTGAGGTACTCGACGAGTAGGGTGAGATACGCAATTTTTTTCTCCTTGGTATCCACCTGCGCGGAGTTCCGCAGCTCTTCTGGGATGACATGACTATAGGCGGCGTACCGCGCGTCAATGCCACAAACAATGTCGTGAATAAAGCGAAACGGCGGCCGTTTTAACAGCTTCGAAGTGAGTTCTGGTGACTCCAGCTGCAGCGACTGAAACGCATCTACGGTCGCGCGACAGAAGGTCTCGTCGTCCCCCATTCTCCTCTTTTTCGTCGAGGTGGGAAAATGCCTCGAGCGGGATAAGGCAAGGACCTTTTAAGCTCGACTAATAATTCAGTTTGGATAAAGGCGCTTAAGAGAGAGGCGGCACAGAAACACACAAACACTCACATACACACAACAAATGAAACGGCGCGTGTGCCTGAAACCTTCTCGGCGCGTCCACAGCGAAATCCCGACAAGCTTCACCTCACACGCTCA
Organism: Borovskyia barvae; assembly: GCA_030849085.1. Taxonomy (NCBI): domain Eukaryota; phylum Euglenozoa; class Kinetoplastea; order Trypanosomatida; family Trypanosomatidae; genus Borovskyia; species Borovskyia barvae. Next base: position 206,347 of record JASAOM010001130.1, on the reverse strand, counting down.
CGAAAAATCAAGAAAAAAGAAAAGTGAGATGATGAAAGGGAGAAGTTTTCAGGCGAGTCGTTTGTTTCGGCCTGCAGTGAATCAACGCGGAATGGGGATGAAAGGAGCCAAACGACGAAGTGCAACGGAGAGGAAGAGTGACTAAGAGAAAGAATCTGAGGAAATTGGAGTAAGCAAACCAATCATCAACGCAGATGACGATTCGCTTATGCACGTCTCGGGACGGCCTCACTGCGGCTCCTAAAAATACGGGGCTTCACATTGGCCAGTATGTGCGAGGGGTGGGGGTGGGGGTGGGGGTGGGGGGGGGCAGACCAGCCGCTCCTCTTCATTTGCTTAGGCGTCTTGGGACATCTCCACCCCCTCTGGATGTTCATAAAGAAGCGGCCAAGAGAGAGACAGGCAGCTTCGGAGCAGTGATGCGAGCATGCCAGTGATGTGAGGGAGGCAAAACCGATGAAGCAACAGAATGATTCCGAGCAGCATCTCCACGAACGTGCCCCCCGACAAAGAAATATGCAGGACTCCAGGAGGTGACATCGCAGACTGCATGCATATTCCTTTCTCTACGCCTAAACCTATTCGAAGAGCTCGCCGTCACCCGAGGAAAGGGGTAGGCTACGCACGAGAACGCCAGCGCACGCGTCGACCCTGGCATACGGCATTATCACACCAGGAGCAACATGAACTCGACGGAGGTCGTCAGTTTATGGCAGTAGTGATGCCTGCTTTCTGCGTTTCTCTCCTTTCTGAATATGGATTCGTTTACGTGACCTTTTTTTTATTCGATACCAATGAAGACAAAAGTGTAAGATGTGAGGTTGCATGCTACAAAGACACTTGCGGAGTTGAGCATCCGCCAAACAGCGGCGTATGGGGTCTGTCCAACGGTACATGGAAAACCTGCTGAACTCTCTGCAGCACTTGGGCGACGCCAATAATAATAAGATGAATTAGTACGTGAAGCATGAGAAAGTCGGCTATACACACTGAAAGACGTACTCGAGTTCGGAACCGACTGCCACTACAACTCTTCTTCCACATCACTGCCCTGTAAGTGGGAGGAGAGAGGAGGAACGAGGCAGGTAACATTCCAGAAGTACAATCACGAGTGTGTACATAGTAAAGTGTCCCTTCCAATGGCCAGTTCCGCACGGCGATCCCGCAAGGATAAAAAATGGAGGTGAATTTAAAGCGTATCCAGGCGTGACGGACTCTGGAAAAAGCTCGAACGACTATGAGCACTACCCCTCTCTGAGTACACCGGATCCATTACAAGCTTAACCGCTTCATTTTTTTGGTACTTTTTCAGAAGCGGGTGAGTGAGGAATTCCAGAAGGAAACGGCGTTTGTGCTGATTCGTCCGTAATGCGATCGTGTCCCGTGATCTGCCGGAACTCCTCCAAGTTGCGTGTCTCGTCCGGCAGGCCCAGTACCGCGTTCAGGGAAATGCGGCTTTCCAGTCGTCGCTGTTGAGCCTTTGGGAGCAAGCGATTGACGGTAGGATTATGGGTGACAGGCACGAACAAAGGACTCGCCCCAACCCCGAGAAGTTTCATCCCCATGTTGCGGATAGCGAGTTGAGTGTCGCGTCGGCGTACGGAAAGCCACGACTGGAACTCCGGGTTCTCCTTTTTGAGGTAATTCATTTCCCGTAACTTGTTGATGATCGAGCAGAGCGTGAACGGCGCGTCTTTGCCCAGCCAGTGGTCCTGCAGTGCTTCGATAGGGGTGAAATGCGGATAAATTTGCTCGTCTGCCCCTAGCCAGCCTTTGAAGGCGTGTGCAAAGCCGACCTCGTCTTCCGTCCGTACCTTCGCCACGCGCATGAGCTGCGAAGGGCGGTAAAAGTCTTTCATGGGGCGGGCAAGGAGACGGCGAATGGCCCGCAGAATGATGAAGGAGAGCCCATGAGCCGATAGAGCGACCTCATACGTGCCCTCCGGATCCTCAAAGTCTAGCGCACTGTATTCAGGGTCCATCAAAGAGGGATGATACCCCCAGGAGCTCATGCCCTCCTCTTCCATCGTCGCCTCGTACTCGTCCTTCTCCTCCTTGCGCTGGAATTTATGGTACTTCTCAGCTGGACGAAACGCCACGTAAATGTCAGAAGTGTAGCGCGAGCGCTTCCGAAAGGTGAGGTCGCGGGTACTGCCCACACCGTCATCGAAACGTATGGTGCGATGCACGTCGGACCGGCCAAGGCAAGCCCCTACAGCGGCGAGGAGATCGGTGAAACCCTCGGAATACGCAACATCATTTCTCGCCGACCACACAACATCCCGTGTACCCGATTTTTTATCGGTAAAGTAAAATAAGATGGTAAACAACTCTTCCGGGCGGTGTTCGTCCAGTTCGATCACGCAGTCCATGCATTCGATCTCTTCGCCGAGCTCTCGCCAGGTCAAGTGCTTCGGAGTCTTTTTGAACTTATACTCGAACATCAGCTTATGCTTCCACACCTCCTCCTCCTCGTACGGGACAAGCGCCGCTTCGGGATTGTGGAGATCCTCCACGAGTTCGCTCTCTACATCATCGATACGGCGGAAGTCTACGGTCTTCTTTGACTCATCGAGCACTTCCTCTACAGACCACAGCCCTGTGGCCCGCAACGGACCGTAGTCTGGCACCATCGGCCCATCCTGGGGACGAGCGGCTGTCTTGATGTTGGAATTCGCCGGAGCCCGCGTCTCGCTCGATTCGGCAGAGTCCTGCACTGCACAAGTCCGGCCGACCACCGCATGGTCTCTAGAATTTCCAGGACTACTGGTAGCTGACTCCCCAAGTTTGCTCAAGTTTCGCATCGGCACCGCAGAGTACCGCTTAGGTGTGGCTGACGTGCAACCGGGTGTTGAAACACAGGGTCGCGACGCCGCCACCGCGGCTGGGCCAGAGCGAGCCTTGTCGGTTTCAGTAACGATTGTGTGCGTGTAAGTGCTGCCGATTTCGGCAGCGCTGGCTCCGTTGCCACGATCACTCCTTGCATTAGTTGAAGCAAAAGCGGCACCTCGGTCTGCTCGGGGTGCAACTGCAGCCCCGGGGGCAGTGGAGGAGTGGGGCTCCGGAGGTGTCGCTGGCGAACGCGCCGAGGCAGGCAACGCTGCAGAATTGACCACGCGAGGCGGGGGAGTCGGCCCCGGAGACGTGGGGTCTCTGACACGGCGAGGGGCTGAGTACTGGAGAAACGCTCTCTGCGTGTAGAGAAAGGGGACGAGGACTTCTCTGTGAGGACGACGGCCCAAATGTCGTGTTAGCGCCAGAGCTACACCGCGTATACTCCCAGATGATGGGGCTGCCATCTTCGGGGTGCAGTACAGGGCGTAGCACTGAGCCGGAGCCTGGTACAGTCGATTACAGGAAAAGATGCAGACAGGGGGAGAGGTTGACGCTTGTGAGTAGCGAATCCTGCGTTATTGATCGGGGGATGCAAACAACAAAAAAGGCAAAGTTCAAAAGAACATTAGAGAGAGTCGGACAGCCTCCAAATAAAGAAGCAAACCGTTCCACAACGGGCAGCAGACCGTTCTTCAGATAACCTTTTTAGCTACGCGCTCCACTGACTAGGGTCCACACCGGGAGCTTCCCGGGAGAAAAGAAAGACCAGTGGTGTATGCGTTTGAGCATCCCATGCAAGAGCAGCCAATCGAACGACAGAAACGTACGACCATGAGAAGACGAAGAGGAGTGGAAAGGAAATGCATGAACCTCTTCCGGTGCATGTGGTGCGTCGTTGCCCCTTAGCAGGAGGAGTTCTCCTGAGCATTTACTGCGATGCTGCGACGAACGGCTCCACCGGGGGAAGGGGGGAGGAGCTTAGGACGTAACGAGGTCGAAACCATCCAAGAGCGATTAAAAAGCTTTGCGTCGTATCAGCTGTGATGAAGCAGCACCACGCCGACACGCAGTACGCCACGAGCCCTGCTTGTGGCTCTCTTTTTTGTGTGATTTGGTTTTCCTGCCAGATCCCTTTACGTTGTGCCTACCTCCCAAGACGCATACGGAGGGATGGGGTTGGTGAATGTGAATCAGAAGAAAGGGGGGGGGGGGGGGTTACGTCATCGACCTGAAAAGCTTGGAGTACTCTTCCACAGAGCGTCCCCTCCCACCCCACCCTGTTCGATCTCCGCGTTGCAGAGTACACGATTCTTGATTCATGCGTTGATGGCCAACCTTTTTCGGTGCCCTTTTCTAAAATTGGGCGCGTCCACAGCGTCGGGGGAAGGAGTGAACGTGCAGCAGATTCATCTCCACCTTTTCTACTAGGAATGTGAAGAAGGCGGTTCGTCGGATCAACGAAAGAAATACCGTGCCAGCGCCGCTCACGTTATCTGTGTATCTCTCATTTCTCCATCGTAACACAATGGCAGATCGACTGCCCTCACAGGAAGCAAAAAATGGAGGAGCACAGCTGTCCCATAAAGAGTGGAAGGTGAAACCAAGGCACAGCGAGGGTTGTGAGTGTCGCCACAGCATCCAGTTTACGTGATGAAACATCTGTTTGTCCCTCTATCGGTAACGGCCACGCGCACAAACCAAAAACACTCCAACATATACTTACCGCTTCTCGGAGAAGAGAGAGGCATCACAGCAACGGAGAGGAATAGGAAGGAGCGGGTGTTGTTCTCTCGCTGCGTTCCTCTTACTTGTCAAAAATACAAAGAGACGAGCGCCTTACCTCACAGACTAGGTGCAACGGACCGTTCCCGCTATGTGCTTCAAAGGGCACGCTCCTAAGAGACACTGCCGCGCCTTTTTAATCCTGCAAGGCACTCGAAGACCAGAAGAAGCGTTCGCTACGCGAAGGGTGCTGGTGGACGCAGTTTCCGACGATAGAACACCGACCGCGATCTGTATCCCATCACGGCAAGAGGAAACACGATCATCAAAAAGAGAAGGATGCAGCCCCAAAGGTAGCCGTTCAGATTGACGTGATGCACATAAACATCAGAGTATTTTTCGTGGGGACTGCGAATACCCGTAACTCTTTGTTGATCTTTTTCTTCTAGCGGCATGGCGAGCAGCTGTTCAGGATCTAAGCACCTTGACAGGAGGATGTCAGTGCTTCAGTGGAGGGTACACTACGGTAATCTTCTGAATCAAAGAAGCATCGGGGGTGCACTCAAAACCCCGGTGAACGGAAACACCAATCGGAGAGAAAGCGTACGATTGATCACGACGGATACATACATACTTACCTATATATATATATATATATAGATCTATTCGGGCGGTACGTGCAACTGATTGCAGCGGTGCGTATATGTAAACAGGAAGGTGATGTATCGAGGAAGGATAGAGCAGAAATAGGTTTCCCAACCTTTCCCGTATTGATCTATTTATACGAGGCGCAATACGACAAAATCATTGAAATCAGAGGAAGAAGATTCAGGCATCCAGACACACAGCACCGCGATGGTAGCGATAAAGGCATCTCGGAAGGAGAGCGAGATAGTGGCGCGAAACAGATTAGGAAGATGAGAAGAGACTGTCCCCTGCGTCAAATTGTCAACACGGATAGTGCCGAGGCGCGATGCACCGGAAGGCAGAGCTCTTGCCTGTCGGCTTCCTCCGCACATGGTGAAGAAGGTTTTACTTCGGAGAGATGACAAGTTAATCGATTACGCAACACGAGGAACATATTAAGAAAAGAGGAGGAGGGAGAGAGTAGATCCAAAGGAAAGATGACGTGCTGAGACAAGGTCCGGCACCCATGGACCTCGGGAAGAAAAACTTGAAAGGCTCCCCTTAAACGTCAGTATCCTTCGACGTCCTGCTCCTCCTCCTCCTTTTTCTCAGAAAACATCTTCTGCACCGTTACCTCTGTTTATCGTGATAGTAGAGCCAGGCGGAGGGAGGCGGGCGGTAGAGGGGCTACTATCGAGGATTCAGGGTAAACGTCCAGGGCGAGAAGAACGGCCTTCAAGACTCCCGTTCAGGTCACCAGAAAGTTTCACGCGATCATCGGATCCACAGCCTGATTCACATCAATAAAGTTCAGGAGGGAGATGAGCTGGAGAAAAACCGAGAAGGAAGAGGTTAAAAGAAACCAAACCTTTTTTTATGGATGTGTGTTGGTACGTGACGAGGGTTTCAGCCTCCTACCCTTCCGGTCCGATTCGCCATTTGGGTCCCACGCATGTGCAGCTCAGATACGAAAGAAATGAGCGGAGGGAAAAAGCAGCCCCTCACAGCCGCTCTGTCCTCTGGTCACATTTTTTTGTCCCCACTCTCCACTGTATGCAACACAGAAGACGCCTCATTGCTTCTCAATTTTGTGCAGAATCGATTCCACTCGACTGGACATGAGGGGCTGACCCCGACTCGTACGCTTTGCATAAAGACTGTTGCGTGATTTTCGGGCTTGTACTCGCATCTTCTTCTCCTTTCTACTGTTGAGCTGTGCTTGCTGCTTTTTCTCTAGCTCTTCCTGCCGCTTCTGCTGCGCCTCCTCCATCCCTGTTACCGCGCTGAAGTGCTTTTCCTGCTTTTCCAAAAGTTCGTTCACCGTTGTGGCCGCGAACTTTCGCTTCAGGTTGTACTTCCGTTTCTTCTTTTCGTTATTCGTGAGACTTTGGTCGTAGTCGATTTGCTCTAAGGTGCTACTGAGATGCTCGGAGGCGGCTTTGCGGGCGCTGTCATAATCCTCCAAGCGCTTAGAAACGATGCCTTCTGCCTTACACAATTTCCGGTAAGCCTCCATGCGAGAACGCTCTTCGTCTTTCTTCTTCCGCCCTTCTTCCAGAAATGTCTGCCGAACATTTTTGGAGAAGAAGGCCTGGCGCTCAGCCTTGAATCCGTACACCTTTCGTCGATTGAGATTGTCAGCCATTGTGGGTGATGGAATGCAAAAAAGAAACGTGGCGAGGGAATAAAGGAACGGAAAAGCGGCAACCGCTCAAGTTCGAAGTAGGGAGAAGGCCCTTGACGACGGGACAGAGGTGACGGGAATCCGGAGTTCCAAAAGAATTCTGTTGTGATGTAATAAAATGAAAGAGAGTTGATGGCGGTCCACCGCTAACGGGAGGAGCACAAGAACAGAGAAATGAAGAGGGGGCTTTATGGGAGCCGTGCCCCTCGCCTTCTACCGTGAAGTGTAGGTGCTCGCCAAAATAATCGAGAACAGGTACTAATGGTGAAGCTTCTCAGTTGAATCAACGCGGTTGAGTGTAGCTTGCGTGCGTGGATGTGTTGACGCGCATGTAAGGAGGGTTTCGACAGCGTTGTGGTGTAACAGCACCTCCAAGAAGGAAAAGGGAAGGTCAGCGGGAGAGGAGTGCCAAGCTTCTGAAGTGCAATAACCATGACAAGGAGGAGAGAGAGGATAGTGGAAAGAAGGCAGCAGAGAAATTTCTGTTGGGTGATTTCCATAAAACCGAAAACTTCGTGGGACCTTCCGAGAGAGCAGGGATGTTTAAAAAAAGGGGGGGTGCGTTCTTCGAAGGGTAATCAGCTCAGCTCTGAGAAAATGGAAATCCAATCGGCGACGGTTGACGGCAGACCGCATCCACGCACATCAAGGCGTACGGGCCGACCATGAAATCAGTCCTGTCGCACAGTGGCATTCCTGGCCAACGTCGAAAGCTGCCTCCAACGAAACGTCAAGGTGATGCGATATCGTCTTTAGGAGGCGTTTGGTTACCGATCGAGGATCCACCACTGCGTTTTTTCTTTGCATTCTCTGGGTGCCACGGAAACAGCGGTACGCGGTGACAGCGTGCGTGCAGAAGTCGGTGCCGCGGAGGGAGGGAAAATGGGGGATACTGAAGATACAGAAAAAAGATAGCGGTGATACAAACAACAGAGAAACCCGTGAGAGGGAAGGGAAGCATCAATATCCGTTGACTTGAGAAAGCCGGAGAGTGGCACTTGCCGTAGTGTGTACAAGCTTAGGCAAGGAATGGGGAAGGGGGCGACGCTGAAAGGAGAGCAAAGACACGAAAAGAGGAGGGGGGAAAAGAAAAAGAAACGTTCTTGCAAAAAGCAAAGGACAGGGGAAGCACCGATGGTGGTGGTATGTAGACGCTATCGGGGAGCTATCTTGGCAGTGCTCGAGCTTTTTCACCTTCTAGCGCTGCAACTGCGTTTTCGAACCGCTACGCGGACCGTGTGATGAGGCGGGCATCGCTGTAGAGAATCCATAAAAGAGCCGTAGGGACTGAGCTCCTCCGGTAGAAGCCACCACATGGGAAAAGCAGATAATGGCTTTCCGGCGTTAACTCCTCGAGGGTTTGGACAGGGCGCCCATCGGGTGTGTAGAGAGAATGCGCTGCTGGCATACACTGGGCCAGACTGGAAGCTTTCGTCACGATATCTTCGAAGAAACGACAACGACCGTGGACGAGGATTCGCGTCGGTTGCCGCGTTTGCGACCTGGCGCTACCACCGCAGCACGCCCAGATGTTCACCCAGAAGCTTTTAGCCAGAGATGTATGAGTAGCGGTGTCTGTACCATGTAAGATAGTGATTTTCTTACTTCTTCTCTTTTGTGGAGAGCGCTTATGTGCGGGGGCATAGCTCTCCTCCAGCGATTTCGTTGGCAAAGAAGATGGCGATCCAATCTGGGCTGGTACTGCCGCGTCCCTGCAAGGATGATGAAACCACGTTTGAGTTCCTGCATCTTCTTTGGCGACATCACTGAGCCTTTCGTCATCGACCATATTCGTTCGAGATGAAATCTTCGCCATGAGTCTCGTCCGCGGCAGCGAGAAGATGTTCCCAAGGAGGCACCGGTGATGTTCCCTTGACGCTGTTCCCGCGGAAAATGATGTATCGCTTTGGATGGTGATGTTGATATCTTTCTCAGGGAAACCTCCGGCAGTCCCCTCAGCCTCGGAGGTATCACGATGTGCCGAGGAACGGTCAGCCCATTCACTCTCGTGATGAGAGGAACGTGGATCCCGAGAGCTACACTCAGGCGTGTTCCCTAAACGTTTCGCTTCGCCAGCCTCTTTTAGCCTTGAAAGAAGATGGAGGATACGTTTGCGCTGCCTTTCCAGAATCTGCTGTTCGTCTGCATAGTGGTACGCCGTTGCACCCACTGCTTCGAGGATGTGCTTCAGAGACTCACGGAGCTCATCTGCGGGAAGTAGCACCAGCTCTCGTTGCGTCGGGCTTGTGGTCGCAAAGTTCTGCTCCATGGAATGCGATCGTGCTGCAGGAGAAGCGGAGCTACGTGTTATCAAGTGAGGTTTTCCCCGCCCCTCAACAACGGAAGGGGACAGGCTTCGATGAAGGGGTGGCGGTCGCCCTCGTCTTTGGTAATCAGGGGAACAAAAAAAGTGGGGCTCCCTGAGGGCACTCTCCCCCATTTCGCCCTATAGAGCATGAGAGGCGCACACATGGGTGAGAATTACGATGGGAGAGAACGCAGAGGATCAGCGGGGGAGAAGACTCTTGCGAAAAAGGGATAAATAAAAGCCTGTGCAGCAACCGCGCCACTCTCTCCAATACGCTCGGAGAGGCGTCTGTGCGAAACAGCAGGGGAGTGGAGATACACACATATTTTTTATCGCGATACACATGAGCAAATCTCGGCAGCGTCTTACGGTAGGTACTCGCCATACTGTGGACGCGTCGAAACATCTTGGGTTTGTTGCTTCTCCTTTCGGAGTACCTGGCTGCGTCAGAAAGGCTCTCACCCAGCTCTTCCCTGTTCGCTCACGCGACGTTAGACCTTCTCACCCCCTCCCCGAGCAACCAGAGCAGCCTTCGTCGCATCAAAAGATCATCATGCTACAATGATAAAAGTGGGTCTGGTGAAAACAACGAAAATGCAGCGTCGGCTCCGTTCATGAGAAACTGTGGGGACACAGTGTACACCACTGACGTCGGCATATAATAAAAAGAGCGCCACCACTTCCGTCTCTCCTCTCCCCGTCCACACCTGCCTCTCCAGATCCTTTACCCCACAGATTTGAGGCTTTCTTATTGACGCACGGCACATGTGTGTGTGTGTGTGTGTGTGAAGAGATTCATTAAAGAAAAAAGGGAAGGTACGCCGCTTCCTGACCCCTCCTCATTAATGCTCCGCCACTATTATTTTTCAACGGTCCCCACATGCGAGGAGACGAGTGCAACCGCTTGCCCTAAACCTCACCGACGAGAACCCGTTCCCCATTCGACCGGGAAGGCGGCAATAAAATGTCTGACATGTTTACCCGTGTAGAGGATAGCACGGCGATACCACGCGGGCACCCTTGGGAGCAAAAAGAGAGGAGAGAGGCGTAGATGAACCCCCTCTTTTTTCCCCACATAATGAAGAAGACAACCGGATACCTGCATTTACGTAGCGAGTTTTACAGGAGCACCGAGGTCCGCCTCTTTACCATAACGGTGATGGTGGAGAGAGGAGAAAGTGTGGATAAAAACCAGTGCTCACACCCTATGCGCAACTGCCGTACTCCCCTCGCGTTGGTCATCGAATCCGTGCCAACATCACTTTTGGGTCTCTCGGTCTTTGGGTCAAGAAGAAACAGATTGAATGCCGGGGAATAGGGGGTTGGAGGGTGGGGAGGAGGCACATAAAAGGAGGCCTCTGCGAAAAAAAAACAAATGTGACGCATACAACGACGCCCCATCAAAATATTGCGAGCAGGGCGAAGACGCTGCCGCTCTGCAAAGGAGGACGCAAGAAAGGGAAACGTGGGGGGCGGAGGATTGTTGTTTCCCCTAACACTCCAACAAGTGGGAAGCGGGTGCTACTACTAAAATATTGAAATGGGAGAAGGGGGGAGAAGACGCAGCACAGGTTCCACATAAGGAACAGGGGAGTAGAGTGTTCTCGAAACACTTCAGCTCCTGGGTGTGGGTGTGTGGGGGGGGGGAGGAGGGCAGCGGAGAGCAGAAAAAACAGTTTCCTTTCCACTTGATGATTCTTTTTTGCGCAAAAGAGCTGGAGGTAGGAGACCACACAGCCGCAGCCAGCGTGGGGAGCGAAAGAAGTGTGATGGATGAATCAGTTGGATTATTCGCACTTCTTTTGGAGGGCGAAGCTTGAACACCAAAAGGGCCGGGACTGCTTTTTATGAAGCGTCGCTGTCATCTTGGTCACGCCTTAGTCGTCGTGCTGAGGGGGCGCTCGCCGAGGACGCTCATGATATCCTCTTTGTTGAGTTCCTTTTTGCTAAGTAGCAGCTCTGCCAGTTTCTCATGCTGCATCTTGTGCATCAGCAACACCTTTTCCGTATGCCGGTACGCCGATTCCACTAAGGTCCGCGCCTCCGCCTCCACTTTGGCATGCAAGTTTTCGGACCACGTCATCCACGCCCGCCCGTCGTTCCGATCATTCGGCTTGAAGGCCAGCTGTCCAATCGTTTTGGACATGCCGTACTTCAGCAGCTTTTCAATGGCCAACCTCGTGGCGCGTTGAAGGTCATCCATGGCGCCAATGGATATATCCTTTTCGAAGAGCGACTCCGCTGCTCGGCCGCCCATGAGGACGCAGAGCTGTGAGAACAAGAACTCATCCGTGTGCGGCTCCATGGCCTCATCCTGTACCTGTTGGGTGTAGCCACCCGCGCGCCCGCGTGGGATGATGGAAAGCTTGATGACATCCTTTTGCAGAGGGTTTGTCCACGCCATGATGCAGTGACCCACCTCGTGATACGCCGTGCGGTGCAAAGATGTTTCGCTCATCCTCTGGCGGTGCTTCTTGCCGATGAGGACATCGTCTATGCTGTCCTGCAACACTTCCAAAGGTACAACCTCCTTGCCGTTCATGGCGGCGTTGAGTGCGCCTTCATTCACGATGGTGGAGATCTGAGCCGGGGACACACCTGGCGTGCGGTCAGCTAGAGCGGCGGCGTATTCCTTGTTACTTACCCCTGGGATCACCTTAATCGAATCCGGGTTGATATCCTCCGTCACGAGCATCTTTGCTTCTTCAGATTTCGCATCAGTTTCAGTGGTAGGGGTAGTCGACTTGTTCGCTGCCGACATCGACGCGGCAGACGTGGCTGTACCACTTCCACTGGCGTTTCCACCTTCAGCCTCCTTCCGGGTTTTGAAGATTTGTACCTTGGGCTTGCAATTCGCGTCGCCCGTGATGATGCGGTTGAGGTAGAACTCGAAGAGCTCGCAGCGCGCCTTTTGATCGGGCATCGGAATGTTCACCTTGCGGTCAAAACGACCTTCGCGCAGCAGCGCCCTGTCGATTGCCTCCGGATAGTTGGTGGCGGCTATCACCACGATGGCCTCTTTGCTTGTGAGCCCATCCAGCTCCGCGAGAAGCTGGTTGATGGTGCGGTTCTCTTCGCTGCTCCCGCCACCGCCCATGGATCGACCACCTTGGTTGCGAGAGCCGATAGCGTCGATTTCATCGATGAACACCACACACGGAGCGGCTTTCTTTGCCTCCTCAAACAACTCGCGCACTCGCTTGGGCCCGCTACCTCCAAATATTTCAATAAAGTCCGCTCCCGAGCAGCTGAAAAACGGTGTGCTCGCTTCCCCTGCTACAGCACGAGCGAGCAGCGTCTTGCCCGTGCCAGGCTGGCCGGTCAGCAGGCAGCCCTTGGGCAGGCGCGCGCCTAGGCGCGTGAACTTGCTTGGCTCCTTCAGAAAGTCAACGTACTGCTTCAGGTCTTCCTTGGCCTCAGGAATGCCAATCACATCCTTGAAGGTGGTGCCTTTGATCTCTGTACGGAAGTTTTTGGACTTCATCGGGTTCATCATATCCATTAACCCACTCATAGGGCTGCTCGCCCCCGCCGCGCCACCTTTGCCACCAGAGGCGGATGTCGCAGCGCTTCCCATTGCCTGCATATACTTGCGCCGGAAATACCAGATGGGTCCAACAAAAAAGGCGATGTTCACAAACAGTGGGACAATCCAGGTGACGGCAGAGCCCCAGACTGGCCCTGATGGGCGTACGACACCATCATGAAATCCCTTGTAATAATCATCATCCACAGCTGCGGGCGCCTGGTACAGTGGAACAGGCGGAGGGGGCTGTTGAGGTGGTGGAGCAAATGCGTTAAACTGAGACGGGGGCGGTTGCGATACCCCCTGGTAGTTGTAGCTTCCGTAAGCAGCGCCGCCAGCCTTCTGTGGTGTAGAATACGCCGACGCCTGATATGGATTCGTTTGCGGCGGGAAGTACAGTGGCTGCTGCTGCTGCTGCTGTTGTGGGTGCTGCTGCTGCTGCTGCTGTTGTACGCTGTACATTTGTTGAAAGAGTGACCCACCACCTGCCGCGGTGTTGGGATTCATCTTTGAACACAGGAGAGGGGATAGAAGGGGGGGGGGACCGGCGCACGTGTGTGCAGCTTGGGCTTCAAATAGGCTGGTACGCAATGCAGAAGGAAATAAATGGAGGTGTATGCTCTTCTCGGTTGAGTGAGACGGTTGCCACTGCAAGGTGGAAGTACGGCGCGGTACGGAAATGGAGATCGCAGTGATTGTTCCGGAGAGCAGCCAGCGTTTTCACACGCATACAGACACCCTCTCTGGAATGCGAAGATGCAGAGAAGACTTTGAGCGCAGACAGAACCAAGCCAAAATCGGAAGGGAGGGGAGGGAGAAGGGAAAGGAAGGAGAGAACAGTCGTTGAATAATATGTTAAGGGATAAAGGGGCGCTGCGGGTAAGAAAAAGAATGTGTTACCCATTCCAAAAGGAGAGGAGAGGGAAAAGGGTATATGGCAGCGGAGACAGAAGGGGAAAGACATAGAAGAACAGAGTCGGTACGGAAAGGGTCAACATCCGGAGAGCTGATCGTGCGAAAACGAGAGAGAGGCGGCCGGGGAACACTTCGAAGAGGCTGAATTTGAAAGGTACAACCGAAAGACACAGCTCGGTGACTTCATAAGGTAAGAGGAAAGAAGAGATCCGCCAAAGACGAACTGAATTGTTGACAAGATCAATGCAATACTACGTGGATGGATTGAGAGACCGGATACTTTTCTCACCGTGTACCCCTCCGCGCCGTTGTTCTTGGTGGCCTTTCATGCGCTAGAACTGTAAAGATATTTATTGGAGTATAAACATTTTGAGAACTCAGCTGTTCCCTGCCTTTACAGAGCCAAACAAAGGAAGCCCTAAACACTTCGCGGTACACACAACCACACAAAAAAAGAATGCGTGAGGAGCTTCCGTCGCAAGGTGAAGCATTAGCAGTAGAAACGCGCGCGAAGAAGCATAAAAATATGGGAGGTTTATGATTTCAGCAGCCGTAATCGAGTAGAGAGAGGTTTTGCTAATTCCGGTACAGAACGGCGGCTGTGCATGACCTAAAAAGAACAAAGACAATGGGAGGCGCAACTAACGGGGGGGGATTAAAGAGAGCGCGCAGACGACGAGACCGCAACGAGGAGGGGCGCGGAGGAGAGAAGGAAAAGAAAGCGGAGGCCCACACCGCGGGGCCCTGCAGGAGAGGGGGGGGGGGCGAAAGGGACCATGAATCCACTAACAGAGGAAGGGATATAATAAGAATGAATGACCTAGAAACAGCACTTCGGAACTTCTTTCAGAACTGCTGCGTTCACCCTCGGCAATAAGAAGCCCATGTTACTCTGAGGGGCTTTGATGCAAATCAGGTGACTACCGAGGCATCGTCCTTTCGCTAGACTCGGCCGTTGTCTCACGTGTTTTCCTTCTCCACCACCCCTCCCGAATCGAAGCAACGCTTGCAAGAAAGCTTATCGGATCAACAAGGTAAAGCGGAGACACACACCAGGCAACGGTGCATAACTCTTCAAACCACCAAATTACTACGGTCATAGATCTCACGCTTACTCACCACACTGCCGCGTACTTCCCATTTCCTCGACCTTGCTTCAGCTCGCAGTCTCTCGGCCCTTCAGGTAGCTCATCTAGAGAACAAGGAAGACCTGAATGCGCAGCAAGATTCTACTTCTAACATCGCTTGCAAAAAAAAAGGTTTGTGCGAACTCAACGGATGTGCATTAGCAGAATTGACATAACCACCGTCTACCATTTCTTCTTTTCCGTGTGAAAAGGGGAAAGGGTCAGTCCCGGTTCCACACCATAGTTTTGCCAGTAGCTGTAGATATCCCTGTGGGTGAGCTTCGTGAAAAACGAAGGGTGTATAGCATTATGAATCCTTTGCTCCCATCGAACGTGCCGACTGTAAATTGAAAAAAAACGAGCGAAGAGGAGGAGAGGCGGCTCACAAACACGCGAAAAGGGTGAATTATTCGTTGTTACTCATGGGCCAGGTCGGGGTCGGAAGAATACAGGGTGTCCTCCGTTGCTTCTCGCGCTCCAGGACGGCGGCTCAGTCGCCCCAGCGGTGTCGCGGGCCATGGAGAGAGGGGTAAGGCACAGTATGATACCTGTCCACTATGGTCAGCAACGGTGCGTGCATTCACCTTAACAATGGAAGAGGAGTCACAGCTGTTTGCCCTGCTTCTCATGCCCCCTTCGAGACGCCAGAAAGCCTCCTGAAACTGCCGGTTCCTTCGAGATTCAGAACCGGGGGTCGTGGCTTCAGCAGGAGTGCATAAACACTTCTCTAACTCTGCCGTTAAGGAGTGCCTCCGCTGGGGTGTGAAGCAAGCAAGGCGCCATCGCATCGGTGTTGTGCCGTAATAGTCGACCACCATAGGCACTCGCGCATTCATCTCCTCATTTACGATAAGTCTTCGTTTGGTACGCTCCTGAACAAATAGAATGTGCAGACGATAATGCAGTAATACGGGCTGCAACTGCGCCCGCACGGACTCCTCGGATTCCCCACGCCACCGAATGGGATAGAGGTGCACCGACTGCTCGCCACCCTCTTCGCGGATCCGTTCGACCACCTGTTCAACTTCGAAGTTCGTGGCGCCCATCGCGCTATCAGGCTCCCCACCGTCTTCCAGTATGGGGATGAGATGGGTGATGCGCGGTGCATCCTTCACCGCATCGCCTTCTCCGGCTTCTTCGAGAACACCGAAAGAAGTGACGATGGCAGAGGTGTGAGGGAGACTCATTACCCCGCATCCGTTGATCCGGACCACTTTGCGCAGACTCCAAGAGAACTCTACAAAAATCTATTCAAATCCCTTTTCTGCGTGTATCTATGTGTTTGTTCTCGTAACCTGCTGCCAACGCTACGGAAGACACATGAAGGTTCACAAGAAAAGGAGCTGGAGAAAAGAATGTTGCCCTCTTTCGAGAACAGAGAGCACACCGCGGGGAGGAAGGGAGGGAGGGAGGGAGGGGGGGGGGGCGAATGTGGGATGCACGCGCCGGTCTGCTCTTAGAAAAGATGTTCAACCGAAGAGCGACCTAGACAGGATCGATCCATTTTTTCAGGAACTGTAGCAAAGCAAAAGATGGTGGGCGTGAAGGGAAAGCTTTCCTCGCGGGCATTCCAGCCGAAAACTACGAAAAAACCCCAACAAGGGAAGGTATGCTATGAAATGAGCGCTTTAATTCTCGTTGAGCTTTTTCTTTGTTTTCCCATCGTTCGCCGATATACGATGGCCGAAACGACAGGGGAAGAGGGTGTGTGTGTGTGGATTACAGCCGCGACACACCGTCTCGTTGCGTGAGGGTGACCAGGGGTACCACCATAGAAAGAACGAGAGATGGAGAGAAAGCAAAGCGGTGGGCCAAGTAGAAAAAAATCGTGGCGAGCGAAGCACCTCTACCCCGCCGCGTACACCTCCGCGGCCATCTTGGGGAGGTGGACGGAATTCTGCAAGGGGTTGCTTAGCGCGTGATCGCCGAAGGGAGTCTCTTCATCGGCCCAGCGCGAATTTCCTGAATGGCATCCGACGATCACGAATCTATGTCCTACGACGAAGTTTAGCCAACAAACATATATATATATATATATATTCCATGGGCACATCACCACGTTGAAAGAATAAAGAAAGGAGGGATGGAAGGGGGGGGGGGGCTGAAGACCTTTTATTCAGACAGCTGTACGCCGATCATCTGGGAAGTACCGCGACGACGAAGGTCAGCCTGGGCACCACTGCAGTGGTCTGTACTTGTCGGACTTCCCTTGACTTCGCCGATGCTCTCTCATTGTTTGGAATGCAAAACCCAAGCGGGAAATGCAGCTGCTTAAAAACCTTGAATACTGGTCTTCCATAGTGTCCCTCCTCCGACTTCCACCGAGCAGAGCATGTACAACG
Source organism: Borovskyia barvae (assembly GCA_030849085.1). Classification (NCBI taxonomy): domain Eukaryota; phylum Euglenozoa; class Kinetoplastea; order Trypanosomatida; family Trypanosomatidae; genus Borovskyia; species Borovskyia barvae. Next base: position 189,261 of record JASAOM010001130.1, on the reverse strand, counting down.
TCCAGAAAAAAAAAGTAGATTCGTAAGAAATACCGTTCCGCGCGCTCGCCGGCAACCTCTGCACGGCAGAGAATTTGAAGAACGCAGACAGCGATGACCAACATCCCACTCACCCTTCGCTAAAACTTCACAGATCTCAACGTTTTGCTCAGCCCACCACTCTTCTTTGTGTTGGTGTTCTCAGCGGCTCCCTGAGTGTCGCCGAGCTGAAGCTCCCTCGATAAACACGAGGCAACGCCGACACTACGGCCACCAAGGATCCCACCACCACCAGCACCTCCGCTAACAGATCGAGAAGCCGGCATCCTTCGTGGATCACGAGAGTGTGTAAGAGCACGTACCACAGCACAGAGTTCTTTTCGTCATTTCTTTCCCGGAAGTTTTCCATCCCGATGTTCGAGACTAAGTACGCGCAAACAAGGAAACCACCCAACGGAGAACCCGCGAGTTCACCGAACGGACTGACAGGAAGAAATGGGGGAAGGGAGAAACGGAGAGAGCCCTGAGGGTGTGCTAATGCAGGCAGCGAGCTCCTGTGCGAAGAGGAATTCACTAAAGTTCAGAAAAGGCGAACATTGGGGAGGTGGAGGAGGGGGGGATCTCACCACTTCCCAGTCCCTTCCTACGCCCTACGGCTGGGAAGATGTGGATCGCTCATGCGACACCTCCTCTCCAGAAGCATCCCGCTTCCGCATACTTCTACGGCTCTCACTTTCATCACATGTTCCACGAAACGATCGTCCTGGTGATGTCCGGAATACCGGAAGACAATCCATGGCGACCGCCCAGGACGAAGGAAGGTGGATCCCACGGCGTGGGGGGAAAAAGCCGTTACCACCATGACCAAGATCCACATTAGAACGAGAGAGAAGGGCAAAGAAGAGCCGCTGGTGTATTCCAAGGGATGCTGCATCGCACTGCACAGTAGGAGGCCCTTCGAGAGAGACGGAAGGAAGTTGAGGCAGCGCACACCGTACGAAGACCTGCCCCATCTCCCAGTCCGTGGGGACAGTGAGCGTGATGGGTACAAGAGGATCTCTCCCAGCGGCGCTCGTTTTCGCCCACGATTTCCAAAAAATCTCTGTCTTGCTGCCCTCGAACTTGTTCTCTTCCTCTAGCGCTCGCTTCCACGACGAAAGACGACCCCAAAGCTTCATGCAGCGCTCCTCGTCTACGTCGCTTCCTTCCCGTGCATCCGAAGGGTTGGCATCGAACAGACTGCGCGCAGCGGGGGTTTGCAGAGCCACAGCGATGCGCTCCATCTCTGTTAATTCCGTCCAGATGGCCCGCCCCATGACGGCACACCGATCCTGCGATGAAAATCTTTCAGGCGTCTCAGTGTGCGCGTCACGACGGTGCTGCAACGCCCCATACGGGCTTTCAAACTGTGCGAAAAACGGGAAGCGCTTCACCTCCGTCAGCGCCTCGTTTGCTGATATGTCAAAAGGGAACACCAGCGGCGTCACCTCGATAGTGCGGCAATCAAACTCAGGAAACGCGAAGGAGCGGTTGAGCCAGTCCGGTGGCCCGTCTTTGACCCACGCGGAGACCTGCCGAAGGTTTGGCTCGGCCCACGCCCAGAAAGACCGGGAGCGGCGCACCCGCCACGCCTCGACCTGACACCGCGGGTGGTCGAGATATACAAAAAAGTCGCACTCGTCACAGTCTGCGATGGCAAGTTGACCCTGTATTTGGCACATGTAGTGCACTGGGATGCCGAAGGGACGGCTCTGTGGTTTGTGGATGTCGTACAGAGCCCGAAAAGGTGACTTTATCTCGAGCAAGCGTGTGCGGCTCTTCCCGGATGGCGATGAAGGTGATGAGGATGAACCTTCACAGGGCAGAGAGGTGCGGACGCTCAAGGATTCCGACGCTAAATTACAGGAGCTGCCAGAGGATTCGAATCTTGGGCTTGCGCGACGCCCTCCTGTAGTAACGCCTGCGTCACCCTTCACAGGGTTCGACATGTTAAGCTGCGAAGCGGAAGAACAGGAAGACCGGAGACCGTGCTTGCTTTTGAAAGGTACAGACACCGCGCAAACTTGACTCTCCCGAAGGGATTTCAGCTCGACGACATCAGGGTCACACGAGAGATCGCAGCACTGAGCATTATCGGTGCGAAACGAAGCACGAGAAGCCGGTGGTGTGATGGAGTAGGCAGAAGCGAGTTTTGGCTGTGGTGCATCCGAGTCGGCCACCCCCGCGGTGAGGCGTATCTGGCCGTCGGGCGAACAACCGAGAATTCGGTCCTGCGTCACGAAAAAACCGCCATCCTCGACGATGCAGCCGGTGAGCAGCTCGTAAAGTGCACGAGACTTCGGCTCCGTGTTGATGCCATGGTCCGTGTACGCGTTTCCCTTGAATTCCTGTTCGGTGCCGACGATATGTCGAAGGTAGTGAACGTAGTCGGACACTCGACCACAAAACCCCAGTGCCATGCCGAATTGGGAAGCTGACAACCCATACGGGTGCGCCGCCTTCCAACTCAACTTCTCTGGATGTTGTGCCATTCGTTAAAATACCTGCTTGGTTGGGGGAGCAGTCAATATAGTAGAAGGGTGTGTGCACGTCTTCGGGGTTGTCCTCCAGGCTTCCCCCTCCCCTCTCCCCTCCTACGAATACCTTCCTCGATGGGATACAAGTACACACACACACACACACACTTACACGGTATTTGAAAAAAAAGGTGCTCTAATAGGAAAGAGAAACTCTAGAATTAAGAAGTGAACAAGGAAAATGTGCGTTCAGGAAAAAATTGCAGATGGCGCACCCCATACGTTATTCGCATTGCAAAGTACCTGTCCCAAACCTCTTCCCTTTTGCGATTAGTAGAAGTCTATATGTACGTGTGAGGAATTAAAGAGAGTGGGTGCCTACGTACGGAGCCGGTCCATGAAAGAGTACGCGTAGATGTATATGTATATATATATATATATATGTAGATGTAGGTGCTGTATTTTATTATTGTGGGAGGGCAGTCGCCTGGAGGAGGCACACCGCAGACACAAGCTGGGAAGACAGGTACGCGACGAGGTGCGGTTCGCAGTTTTCACCAGCTCCTCTGTACATAGATAAGATGTGCGCAGAAGAAAAAAAGCATTGATACGTGTATATGAGCACACTTCCTCACTGACGAGGAAAAAGTAAGGCTATGATTCCGTCCTAAGAGCTTGAAGAAAGGTTTGGACAGGCAGCGACTTAGAAAAGCGACAGGCACACGTGCGGCACGACAGGTACCACTACTGTACGTGAAATAGAGAACACAAAAGATATGGCGTGTGTAGTCACGCCAATGTACACCCAGCGGGATACAGGAGAGTGGAACGCGCAAAAGTAAGTGAAATGGGAGGAAAGAAAGCACTCCCATCTTCGACCACACGCTAGCATTCACCACCTCGCCCTTGAAACAGGCAACCAGCAGAAGGTTCATCGAGGAGAGATGGAAGGAAAGATCTTTGTGCACTCAAGCAAGTATGGATTTGTTTAGTAAAAATCACGCACGACCCTGAAGGGAAGCCTCACAGAATCATCAAAGTCTTGATTGAGCGAAAAAAAAGGCTACTGGAGCCCCTCCAAAAGTTTTTTTTAATGCGCGCCCACTACGACAATCGAGCGTGGTATAGAGAGTTCATCCAACACGAGACATGCGTTATTAAATGTTTATGATGGGAGCGACGCTCCCTCCGAGCAAAAAGTAAATGTCTAAATAAAAAAGGACGAAACAACGAGAAGGACGATGCAAAGATGATAAAAGGTGTCGCAAATGCTGTCGTCGCTGCTCTAAAAAGCCGGCCGCTGGACCTGTTCAAGAATAGAAACCGTGAGGGGTGATGATGATGCGGTTATTAGTAAAAGACCCTCGAAATATAGAGAGAAAGAGAGACAGAGGCCGGCTTCGATCATCAAACTTCTTTTAAATGCAGTGTGATAAGAGCCACGTGACCTCATTCGATGAAAAGAAAAAGAGGAGGTGAGGTGGGGGTGAGGAAAGCCCGTGTGTTCACACCCTTCTTTTACCATCGCGTAGGGAACTCCGTGAAAAACGCCCCACCGGCTCCCCACGAATGGAGACACACCAACGAAAGCAGCGGCCACCACAAAATGGCTCCTTGACGGCACTAATGCGCAATAAAGCCGCAGAATTTCCCACATTCCACATGAAGCGGACGCCGCGAGCAGCGAAGCAGCTCCCGCCGCTCTGCGCAGCCGAAGCGCATGGAGAAGCCAGCAGGCGATGCGGAATGGGAGGTCGGTTTCGCCAGAGAACGAGCGTCAGTAGTGTTTAGCTTCGGCACCTGCGTCTCGGCAAGTGTCTCTGCTACACGGGAAACCTTCGGCACCGCCTCTCGTCTCCGCAGCTCGACACGAAAAATATGCCGTAAAATCCCTGACCATCGTTTGGTGCCGAGTGCCTCCATGGAGACACGAAATCTTTCCTGCGTGTGTGGAGCACTGACCGTGCGCTGCGAGACCTGCAGTGGCGTTGTAGCTTCCCGTCCGTACCAGCGCAGGTAGTCCACGAATTCCCATTCCAGGAGTGTCCCGCGAGACGTGTCGAGTTCACGCACGGCATTAGCAGCACCGAACTGTCGCTCCCATTCGGAAGACCACGAAAGTGCCAGAAATGAGGCCACGTTCGCGTTTGTTAGGAAAGATCTCAGCGCAGCATCGAACTCATCTGATAATTGCACACCGCGAAAGAGAATGTGAGGGAAGAAACTCACTTGATAATCGGTTCGCAAATGACGGGGAGAGACCTCCGTGTGTTTGTGAAGTGGAAGATCATCTTCGGGTACGCACAAGAGAAGAAAGGGTGACTGTGATGGTGGTGTAGGACGCCGTGTTTCAGCACCCTCTGGTACCGCAGCTTCAGGGGGAGAACTGGATCTCGCGTCAAGCGTCGGCTGCACTCCGTTTATCCAAGGGAGCTGAGATTCCACGGTGACGTTCTCTGATGAAGGGTTGGCTAAAATTTACTCCAGCCTTGCAGCAACTTCCTCTGCACTTGCACGCTTCTGAGGGGACCGTGAAGTCAGTGGAATCTCGGAAAGACCACCTCCACTAACTCCGCGAAGGCTGCGGCTATGACGCATCTCGAAACCAGGGTCTTCAAAAGCGTTCACGGTGACGCTGAACATGAGGAGGGGTCGGAGAAACTGGGCCGTGGAGGCGGTGATGTATCCTGAGTACGTTTCTATCACAAGCATCACTACTTTGAGCGCATCACCGGTGACGGAGCTCGTTTCGAGCAGAGGAGAAGTTATCCCTTCCATGCCTAGGGCAACGATAGAGGGTGAAGACCTCTTCGTAGTCCACGGAGCTGAGGCGTTGCCCTGCTCACCAGCGAAGTGAATTCGATCTGGTTTGATGCTGCGGTACAGGAGATGCCACAAAAAAATTGCGGGATGTTCATCGTCGCCCCATGGGGGAATGTACGGTACGGGCGCCCGGGAGCTCAACTGAGCGGATCGGAGACGACCCTCCGACGACAAAGTTGGGCAGTCGATGACCTCACGTTCGCCGGAGGGATCGTCAGCGATGGGGGATTGGCACTCCACTCTGGGGAGCGGAAGATCTGCCACGTGAAGGAAAATGGCCGCACAGAAGAGGCCGAAGGCGAAAAGCAGAAGAAGAGCTTTTATGCGTACCTCTTTCTTTGGCGGCCGTCTGGAGCGAAAGGTGCACGCTAAATCCATCGTATTTCCTACGATGCGTACTCGCACGCACATAAGTTGGTGCACGTAGTTCTGTGAAGGTAGACATTAAAGATATGTAATTTGATGTGCATTGGTATGTTCTACTCGCCTGTGACTATTTCAATGGGCGGCTGGTGCGAAAGGGAGGCTGCGAGGTTATCAGAGATGGGTCGTCCGTCTGTTCACCAGGAGGTTGTACCCTGAGCGAGGGGAAAAAAGGTGGGTGGAAGAACCAGAGAAAGGGAGCTTAAAGACCCCAGCCTTCGAATACTCCATCCAAACAGGGAGGACGCGGCTTTTTTTTCTTTTGAATGCTTCACAGCGAATCGAAAGGCAGCCCAAGAGCGTAACACAGTTTTACTCCAGCACTGAAAGGAAAAGAAAGGGGGGAGGGTAGTGGGATGAGAGGGGTATTGGGACGTTGCGCCCCCTCTCTTGGTTTCATCATTTCCTCGCGGGCCCGTAAGGAAGTAAAATAGAGAGAAGGAAAGGAAACAAAGACCTTGGAAGAAGGCAGGCCAGGAATGAGCCAAGGCGCGCTGCTTCGTGCACTGCGCTAGCCCTCACATCTAGCCAGGTAACCTTCATCACACCTACATACACATACATACGATAGGGGGGTCAGGGGGGACGAGCAGCGAGAAGAATGCGAAACGCAAGACGTTGCTCTCATGGTGTTGTCAACACGGAGCTGGTCCTGGTGTGCGGGGGGGAAGGGGGGGGGAAGGGTTGCGCATTCAAGAAAGCGCCACGGAGAAAAAGCAGTTGCTCTTTATGCGCCAGCAAAGGAGAGCAGATGTTCGCCTCTCCCCCAACCAAATGATTGGCAATCCAGCGGTTCTTGTCATCGCGACCTTGCGGGAAACGATCAGAGTCTCACAGCTCCCACACAATCGTGCCTCCCCTCTCCCCTCGTCTCACACAGAGAGGCATTCCGTAGTCACAATATGCCCTGGCGACTAAGATGAACGAATGGAAGTAATCGATCGAAAAGTGTTGTGATGCTGTGCAGTCGAAAACACGGGTGCCACTGCCCCCCCCCCCCCGCCGCATCATGACTGCCAGTAGAAGAGCGAAGTTGACAGGGTGGGGCGGAAGGCCCACAAACCGCCTTTCGAGTCTTTCCCCAGTCCTCAAAATCCTCAGCCACCCGGAAAAATGCTGGAAAGCCCTGCGGACCTCGTACCCTGGAGTTGAAGATATCCCATCGGCACCCGCATCGTCCCTATCTTTTCTTATCGAGCCCTACATGTTTCACTGCGCTGTTTCGCGGCAACGCTCCAAAAGCGGAGCGAGTTTATCCGTGGATATCCCACGGGATTCAAGAAACGGTTTTGCGGCGGCGGCAACCGCGCTGCAGATCCTCTGCATAACCTCCTTTTTTGATGGTGGGGCACAGTCGGCTAACTCCGTCAAGGGCCCCCATAGGACGCCGCAAAACTCGCTTCGCACGTTTCGACTCCGTGAATCAGTGGTAATGTTGCGAATGTACTGGCTCTGCATCGAGTAGAGAAGAGGGTACAGCTCCTGACCCACAATACCTCGGTTCCTCCATTTTTTGCTCTTGTAGCGGAAGGGCGACCGAATTTCAGAGACGATCTCGCCCTTATCATTATGCGGTTCTGGAGTAAGGGTCGGTGATACCGAGACAGGGAGTACCTCGCAGATAAATTCAGCAACCTCCTCCAAGCGCAAGCCCACCTCTTCCCATGCTTCTCGTTGGGCCGTTTGCTGTGGCGATTCGTGCGCTGCCGCACCGCCCTGCACGGTTTGGCGGAATGTTTTGTTGCACGGGCCGACGGGTCGGCACAGGAGAAACTCACCGTTCTCGTTCATGAAGAATGGTTGCACACTACGACGGTAGGCATAGCCATCGGAGGTCCGCACGATAACGTTGTCCTCCGGTTGTTTCGTGGAAGCCAGCGCTGTCCCCTCACCAGAGGCATGGGATCTTCGTTTCTTGGGCACATCAGGACGCTGATGGGAGAGCCTTTTCGCCCGGGACGGAGGCAACGCCCCTGGGGGATCAAGTAACGGATCGCGAGAGTGCTGGAGAGTTTTACATTGCCCATCATGCACTGCTGATGGTGCGACTGGTTTCGCAAGAGACCGCGGGAGGGGTATCGCGCGCTGAGCTATGTTGTGTGACTGCATGTGCGGCAGTGAAGGCGGGCCGTGAGGCTCTGAAGATACCCCATAGGCCGGTGGCGGCGGCCGTCCTCGGGCGTTCATGGATGCTCAGTTTGGCTTTCGGGAATGGCCCTCAAGAAACAAACAGAAAGGATGAGACCCAAAACGAGGATTTTGATTCCGTGGAGCAGGCAGACACAGCGATCGACGAAAGAAAAGAAAGAAAAGAGGGAGATGAGATGAAGATGAGCGGTGAGGGAGCTGGTGATGTAATTGGTTTACTTTGTACGAAGCTGAACATGCGAAAAGGACTGTTGCGTCGTTGTGAACAACAAACGTGGTCACCGCCAAGTACAGAACTTTCGCTAGAGGCATCAAAAGCGAAGGAACAGGAAAGGCAAACGAAGGGTGTTGCCGAACGGAGACAGTGCTTGGAGAGTATGTTGCCCTCAACCCTACTCTACATTTTCCGTTCTGCATCGACCTTGCCCCTGTGATGAGCACAAGCGCTTCTATCTATCACAAGTGAGCGCCGATATGAACCGCGTAGGTGTATGGGTGACCTGCAGCGGGAGAGAAAGAGGGAGGGAGGGAAGAGAAGATGCAAAAAAAAGCAGGGAGGGGACGAAAGCACACAAAAGGCACTAGAGGATAGACGCAGTATAGGCCAGGCACTGCGCCGATTCCTGTACACAGAAACGACTCAGACCGCTGATAGTGCAATATCAGGAACCTCCCTGCAAAAAAAAAGGGAGGGATGCTCAGGTAGGTGCGACACGATTTTTATCGTCGCCGCAGCAGTGGAATACGTCGACAGACCGTACGTCAACTTTGAAAGCAGATCAGACGAGCAGGCGTGACGAAGGTGCGTAAAAAAGTGAAAAGACTCTCCTCCACGCGTGATCGCCCACATCACACACAGAGCTGCATAAATATATGAATGTATTGAAGGCAAATGAGCGACCTTACCTTTACAACAGAAGGAGGAGTGTCGCTTCCACCAGAGTCGCATAAGTATACAAGGGAACACCCCACAGGAATCGACAGAATGAAACAGAAAGCGTCCAGCACTGCTAAGGATTGAATTTTGAAGTTCTTCGGTACAGATGTGCAGACACCGTGCACCATCTGCGCAAAATCAAACCTAGAATCTCAAGAAACGAGCTCTCCTTTCTCTTTTACTCATTAAAAAAAAAGAATCCAAACTAGTTAATGGCGTCTGTCATCATAAGTGTTGGTCACAAGATCTCTCTTTACGACTCCTACATGCCCTTGGAGAGCTCCGAAGTCTGGTAGCCCCGAGAACGTGCTCTACACCTGCAGTATACAGAACTAGTTCTATATATATATATATATACTTTGAGTAGAACGGTAAAAAGCAGCTGGCCAAATTATCGTCACGAATATTCTCACAGCAGCCACCGCTTGCCACTAAAGAGATGTGTGGGAGTCATCGGTAGGGGCACAAGGCATGCGTAGGGTCCTGTTGCTCCCTCCTGATCCCTTTGATCACTGCTGGAAAAGCTGTGAATAAAAGACGCCCGCGAGCCCGAGGGAGAAGAAAAAAAATAAGGCCGCAATCGTGCATCCCTTACTCGGTGGCGACATGTTGAGGGCTGTGGGGATGTTTCCATGGTGTTGCTCGTCGGAGATCCTCTCACGCAGGCAAGGGAAATGACGGACGCTGTGAAGTCCAGCCATCATCAATCACTGTCCGCCGATCCTTTGTTTTCACCAGTGAAGTTCATAAGGAGAATGCGCTCGAGTGGAACGCGTATCATCTGGGACCGAGGAGCGGCGTGCACCGCTGCAAAGTTCGTGCAGCCTTATTGATGGGCTATACTTCGGGTGAAAAAGGCTCCACTATTCCCTCTTGTAGGATCTGCAAGGACCACGTTAATGCCCTCTCCTCTCACTTTCCATGCAACACAGCTTAAGAGTCGAGTCGTCGCGGCTGTGGAGGGAAGGGAAGGAGGCAGAGATTGCTCGATATCACCTCAACGGGTTTATTTCAAGAAAAAATTGCACGGAGCCGAGGGCAACTGTGAAGAGAAACAGTGCGAGGATGCGACGAATTACTCCTGACAGCTCCCCAATGAGAAATATATATATATAGCACCCCAAATCAACGCCTAAGAGAACGAAGATTGTGCACCATTCTCAACAACGTGTGCAAGTGGGTAGTGGTGTGTGTGTGTGTGTGCGTGTGAAAAGGCGCTCATTGAGCGAGAGAAGTGGGCTGTCCTCCCACGCCATGCTGCAGGGAGTATTTTTCCCATTATCCATATATACGCATATATATATTTATGTATGTACGATGGTACAGATCGATAACTTCACGCTCATGTATTAATGTAAGCAGTGAGGGAAGTGGAAGGGAGGACTTTGGTTTCTTAAAAGCGTGTGTGTAGGAGGGGGTCTAGAAGCGACAGACCTCATCGCCTTCGTCATGCGCAAGGGTCGATTCAAAGGTGTAGCGAGAAGAGGTTCGAACCCAAACGCAGCGTCCTGGTAAAGGGGACAGAAACTGAATTGTGGCTGCGCAAAGATCAGCCTTATGCTCCGGTAATGACCATCACCGAGGTTGTTGTAACTCATAAAAGTATTTTTTTTTTCGAGAGAGGGATTTCACTTTTGTTTGTCGAATCAAATCTGCATTTCACCTGTTTTCTCTTTTCCGCTGTCACCCATTTCAGTACGGTCTCTGAAATCTGTATTTCGGTAAAAACTATTCTGGAGGGGGACGAAACAACACAGAAAAAAAAATAGCGAGAGGAAAACATAACGTTGGTCTCATTGGAGCGGGTGGCGGAGGGATGGTGCTCCCTATTCCCAAAGAGCTTCACAACAGCGAGAAAAAAAAAGAAAGAAGACGAGAAAAAAGGGGGGGGTGAGTGGGAGAGGAGTCGCTCCAAAGAAGGCAGCGCGGGAGTGACGTGTTGAAATACCCGTCCGAAAAAAAAAGAAGGAGTTTTGAATTTAAAGAAGATGCCACCACACATAGCTGAGTAGGGAAAAATTCTCATGATTCATCTGTCAGCTTTTTCCATCCATTAGGATTGGGATCTGAGGTTGCAGGGCGGCGGTTCAAAAATTCTGTGGTAAGGAACCTCGGTGAGAGAAGCTACGTGGAAGCTTCGTCCGATTATGTCCCGTCTTCCTTGCAGTTGAACACATTTCGCTCACCACCGCTCTTTCGCGTGCGATGCAAAAGTGCATCACTACGATATATATATATATATATATATATAACCATTCTCAAACGAGTTGGTATAAGTATATATATATATACATATGTGTGTGTGTACGCGTGCTAATTTAGAGAAAACACAAGATCTGTTGAAAGTATTCAAGATTCCCTGGAAAGGGAAAAGTAAACTGGACGTGCAGCCAATCGATGAGCGCAGCAACGACTAAGCTACCCGAGGGCAGGACTATGACCTCCGGTCACGGTACGACGCCCTTTTGGGCGATTTTTGAAAGCAACAAAAGTTAAGCGAAGAGGGGGAGATCTGAAGCCCAGCGACAACCTTCATCACTCTCCACGTGAGAAGTTTTCTGCTGGGAGCACCGATGAGAACAAAGAACAAAAGAGAACGAAAACATGCACTGAGGAGCACGTGAAAGCAAAGAGTGATAATACGAAAAGCAACCAAAAATGCTAAGTATGATGATGTCGAGAAATATAAAGATGCGAACAAGCACAAGTGCTTATGTTGTGCAGAGCATTAGGGAATGCTGCATGGTAAAAAAAAGCCGTGAAGTCGAAATTCCCATTCAAAGAATAAGGGATGTGGAGGCGAGGGGATCGGGTGAGTTCGAAGATACGCACATTCAAGACAAGCCCCAACTTCGTGTGTGAGGGGAGGGAAAAAGTGAAGAGAAGGTGAAAGGGGGGAGGGGGGGGGGGGAAGCTTCCAGCAACAAGAAGGGAAGCAAAACAAGAGAGATGCTTTGTCGATCTTCAGGGTGGTGGTGATGGTGGCATAGAGAGCCACTCCACCGACTCGACCATTTCAATGGCGAACAAAACCACGGAAGTTACACTGGAAGCCTTCTTGCTTATGCCGTGGGACGGCTGTAGAGGGCGCCTTGTTCTGCACCGCAGTGTTCGTATTCTGCATCCAAATACGGGCGTTATATCGCTGATGCAACGTGCTGATCAGTCGCCGGAAGTCCACCGGCACGGACGACACAAAAAAGAAGGTGAATTTTGTGCAGTCGAACTGGATCTCGCACTCGTTGATACACATGGGTAGGTTGAGCGAAGCCGCCAAGTTGTTGCACACCGTCGCGGCCTCCGCTTCGGCTTCCGAGTGTGGACCGTACAGACGCGACACCTCGTCCTCTGTTGCTGGGCGAAAGACATCCAAGATGGAATCGAAGCGACCCGGTGAGCCATCGACCTCCCCTAACGCCGTAATGGTCTCGGGATCCAGACACCGAGTATAGGGATTCCATAGCGCGGTCTGCGCGATAAGGCCGATATCGTAGCCGCCGTCTCCCGGTACGATGACATGGGTGCCAGTTCGGAACAGTTCGGGGGAGCGGAAGCGGCGCACTCGTTTGCTTTTGAACTCCACGTGGAACACGTAGCAGGCCTCTGTCGCTGGCCACGGGGATCGCCGCGGTCGACCAAATTTAGGCTCCGTCCTCCCAGCACACTCCACGAGGGGATGAGAGGAAGGAGCTGCGTACAGTAGCGGGTCTGATGCGGTGGAAGGGTCCGAAGAAGACTGCACCGATGTCTCCAGCAACACTTCGTCCAGCAGAGCGAATGTGATTTCTGCAGGGTCACTCCCGCCACTGCGCTCTTCAGAGCTGCGCGTACCCCCGTCCGATTGAGCATTCGAAGTACTCTCACCGCAGGTGACGGGTACGGAAACAGCAAGACCGTGGTGGCGTGCTCGGACCGCATCCAGCAACTGTGTTTGACACACCGTTACGAGACGCAGGGTATTCTCGAAAACGGCCTGCAACGCCGCAAGTCTTTCGCACTCCCCTCCCGCTCCTCCATCCGGTAATCGATCTGCACTCTGAATGGTTGAAATGGTCTCCCTTTCTCTGTCCAAGGGCTGCGCCTCAGCAGCCGGATCGCCTGCTTCGACCAGGGGCATCTGCGTCCACGCATGAATCCGGTGGGCGAGGTGACGGAAGTAGCGGCATATCCCCCGAGCTTCCTCCAGCACCACCAGTTGGTGCCAGCCCAACGCCGGACCAGCCGTGTTACGGACCTCCACGAAGGAAACACTTTGTGATGGGCTCGATCTTCTCGGCGAGGCCGCATCGCTGCCTCCGCCATCGGAATGAGGGGTCGAGGTCATGGGCTTTCCCCGGGGCGGTGTCTCTTCCGGCTTTTCTCGACGCAAGGCTCTAATGTATGATACACCGTGCTGAACACGCACTGCAATTCAGAATACAGTCGAATTGCTGCAGCAGAAACACAACAAAAAAAGGTGGAGGGAGAACAACCGAAAAATAGACACACGCAACCCGAAACAATGCAGGAGGCCACGTAAAAGGGGATAAGGGCGCACCAGCTCAGCGGCACCTCCCCAGCCCTTTCTTCTCTCCCCTCTTCCTACCTAAAACGTTATGTATTTCTATGGGAACACAGGAAAAGAGTGCACTACGACTGAGGATCTGAACTTTTTTTGTCCATCCGTTGGTATCGAGAGTGGAGCGGAGAGCAACCATCAACTCAGCACTAATCGGAACAACGCTAGATGGGGAAGAGTAAAGAAAAAAGCGAAAGAGAAAGATGCGGAGATTCGGGTGTGAAAGGAGGCGAGGATATAGCTGCTTCTTTTGGTGCGTTTGTTGCGTTGCCTGTGCCTCGATGAATGTTGTGTCGCAAAGATCGAAACAAGCAAAGGCACAACATCATCCCAGAAGTGTTGAAAGCCGGTGGAAAAAAGAAAGACAAAGAGACAAAGGGGAAAGGAGTGAAAGAGAGGTATTGAAGATGAGGTCATCGAGCGTTCCACAAACACACACACACACACAACAGAACAGAAAAGGAAGCACATGCTAGTTCCAGAAATAACGAAATTGCATGGCGGATGAAGCATCAGCTCTGCAACTGATGGCACTCACGTAGAATCGAAAACGCTTTCCTGTTCGCTTTGTGCACCGCATGAAAGCAGCTTCGGTCGTGCGAAGCCCCTTGAGTACTCCACACTCTCCATTCTATGCAACCTTTTTCTTGGACATGTATTTGAGTACACATACATATAGAAGCCTTTAAGCCCCACATCAAAGGCTGGCGAAAGCGAAAGAAGAAAGTTGGGGGGATGGGGGAGAAGGTAAGTAAGACTAACATAAGAAAAGATAGTGTACAAGCATGCTCTGTTTTGTTTTCCTTTTGAAGAGGGAGAAAAGGTATTGCTAACGTGAGGCGATCCACCCCGATACAGCACTGCCTTTACGGCTTAAGGACTAACGGAGTCCTCCATGCGACGGATACTCAGAGAAGAAAAGTAATCCTCATCGGCCCCTCATCAAAACAGAGTAGCCGTTACTTCTAATAAAAACAACTGTCACCCACGTGAGCAACACTCACATGTCTGGTGCATTTGCCGGCCCCTTTGCGACAAGAAAAATATCAGGAAGCGGGATCAAGTGAAGAGGGTGGAATGGAAGAATCGTGCCGTCGCGGTGCTTAGTACGCCTATCGAAGGCCCTTCGAGATCGCACCCCCCTTCACCCCTTTTCCAGGGGAAAAACTTCACTAAGGGGCTGCTGCTGTCGTCTCCGCGATTCGCGACAGAAGGCGATAATCGCAGAGCTACCGGACAGAAAGGAGCGGGGGAGGTGGTCAGGGGAGAGGAAGAGCAGCTGAGGGACGAGGGGTGAGAGTGAGCCGTCCTCATTCAACCGAATAAAAACAAAGAAGAATCAAAACCGAACCTCATGGGGAGCTCAAAACGACCTGCTGGTCGAGATAAAACGGTTGCTGCCCGTCCAATGCGTCTGCAGGAGCGTGGCCGATCCAGAACAGCAGCACCTGCGCTAGGCGGCTACGGATGGCACCGAGGTCGGCGCAATTATCGGCACCATTTTCTACATGATTTGCCTCTTGAGGGGGTCCCGGCGAGACCGATGGCGATTCGGGTGTTCCCCGACGTGTGGCCGGCACCGGAAACGCGCGTGTTCGCGGTGAGATGGCGATGACCTCCAAAAAAGGCGCTGTGCCGTTTTTCTCCCCCGTATCCGGCCCATCTTCCTGTTGAGCGCCAAGGGTGCCGCTGTCTGAAGAACTTTTGGTGGTGATGATCGTGAACAGTTCCAGCGAATCGAGCGAGGCCTCCGAGAGCCTAACGCCAGAGAGCGCGGAAACTCGCTCAGCCACCAGCCGTAACGCATGCACAGACAGATGGAACGGCTCACAAAGCCCTGTAAAGCGGCGTTGCAGAGCGGGTCCCAGTCGACAACGCCAGAAATGCTCCGATTCTGCACCGACAGGCTGCAAGAGTGATGTCAAGAAGTTCTCGCAGACGGCACGGGCATCCTGTGGGTTCGCTGCACCCAGCAAGTCCTGCCGTAACAGATAAGTTCCAGCGCGGGCCACGACTTCTACGTGACAAAAGTGCTCGACGGCGCGGCGGGTGGCCCGCGGCAGGCGATGCAGGACATACGCGAGGTGCCGAAGATGGAGACCATGGGCATGTACCAAATCAGTCAAGGAGGGTACCATCACAAAACTACCTACCTTGCGGCATCGAGCGCCGCAGCGCACGGCCTCAGTGCACACCTGCCCCAGTGCCTTATCTGCTGGTGCTTCCGCTTCAGGGTTCCCTAAGGTCAGTCGTGCATAGCAGTGCATGCAAATGCGGCAGCAGAGGGAGGGAGCTGTGCAGGTCGCAAAACGTATTTCATTTTCTTCAATCGCGCCGTCGCAGAGGTGGCATACCTCGCGAGGGAGAGGCAGAACCGTCAGAGGGAAGTGTAGTCCTACCGTGCCGGCAAGCTGCGTGATACCATCTGTTTTCATCCACATCCCGGCCTGCCACGATGGTGAGGTCGTCTCTTTAGAAACGCGCAACATTTCTTGCAGTGCTGCGTCGCCCGATAGTTTGTGAGTGCACATACTGCGGGGCCACGGGTTTGGCCAACGGAGCAGCAGTTCGGGCCGCATGCTGGAATTGATAATCATCGTGTAGAGCCTTTCGCTGCTAGTGTGACCGTTGCACGTCCCTGCGTCGTCGGTGCCGAGTGTGCTAGAGTCGGTGGCCTCGGTGATCATGAGATCCTGCGGAGAAAATGGAAATATTGGGGGGAGAAGACGATGCGTGCGCGAAAGGTAAAGCCGCCTGTCTCGCCCCGCGTACACGCGCCACTCACAAGGCAGTGCGCCTTGCTCAAAATGTAATGCTTCAGATAGATCTTGCAGTAGCGCGGCAACAAGCGACGGTGTGGGAGCCAGAGCAGTCACGGCATCGGCAGCAGCTTCATCTCTTTGGACCGCTTTGGCGTGAGAGGTGCGTTCGCAGTCCGACACAGCGAGCAAGTTCGTCGTTCCATACGGTGGAATAGCGCAGCAAAGGAAAGTGAAGCCACCGAAGGTGCAGATGGCGTGTAGTGGTATATGCAGCATCAACCGCGGCGCCGCCATCGAGAGAAGCTGACGATTGCGGTATATAGCACGACCACACTTCACTGCGGCCTCGTCACTTCCCAAAGTGCCAGTGGAGTTGTCCACCAACCGCTTCAACATCAGGCGCCCATTAAAATAGACTTGCCCGAGAAACCGCGGGTGTGACAATATGCTACGTGACGCAGCTGGAAAACCGTCTTCCTTACAAATCTGCACCACCGTGTGCTCCACCTCCAGCTTAAACTCCTCTGCAATGGCCTCTAAAGCTTCTCGTGAAGCTGTTGAAGCGGACGATGTTGCACACCCCTGCGAAGAAACCATGGGAGTCTCACCTTCAAACTCAGCACCGTGCAGGTACCGTTCGAGAGCCCGCTGATACTCCCAGTTCCAATCCCGTGCTGTACTGTTTCTTCTATGGAGAGAAGCCCAATAATAATCGTAAAGATCTTCTTCGAGAAAAAGAAAATGGGGCTCTTTCCTCGGCTCTTGTTCAGCGGGGAGCATCTCTGGTGCGTCATCAACAGCCTTCTGAACTTTCTTAGGAATGGAGGTGGAACGCGAGGATCCACGCCCAGCGCGACTCGTACGCGCCCTACCGGGACGGCTGTCATATAAACGCTGCCACATCGTTTTCTCTGGGTCGACGACGGTGCTGGAGTCATTGACCACACCGGAGAAATCCACCCATGCCAGTGTCCCATCTTCACACTCGATGCTCATCCACCAACCGCCAAAGGCATCTTGATGCCGGGAAACCTCACGCACCACCGTCCTTTGAGGCACCATGCCAACAGATTCTCCCAAAGGACCAGCGAAGAGTGGCACGTCATGAAGGGCACCCCAAAAGTAAGACGAGTCCGAACGGCGCGGCGCTGGGGTAGAGGCGGTCGACAACGAGGAAGCAGAAAGCGTTGATGCCGCTGGTGTTCCTAGATCGGAGGCTGTCGCCGTCGTCGCCGACTTCTTCGTTAGCACCGAGGGAAGTCGACCCGTGCGGAAGGATGTAGAGGTGGGGTTCATCGACGCTCTCGGCTTTGATGGCGGAGCGATCTTGACGGTGGGCAATTCGCCCTGCATTCCATCGCCGACCTGCGAGTTGCTCATCTACGCGGTGCGGCAGCGCCAGACTGCGACGCGCCTTTCAACCAAGATAAAGAGAAGGCGACCGATGCAGGATCAGAGTCGGGCCATTCATTACACACACAAACAGGTACGACACGTCTGCAAGGTTCGCTCTTTTTTATCCCTCTCTGTTTTTCTCACGGAGCAGGAAATGACAAATTAGCGGTGGGAACACACCACACAATATGAGCGTGAAACAAAGAAGAAGAAGAGCAACAACGACGGCAGCCAGTCATCAAGACGAAACTAAATTTTGATTTGATCGAGGTTTAAAAAAAAATGAGGAGTTGTACACTGCGCGGGTGAAAGACAAAAGAGGAGAGAATTGGGGCTGAAGAAAATTCTTCAAAAATACAGCGATATCCTTCGATATCTGGGAGAAGCTTCGCCAATTTCTAGGGCGTGGAAAAGAAGTGCAACCCCTCAAGGTGCTTCAAGATAAATGATTAGATGAAGTGCAGGATCCTTGTCATGCGGAGAGAAGAACGTATGACTAGTGACGAGCTGAACGAATTGGGCGAGAAGCGACGAAGAGAACAGAGGAAATGATGAAGGGGAGAGAACTGGCTAAGAGAGGTGCGGGTGAAAGGCATGTGCATCCGTCGCTGCGCCATCATACACAACGTCGAGACACAAGCGCATTAGCAATCGGAACGTTCGATCCTCATGATACTGCTAAAGGAGAAGTAAACTGTAGCCGCGGAATCCTGGAGAACTCAGCAGAAAGCTCCGACCCGCTTTTCCCCCACCCCCTCTTGGAGGAGTGAGGGGAGACATCACAGAGAAGCAAGAGAAATGGGATGTGGTCTACTCATTACTCATGTGTTTCATTGGCGTGTGCTTGCAAGCAGAAAAGAGCAAAAAAGAATTACTGAGGTATTCTTCACAAGAGGAGTGAATGTGGAAGAATTTCCTCATCACAGCACTGAATTGACCACGGGAGAGGCAACCGGGTAAAGAGAGAGGGTAGGAAGGAAACAGAAAGGCAAGCAGGTCGGGGCTGGCGTATTGGAATGAGCAGCGACAGCGATTTTAAAACAACAACGACAGCCAAGGCATAACTGCGCACAGACCCAAGCAGACTGCCATTCTTGCGATATCGCCATGCGTCAACGGCATGACGCTCTTCAGCCCTAATGCCAGTATAGCGGCATGGTCGACGGTGCATTCTGAGTACACGGCGGGCCTCTTTATAATCAGGCACCCCTTCCTTCCCGTCTTGCATCTTCACAGCTCCTCAGAGGACACCCTACCTGAGAAACGTGCCTTGAGGACGCGCAGCTGCATCTCTAGGCGCCGCTGCATCACCGTCATCTGCTCCAGCGTCGCTCTGTTATCGGAACATAACTGCTGCAACCCTATCGCTGGCATCTCGGAACGGGCGGTGGCCTCATGCGTGAAAGGGGAAGCATCAGAGTCGTCTTCACGTCCCATCAGCGGGTTCGGAAAATACTCCTCGTCCTCGTCCCGCAACAAAACGTGAGGACGAACATTTTCAGTCTTCAACGTCCGGAGAGAGCCGCGCCTGCTGTCACGGTGCTTCCGTTCCATCTCGCTGCCGATAGATGGAGAAACAAGGACTCGAGCTGCGCTGCTCAAACGCCTCGAGATCTCGAGTGCATCTTTCTGGCGCTCAACCTTCGATATGTCCTCCCGCAGTGGCGACACTAATGAGCGATTGTGGTCCGAAGGATTTAGAGCCGGTGAATGCGTGGATTGTGTGAGAGAGGAACGCCGTCGGTCGCCTTTCTTCCCAGTGAGGGCCCCAGGTTGAGCACTGGTCGCGTGGAGTCTTGCCGGTGCGCGGTGCGGTGGAAGTTCCTCTTCGACGACCACGTGGGTAGTAGGTGTCGCAGCCAGAATATCGCGCGTTGGCGTAACGCCAGATGCGACGGATAAGAATCCCTTCGCGTCTGAGTAGTCCATGTGGATCGCCAAAGTCGTGTCAGAGCGGTGACGGCGAACGTGAGATGTTGGAGAACAAGCTGGGGAAGAGGAGGAAGAATCCGAAAGAGAGCACGCTGGGTTGCTCACTCGGTGAGACTGTAGCGTCTCTACAGGGTGAGTGGAGATGGCGTTGCCCTCTCTAAAGTTCTCGGTGCTGTTACCGGGGGTCGGAGAGGAAAGCACAGTGGGGGTCGTCACTGGGACCGCGGAAGATGCGGCACGCAAAACCGAAGATCTGGAGACCGCCACCCGAGCATAATTATCACGATGCTTATGTGGGCGGTTTCGCGCATGCGCCGGTGACGTGCACACTGGACTGTGAGGATGCTCTGGTGAAGAGGTAAGATGGTGACGGTTGGGTTTCTCAAAGGAGCGTACCGGGTCCACGTGCGCCTCACGCCTCAGCTGCTGAGGATTCTCACAAGGCGTCGCAGATTTGTTGGGAGCCTCACATTCCTCCACATTCGCGACTTCGATGTGCACTCCTCGGCTACCCCTAGCTCCGTCGGGCTCTCCCCTCTCTGAGGTGACCCTGAGAGCCTTTGCACTCTCCACCTTCATGCTAGGCGAGCGTGCAAAGGCGCAGGCTGCTTCCGTCACCCCTCCAGAGGTCTTGAAGGAGGAAGGCAACGAAATAAGTTTCTGAGAGTTTGCACAGGGAGCAGGTGTGACAACAGAGGAGCGATGCACCTCGACTGGTGCATTGGACCACGTTGCATCCCCTGCTAGGGTTTCAGCTGTCTCTTCCAGTAATGACCCGTCCTGGAGAGCAACGGCTGTCGCACGCAGCCAGTCGAGAATGTCGTCTTCACTCCGTGATGTAGCACTGGGAAGGTTTCGGAGTACTGGCAACGTTAGCTTTCCGTTGGTGATAACGTTGTGAAACAACCTACCAGGTGTAGCGCTGGAAGAACACGCCTCCACAACAAGGGCTGACGACGTCGCCACGGTCCCGGCGGTGAAGAAGCCCGCCGCCTTTACACCAGAGACCGAGTCGCTGTGACGAGAGACTTGTTCATCAAGGGTGATTTTGCATGCAGGGACGTCGTTGGCCGTCTCCGTGGTGGTTGGCTCCCGAAAAAACCGGCGCTCAACATATTTAAGTCGAATCCATTTCAGAAGGGTCGCCGTGCTATCCCGCTCACCGGGTTTGACATAGGTTGCCGGCATGGCCGCTTCATAGATACCTTTTGCGCGGAGGTTCCCGATGCTCGCCATGAAGGCGATCTGCTCGGGTTCCCACAAATCCATCGTGCAGCTCTTCACTTTACTGATATGTACACCAAGCTGCCGATGCAGTCCGCTACAGCGGATACAGATGAAGATACCCAGGTTTACACTACTCCAGGTCGGGTTGCGAGCGCTGCAGTCCATGCATTCACTGTTTCCTGGCAGTTTCAGGAGTGCAAGAAGTCGCCGTTGCCGCTCATTCTGCACTTCCTTCGTCTGCCGCTGAACCGATGCCATTGTTTAGCTGTCTCGCAACCGCAATAAGAGGAGGCAACTCCAGCAGAAGTCAGAAGGGTGCGGTGGGTTCAGTGAAATTGTGGGGGCAGGTCCACCGCCGCCACCGGTAATGCAATCGTATCTCCTCGCTAAGAGAAAGAGAAGCACTGGGAAAAAAAGATATAATTGTTCAGAGAGATGTAAGTGTGGAAAAGATCAACGAGTCCTAGAAGATGGTCTTGTATATACTAATTGACATCAGTGTCCTCTCCTTCACAGACAACTTAATGATTGCAAGTCTACGGTAGACCCCTAAGTCTAGTGGAGAATAGGGACTGGGTGGGTTCCGAACCACAGGAAAACAAGCAAAGGCTACAGCGTGTGCGTATCCCACTCTGCCGATACGCTACTTTTCATTTTCCCTCTCTGTGCTCTACCGAAATTCGCATGGGGATACTTGCCCAATACTAATCAGAGGCGAAAAACCTCGTTGAAGAAGGCCGTCACGGAGCGTGTATTGCATGTTGTGAGAAGTATAGAGCGTACCGTGGTGGAAGAGTGGAAAAGGAAGGCAAAACAGAGAAAAAAGGGAAGAGGAAGAGGCAGAGTCAAGACGATGTCATCATGACGAACGGAGACCAGGGCAAAGTGCAAAGACGAGAGGGGAGTATGCCTACTCATACGGGGAAGAGCGGACGTCGATAATCGTAAAGGCACACGTATTAACTCCAAGAAAGACGACAATAGTGTTGCGGGGACATTTATATGGTTGTTTCCATCCTTCACAGTACCATGTGTTAGCAGGACGCCGTGCAGATGAGCGCAGGACGCACTTGTGGAACGTTCGAGGGAGACGAAAAGGAATATCCATCCGCCCATGCAGATGCGTGGGCTCTCATTCGCTGTATGGCGAGAGAGAGGGAGAGCATCGGTGTCAGAGAAAGGTGCTCACGAGAGCCACCCATCTGTACCTCCACTCTTTCCACTGAAAGGATTGCGTGCCTCGATGAGTTTCCTTCATACCCCATTTGCAGAAACCTCAAAGCTACCCTTCCTGTCCTCTCTCTTTTCCAAACCCCTTCCTCTAACGCCCATGAAGGGTAGAGAACGGAATAAGAGGGACCCCCACCTCTCCGTAAAGAAGGGGGTACCACTCGAGTAGTCCATGGATAAAGCGCGGCAACTCAAGAGAAACAAACGATAACGCAGATGAGAAAAAATAATCGAAACATATATATAGAGTTGCGGATCCGAAGAGCCTCGTTTTTTGGCATTTTCTGGTGTGTGAGGAGGGAGGAGGAGGGGGGGGGGGGGGAAGAGGCATCCGAACCCAGAAGTGAAGCACGTGTTTCGCTTTTCCCTATCCATGACGTTGCCTTTTTTGTTTCAAGACTGCGTTTTAAAAGACAAAACGTCCGAGTAAGACAAGACAGAAAAAAGGAAGGTCACATCAAGCGTGCCTATATATATAGAGAGAGAGAGAAAAAAGGTGGAGCCAAGAACGACAGACGAAACAAATGAAGGGCGCTTGAGAGGACGGAGAGGGAGCGTAAATTCTTCTCGATGTAAAAAAAAAATTGACGGAGACAGATGAAATCTCTTTCGCCATATCCCGAACAGAGAGAAGAGGAGAAAGCCAACATCTGCATCTGTGACGTGGCCCTAACGGAGGCAACGGAGCCGTACACCAACCGAAGGCGGCACGCTCATGGACAGCCAGCAAGGAAGCGTGGGATTTCAATCGCCATTAAAAGAGGGTGCCCTAAAGCATCAGTCCACAGACCACCACCTCTCTCAAACCACTCGACACAGGGGGTAGTTGGTGTAGCGTCTTTCAACCTGAAAAGAATACGACGAAGGCTGAACACCGGCATTTTCAAAAAAAAATCTCCTTTTGTCCCCCAGACCCTTTCTCTCCGCTGCCGGTAATGAAGAATGCACTTTCAGAAGGGAACTGGAACCGTAGAACGTGATAACTCTTGACGAGCACAAGAACGCACATAGATTCGCCCTCCAGTCGTGCCCAACAAACCCACACACTCACAGCATGTTATCGCTAAAAATGTATTGAACGATAACCACACCTTGACAAGAAAGATAAAGAGCAATCATGAGCGAGAAGAGGGGAGGGGGTCGGAGAAGGAAAAAAAAGTTGTAAGAGCTCATCTCGGAAGCCAGGCCATCTTTTTTCTTTGTTGTTTTTGAAGCTTTTTTGAGGAGGTGCACCCCATTGCCTTTTTTTTTTGGAGGGGGGAAGCACAAAGAAATCGGGGGAGGGGAGAATGCCCACTTTATTTTGTACGAGTACTCGTGAAACGGGTAACGACACTTTTAAGAAAAAGAGAGACATATAGAGGAAGGAGGCCACGGATGATGGCAGCAGGCCTTCCGTGAAGACATTTTTTTATTGCATCGTTGACGTTTTTCGTTTTTGCAATGATAACGAAGACGCGGGACTGGGCGAAGAGACAGCCGCGATCAAAACAAGACGCAGCGTGCAGTGTTCATGTGCTTTCGCGTTTCTGCACCAGCCACTCCTTTGCTCACGTCAGCAACACTGTCTCGTGGAGAGAGTGCTACAATGATGGGCAGCAGCTTGCGACAGGCAGCAAGGGACTACTTCCGCCCACACCCTCTCCCACCGGTTCGCACCACGTAGCTCACCAGTGCATGTTACAGGGAGCTCTTACCGGTGTTCTCCAGCTGGTTCGACGAGGCCACGAAAATGAGAGCCTTCATCTCGTCGGCCTGGCAGGTCATTCTCCCGTGGGGTACAGCAAAGCATTCCCCAGCCCGCACCGCAACGCCGTTAATCCTGGCAGAGCCCTCCAGGCAGAACCCGAGGCCGATGGTTGGCAGCGTCACAGATGTCAATCCATTGCCGGACGTGTGTTCGTACTGCAAACGATACAGAGAAAAATCAGGAAATTGCGATGGTGGTTGGTAAAACTGTACTTGCCAACCGGCCGCGTCATCTGAACTGTTCTTCTCGTGACGGGCTGTGGCCAGTCCCGTCGTATCGTACTTCAGCATACTGATGAGAGTTGGCACATCCTTCCACTTGGGTGTGAGACCCGCACGCACTACGTTGTCGCTGCACGCCATGATTTCAACGCCGTCTCCACTGATGTACGCGTGTGGCTCGCTGTCGGCGAGGAAGAGCGCCTGCCCCGGCACCATCTGCACGTAGTTGAGGAAGTACACCATCCAACACCCTACATCATCCGGATATTGCTCGTACACGCGTGCGAACAGTTTATCCTCCACCGACTTTTCACCCCCAGCGTTGATGCGCTGGAGGTGTGCCCGCAACCCTCTCGTTACCACGTCTTCCGGTGCGGCATAGAGATGCGCCATCATGTCCTTCAAAGCCTTCTTCTCCTCCGGTGTGTCGGGGGCAGGCATCGCCTTCTCAGCACCAGACAGGAGCTTGCCGAGCACGTCCTCTCCATGAACGAGTTGTGACAGTTCCGGCACGCGATTCAGGAAGGCAATAATGTCCTTGAGGGGACGGAAGCAGCAGAGAGCTTCGAAGGGTGTGATAGCACAGATGAGTTCCGGCTTGTGGTTGGGGTCCTTGTACTTATCTGGATGGGCGGCATGCAGTTCCTCGGCGAGCTTTTTGCAGGGGTGCGCCTGGATAGAGAGCGCCGTGCCAATCGATAGAATTTTCAACAGATACGGCACGGTGTCCCGGAAGCTAGAGGCTTGATGCGCTGCGGAGAAGAATTTTCCCTTGTTGGCGGGGTCCTTCAGGAAGCTGTCCAGAAGTTCTCCATCATCACCGGCAATTTTCGAAGGGCAACTGGGATGCGTCCCGACCCACAACTCGGCGTACATCTTACCCGACGTGTCACTGGAAAGACCCTTCATCTTGGATACGAAGCTGGATGCAGCATCTTTGCCCCAGGCGTAGTTCTGGTAGCCTGCGTCGATCTTGATGAGGTCCGCCATGGTGCTAGTGAAACGTGGTCGAAAAGGAGGGACGGAAGGGAAGCAAATTGGATCAAAAAACGCGAATACAAAACCAAGGGGTGCAACACTGACCTTTCGGGAGAAAGAAGCGCAATACCGAGATCGCACTGTTGGGAAAGAGAGGCCGAAAACACGGGGTCTAGTACGATCAACTTCTAAAAACCGCACCTAAAGGCAAAAGGAGAGAGATCAGAGATAAAATTGATGTGTATAAACTCGTCACTGACTTTTTTGCTCTGCGGATACTTTTTGTACGTGGCTACTTCGATGTTATCTTTTCCTTTTTTACCAAAAGGTCGTCTCTGTGCAAGCGGGAAGATAGTAGAGGAACAAGCAAAGCGTCAACCTGTAGTGCCGTTGCGACGGGTATGATACCAAGTGGTGGGAAAGAGTGGCGAGATAAATGTGGAGCCTAATAAATAAAAAGAAACGATGCGTCGAAAGAAGAAAGGACGAAGAAAGGTAAAGATCGAGAGGGAAAGAGGAGGGGTCGCTTAACATTTTATTTTGTCTCCTCTCTTCAGCGAAGGCGAACATTCACTGCAGGGACACACGACATTTCACGACGTTCCTCCAGATCCTTCCTACCCACCCACGGGTAAGAGAAGCACCATCGCGAGCAAAAAAAAAAAAGCGAAGCGGGCAACGGTCTGAGTACTGATCGACGAGACTATACACGAGATGGTATTGCTGTGTCTTACACACAGCATGAGATGAAGATGTAAGGGAAAAAGAGGATTACGTGCTACTGTAGCTGCGTCGAAACAGTGAAGCAAGGCGCAAAACCTTTGCTACTGGTCCAGCCGTTTAGTCACCTCAGCCCGTCTGCGCAGCTCCCCCGTGCACCAGCAGCGGGGTGCAGTACTTTTCTACGAGGATCAGCCACGTGTGGGCCGAGGAGGAGCGACGCTGGAAGTAGCGCGATGAAAAGCGGTAAGATTTGAAACCGTGGAAGTGTGTTTGAGTCCTTTCAACGAAAGCCCCGATGGCGAGCGGCGTCACTTTCGCGATCAAACGTGCCTCAACGCCGGCGCGTAAGCGGTGGAAGGGGAAGAGAGAGGAAACCAAATAGTGGATATCACCATTCGACGCGCACGTGGAACACACCTCACACGCTGGTAAGAGGTACTCACTCCTTTGACTCTAACAGTCCATCTCGGTCGATCTGCGGGCGAAAAAATGCCGGAGCATCCCTTTTTTCTAGCGTGCGGGAGCGCTATGATGGCCCGCTAAGAGCCACCGACGCACACACACGCACCTTGAAGAGAAATGGAAGACGTTGAGCTGAGTGTTCCCTTCGACATGGAAAAAATAGTCCGTAAACGTCGGCGATGATGTGGATAACCTCAACCTTCAAAAATAAAGAGCAAAAAACGAAAACCTTCAAAAAAGCAGATTCGGTAGCAGACGAAAAAAAAATGGGTGCATACGCACGGGATTATGCCATTTCTACGACCCTTCCCCCCCCCCCCCACACACACACACATACAAACACCCACTACGGGGGAAAAGAGGGGGGGAAGATGGAAAAGAAGGCATCTCACCCAAACGTTTCTGTGACAGCACTGATAATGCCGGGGAGGTGGGGGAAGAGGTGAGCGAAAACAGGAGTGGAGCAAGGTGCAAGTTCTTATACTGAACAGGAAGGGAAAAACCCGCGCGCACACTCGTCTGGGCGAAGAAAAAAACGTGAGCCAGTGCCGTTTTGGGTGGCGTTGGGGACGAGAGTCTCGCCTCTGTAACGTCTCACCGCGTGACGGGTCCCAAGTAGGAAGGAAGGAAAAAAAGTGATGATGATGAGGCGGAGGACCGCCATGCGTTCCACGTTTGGACGGCCTCCTTGACGGTCGGCACCCGCGCCGTGAATTCCAAAGCCGGCTTATGGACGGAGATCATGCGGGGGGACAAGTTGATGATACGCAGTTGCTCGAATTTGCGCACCCGACTTGCCGCCACGTAGACTAAGTGATCACACGGGAACATCCCGTCGGCATCAAAGAGCATCGGATGATCTAGGGTAACACCCTGAATTTTATGAACGGTAAAGGCATAGGCCGGAGTGAGGGGAATGCATGCTGCGCGCAGCGTATAGCGCCACCTGGGCCGTACCACCGAAGCTGGGAGCGTGATCCATGGAATGGCAACGTCCCTGCCGTCTCTATCCATGCGAACCACGGGAAGCAGGGTGCGTCTGAGATCCTCGATGAAGTGTCCTCGGGCAGCAGCTGCATCTGTCTGCGACACCAAACGCGTCGCGGCCATCGAAGCTTTCGCATCCGGCGGTAGTAGATCAGCGCAATCGCACAGTTGCTGGAATCGCGTAACGGTTCCGAGGGAACCATTCACGTAGTGATGAGTTAGATTTCGTAAGAGCATCACACGGCACCCAACCTTCAAGCGTTTGTCTTGTAAGATTGTGTCTCTCTGGATACTGTTGCGGAGCCCTTCCTCCATCGTAGGCTGCAGGCGGCGCAGGAGCTGAAGCCACTCGATCGCCTCCACCCGTATCAGTTCCCGAGGAAAGAGGGGCCCACAGGTTGGCCTCCACCCTGCAGGTGAAAAGCTCGGCACTTCGTGGGTCCGTGAAGGTCCTATCACTTCCGAGTTACCCATATGGGGAATAGGAAGAGCCGCACCAAGCTCGAGCAGCTTTTTCACTCTTGCGCATCGTCGTTCCGCTTCGCTGGCCCGAGATCCAAAGCAGCGTACGCAGGCAGTGCATAAGGCGGTGGAGTAGGAAAGCGCTGCGGGCATCTCGTGTACCTGGACGCTACCGCGTGGTAGCAGTGCCAAATCCTCCAATCTTCGGGCAACAGACCAGGCCTCCGCGGTGCTGAGACGCCCGCGGCGTTTCGTGGGCTCTGCGGTCCCCTCGCCCACAGCGTGTAAGCGGTAGTAAAGAACAAGTGTGGCACCGTACATATCTTCCCGCTCCCCAGTTCTGGTGTCCCGCATCGGTTCTCCGGGCGTGGTAGGGATGTGCACCGCGTCTTTCATCGTGAGCTGCGTACGAAAAAGCTTTTCCTCCCCCTCCAGCTCGAGCATTTTCCGATCATTGAAGTTCTTCACAGCCGCCTTGGTGGGAAGCAGCCGTATCGCGTGATCGTCCGGGGCATTGAGGGAAGCAGAGCGGGAGATGCAGTAGGGTAATGCCCCCCGCCGCAACTGATTCAGGGCAGCAGCAAATGGTGCATCTTGCTGCCGCTGCGGCTCCTGCAGCTGGACATGGAGGAGGTAGTGGCAAAAGCACCATCCAAAAAAGAGAGGCTTGTCGTAGTACCACAAATCACGACGCCGACGAGATGGGGAACGGCGAGGCTTGAGCCGCGCCGTCGGTACATGAGACTTTTGAGAAGTCACTTCCAACCACTGGGAATGCGGAGAACCTTGTGCAACCGCGTTAACCGCATTCACTGCTGGTGGCGTTAAAGGCAAAACATGTGCCTCACCGCCAACGTCGGCGCTCTGTGCAGGGAGAACGCGCTGACAAACGAGACGATCCCCCTCTGAAGCATTGCTGAACTTCCGATCTTCCGCGTTGCGATGTTGAGGATGGCGGAGACGATCCGCTGTGAAAGGAGAAAGCTGCAGGAAGTCTCCAGAAAGAATCATCTGCAATCCTCCGAACGGCAGGCAGTGGTTTCGACCAGGGGCCCGCCGGGCCACCCGCTCAAATGTTTCGAGAAACCCAGCGTGCAGCAAGGAGACCTCATCGATAATAACGACATCCGCCGTCGATAGGGCTTCGATATGGTTGAAGCGCAGCGGGCGAAAAGGCTTGCTGGCGTGAAACCTCGATCGTTCATGGCTATGGCTGCTGCGATCGTCCCTACAGGCGTCACTCGATGCATTGCAGCTGCCAGATTTGTTGAATCTACTGCGATCCCCTTCCTGAGGGGCGGGACTCCAGCTGGAATCGATCAGGTCATCGGGAGTGGGCAAGGGCACACCGAACGTGCTGTGAAAAGTTTCCCCACCGATGTTCAATGCAGCGATTCCGGTCGAGGCCGTCACCAATACACGGCGTCCCTGCGCTTGAAGCGTTGCTGCCATCGCCCGCAGAAGGTGGGACTTGCCGGTACCTGCCTCACCGCCCACGAATAGTGAAGCACCCTGACACGCAAGGTCCCGCACCGCAGCCTGTTCCTCTGTGAGATGAAGAGACTGCGACGTTCCTTCACTCTCTAGACGGGCGCGCGGCACGGCCGCGTCAAAGAACGCCCCTCCAGTATCGACGCTTCTATTTTCCACATCGCTGCGTCCTAAAGTTGCCGTACGGAAGGGGAAACTCCGTAGTCGCGACTGCGCAGTCCACCGCTGGTCAAGTATAGTTTTCGTGGGGCTGTAGCGATGAAAAGATGGTAGGTGCGCCACGTCTCCAAGTAGTAGTCTCCGCCGACGCTTCGTTGGGTAGGGCAATAGAGTTGCACACCGGGATCGAAGTGCTGCAACGCCCTCAGGGAACGAGAATAGAATTTCTGCTCCTTTTATTGTGCCAAGGGGAGGGCGCTCCATCCGCTGTGGAGCCTTTCGCCCTCGTAAGTGCGGAAACATGGCGAGATCATCCTAACTCCTTTCCGTGTGCGCGTTTTCAGGTAGTAGAAGGTGCGTACACCGATGAGCGGCGGTACAACAACAACACCTTGAGGCAGACCTCTTGATGATAGATTCAAGAGGTCAACTGCACAGAGCAACCCTTCAATCAGGCGTATAGTGTCTTTCGCAGCAGCAAAGAGAGAAGGAAAGAGAATGGAGTGCAACCACGTCAACAAGGAAAGTAAGGCTGATGTAACAAAGAGCAGAGATGCAGCCATCCTCTCTCCATTAAGGGATCCACCACAAGAAGTGTGAAGGGAAGAAAGGAGAGGGCGTGAAGAGAGAATCGATCTGTCCTGCCCACTGTTCTTCTCGTGAACTAAAGATGAGGAAGAGGGGGAGAGAGAGTTACAACACAAAAGGTTCTCTCTTTTCTTCCCCACCCCTGATTGGCCAGGCGTCCATGAACATATCGCCTCCTCATCTACTGAATTGTATATACATATATGTATCCTTCAGCTTCAAAACATCAATGCTGTCAAGTCGATCTCGAAGAAGAAGCGACTAAAAAATAAGACCTGTTCGCTGAAGCACGTGGACCAGTACATCTTCTGTGCCGCAGAGGCATAACAAACGCATAAAAATCCTAATGGGCACTCTACACCACTGCGCTGATACAAAACCCTTCGCATCATATCTCTCCTACGGCGAGATGGAGAGGAAGGCGATGCCTGTCTCCTTCGTGACTGGTGGACAATCGACTCGCACGTGCCGCACAACCGCTAAAACAGCGAAAACATGGGGAGAGTAGCGAAGCTCTGTATCCGTGCAGGATGGCAAGAAAATCCGTACAGAAGATGAGCGATAAATATGCAAAAAGAGAGGCAGGTTACGGTGAAGTAAAGAGATGGGAGCTGACTCACGGCAGAACCGACGTCAGTCTTACTCCCCAGTTGATGCCATCCCACTCCCCCCTCCCGAAATCTAGTTCTATCGGATATCAGTTTTTGTATATCTAAAGGAGCGTCACGCTATGCTTGTGGGCAAACTATATATATGTGTATATATATGGGAAGGGAGCATTGAATTCTATTGTGCGTTTGTGGTTCCTTCGGAAAGGAATAGAACGGCAGAAAAAAGCCGGTGAAGTAAAGTGGCCAGTGGCACAGAGGTGTGCAGTGGGTCGGGGAGGGGACTTGGCCTCTTCAGCTCAGACCCCAAGAGCCGTAGGATGCCCTCCCCTCCCTGCCTCGTGCTCCATTCCGCTTGGAGAGAGGCCAAAAGGGCGAAGAACCCCGCGCAGCGATACCGGCACTACGCCCTCATTCAAGGCTGCATGCAGTGTAAGACCGGAGGTGGAGGGGTATACTCGGCATTGCGGGAGCGGGCAGATACCGTGGGACGCTGATAGGACGGAAGTTTCGGGTTAACCTCTTGTTCTTCGAGGCTTCGAAGAGACCGGCGCAGGAGCTGCAACTGACGATACTCCTCATGTGTGACGTACAGTCGGTGGCACCGCGCGGGCGGAAGACGATATTCCTCTGTATCACCTTCAGACTCAATAAGACCCCGCATGCGCAGAAGTGCGAACAGCTCCGCTCCGGTAACGGCACAGAGAACTGTGGCTTCAACATTGAGGGAGATCGGCCGCGGCCGAGAGCCGCCTTTCACGGACGATCGGTGCGACCCGGTGTTCGTGGATCGACTACCTTCCCGTGTGCAGGAGCGAGCAGCTGTCCCGCTCCTCGACAAGGAGTCTGTCCGCCGAGGCGCGATATTTGCCTTAGAGCGTCGGACACCTCCATGTGATAAGACGGCCTCGTCAGCCCCCTGTGCACGCATTCTTCCTCGCGGACGCACTCCAGGATGGTTGTCCATCAGTTCACCTGCCTGCAGATGCATTTCGTCGTCGTCGTCGTCCCACCCTCTCTTGTCGATTAGAGTTGATTCTCTCCGACAGAAAGGGGGGGCGACGTCATTGAAGGAGTCACTCATAGCCGAGGAAACAGGGCTTCGCAAATCTTGGTGTAGACGTACCCGATCAATGAGGGCAGGTGCTTTCAACGCCATACCACCTGAAGAGGGGTGGGCCTCCATCAGCGTTGCTGTCGAAGTCACCGAGGGGGCTTTCCCGGAATGCGAAGGCCTTGGGGGAGCTTTTTCGGAACCGGTGGAATAGTCGATGGCAGGCACATTGAGTCTTTCGTCATTCCCTTCGACATGCTTGATGGATACTGGAAGAACCTCAACTTCCACGGAGGGGTCTGTTTCGTCTTCATGCCACAGACGTGCACCGAAGGCCCCTGCGATGTTTCCTTCTTTGGAGGAACTGGGCTCGCTTTCTTGATCACGCGCCGGTGTAACCGTTTCGGAGCGGATTTGTGGAGGACTTCGGGGAGGTGGGCTTTCACTTTCTTCCTCGGTATACACGCGGTCTTTCGAGGTAACGGCACCGCCTGGCGATGCGTCAAGGGTCCCTTCTGAGCCACTACGAGAGCCATTCCTTTCAGAAGCCATCGAAGGCACTGGAGGCAGATCGACCTTGCAGGTGGCAAGCTCCCGCATCTTCTTGCGCAGACGTGCTCGTACCACCCGAAACGCATCGAAGGTAGGGTCCTCTGCTCCCTCCCCAAGGTCAACGTCGGAATCCTTTGTAGAGTTCGAGCAAACACGTGGCTTTACCGGACCTTCAGAGTGCGATGGCAGCGTCCAGGTTACATTTTCATGTTGATGGGTGGAGGAAACTGAAGCACTCAGGTGCCGTGGGTATGTCCAAGGCCGTTCACTCGCATGGACGGCCGCAGGATCTGCAAAATGGACGGGATTCGGCTTTGGAACAGTTACTCGGGCAGGCAATACCGATGGCACCGGTCGATTTTCCTCAGGGGGCAGTTGCACTACGGTTGACCCTTTAAGCGTCGGTGAGGTGCAAGATAGGCGAGCTGTCGTGGATGATGCCAAAGCGTGCTGGCGCGCTAACTGCAGCATCGTGTGCATCCCCGAAGGCGCCGCTTGAACCGTAGGTGTTGGATGATGTGCACCGTGTTTCGACACCGGCGGTACCGCATCTTTACGAGAGATTTTGGTGTTTGAATGGGTTGCTTCGTTCACGTCACGTTCCCGAAGTAGCATCGCTTCCCCACCGGCGGTTCCAGCAACACCAACTCCTCCTCTAAAGGCGGAAGATACAGTCCCCGATTCATCTGCTACGGGTGACTCGCCAGTGCAGTAAGGGTAGTCAAATGTGCTACGGCGCGGCTCAACTCGATCGTGCTGCTCGATGGAGTGTGAAAGGCGGGAGAGTCGTGCCCGCATGGTACCCATGCGCTGTTCTAATGCATCATCCATCTCCGGTTGCCCCTCCTCGAGAAAAAACAGATTTTCGAAAACAGAGGGTGGAAATCAGTCTCGAGGTTTCGCAGAAGGGAACTCTAGAACAAATCGGTAAGAGCTCCACTTTCTTCTCGTCTGTTGTTGCTATCAGGAGACAGATTACGCCGCACCTTACAAATCA
The DNA here is from genome assembly GCA_030849085.1 of Borovskyia barvae. Lineage (NCBI taxonomy): Eukaryota > Euglenozoa > Kinetoplastea > Trypanosomatida > Trypanosomatidae > Borovskyia > Borovskyia barvae. Next base: position 156,299 of record JASAOM010001130.1, on the reverse strand, counting down.
ACCAAGGCGTGTGAGTGATGGAACAATGAAGAAGGATAAGAGATACGGGAAGCGAAACAAAAATGCGGCTTCCGAGCGTTCTCGATTGCTCCGGGAATGTTGAGAAAGAGAAGAGCGAGGAAATAAGAGGCAGTGGATATGTTTTTTTTTTAGGTACGACACACCTTCACATGGAGAGAGGGGACAACTTTTTGTGTGTGCGTTCCGTTTGCCTCGTCTTTTTTCTCTTCCTCAAGAGCAAATTGTTTCTTTTGCAGGGAGACAAGGACAAAACGTTGCTGCGCCGTAGCCGCCACCCTCTCATTCCATGGAGAGCGAACTATGGTCCTACCTCCAAGATAGAGTGCGTGCTGTGCTAAAACCATTTGGAAGGGGGGGCCCTGAATTACAAGGAGATGAAGGCAGCGAGGCCTCTCGCTGGATCGGCGTGCACGTGAACGCTGAACAAAAAACGTGTTTTCTTCCATCCTTTGCGTTCTCCCTCCCTCGTAGGGGAGGGATGAAGTCGTGCTCTCCCCCCCCCCCCAAGCGGCCCATCACGCATCTCTCTTGTAAGAGGAGAAGCGGCGGTCAGCTGGTGGGCTCGTACCGCATGGTGTGGCGCACATGACGACGTAAGAACACCCACCTCAGACACACAAGCCGAAAGGGAAACCTCCAGCAGGCGGCCATTAAGTTCACAGAACGGAACGTTGTTTGTGTTAAATGAGCGAGTTGCCCCTCCCCGATGTTCGCCCACGCAGACAGGAGGAGAACGAGACTCGGATGACGGTGAATAGCGGAGACACATGACATGGAAAGATCCACCCAAAACGTCTCCCTTTGCTTCCTCCTCTTCCTTTGCAGTTGCTCGCTGGTTCAGAGAACCCGTCCGATGGGGATGAGGTGGCCGAAGGAGAGCGGCGGCGTTAGGAAATTGACAAGTACATAATGACAGCTGTGCCAAGCGGGCAGATGGTGATCAGACGGGAACGCTCAGCGGGAAGTAGCGATCACCATTTTTCTGTGTTGGTATCTTATGGTTCAAAAAAAAAGATAATGCTCATGAAATGTCACGTCCGAGCTGCGCCAGACGTGTCCTTTCTCCGGCCAGCCGACTTCTCCCCAACCGCACACATCAACACATTTGCGGACACATCGCACCTGAACTACCCTCATAGCAGCAGCACAACTCCGAAATGGGTGGTTTCTTGATCGTAGTGCAGAGCTACACGCTCTCACTCCACACAAAAAGAAGCAGGTTAAGGTGCATCCAGATCTGCCTATGATTTTCACGCATTCAAGGCGCCCCCTACCCTTTCCCCCCTAAAAAAAAAGATGCTGGTGAAAAATGGGCAGGCTGCCCATTCCGATATGCGCTTCGATCCCCCTTCCTGAGAGCGTAACATAGCAGAGAAGGGTACGCTTCTGAATTTTTAGTGACGCTTCTCCCGTGTGCGCAGAGACATAGCTGATGATGACGAGCTGAAAGGGTAGAAGAGAAGGAAACGAGGAGCCGATACCTCCGACACCTACATGATGGATCACTCCCGTCTGAGGAGTATGTCCGACCCTATGATAGAACGCACATTCCCCGCTGCTCAGCAGCCCTCACCGGGAAAACAAAAGGAGATTCTCGAACTGACATATCGGCTTGTCGGCCGCGTCGAAAAGAGGAAGGAGAGCGATGCTACGCGGTAAAGGAGTGGTCACGTCCTCTGCATTCGAGAATTATCCTGTCCCTTGGTCGCTCTTGCCCCGCCAAGCCACTCCACCCCGTGTCCTTTAAAAAGGTTTGCGTTGAAAACAAAAAGGACGAGGGAACACTACGAGAATGTAACAGGGATAGATGCCTGAACTGCAGAAGCAATTGTGCAACTAGTTCTGCAGAGCTGCAGCAGCTCACGGTGCTTCCGTTCGAGCTCCTCACCTCACACTCAAAAACACAAACTTGTTGTCCCTCGAGGTCGAGTTCCCTCACCACATCAACAATAGAGAGGCCCTAAACTCCTCCATCCCTTCCCCCTCCTTTTCTGTATATAAAAGGCATCGACACATCAACTATTTCGAACGGAAAAAACACAAAGACACATACATAAATAATAATAATGTAGGTCAGCCTCTTTCGTGCAGCTTTGCCAGTACCACCGCCGATTTTCCCGATAGAGACGAGCATCCACGAAAACGCATGGGCGTCCCGTCCTTTGACAAAGCGAATGAGCGTTACAACTCTTTTTAGAGTTGTCTCTATGCGAAAAGTCGGTACCATAAAGGGCGGCAGGCGTCGGAGACTTCGAAAAACACTACAAAAGGGGGCGAAATTATCAAAAAAAAAAGCAGACGTCTCCTTTGAAGTTGCTTTTTTTTAAAGACTTGGATAAACAAATTATTCGTTTCTTCGGCAGAACAATCGGAGCTATCTTTTGCATGGCTGCTCATCCCATCCGTTGACCGGGGTGAGACTCAGATTCTTCCCTAGCATTAAAAAAGGTTTGGCCATTGCAAGTCATCTCTTTGCCGGACCCTCCCTCAACAGTGGAGATGTAAAGGATGAATACAAGGCACGCAAGAGAGAACGTTCTGATCGCGTGTTATTCACCTTTCATCGCCGCTAAAAAAAAAATAATTGCCAACAGATGAAATAGAGAGAAAGAAAACAAAAGAAGTTCCAACAAGGATAAGACACAGCGAACAGAAATGTGCGCACGGACACTTTTGACGACTATTCCTCTAGTTCGAGCCGTGGATTCACGGATACGGAGAAGAGAAAGAAGGATGGAGCATCTTTAAAGGAGAAAAGTGTTGAGCCTTACAGAGTTTCCCCTCCCCCCCCCGAACCCCTGATATACATATATGTAATGTATCAAGCATAGAAAAGAGAGGGAAATCAATGAGAGGTTCGACATGCGCAGCGAGAGAAGAAAGAAGTGAAGATTCACAAAAGATGGAGACGTGGCACGTGAAAAACGGGGGAGGGCACGCCGAGAAAAAGAAGAGAGTTTTGTGAACTGTATCTTTTGGGAGAGAAAAGTACCACCGTGTTCATTCGTCGGCGCCAAACTCGATTGTTGTTGAACAAAAAGCATCGGCTTAGCTAGGTTTGTGCCTGTTCCCTACTACGCACTTTACAATATAAACGCACCAAGTTCGCCTCACTTCCCTGTGAAAGTAGAAACCACAGGACGACAACGAAAGTAGACCGGAAGGAGAAGAAACTTATAGTCTTTTTAGAGGATGAAAAAAATTAGCACACGCGACAGACGCTGCTTGTTTCACATGGGTAATGAGGCTGAAAAGGGCAAGCGAGAATTGTAGAAAGGGGCCATTACAGCCCGTTTGGGAGGGGGCAGGGAATGAAAAGGGAAGTAAAAGCGGCAGTTGTGCCTGTAAGCGGACCAGTATACATAGATAGAGCAGTAGGAAGAGGCTAGTGGATGACGCCACACTGTATTCCTGCGAAGCCAACGAAATACGGTCGTCCCTCTCTCGTATGGTACGAGTACACTAGACCACGGCGCGTGTGGCTATAGAGGCATCCACACATCTACCGCACGTAACGTGCGCATGAGTTTCGTGTCCTCGTCGATCCGCAGCGAGGCACCTGTGGACGGACTTGTGGGAGAGAGAAGGGAATCGACAGAGCCGTCTACCCCTTACCTGCCCCTCTCCCGATCACGTGCAGATGTGCTGATCCTCACTGCTGTCGCTGCATCCACCTGTCACAGCTTCACGCCGTACTCCTCGAATGCGGTGACATAACGCTCTCCATACGGGTATAAATCGTTTATCCATATCGTCTACATTAATTACCGTCAGCCGATCGGTCATGTTATCCTCGTTGTCTCGCTGCGACTTGACGCCCAACAGGCGACGGTCTCGATAAATTTGGTCGATGAGCTTCACATCCCCCGTAAGGAGCACCGTCTCGATGCCGTGTAGAGCATGGAGCACCTGCTGCATCACGGCGTCTGCCGCCTGGCGTTGGCCACCGCAAGGCGTAAAAAATACTTGACTCTTTTCAACCAAGATCTCCCATATGGAGCGCTTGGCAGGACTTCCAGGAGTGGGAATGGAGCGGCGCGGCAGCGGCTCACATACACTCTCAGCACTGGGCCATTTCTGGTGATAACGCGTGAAACAAGAGCCGAAGAAACCCCACACAAGTACGTTGTCAAGCAGCTCGACATCGCTGTGCGGTGGAATTGACTTGAACTGATTGAAGCCGAAGTTGTCCAGATCAACCAGGATAATGAGCGGGACCGCATTCGGTCGCGCCGAGATCTCCGCGTGACGCTTCATAACACGTATCGTTTCGCAACGAATGCAATAGCATTTCTTCGACATCCAAGCATCACCGCTAATAAAATGGGAGTCATGTCGCGCGTCGACGTCATCACAGGCACCTGCCACGATACTAAAACCTTCCTCGCCGGGTTGGTGAAAATGCACGATCGAATGTGAGCCACAAGGCGGGGAGTGAGAGTGCTCAGCGAGGGGGCGCTTACTGTTCTCACGCGCTCCTCGACTATCCTCCCCATCGTCGAAGTCGACCTCAGCGAACATAGCGCTGGTGCGTCGCTTCAGTGGAGATGAGAAAGAAGTAAGGAGACGGGGGAGGGGGGACAGTTGTAGTAGAGAGGAACGCTTAGCACTCCCCTGCTGCTGTCGTCGTCGTCGCTAGTTAATGCAAAAGGGGGAAATTTCCAGGCAGCGAAACCGCAGAACGCGCGGATGACTACCTCAAAAAGTTTAGCTGTATCGATTAGACGTGCTTCGCTGCATCGAATGTGTTACAAGGAAAGTCGGAGTGGTCGCTGGCGGGAGGACAAACCATTTAAAAAAAAAGAAGAAGAGCGAAAAGGGAGAGGAGACGCCAACTGTAGTGTCGGAAAGCAAATATGCTACGACGTTGGCGGTGTGTGAAGAACCAAAAAACTTAGAGCCGAGGGTCGGAGAGCGAGAGCGAGATGAAAAGTCTCGCAAGCAATGTGTTGAGAAAGACGCACGCAGGTGAGGTACTTCGACAGAACTTGCTCGGGGTCGAAGCGAAGCTGCGTAAAGACGTAAATAGATGCTAAAATATACGAGGAGGACCACCAAGAGCAAAAGGACGCTGAGGTTTCATTGACGTGACTCGAAATCAAAAAGACAAAGGAGGGGGGAAGGAGCAAAGAGAAGGTTAGGCCAGTAGCAAAGGCGATTAAGGAGCGTTGAAGACAGCGCCACAGGCACGCACGTGCTCAGCGCACCTTTACTTTTTTCTAGGCGCACATATTGAAAAAAAGGGGGAGTGCTGAGAGAAGCAGCGCTGCGGAGAGGCTTGTTCGATCAACGTAACTTCTCAAAAAACGCATCTCTTGGTGGGTTCTTATCTCACCCCTAACAACAAATAATGTTCCCTCTCGTTTGAGGACGGTAAACGGATCGTAAGTTCCGATGTGAAACGAGAGAAGCACGCTGGGTTGCATCATGCCCTTCGAGCTGCGCCGAGACCCTTTTCCATGCGGGTTGTCCCACCCGCTCTTCACGTGTATGTGTGTATCATCTCTGTGCCACCCTCGACTTAGGATTTTAGGGAAGTACCCCGATTCACTCGCCTCTCAATTACCAGACAGGAACAGTTGCACCACACCCGGAGAGAGGTTTTCGTTCCAGCAATTCGTCCAAAAAAAATAAAAAGAAGGAGCTAGCCGCCCTTTCTTTTGCGCAAAATGCCGGGGCGAGGTTTGGCACCCAAGTAGGGCGGGGTACAAAGATCGTCTTGACTTCCTGCTCCCCGCCCCCAGCTCGCAGCGAAGGGGGGGAGGGCGCTGAGCGTGGCAGATCATTTCGATTATTTTCTTGGCTTCACTCAGGGCGAGCTCTTTTGTACGTAGAGGAGGTAGTTGGTTGAGGTGGTAGAGTGCTCGTTGCACGCTCTACCTTGAGATTACTCACTGCGCCCCACTCCTCCGCCTTGAGAGACTTCGAGAAGTGTCGACGCTCAAAGCAGAGATCCTCGAGGCCAGCATTCACCGCGCCCCTCGGAGCCCCTAGGCCAGTCTTGTTCATGGATGTCGAATAACCGAAAAAGGCCATATCTGAGATGGAATCGGTCGGATTTACGGCACGCGCGGCCGGGGAAGTTGGGATGGGGAGACAGATCAAGCCCCTCCATTCGTCCCACAGCCCACTCGCATCACTGCCAGTATCCTTTGCCACCTTCACTGCCCTCTTCACCAACTGGAGGAGCTGTCCGTATCGCCCGGCCTGCGCTTCATTGAATTCCGAAGAAGGGACATCTGCACGCAGCGCGTAGCACCTGATACGTTGAAGGCATCGAATCATGAGAGTAATGACGGGTGCTACCAAGATTTTCGCATCGGTCGGCCGCGACGTAGCGCCCTTCTCGATCTGTGCTGCCCTTGTCATCCATGTTTCGCACAGCTCTACGGCCACCCCCACCAGCGTCTCTAAACGGCCAGGTGAGAGATCTGGAGACCGCAGCATTTCGTTCGTGTCAAAAATGGCAAATTTTAACTCGCCTTCGATCAGCAGCGCCCGCTGCTCTACGAAGGTGCGCTCCTCTTCACATCGCTCCGCCAGGAGCTCGGCGCTATCGAGGAGATCGTTCAACATGGCCCGGCAGTATTTCTCGACCCCTGTCGTCTTCATCCACGAGTGCGTTGCCGCCATGGCAGTGCGCCACCGCAACTCTCTTTTCTCGGCACTCGTGAAAACTGCGAGGGAGGACCTGTAGATCTGCAGGCAATGCGCCACCGAATACAATATGGCTTGCAGCCTGTCAACGGCTCCGCTGATCACCTCCAGGCGCGACAAGGATAAATCCTTCGGAACACCGGCTTCTGTCTGCCCCGCGCAAGGAGCAGAATCCGTCAGGCTCCACATCAAGCACGCGGAGTGGCGATCCAATAGAAAGCACCACAAATCCGTGTCATCAGTGGCATTAAACATATCTTCCACTGACCATCGATGGCGCGGAGTCACATAGGAAGAGAACCACTGGTGTAGCAAGTAAAGATAAAATTGGGTCTGAGAGGCGCTCAAGCGTAGGGAGGTAGCGCCCACACGTTCTGCGTTTGCTTCTAAGAGGCGTTGCATGAGCAGTCCCAACGCTGGCAAGTAGCCACGATTGTGTGGGACCTTCCGCAACTCCTTCATGAGCTCGTCTACCAAGGTGGTATCTGCTATGCCCTCAGTCGAGCCCGACTGATAAGGGGATGAAAGACGGCTACAGGAAAGGCTTTCGTCAGTAACGATGCTCGCGTCTGCTGACCTTTGCGCGCGGCTCTGGAAAAGGGCAGCTGCAGCCCGCATCCACGGTGATCTCAGTGTGGCTTTACCCAGGGCCAGAATATCGTTTACTTTGCGCGCGTCCACCTCCGTCTCTTCATACTCCCGTAAAACGTTGGAAAGGCCCACAAAAGGCACCTGCAGATCCCTCTTGTAAGATCGACGCACCAGCACCTCAACCGCCATCTCGGCCACTTCACCCAGGAAACTGGCCACTGTGTCGTTAAGCCAGTGTCGCTCCATCAACCCAATCGTGATGTAGATGCCGTACAGGTGTGCTGATTCTGCGGCGAGTCGTGAGAAAGCGTGGAGCGGTCCCTCAAGCAGCGTCTCCAATTGCTCCACCTGCATCACAGCGGCCTTGCTCGGTGAATTGGTGGCGCCGGTCGACGACGCATCAAGAGTAGAGAGCACCCTATCAGCATCTTCCACCGCGCGAGCAAGACGCACATTCGCCGCAGCAGCGGAACCCCACCAGAGCTGGCTATATAGATGCCAGTAGTGCGCTACAAGTTCCGCTTGCAGCGTACTCAGCGGAAAATCTTTCGATGGAGGAGTTTCACTCGCAGCATCGTCGATTTCTGGGCTGCTCGGCAAATACGTACGACACAGACTCTCATGCCACCGAGACCACATGGTGGGTGTCAGTGGGACGCAGCCGGCACAGACAGCATAGACACTGTGGTAATGCCGTAGAGCCTGGACACGAGCCGACGCGGAAAGTGATACATCATCCCGGGTGCTCGACCAGAGTGCCTCCAGTTTATCCAGCATAGTGAACACCGTCGACGTTGAGAGAGTTGGTACCCCTTTCTGGAGGTAGTCGCCCCCGCATGCCAGAAAGGGTGCGATCTCTGTAGATGCGTGCGCTTCTTCCAATGCTGTCATCGTATCGTGCGTGAGTCGAGAGAGGGGAGAGACGGGTTTATGAATGTGCACACCTGTATGTATAAATACAGGGAAAGCGGAACAGCTGGGCCGATGTCGTTGCTGCACTCTATTGCCCAAGGCCCGTTACCGAAAGCACCTATGTGGGTTGGGAACTTGTGGGAAAGCCGAGAGAACGGGGAAGGAAGAAGTAGTAAAGAGTGCAAGCGCTGCCTTTCATATCTCGACATAACGGGAGGGGGAGAGGGCGAGGCCCTTCGATAGGCAAGAGTTGAAATTCCTGAAAAAAAACAATTGTGGTGCTATGGTGCACGGGCAGGGTTCGGTGAGAGCATCGCACCATACATCCTCATGAATTCCCAAGCACGGTATACAAAAGGAAGAAACGCGACCTTACAGCGAGCTATGAAAGGACTCAAACCGATCGACCTCGCCCCCCCCCTTCTCTCTCTCTCCTTGGACAGAACTCCCGAGGGTTTCTTGCCGAAGGGCTTAGCTGGGAAGTGCGGAGCCCTCCCTGACCCTCTTTGTTTTTCGTATCTGAATCTCTGTAATAGCATCGCACCCTGCCCCCACAGGGTGCCATTCGTCCTAGTAGCCACCACCATCGTCACCACGAAAAAAAAACTTTCCCAGAGACGGTGAAAGACGGGGGTCCAGAGAACGACAACGCTCAGCCGGTTTCAAAAGCGCTTCGTGAAGGGAACATCGATGTCTGAAAGGCCCACGAGCGGAGACATCGAGCGGCTAGCAGACAGATGAATATGTGAAGTGCTGAGGTCAATCCGTGGGCATAATTTGTTCGACCTCCACACAACCGCCACCCCCTTTTATATCGTGAAGGCATGCGAAAAAAAAGCGGGCGCGGGAAGATGGAAAAGCAAAGAGGGCGTCGATATGAAGAGGAGGGGCGGATGAGGGTAGAAGAAGAAAAGCAAACCTTCCACTTTATAAATTAAATCTCTATAGTGCTTTTTCGTGAGAAGCGTGCTAGAGTGTGGATCTATGAGAGGTTAAAAGAAACTGAACAGAAGAGAAATCCATGGAGCTGAAATGACTGAAGAAGGGTGACGCATACACGGAAGTTCGTATAACGCAACCAAGCCTTTTCCTTCCTTCTCTCCTTCCTACGTAGAGGCGACGGTGGGTGCCCTCGTCTTTTCTCGTGTCGACGCTTTGTAGAATGTGGGGAAGACCACTCAACGCCGTCCACGACTACAGCGGATCGCCTCGAAATCTCCTCAGTCAGCGTTTGCATGCCATCTTAGAGAAGAAGTCGGAAAGTTTCATCTGTGTTTTGCACGGCTGCGTACTGTGCGCAACGGCAGTGGCCGATCCTGCAGCAGCAGTAGCCTGTGAAGGCTTCGGAGGCCGTGCAGGCGGTGATGCGGACTGCGAGGGCGCCTTAAGCGACGATAGTACTGTCGCTGCACCCTTTGTGGGTGAGTCATCTTGCGAGAAAAGAAGAGTCTCCGCCGAGGCTATGAAGGAATCTTCCCGCAACGGTGAGGATGATGCGGGTGTCAATGAAGCGGAGTACGCCGCGGCAACCATCTTCGGTTGAGTGTTGTTGCCTGGAAGGCTTTCTGCGCAACGAACACCAGAGGCTGGCGTCGTCATAGCAGATTGAGTGCTCACTCCCTTGGCGGACGTAGTTTCTTCCGCTGATCGCTTGCGACCCGATGTGCGCTGGTCAGTGATGACAACTCTTGGTTTGCCAAATGTAAGTGCGTCCATCTTCTCCAGACCGTTACCACCCTTCGCAGCCAGCGACTTGGTGATGGCAGCGACAGCAGGCGAGCGATGGCCTTCTTGCACCGGCACTGCAGCTCCCCTTGTTGGAGAAAGTGAAGTGGAAGGAATGATGGAAGAGCCAGCAGAGCTGGAGATGTCGTTGACGGAAATGAATGTCGTGGTATGGGTAACCATCTCCGGTGTCGTTGATGGCAGAGACCGCGTCGGCTGCAACGTTGCAACGTCGTCATCGTCGAGAAGAAGTGCCATGGTTGGTGTGTGTATATGGTTGCGTATATGGGTGTGGTTGTTTCTCCTGGATAAAAATATGAAACAGGAAAAGCAGGTGAGCGTCTGAAGAAGCCCACTTATTAGCAACGGTGCCGCGACCGCGTATGGAAAGACAATCGGGAGAAAGGATGGCGCCGAGCAAAGAGGAGGGAAGAAGCGTGTAACGTGGGGGTTTCTCGGAGAAAGAAAGAGAGAGAGAGAGGAGGAATGTCGTCCACACTAGAACCTTACGTCTTCCATCGCTAGAAAAGATGCTTTCTTCGCAGACGCACGGTGCCGGAGGGATTTGTGTAGAAAAGCACATATGCGAATGCCTGAGCAAGCGCCCTCCCCCCCCTCCCCGATACTCCTACGAAGAAAACGTTGCTGCTGTATCATATCTTCAGAGAAGGGGATACGCCCCTTTGGCTACGGGGAAGCCTCCCTCATCAATGCGGGTTCTGCAGCGCTACACTTTTGCACAAAATTTTAGATATTCTCCATATGCCTACTGTCCTTGAAGAACCTGTCGATGCCAGCCCATATTCTTCCTCGATCCCCCATCCCTCTCTCTGATATCTCATATTTTGCCCTTCTCACCCATCCGAATGGGGAAAAAAGGGGGGAGCGATTTCGTTTGATCACGTATGTGTCCTCCACTTGCATCCACTCCTACACAGACGCGCCCACAAAGAGAGAGAATCCGAGCGAGTGGGTCGCCTCAAGCTCCCACAGCGATCCTGCCTAAGCGAAACAGGCGGAAGACATGAAATAAAGGACGGAGCATTGACCGTTTGATACAAATAGTACCACCTAGCGGCTTTGCTCGCTGAGACTGGTCGTCTTACCGGGTGCGGATGCACCGCTCCACATTACACGATGCGGAGAGCAAGAAGCCCATTAGCAGGTTGAAAGCGCCTTCTTACCCTCTCTCGACACTGTACAATAGGTGCTGCAGCGGGGACGGTGATGGAACAGCACAGCGGTATTGTTCTGTAGTAGGCCGAGCAGCAACCAAGACCTCGAAGCCTCGAACGAAAAAATCGAAAGAGCCTCCACGAGTACGTCCAAAAAATATCAGCTTTCTCCGGTTTTTATCTCAAAGTAGGAGGGTACGAATCTCTACATGGCGCTCTCAGCCCAGGAAAAACCGCTTGAATTAAGAGGTGCGGGCAGAATCGAAGAGCAGCCCTCGAGGTACTTCCCCTTCTCTCCCACCACATACAAAGAAAAAAGAGCAGGGAGATCGGAAGAACACAGGGCTGTGAGGAGGGCCCTGACAGTTGCAGAACACATAAGCGGGTCGAAGGGAAACACTCCCTTGTGTTTTGCGTCTAACATTCCGTAGTGCAGTCGATAGGGTTGCAGTGATGTTGGCGGAGAGAACAAAAAAGGAAGAGGGGGGGCACATCGAGATTTGCCAGCAGCATTGCATCCCCAACGGTTGAGATATACCTCCCTTTTCTTCGTGTAACGGCAGCCTTCCATGCCCACCCTCCCTTCACACCCCTCCGCCTTTTACTTCTGCGTACAGGCTAGCGGAGCGGGTCTTGAATGAGGCACCCACGCTTTGATTCCTGATCACCCCTCCACCTCTTAAAAAAAAAGAGGCCTGCAAGATTGTCAACGACTACATCCATCTAAATGATTCTAGTGCAAAAGTACGTAACGAGAGGGAATCTACAAGGTGTACGAGAAAAGCCAACTGAAATCGAGCGAAAAAATGAATAAGCAAGATAGAATGGGAACAAAGCACGAAACAGCAACGTTCCATTCCAAGTTCCCCTCAGCGAGTGACAATAAAAAAGAGGGAATGATGAGGCACGAAGGATGAACTTTTTTTTAAACAGGAGCTTGGTTCGCTCCTCCTTTACTCCACAGAGTCTTTTTCCGACGACGGCGTTTCGGCCGGAGCAAAACCGTTGAACTCAGGCGGAGTGGTAAACAGAAGACTCTCCTTGTTTATTTTACGAACATCTGAATCCACCGCGTCGCTAGAAATGCAGCCGGTGGTGCAACCCCCCGTCGCCATCTTCTTTAATGTGGACTGCTGTGATGCTGGAGTGGACTGGAGTGCTGAAACAAAGGCCAGCCTGTTACTGTCCAAGAGATGCTGCTGCGCGAGCTGCATTTTTGTTTCAGCGAGAGATGCGGCCCATTTTGCTTCGATGTTCCCCAACGGCGGCGTACTAGTCATCCCCTCTGCATTACTGAGACGATCGTAATCGTTGTCTCGGCCACGGGAGCAGCGCAGTTCGAAGCCAGCAGTGAGCCGCAGCGGATCGACGCGGACCGCGTAATGCTTTCCCTTGGCGTTAGCGTTGAGCTTGGCAGCCACTCGTTGAATTTCCGACTTGTATAAAGCGAAGAACTCGTCGGAGCGGTCCGGCTGCAACGCCAGTTCCGAAATTTCCGAGGAGACAAAATATTTGGTCTGCAGGGTGTGGTTGATGCGGCTCAGGTGGTGTCGCAGCTGCGCTGACTCTCGTGGTAGCACTCTAATATCTTTGAAAGGGTCAACATCGTTGCAATACATCTCGCGAGAAAGAGAGGAGAAGCGACACCCTCCTCAAGTTACCTTGGAGTGTTCCTTGTGGCTGCAAGGTGAATCCTCCGTTGAGTGACCTTTCGCTGTACCCCAAGCGAGGTGGGAGAACAAGAAATGGAGAAGAAGGGAAAAAAGCCGACCGTAATAACCCCGTAGCAAAAAAAAAGGGCTCCTCATCAGCGAATATAAACAGAGATAGGGCGCACGTGACACACCGCACCGAAGCGGAAGAGAAACAAGGGAGGGAAGGGTAAGCAGGGAATGTGTACGGATGAGCGGAAGAGAGGCCGGCGTTCAATGAAGGGGGGAAACAACGGATTCCTCGAGGGGAGCGAGAGCAGCAACGTCGTAGGGGAACGTGCGCTGACAGACGTGCACTTCTCCGGCGCGGCAGGAGCACGTCACACGCAGCTCTGTTTCGAAAGGGTAGCATTCTCGGAAGACATCTTTTCGCACAGGTGGAGTTCGAACCATTCTACGCTTCACACAAAGGGGGAAAGAGAGAAGCGGATCTCAGGCATGACTTGTCCGAGCGCAGGCATATGCAGAAAGGTATCCCTCGTATCCACGCTTCGTCTCCGCTCCTGAGAGCGTCTCTTTCTCCATTCCACCGCTCAGCTTGCGCACCACAACTTCACCGCACTTCGCATCCTCCCGCTGCTTCTTTACTGTTCACCACAGAACGGACAAGGTTCGGTACGAGCGTAGCAAAATATATATCCGTCTGCGTTGCGAGGGAGAGAAACTCAAAACTAAAGCTGAAACCCTCCACAGCATCGTATCGGCGTCGGTAAGAACAGTGTGGGACAGGCAAAGGAGAAGGGAAAAACCTTACATGTTATCCTCTTCTACACAGAGAAGGAACGCGCAGAGCACATGGGAACCACTGCAGAAGCAGTACTGCGTATCAGCAAGAATAGTGTCTGTCGTGTCGACTATTAAGCAGGCCCCTCGCGTAGTCATCGTACATGCGCTGTCGATATAAGAGCACTGGAATCTGCTACGATATGCGTTCGAAAAGGGTGGCTGAAAGGGGTTCACCGCAAAGAGCATCCATGGACCACTCCGTCCCTGTATCTCGGCAAAACACGTTAGTTTCAGAAGACCTCCGGGCCACAAGATACGACGAAGCCCACCCATGTTCTTTTCCCCTTCCAGCTTTACCAACCTTCTTGTGGATCCACGCTAGGAGAACGCGCAGCTCTCTTGCGGAACATTCCGCCCCTCCCCCCTTCAGTATCCTACACGCGCCTCACCTGGCTGTACTCAGTAGAAAGGAAAGGAGCCTTGGCAAGTTGAAAGGAGCGGGGAGGAAAAATAAAAAAAAGACAGGAGGGACAAAAACTCAGTGGAGTCCGTAGAGGAAGCGAGAATGTTGCACAATGATGGGACGACAGAGCGGAACGGACGATCAACGCGTATTGCCCTGGAGACGGAGAGGAAGATAAAAGGGGAAGAAGGGAAGAAAACTTCGCAATCCCACTCCCATCTGCCAGGAAGTGTTGTCCGCAAAACAATAACTGCCAGTTCACCGATGCGCGCCACCGCCTGTACAGTCGTGATCACCCCTGCAGACGTTTCGTCCATCTTTCTCTCTTTTGTTGGGGAAGACGGACGGGTGGGGAGTGTTGAAGAGCACTCGCGGAAAACATAAGAGTTGAGGATTCGTAGGTAAAGCTGCATCCGAAGTGGGCTTCCCTCACCTCCATGCTTTTCCAAGTGATTGCACGACAACGTAAAAAATATCTTCCTTCACACATCATCACTCTTCCGTTCAAACACATATACCAGGCGCCCATTTTTATACGTGTAACAAAAGCGCTCTCCCCCTGGGGCGATAGCGATGGTCAGCACCTTGTTGGTGAACGGCTCCGGAATGACTTCCTCGTCCCCACCCGCCCCGCTCTCCTGTGAGAGGGATAAGTAGTTCGGGCTGCTCTCGGTTTGAGTCCACGCGTTCTGCAGCAGAGTCTCGAGATCCGCTTCTGTTATCATTCCGCCAGACGCGATGTCACTTGGCTCAGTGAAGGGGTCGGCGCGGTAGTAGACAAGCGAAGTACGGACAGGAGGGGAGGTATGCAGAGGCTGCCAGACCGCCACGGCGCCATCATAGAGGCCGGTCACCACCGTACCTGATGCGTCGTCTACCGCGACGGGGAAGCGATCAAAAATTGAGTCGTTCTCGTAGAGGGCATCCAGGTAGCGGGAGACGTGGTTCATGACGGGCATCGTGGCGCACGGCTGATCTGGCCTTCGCAGATCCCACAGCTTCAGACTAAGATAATCACGTGTAAGCACGTGATCGGGTCCCAAAAAAGAAGCGTCCGAGATGCTGCAAAGAATTTCATCGTAGGCCGGGGAGCTGAACGGATTCTGCTCACGGGTCAATTGAGAGGAGATCCCGTATTTGCGGCTGTCCCGCGAAGGCGGGTCGCGCAAGTCGCCGATGTTCAGTATTCCCGAGCTGCGTGTCAGTAGAAACAAGGAGCTATGGGTGGGGTGAAATGAAGCTGCTGTAACGAGTTCTTCTACCTCGTCCAGAGCACCGGAAGCTGGTCGAAGATCCGCGATGCAAGTCGCCTTCGTAGTATCCTTCGTTTCGAAGCTCCACCAAAAAACTTGAAGATCCTCCACACTCATAAAGGTTTCGCCATCTGCTGACACGCTCAGCGCTTGGATACTGTTCATAACCGGCCCAAATTCTTTGATGGGCAATATCGCGGGCTGCGGTGGCAGGCGCGCAAAATATCGGGAGCCCACAAATGTTTTGCCGATGATATCTTCCATTTCAGGGAAGGCGTTGAACGGACTAAATCCTTCGCGACGCACGTGAAAAAGCTTGATCACCCGCTCGTTTGCGGTGAGGTAACTTACCATGCTAGGAGAGCAGCGGGTCCGCGCAAAACAGAGACACTTCACGTAAGGCTCCACCGCGACGGAGGTAAGGGCGTTAATAGACTTTACAAACGCCCGATGTGAGTGTCGCCGCAAGATCTCTCGGCCGCGCATGCCATGGGTGATGTTGTCTGTTGCCGCCGTTTCGACGCTGGCGGTGTTGATGGGCGTGGGGGCAACGCCTGTGACATCATCGCTGTTGTGACTCCCAGATCCCCGCTTGGTACCACCCGCGAGAAGCGGCATGGATGAAGATCCGCGCCCTTCTAGCTGCGGTTGCTGCTGTATCAGCGATTTGCTCCGTCTTATACAGCTGTTATACGCATCCGCTGTGCTCACCTCGAAGTACTCGATGCGGCCACTGTAGTCACCGAGGCACAATCCAAGCACCGGCGTCCCGCTTATGGGATCTAGAAGAGTGGTCATGGCTACGACGCTGACGGACTGTAACGCACTGTCTTCTGCAGCGCTCTGAGCGACAGCACGAAATGACTCCGAGCTGAAATCAACTGCATCATTAAAAAAGGCAGCGCTCTCAGGTGGGACCTTGAAGGATTCTTCGTCAAAGTGTGGACTAGGGCTATGACTGTTCCCTCCATGATCACTGGAAGAGGCGGAAGACGCCTTCACCGCCGCTGCCGCTGCTACCGCCGATGGATGATTGGGCGAGATGCGGGCATCCAGTACCGACGAGACAGCAACGCTGCTACTACCGCCGTCTGCGGCCACGCTCTTGCTTATCTCGTCACTCAGCATTGCCGCCGGCGGTAAGGCAATTCTCGCCTCGTCAACAGCGCCCGTTGAACGCGTGTGACTCCCCATCCGCGGCTGTGGTGACGGCTCCTTCACGTCCGCTGAAAATGGCGTCGAAGCGCTTCGGTGGCTGCCCTCCACATTCGTCGCGTTGTCGCCCACTTCACCGTCTGACGCCTCCACCATCGGGTCTTCTAGGGGGTAGGGTAGCTTCTGATAGAAATGAAACGCTGGTGAAGCCCGCGGCACTGTTTCGTAGAGACGTTCCTCAACACTGCGGATGTGTTCCCGCACTGTTAGCGCCGCTCGCGACGGACCAAACATCGAACTACGGTGGCCAGCTTTGCCTACAAAAACCCCTGCGCCACCAGCATGGCGTGTTGAACGAAGAACGGAGCGGTGTGGATTCGCTGCTGACGACACAAACAAACTCTGCTTCGCTTTGCCGGCGCCTCGTTTGGGTGAGGGAATGACAGGCTCATCATAGCCTTCGCGCTCTGCAATTTCACTCGCTCCGCGAGAGCTGTGAGCTGAGAGGTCATCGCCCACGTCGCCGCGCTCAGGGGCCTCGCTGCTTGCCCGTGAGTTACTGTAGGACACATAGGGATCTCGACGTGTGGTACTCGTGGGATTGACTGCCGTGGGCTCACGCTGAGGGGCTTCGCTACCACCACGCAAGGACTTGTAATGGTTGGCATATGGGTCCGAAAAGGAGTAGCCACCGCCACCACCCTCGTAGGGAGACTCTGGCCCCGGCTCCGACCGGGCCTCACTTGTTGCTCGAGAGCTACGCAGCGAATTCAGCTGTGCCTGCTCTGGGGAAGGCATCTCCGGCGACGGTGACAGTTTTGACGACCCCTTCTCAGCTGCTTTTCTAAATTCCGGCTGGTCCATTTCTCTGTGGGAAGAGGGATCCGGCGAAGAGCGGGGAAGCGATAAGAGCAGGACACTTCTGGGAGAGATAAAGGGAGAAGTGGTAGTGAGGTGTGGCGACACTGTGGGGTTGCGTACATGCACCACAAGAAGAAAGGGTAAGAGATGAGGGAGGGTGGGTGGGGGGGGAAAGGAGAAGCAGGAGGTGGGAAAGGGAGATTACACAGGTGGTCTCCAGACACTGTTCCGAACAAAGCCACCGCTGATAAGAGGAAGTAACCCTTTTGAGAGGAGAGGGAGAGGGGGGAAGAGGCGTAAAAAAAAAACGGAGAGGCTCTTCAAGGGGACTAAAGGAAAAAGCCACTTACATGGAAAAGTGGGGGAGGAAGGAAGTAGCTACCAACGTGGTGCGGGTGGAGTATGAAAGAGGGAGATGGAGCTGACGAGCGGCAACTTCGTCAGTAGAAAGGACGTGCGGAGAAGGCCATCAAGAGGACGAGAACACGACGAAGCGGGGGGAATGCTATTCGTGAAGGAAACTGAATCTGTGGGCACATGTGAGTTTATATGCATGCATATCGTACAGCGAGTAGGCCCGCCTTGAGAATCGAAGCTAGATACGGTTGCACAGAGTGGCGATACAATATCAAACGCCACCAAAGCAGGCGGACCTGTTCTTTCGTCTTGTTTTTAGCGGAGGAGGTTGCTGGGCCAAGCAATCCGAGATTACTATTGTGCAAACGTAATATTTCACGAAGAGGGGATCACAACAAAGGAACATGTTCAAGCGGCCCATCGCAGAAAACTTTTGAGGTACCCACGTTGCACCCCAAGCGGAGCAAAGAAAATAAAGTGGGTCTTGAGCAGTAGTTTGTAGATGTACATGTGCACATGGCAAAAAAAAAGGAGCTGAAGATGTGACGAAGATGCGAGAAAGTGAGCGTAGGAGGAAGCTGCATTTTTCGCACAAAAACACAGTCACATTGTCGTACTATGCGTTGTGCACACCTTCGCAACACTCAAAAAGTGACTCCATTCGAGGCATGGCGGGAGACAGAGAATGAGAGGAAGGAGCGAAGAGGAAACGAAATGTTGGGGAGGAAAGTCATAGCGCGACAAGGCGATGGGACAATGATGAACACATTTCTTCCATTAACTTCTTTCGTGATTGCATAGCTGCCCGACCGGCTACACTACATATACATATATATATATATATGTATGTATATATATGTATTCTCTCAAGAGGGCAAAAAGTGGATCTTTGAAGGCCAGTGCTCTACTGGATACCAACCAAATGGGCATCCGCCTTCTGCATGCAGTCCTCACGGCTCTGTCTTGAGTTTGCCCATGATCGGAGAGCGGCTCAAATCGAATGGTTAAAGCCGCCTTGACGTCATTTCCACCTTTTCGTGCTTCGAGAAGTGTGGAAAGGCAGAGACAAGAGATTCGCAAGAGATAAAGTGCTTCATGATGCGCTCATGGTGTGATCGCGGCTGCCACTCTCTTCTCATGCCTTTGTCAAAAAGACACCACTTGGGCGCGAAGGGCCAAGCTGTGTTCGTGGGCGTTCGGCAGTGCATGGGACGACGCCACAGGCTACGCCCCAGGAGCATTGAGACATGCCTTTTCCATGCGGCGCAGCCAAACACGATCAATAGACCTCCCGATCTTAGGTACAGAAGGGAAAACATACCGAAACTCAGAGAAACTAAAAGATCAAGCGCTACGTAGCTCCCTGACGTGTTGGAGTTGGAAAAGTCTCAAAGTGCAGGTAGTCAGTGGTCACGAAACAGTGACGAGAACACAGAGGAGCCTCAAGGGATGCTGCGAATGAACCTTTCTGGGGGTGCCTACCGACTTACTCGAAAAGTAAACGTTGACAAAACCGAAAGAAAAAATGAAAGAGGGAGACAGACTGCGACCATCGCGCTCCTATGAACGTTAGGCTACCATGAACAAAAGCATCTGAACAGATCACCCATTCTCGACTCAAAACACGTGAAAATGGGACTTGCCACAGCGCCAGAAAGTTCCTCCGCACATACCGGTCGTGGGCTGCCTACGTAGCGGAATGAACCCCTACACACACACATCCACATGCCGCCCATTCCCTCTTAGAAGGTTTCCTGCGAGTCCTCCATTGAGAGAGTCCTCGCTGCTGAAACCGCGCATGTCCCCCACGTTCGGAACAGCCCCGTTTATGCCTAAAGCATTGTGAGCGGCTAAAGCTCAACATCTTGTTGGCGTAATAAACCGAAGCTCTCAGCCATCTTCGAAATGTAGGCGGGTTGTTTCCTTATCTTTGGATGAAAGGTACACGCCTCTTCCTCCGCCTTCCTCGCAGCCTCTTCCTGCTGCGTGCGCTTCGCTTCCAGCAGCTCGTGCTTTTTCTGAAGATATCTGAGACAGGGGGAGTAATTTTTTGTGCTCAGCATGGACTGCACGTGGGTGTTGTGCGAATCGTTTAGCTGCGGTCGAAAAGAAAGGCCTTTCAACGCCTCCACCTCTGCTTGCTGCTTCGCTACCTCACGTCGATGGGCTATCCGTTCGTGGTCCTTATGAAGGCGCTCGAAAAAGCTTGTTCGGTGCTCTTCCAGAGGCCTTTTCGAGGTGTGCCGCCGGAGTTGCTCTTCTGCCTTCGCCTCGCGTGCGGCAGGAGAAATGCAAGGATGGAAAGTGCAGGGGTCCACATATGGGGAGGTGTGCTGCTTCACCAAGGAAGCGGTGAAAGGGACTCGTTGCCGTTCGCGCTGAGCCACTATGGAGGACGTCTCAGGGCCCAGGGACTCATTCAGTAGAGAACGGGAGATCATTTTCCGCACCAAACGCATGCTGTTGTTGGTGGTCTGCGGGGTGAAGGAGGGCGTCATCTCTCGTTCAAGCTCACGCACAGTACGGGAGCGGTTGAGGTAGTAAGCGTTTTGACGAAGAAGAAACTCATCGAAGAGGGCAACCCTGAAGCTCTCCTCTGTGCGAATACCCTCGCCGGAGGCATTCGCATCCACCACGTTAGTGTCGTGAGTGTGGGTTTCAGCGCCGTCGATCATTTGCATCTGCATCTCTGCCTCACGACGGGTGTGATACTTTCGTTTGGCGTCGCGTTCCTTCAAGAGGGCGATAGCCATCGGGGATTTGTAGGAGGTCTGTACCACGTCCTTCGCCGTCTGCGTTGTAGCGTATTGAGCAGACTCGGCGCCTGTCCTCAGAATGACCGAAAGAAATGCATTGAATGTGTCCCGTGGACTTTCGGCTCGCCCATGCGGGCTGCGTACAGTGCGTCGAGCAGCATCACAACGGCGGCGCAGAAGGATAAGTTCCTCCCGAGCTAGGCGCCGGTACTCCATCTCTTGGTCTATGATTCGACGGCGAGACGCACTCGCTGACAGCTCTGCCGGGTAAAGGCGCTCGAACACTCTCCGCAAGGTGGCTTGGAGGATGGACGGGTCAGCGGCCGGAGATGCACTGGCAGAGGGGGACTGAATTCGTCCGCTTTCTTGTATTGCCGCATTCTCCTCGAGCGTTCGCTCCATCTCCCTCTCCTGCACCAGTTGCACCATGGCCCTTGTCCCAGGTGACAATACCGGGTGGAACGTACACTCTGCCATCTCGTTGGCACGCATCTCCTCCCGCAATCGATCTTGTCGTTTCACGAGGCGCGACACAGGTGCCTTTTCATTGCGCTGTTCACCGTTCGAGTGGGAAGCGGTCTCCGCTCCGGGTCTCGAGGCTGGCAAATGAGCATCCAAAGCATCCCGCGAGGTGGTTGGGAGGCCGAGTACCGTGGCACTGGGGCTAAGCAGGGAGGTATCGCCAACATGAGAAACTTCAGCGTACCCCTCGGGAGGTGTACGAACCCTCTCAGATAGGGGGATGTCAAGACTACGTGGTGACCGGCGGGGTAGCTGCAAGTCCTGCGCGATGAGGGATGCAGAAGAGCTCGCGGCATGCGGCACCTGCGCTCTATGTTGGACCTGTGTCACGCCTGGCGTTACCCGTGTCGACGACGACCTTTTTGTGGCGGAAGGCGAGCTCAACGTGGTGAGCTCCTCGCGCGGGTCCTGCAAGGTGCCGTGGACACCCTGTCGAGGTTCTCCCCTTAGGCAATTCGCAAAAGAGGGAGGGGAATCACCGACAGCAGTTGCTGTCGGTTCTCGGGGACGAATCTCAGAAGATTTTTCTACCGGTGTGAGGCAGGAGTCCACAAGCCGCGAGGATGCTTCGTTCTTGATCGGACTGATACCAGTTACATCCACGTCGAGCGACGGTCGCACCACAAGTCGGCTGCCCATCATGCGCGACGGGGCGGACTCCGTCGGAGACGACGAGATGTCAAAGTGAAACACAGAATCCTCGGAGTCTCGCATCGCTTGCTGTGGCATTTCCGCAGCGTTTAGAAAGGACATGTGTTCACCTTCCGCACCGCAGGCACCGGACGTTCCACAGCCGAGCAGTTCGTTCAGTATGCTGACCGCCGTGCGCGCGTCATTGGAAGACGTAACTGGCTCATCAGCCGGAGGACGCGACGGCGCGAGTGGAGAAGCATCCGGCGAGCATCGAGGACTCTTCTTCGGCTCTCGTGGTGTCACGTACCGCCTTCGCGAAGCTAACGGAGATAGCTTTGCCTCCGTCGTGGCCGCCGGGGTCCCTGACATCGGTGATGTATTGCGAAACTGGGCTTGGAGTTGGGCCAGTGCAGTTTGGCGGGAGGCTACCCACTGTAGCGAGTCTGCCCGCCGCAATTCACATGTAGGGGGTTTTCTTCTGTCTTTCATATTCGCAGAAAACGGTACGCTCTCTTGCGCTGTCGTACGCTGCGATTGTGTCGTCGCACCATGGTGATCAGCATCTACAGAGAATAGTGGCCGATGCTTTTCCGTCGGCAGCTCCTTCTCCTCGCTACTATCCCACATCTCCACCCCGTATGCAGCGGTGCCGTAGTCCAACGCATCCACCCTTCTGCGACCTCGAGTATCAACGCATGGATTCGGGACGCTATTTACCACCGGCGCTGCAAAGTGATCCTCTACAGGAAGCAACCCGGCGGTCCCCTCTGCGTTTTGCCCACGAGTCATCTTGTCCTCTTTACCTCCACTCAAGGCCCCAGGTGGGTCGACGGGCCTCCCTTTTCTGCCAGCGCAAGAATGTGAAGGTGTTCCACGCGCGTTCGCTGCATCCTCCACGAGAGCGTTAATGCTAGGTGAATCTCCGAAGGGAGAGGAGGCACAACTACTTTCGTCGAGGGCCGAGTGGGCTTCAAAGAAGGAAATCCCCTGCTGCGTTGTATAAACGCTGGCTTGGACGCCGCTGCGTGGCATTTCTTCTGCTTCTATGGGAAGAGAATTTGGTTTCTCATTGGAGGCATTTACACAAACGCGCTGATCCTCAACCTCGTGTGAGCACTGAGGAGACCCCGGCCCGTCGCCACATTTACGATCTGTCTCACGTGAGAACGAAGATGGCAACAGCGGTGTTCCCTGTGCACGACCGATAATAAGGGGCTCGGTAGAAAGTGTAGAGAACTTGCTAGCTCCCGCCGCATGAGAGGAGCTTGCACCGCTGCTGCCAACTGGAGAGGTCGCAGGCGATTTCATCATGAAAATCGCCTTTTGTTTTAAAGTTCTTTTTTTCGATTTCTCGATACAAAAAGTTCAACTAATTCCTCTTCCCCTGTGTCTCTACACCTCACTCAGCTTCTCGACAAGGGCGGGAGAAGGAGGCAAGGACGATAGGGGCAGAAAGTGCAAAGGCAACGCACCCTATCTTTTAGTGAATTTCTATGGCTGGAATAATCCAGAATTGCCGAAGTGTTTCGCTTTCTTCCAGAGAAAAAAAAGAATCACGAATAAAATGTGCGAAGAAGAAGAAGCGAATCACGGGTAGAGAAAGAAAGACTTCGGCTGATGGTAACTCCGCAGAGGAGCCCTCAGTTTCTGCTCGCTTCCCCTATAGACGAATCGAACTTGAAAACTAAATATAATGAATAGGAAAGAGCTGACTTTCCGCCTCACATAAGAACCCTATCTGCGGAGGGCAAATAAAATCTCTGATTTCGACAGGAATATCAAGGAGGTATGAAGCGAAAGGGGAAATCCAACAGAGGGTGAATCCAAAGTAGGGCGAGACAAAGATGTAGATGGCATACATCAACACGTGTAAATATGCCTTTTCTACGCAGATATGTGGGGACGAAGGAGAAGAGGGGACAAAATAAAGAAGGAGAGAAGATTTTTAACAGGCGTTGTTTTGAGCTACCTCACCGACTACTCGGATGGGAGAAAAGAAAGGGGGCTGAAAGAAAGAGAAGACGATTTTGGGGGGCGATTAACGAGGCTCCGAGATTCCCCCCCCCCTCCCGCTCCCCACGGTAACCCCTCCACCTCCGCCATTTTTTGGGAGGAGTCAGGGGCGGGAGGGCGGGGATGTTATTTCTCTCCCGTTCTCTTCAATGAAGAAAATGGGGACGAGGTCTTCGGGAGTGGCAACAGACGAAAAAGAGAAGACATTTTGGCCCCCTCAACTCAAAGTCGAAGAATGTTGCACGTCCCTGACTTCTTTTTATTATTATTTCATTTGAGAGCAATACAAATCTGTAGAGGGAAAAAGAATGTAAGGAAAACACCGATCATGAAGTTGTCTAATACCAATGCTTAGATACATATAGATGTATAACACAACCTCGATTCAGCCCCACCTTCACAGGCGGTATCTCCCCTTCATCGACCTTTCCCTTCGCCATCGAAAAGGCGCCTTCTCTTTTTTGATCACGTGACATTCGGTATTTCTCAGTGTTTCGAGAATATCTCACAAGTTCACTTGCCCTTTCAATTTGTGGGCGTTGCGGCGGTGCACCAGCTCACACGCAGCCACGTACCCTTCAAATTGTGCCAGCGCTTCGGCAGACAAGCTCTTCAGAAATTCGAGCTTCGCCATCTCGCGCAGCCCAAGGTACCAGCCCGTGAAGAGCTCAACGAAATCGTATGGGAAACCCAATTCTTCTTCATCAGTCTGGGTCTCCCAGAGGTCTGCAGATGGTGCCGCTTCGCGTGTTCTCGCAGGTACGCCCAGTACCTCCGCCACGAGAAATACTTCACTTTTGTGCAGGTCCGAGATTATCTGCACATCGACAACGCCGTCACCTGCCTTGCAGAAGTAGCCCAGATAAAAGTCTTCGTCCTTATTCCCGGTGCCCATCACGATCGCAGCAGTACCCTCCTGGGCAAGGAGCTGTGCCACGTAGAAACCTGGGGGGGTCCTCATGTAACTCCGCAGCTGTCCCCGCGCAAAATGACCACCTTCAATGCCGACCGCCTTCTCAATGAGGGAAGCAAGCTCGGTGTGGAGTTCAGTTTGATCCACCACCACACCGGTGGCCTCGCAAGCCGCAATGTTCTCCATGCCTCGCTCCAGTGCCCATGCGCTGCTGTGAATAGGCTGGCAAAGCCCCACGTTCTTCTGGATGGGACTATCCGGCACTTTCATCGCGCGAGCACACAGGGCAAGAACCACCGCCGAGTCGATACCACCAGAAACACTCGTCACACATGCCTGGAGGCCACACCGTCGCATGTAGTCGTTCAGTTTAGCACACTTCATGTCGATCCACGCAGCAGGCTCGAACGCACGGGAAGTACGATACTCCTGAAGGACGCGAAGGAGCTCTGGGTGCAGTGCAGTGCAGGGCATGGTGGACACAAACTCCCTTTTTCAGGGTGAAGGAGAAGAAGTGGAAGGGGAGAGGGATGGGAAAGAAATGAAGATGGAATGGAGGAAACGCACAGAATACTCTAAACGAAGAAAGAAAGAAGTCTGTCCAGGAAATGTGAGAAGAGGCCGCCGCAGCTTGTGCGGGTAGATTTTTCCAAAGAGGGGGGAGGAGGAGGAGTTATTACACGTGATGTGCTGTGCGAGCGTACATTGACAAAAAAAAGAATTCTTGCTCAGATTTGACAACGAAGATGATAAAACCTGGCGAAACCTTCGAAATCTACGCAGTGCACCAGTGGTCACGTTAGAGTGTCCGATAGAAACCGTACACGAGGGTGTGAAGAAGTCCGTGGGGAGCAAGCAGAGGAGAAAGAACCGAGAAGCGGAATGAAGAAAAAGAGTATCTGCCGCTGTACATCAAGTTTAGTTCGAGAGTTTTCCTCTTTTTTTTTCGGGGGGGGGGGTAAGGGAAGATAAAGAGCGAAAGAAAACGGGACAGATGGAAAACACGTTTGCGGAGGCTTCCGCTCTGCGGGTAGGAAGGGGGAGGTTCGCAGGGTGAGTGAAAAGCAAGGTGTCTGGCGCACCCCCGGAACCTTACCCTCTCCACAGACCACCGTCAACCCTTTCCGCCTGGAGCGGTGAGTGACTCTTTATCGCATCCCTTTATCATTTGCCCCCCCCCTCTCATCTTCATCGAAACATTCCACAGGATGTACATTTCTCTTGAACCCTACACAGAGAAGAGAGGGAATAATATCCATAGGTGGTCCACATCCTTGGACTTCAGGACATTCTGATTCTTCTTGTGCATCCTTCGAGCCCTGTCGCTCCCTTTATCACTCTCTCCTTCGTGTGAAAGGGTATTTCCCTGCGTTCACTTGTATTTTTGCTGGTTAAGGATCCCAGTGGGGCGAAGTAAAGGACATCGTGAGAGAGAAGAAAAAAAAAGAAAAGCGACGGAAGCCGAAAAAAAAAGCATACGTGCCGTCTCTCTCTCTCTCGAACACACTCACACATATATGTAGTGAATTCACAAACGGGGGAATTCAGAACAAAATGGAGGTCCCCGTCTGCTTTTTCAGATTGCGTCTTTCCTTCGTGGAGGAGCAACACCAAAAACACTCTGAAAGGGGGATGGGCATTTCCTTCTCTGTCCCTCTCCCAACCCTCCCCCAGCCTAACGGCTCCCATCTCATCCGACCTATATTGAACATCCAGGAAAGAGAAAGAGAGATTAGGGAGGCGAAGGCAGACGAGGGGTTCGACCTCGACGGGTACAGTTGAGTGGCCTTCCTCGCGTCTCTCATCTTTGCACGGTTTGGCATGGCAGAAACACATCCCATTACCCACAGAAAAGTGAAGCACAGGCAAAGAAAAACAACGATGTTTGTGTGCTGATGTGAGGGCGGGGGGAGTGAAAAATCGAACGACTTCCTCCCTCCAAAGAAAGAAGACGTGATACAGAAAGAAAGAGAAGAGAGAAAGAAGGGGGGGGGAAAGGGTGGGTGAAAAACAAACGCAGGGACCTTGCAAAACCCGCACAAGGAAAACCTGCCGACTTCGACCAGCTGGCATATAAAACATCTCCAACGCATCCACGATTTTGGCTCGACATGTCTGAGAAAGCGGACAGAACAGAGAGAAATCACGGGCACACCCATACATATACGCAGACCTCCATATAAATAGAGAAAGGGTGGTTTCTGTTGGTCAAGTACCTTATTTAATCCATGGACAGAGCCACACACACAAGCACATATATATATATATATATATATATGTAAGTGTATAAAGCCCGATTATAGACAGCTTATAAAGCGAAAAGCAAGAAAACACATGGAAAGTGAAACATTTTTTGCATGCATACCTCAGCGTCACCTTCGTTGCTTCTGCACATGCTGTGACCTTCCCCCCCACCCTGGAGAACATCCAAGAGACAGAGGCCGGTATGGTTTTCATCTGTTACACCCACTCACCTGGGGCCCACAACTCCCTCCGTTTGGCGCACAAGGCAAATGGGCTCCTTCTCAGTAGCTGAAGACGACAGCGTGATACGGAGAAAGGACGACCTTATACGGCCCCGCTTGATGTATTGGGGTATCCCCCACCCTTTCTCTTTTTCGCTACGCAGCAGAACTTCACCGAGAATGCTGCGTGGGCTCTGATGTGCTCGACACCGCTACTACATGATAATGTTGCTCGACGTTGAAGACACCAAGGGGGGGGGGGGGGGGGCATGGTAGGAGGATCCCAGCGAACGGCGAAAAATTTCAAGAAGGTTTAAAGAAATGGAACAAAAAGTCGGCGGAAATGAGCCAGAGTAACAGAGCAAAAAGGGGGGGGGCGGATGCCGCACACGCACAAGCACACCAACGTATCGGGTAGATGTGCATACCGTGCTCATAGAGGACAAAGCCTTCCCAGTCCCGCACGCGCGAGGGAGAGAAATGATGTGTGAAGCGCTCTTTTTCGGGCGGCTCGCTTCGGCGAACAACATCACAAGCTCATTTTTTTCTGTTTCGCGTTGGCTGCCCCCTCTCTGCTGCCATGACACCTCTCTTTCTTCTCTACATCTCGGCGTTTTGAATTGCCCTGGCGCGCCGATGTTCCTCAATCAACCGTTCACGATACGATCGTGCTTTGACGGCGTCGTTCTCGTGCGCCTCCTTTCGATAGGAGGCCATGAATTCCTCTTGGTACATCATACCTTCTAGAATGGGATCTGTCCTTACAACGCCGTTGCGCTCCCTCTCCTCGATGTAATCCTTGAGAATCTCGCGTTTCACCCCCTCACCCGTTTCGGTGTCCATGAGATCCTCAATTTTTATCATCTCAGCATGCCGGATCCACGAGTCATCTTGAAGCGGTTGGAGATGGAGATGGGCGAACTCTTCATTCGGCATCGCGAGGACACCCGTAGTGATGACTGGCTCCTCCACCGTCGTCAGTTGCAGGGCAGCTGAGTCTTCGCCCTCCATTCTCAAAGATCTGCGCACTACAAATGTGATAAGAAGCAACGAAGGGAGAAAGGGGGAGTGAAAGCGGTGAGTCCGAAGCGCGTAAGGGCCCACAATGAGCGACGCAAGAAAGGAGGGTCGAGAATCTCAGAAAGAAGCGGTGAGTGGGAAGACAAAAAAAATGATCGACCTGCGTGAGCGTTGATTAGCACTGCACACACCTTATAGCGGAAAAGGCAATGTATCCTGTGCAGGGACGTACAGAGTAAAAAGATTGGTGGCGCATGTTCGACGAGTACAACGAAATGGTAGAGATGAAGGATGAGAGGAGAGGGAACCTTAAAAACATTTAACCGCCGCGGAGGAGGAGGAGGAGGAGGAGAGCCCGGGGTCGGTAATGAGAGGTGCTGCGTCGGCTAAATGTCATCCCTTTCGGAGTGTTGAAGCGTACATGGGGGTCACCGCAAAGAAGAACAGTTTTCTCTCCATACGACATGAAGCAACTACTTTTCTATTTAGGTCCCCCACCGCCCAGCGCACGTGCCCTCTCCTCCCTGTCCACACTATGAGCAAAAAGCTGGAAAGAGGGGGGGCAGGGAAGTAGAGCGCATATCTCGTAAGCGAGTCGTATCCTCGACCGGGGTACCCACGCATCGTGAGGCCAACGAGCAAAAAATATAGTATGCATTTCATAAAAGAAACTTGGTTTGCACAGCACACTCCAGCTCACTGGTGGTCTGCAGATCTAAATTTACCCGATTCGCCACATTCCCAACGTGAGCTGGTGTGGCTCCACCTTTCGATCGTGGGAGGGAGAGAGAGGGGGCGGCAACCCTCAGTCCCCCTCCCCCTCCCCCTCCCCTCCTTGGGGAGATTCCTGGTTTAGCGTGAGGCATTTCGTGGGAGCAGCCCTTGCATCGGGAGATGCGATACTCCGGCCTGCCACATGAGAGACCGTTCCAACGGCACTTTAGATGTGGTACCCTTCCAGATGCAAATCGATAGGATTCACCTCCCTCACTCCCGCGTTATCGCCTTTATCCATCGACC
Organism: Borovskyia barvae; assembly: GCA_030849085.1. Classification (NCBI taxonomy): domain Eukaryota; phylum Euglenozoa; class Kinetoplastea; order Trypanosomatida; family Trypanosomatidae; genus Borovskyia; species Borovskyia barvae. The sequence continues at coordinate 127,349 of JASAOM010001130.1, read as the reverse complement.
CTGAGTGAGCATATTCTCAGAGAGGTACTGAAAGGTACTGTGACTAACGCAGAGAGGAAAGAGAGCACACCAGAATGTTTGAAAAAATCCCATTGAGGGCACTCGCACACAGATACACCGAATTGCATATAGAGAGAGAGGGAGGGACGTATCACCAGGCAGCAAGTAACGAAGGCAGAGGAGCGGTTCATAGGTACACGCATGCGGAGAGAGAAGGTCCAAGAAGCACGCCGGTGTACTCTTCCACCCTTCACAGCGCCATTGGCGCCGATATAAAACGAAAAAAGTGAAGCAGCTTTTCGTAGTAGGCTGTCGTTCACGCGCGTAAGATGGGGCAGCGGCAGTGACGCCCACCACCAGCATGGTTAGGACCATGCCACACAGAGAAAATTTTGAGCAGTGCTAAACAAGTTTACTTCCTCTCCCCTCTCCACCACCAAACACAAAAAAAGAGAGAACAGCGCAGGAAACCCTCGAACAGAACCGATGCAATAGGGCTATTTTTCCTAGCTCACCAAGCCATCTCGAGGACAGCAAAAAACGAATGAGAAAGCAATGGAGAGGGTCCGTGAACACCATCGCTTTTAGTATCGGTGCGCGCCTGTCAGAAACGTCGGACCATTCGGCGGTGAGGAGGTAAAGATTTGTACCACCGTATGTGGCGATGATACAGAGAGAGCAACACTTTTTTCAAGGACACAAAGGAAACACGATCGCTATGTCCTTTGCAGAGACTCAGCGTCGCTGTTGATCCATCCGCGAACATTTCTCCCATCCCTTCTCGAGATGACCACTGGATGACCCACGATCTTCGACCGCTGCCAGTCTATTCCTTCTCCACGGAAGAACAGAGCAATGAGGAAACCCAAAGAAAGCACCCACCAAAAAAGATGTGGCAGAGGGACGGACAAGAGGAACACGGCACTGGTGGGTGGGTGTTCTCGGTGAGTGGGGCGAAACAAACAAACAGGTGGAAGGCATACGGAAAGGGTGACAAACGAGCCAACAACAGCAAAAGAAACGACGAATCCAAACAGCAGCAACACCAAAGGGAAAAAGAGCAGCCATTTCAACAAGCATCCGTTACTTCGTCCGTTTTCACGCACCTGCTGGTCTAGGGAAACGAAAGGTTGTCCATCGCTACAAAAAAACGAAAGGGAGGGGCATCAGAAGCGTTCAGAGCATCTTTTTTACGATCTTAGCAGCGGGTATGATTCAGGCCCACACTCCTCTCTCAAAAAAAAAAATAGTAACCACCTACCAGTACTCCGCAACATGCGCTTACATGTTTATACGACGTACACACAGCGAGAGATTTGTAGGAAAACAGGGCGTGAAAAGTACGTCTTGGGGAAATCCGAGAAGCAGCAGCAATAGCAACAACAAATATCGAAGAAGAGCACGTGGAACTGCAACACCACTGCTAGCGGCCTGTAAGTCCAGCGTCTCGCTCTCTCCATGGGTTCCCTTCTTGATTTCCGTCTTTTAATTATTACATGACTTTCCCTTTTTTCCTGCCTGCGCTACACGGCGAGAAGCCAACGCAATCGGAGAGAAGAAGCATCGCTGTGATCGCAAACGTACAGGCACATCTCAATTACTCTCTTCACAAAATCGGTGTTTAGAGGCATTTCTCTAGCAATCATCCCCTTCTTCACCCCTATCCCCCTCCCGTTTGTCTTTTTCACATACTCCTCTCGATGGTAGTATCCATTCCTTTTCCTCTCCCCTCGCCCCCCCCCCCGCATGGAAACCAGAAATCGTATGCACCGTCACACTTCGAGATTTCTTAGAGAAGGTGCAGAAAAGTAGCTCGGATGTGGAGGGAAAGAGAGAAGGCGATCCACCGTAGACTTTCAGAAGCTCTGCTTACGCTCCGTGCAGCTGCGGTACATGCAGCGCCCGTCCCTCTTCTTTCCCTGGTGGCATCACCGTGCATACCCGCGTCTTCAACGCAGCTCCACACAGCTCGAGTCATTAGATAAAAGATTCAAAACAAAAAACACATGAATACACAGCGCAGAGACCAACACATGAATGCCCAGCAGAGAACACATGTTGCTGCTGCATCCCATACCACGCACCCACCCCCCATCCAACGAACGTACGCAGAAGCGGTGGGGTCTCCGCAACAAGACGGGGGATGAAAAAGCGACGCTTCACCACCAACGATGGAGCATCTTGCAGAAAGATAAAAAAGCGGAGGGAAGGGCAGGGGAGGGGGGGAGAGAGAAGAGACAGCTAAAAGGTGAAAGTGATTAAGGGAGTTACTTCAGAGTTCCTACTCGTCCCTTCTACGACGCTGTGGCGATAATGGAAGGGATCAACAAAGAAGAGAGCTGCGAAAAATCCGTCACGATGATGGGCAAGGGGCCGGGCACCCTCATCCTAGAGAAACAGCTCCCTCTACCACGAATCTAAAGAGGAGCCTTCCGCTTTACACCACTCTCGTTTTCGTTTTTCGAAGGAATGGCAGAGAAAGAGTACCGGATAAAGAATAGGAGCCGAGGAAAGTCACCCGAAGAAGGGAGCTGTCAGGTACCTCTACTTCTTCGCATGCTTGATATCCATGGGAATGCTGATCACGTCTAACGACCCGCATCATCCTGTCGCACCTTTGTATCGATATCTGTCCTATCAACGGAAGAGACGGCACTGCGACGGCTCCGCATCTCGCCACGCCACACACCCCACCGCTGACCGGAGGATTTGTTTTTCCCCTTTGACCCTCCCCTTTCTCTTCTCCCCCCCCCCCAAAAAAAAGAGAATATTGTCCTTCTTTTTGTGTTACCTAAAAGGCGCACACCCTTGCGTTAAGTGCCGACATCGTTACGCCGCTCTCTCTGCAGGCGACGGCTTCACCGGTGACACGGCCTTGGGGTGAGACAACAGTGCCGGGTTCAACGTCAGGAGGGTTTCAGTATCGCTAAAACGTGAAGCTTCTCGCTTTTCCTCGTTACCGGTGTCGCTGTGAGGGGCGCCGCTGAACCGCATTCCAGGAAAATTAGGAAGCGATTTGGCCGACGGTGGATTCGTATTCTCCGTTGGCGACATCGAAGGTACAGGCGTGCTCGCAGCACCTTCACCTATAGATGTTCCATTAAGCGCATCACTGCCGTGCCCATTCGCAGCCGGGGTTCCTGTTGTCGTTTCCGATGGAATCCCCTGCACCAGCGTTGGCGCTTCAAGAGACTTGTCATCCTCTTTCACAACACCACCATCCCGTATCGTAGAAACAGCCGCGACTTCTGCAGCTTTTTGAGAAGGCACTGCGTCCACTGAGGCCGACGGGGACGCGAGGAGGGAGAACGCCCCATTCTGAGATCCTCGCTTAAATTTGATAATAATGACGGACATGTTGTCGCATCCGAGGCCGAACGGCTCCGCCGATAAGCACGCGTCCATCAGCTCTTCACAGATCTTCCCCAGCGGCACCCGCTTCTGAATGCGGGGGCGCACGAAATCCACCACCGAGTTGCTCGTCATCACATCCCAAATACCGTCACATGCGAGCACCGCAAACTCATCCTTATCACGATTTAAGTGAGCTACTCGTACCTCTGGAGCGCTGGTGACGGCTTGCATTTCCCACGATACCTGCGCGTTGTCTTTGAAGATAAAGTCGCCGATCGCGCGGCTCAGAGCTAGCTTACCATTCACTCGCATATTCTGGACAAAACAACCCGCTCGCTCAATGCGTACCTGCTCTCCCGATAGATACGGCTTGTGGTCATTGCTCAGCGCAAAGACGCTACCGTTGCGGCACATGACACATCGACTGTCTCCTGCATTCGCGCAGTAGACCTCGTCGCCATCTACGTAGAGGACCACCGCAGTGCACCCGCTTCGCCAAAAGCCCATGTGCGAATGCAGGTACTTGTCTATAGCAATGAACCCGTCATGTAAGGCGCGCGTAATATCGCCCTTCATGAATGCCTTTGTTTGTTGCACAAACTGAAACATGTACTCGCCACAATACTTGGCGATCTCGGCACCGCTGTGCCCATCGTACACCCCGAAGAACGCGCCGCGCTCGAGGAGAAGCAGCGTGTGTGCATCCTCCATGGAGCGACGCCAACCCTGCATGCAGCTAAACCCATATTCCAAAAAATCATTTTCGCCCGTGACCGTCTCCTTTTCCTTTATGGGAGTTCGCATGATATCCGCACGACGGAGAAGTTCGGCGTAGCTGGGCCTCGTAGCGAAATAGATCATCATCGCAAACAATTTGCGTAGGGGCTTCATCCACCCGAATAGCCAACCAGCAAACGCTACGACGGCGGAGAGCGCCACGCCATAAGCGTAGTAGGTGTATGTTACCAGAAGCATCATAATGGCGAAGCGTACTGCTTCGTAGACAGCAGATTTGCTGCGCTGCCGCTGCTCCCATGTCACCCGCGTCGCATTTTCACTTTGCCAGCCTGGACTGCGCCCGGTCTCTTCGAGTGGGGGGTACGGTACCCCCTGAGCTCGGCGCAGAGTTTTACGCTTTGGTGCCATTTTCCGCAGCCACCACGACCCCGCACCAACTGGTCGAACAGCGTCCGACTTCAGCTCTCCGAAATTATTTGAAAGGTGGGGCGAAAGGGTCTTCTCACTCGCGGAGAATCTAGCGAAAAGGAGGATGGCACCACACGAGGGAGAGACCACTGTGAATATGGTATGATGTAGCAAAAAGGCAGCACCATCCATAAGTGTGCGGCAGTGGTAAAAGATGATCGAAAGGAAGAGAAGGAACACGAAGGGAGAGGGAAGGAGGGGGAGAGAGGGTAAAAGCACCTCAGATTTTCGACACAGATATCGAACGATGCATATATAAATATATATATATATATATATATATATCGTTCTATAAAAACAAGAAGAGGTGGGACCAGTCGGTAAAGAGAAGAGAAGAAGTCAACCGAAGCTTGAAATCTTATGTACGTGAGCTGAAAGGGGAAAACACGAGGGGTTGCGAAAGAGGCGTGATAGCTGGTGTGCTGACAAAGAAAGGTTGTTGCTTCTTCGCGGCAGGTACTCGCGTGTGGGTTTGTGTAAAGCAGATAGAGAGAGAAATAAATAAAAAATGTCTGAAGCTGCGAGTCAAACGTAATGCTGGAGGCAACCGGACAGGTATGAAGTTCTAGTCCTAGCGGTGAAAACAGATCACGAATGTGACGAGCAACCCAATACAAACGAAAAGACGGGAAAAGGGACCTCTTTTTCGATGTCGTGGGAGGGTGGATGGAGAAGTGGAGGGGACCTGCAGATGAAGAATCGTACACCGTGGAAGACGAGAAACGCAATGCAAGATGTGCCGATAAAAAAAGGAAGAAGGAAAGTTTTGAAGCTTCGAGAGACAAGCTCATAAATCAGGAGAAAACAAAACGTTGCAGCAGATGCTCTCCACCAAGAACGGCCAGTCGCTCCCTCACCCCTCTTCCTCCTCTGATTCGTCGCAGGTATTCGTTCCAGATCCGACAGTTTCCTTTTGACGAGTGGGGAGTTACTGCACCGATCGAGCGAAAGACCACTAGGTGGTTGCGGAACGTTGAGCGACGGTTCCCCTACGGCGTCCGTCACAGAAAGGCGAGAAAATAAACGTGAAAATCGGAATCAAGCTCTCTTACTGTTTCCAAGAGAACGTAATGGAAGTAGGGTAAAACACAAACGATCCTTGCTGGGGAGAAGAAGAGGTGCACGCTACGTTCGCCTGTCTATCCTCAGAGCACAGCACGCAGCACCGGTAACTATCAGCACTAAAGCTCAACCCAATGTACGTTGTATTTCATCCATTCAGAAACAGTAATACACGTGCATCGTGGATAAAGCAGTAGAAGTATATATATATATATATATATATATATGCAAATACGTGGTTAGAGATGAGGAATTTGTATGTCGGGAGTGTTCCAAACATGTATACACATGTATATGTATATAAATGGGTATAGATATGTTCGTAGAGATAGAGGAACGTCAAAGGCCAACGGAGAGAAAGAGGTGAAGTTAGTAGAGTGACACAGTCGTGAGACGATTTAAGAGGAGACGTCACTAGACAAAGCGAAATTGAGATGTAGACGACGCCATGACACACTTACGGTTGCTGCCGTAGCGGATGAGGTTGCGTCGAGAGAGCGACAGGAACACAAGAGAAAGCAAGCACGTCGCAACGAGAAGGAAGAGAGGCAGGAATCCACTAAAGCATGTCTTCCTTCTTATGGGATACCGCCGGAAGTTGCTGCACAACTTGCGTGGTTTCTGAGATGAGGAGACATGCCTCGCCACAACCCGATCGCCTGAATACTTCACAATACTCATGAAGAGTGCACCGCCCAGGGCCATGAAAATTAGCGAAACACCACACCGAGACTTCTCGAAGTGAGGCACCGCTCTTGACCCCTTTCCTTCCACCCCCTCCTCCCCCCCCCTCTCTCCTAGTATCTCTTCAGATCACCTTCACGTGCATCCGTCAGGGATGGCACGCATAACGCTGTTACAAAGCTATTCGACACAACACGACTAAGAGCGAAGGTATTTTCACCCCTTCCTCCTGCCGTTATGAGGAGATTGTGCCGGTAGCGTACCCGTGAGGTGCAGAACAAGGAAAGTGCATCTCGCTCCTCTCGGTGAGAACCTTTTTCTATTTCCATCTATTTCTATGCTGAGCAAACACACAAACACACACACACACACACAGGGCTACAGAACGAAGCGTGCGCTCTCGTCATCCGTATTCCATTACAAACTTATATATATATATATATTCTATTATATTACGGTCCTCCAGCAGACAGGCGTTATTCCATGCACTTCGAAGACAGCGAATCCATGAAAGAACGTCATAGCCGTGACCACACACGATATAAAACGCTGGGAACAGCAGAGAGCCCTAGAGAGAGGAGCGGAGATCGAGGATAAATACAGGAGGAAGTAGAATTCATCGACATGGAAAACAATACGGCGGCTCCTCCTTTCGAAAAATAGTCGCGGAGTAGACGGAAAGTTGTACTCGACACGTGTGCACTCCCACACGAACACACACATATACACACTCACTCAGGAGAGCGCGGAAGGGGGATTAGCGAAACCCAGTACCGCACGATGAGAAGCTTCGTTTCAGTTTGCCATGAATTGTCTTCGCACCCCTTCCCTGACACATTCCATACGACAGAGGGAATTGCAGCGATTCCTATCGCAGGCCACATCTCCTTCCGCTTCCTCCTCCCTTAGCGCATCCCACCTCATAGGGGGGTGACCGGACGACGCATTGCCTCCCGCATCGATAATCCCATCAGTGTGGCCTTGGTACAGGTGCACTGTATAAGCGTTCAAACACGGTTGGCCCTGTCCCATTGCGTTGCGACGACATTGCGCTGGGTGAACGGGAGTTAGAGAGGACTTGCTGGATTGAGTAGCGCGCACTCGGCTTCACAGGAGTACGCACCTTCGAAGGGTAGCCAGCGCTGTTCGCCACCAGCGGTGTGGAGCCTGACCCGAGTGATGTGTTCGTCGCAACACTGAACTCCCGTACGTCTTTCCGTTCCGGCACGACACGTAACTGGGTCATGGGAACTTTGAGAAGCTGGGTTGGATGGGACGCGGAGAAATGGGCAGACTCCAGCAGTCGCTCCGCCGCCGCCACCTGTTCGATGTAGTCGCAGGCGAACAGTGCATGTTGTGGCGTTTCGCGGATGGCTTGGAAGAGGAACGTGTGACGCAACTGTACGAAGTTCGTGAGAGATGACGTGAGCTGATCGTTCAACTCGCGCAAACGTTGCACCTCTTCGACGTCCTCGATGGCATTACCGTCACTATGCGGAGTCGCGGCCCGGAATACGTCTCCCTTCGGAGGTTCGTGCACCCTCGGCGGCGTCCGCAACTCATCGATCGCAGGCTCCGGGAACTGTGCGGCCACGCCCCTCTGGCTGAGGCAGCGGTACTTCTTTGTCTGCGCTGCTAGGTGCACCAGCATGTGTGACGGCAGGAGCCCTCTCGCTTCCCCTTCGTCCTCCCCCTCCGGCGAAAGGTTTGAGGCGGCTGAGGAGGATCGCGAAGAGACCACGCGCAGTTTCTCAAAACTATTGGAGTAGGGAACAGGGTGCTCCGCCGGAGGCCGAGTGGCACGGAAGCTTCCTTCCGTGTACTGGACTCGTGGCCCGCACCACTCAAAGTGAAATTGATCATTGAATGGCTTCCCATCCTGCAAGAGATTGAAAACTTCGCGATGAAGCGTGGGGGCAGCGTCAACATTGGCGGCCTTCTCGGCCTGCATTAATGTATCTTCTACGACGTTACCCCCTACCAGTGAAGGTGATGCTTCTTCCTCCTTCACGAGACGAGCAACCCTTGTTGCCAAACACTGATTGCGAGATGCCAGAGCACCACGCGCAGCCGCGGGGAGCTCGGAGAGGTACATGTAAAGTGTCATCCATGCTCGGTCGTTCCACGCATCTTGGCTGACGTCGTTGACCAGAAGCCGCACCTGCTCCTCCACCGGTTCAAGAAAGAACGACGGGATCGCTGCCTTTGCCAGATCCCGCTCGCGCTCCTGCACGCACTGCTCTCTCGGGCCCTCGACTGTGTTCTTGTGAGGGGTATCACGGACTCCGAGGAGCGGAGACCATCCCATGTCGGTGCGGTTCAGCGAGGGCGAATTGTTCGCGTGTTCGTCTTCACGGGGCACAATGGGGCTCATCATCATCATGGCCTCTATCCAGCGGTCAGGCGACTCGCTCGTCTCCTTGGGAGCGCTACTTTGGAGGATCATTCCAGTCTGCGTGCCACGATTCTCCCGGCACACGCTGCCACCCTTCTGAGAATCTGCAGCGGTCAGTGTGGCGGGGTTACCTGAAAAGGCTAGCAGACACCCGCGCTGTGGGGAATGCTGCGGTGCGATCGCACCGGCGTCTTTTACAGCAGCGTCCGCAGTACCGCCGACGAAGATGGAGCTGGTGCGAGTTGGGGCGGAGTCCAAGGCGACTCCCTGGGCCGGCGACGCACCGAACGCTTCGGTTTCCTTCAGCGGTCTAGTTTCTTCAGCTCCCGTGAGCTGTAGAGCTGGATGATGTGGTGGGGCGGGTTGGGGCGCCTGGCTTCCTACCGTCGCCGCATTAGATGCGGTTCTATAATTGTAGACGCCTTCGTCGCCACTGCCGCTACCGCCCGGCATCCGTCCACCGGTGCCGGTACCACTGCGACGCGCTCCTTGGCAGGTCGAAGATTCGTGAAAGCCGGGATTCTGCAGAACGTTCGCGGTGCCCAAAATCTTTTTGTGCTGGATCACGGCATCAACGGTGAGCGGCCGGGACGAGGCGGTGCCAGCAGTATCGTTTGATAGGGCGGCGCTGTCGCCAGCTACATGATGCGCGTGCGTATGATGCCTAGTAACATGTGCTTGTGCCGTTTCACGGCCTTTTCCTGCGTGTGTGCGGTCCGTTCCCACCGCAGTTACAGCGGACGCGGTGTAGTTTACCGAGTTTCCTGCAGCAGCAGCGGCGACATCGGCATTGCGGCTTGGGTTGGCAACGTGTTTTCCGCGCGGGTGGCTGGAGCTTCGGCTTCGAGCACCAGCAAAGCCCCGATGAGCTGAACGTGTTCCAGTACCGGCACGCGAAGCCGACGACGCAGCACGGCGTCGGTGATGAGAAGGGGTCGTGAGTTTTTGCAGGGCCAGTACTGTTCCGACAAGAACAGCGCTGCAGGAGACGAAAAGAAGCGTATCCCTATATTTGGTAACACTCCACATCTCTTTGTTTTTGTATAAGCCTTGTTGAAGATGTTGTGTCAAAGTGCCTTTGTGTATAGAGTTTCGGCACAGTTATAATTTGTAACTCCACACCGGAAAGGGGGAAGGGAATGTGGTAGAGAGAAGTGAAGTTGTGGTGTCGGCAAACACCTCATTTTAGAATCGTTCACGATCAACGCCAGCGGATTCGGGCTATACACGGTCGCTATCTCCTCGTTTGATGGCAACGGTTTTTTACCAGCGATAAAGCGATCTCCGTCCGAGTCCCGCAAAGGCAGATGTGAAGAGAAAGAAATCGTGCGTGAAGCGATGAAGTGAACCCTCCCCTGCCCATCTTAATGAAAAGCTCCAGAGGCTGTGGGTGTCTCCCTGTATTTCTATTTTCTTCTTCTCAAGCAGCACGCCCTTCAAGGAGCAGACGTCCGACGCCCGTGCTGCACGAGGCAATACTCCGCCAACGAAGTTTTGTTGGGAGAGAACGGATCGAGGACCGCAAAAGGGAATCAGACACACAGACTACTCCCACTTAACAACGTGTTCACACACATACAATAACGGAAACACCCTTGTTCTCCTCCAAACAGAGCAGGACAGGTGTAGGAGTTTATGCAAAGAACCATATGTGATGAAGATCTGTCTTTACCACAGAAGAAAAGGCAGAGCTGATATGGCTAAAATATGGAAGAATACCAGCTTTCTATGTGTGCGTATGACAAGCCGCACCGACTTGCGAAAGTGACGATCGTGAGGAGCTGGACAAGTCGCCCCTATATGCGCACCAGCCAATCAATTTTTGTGTGGAATACAGTCCTTTCGTTGATGCTTCTCAGCTTTTTGCTGAGAGTAGGAAAGGGGAAGGGAAGCAGTGTGTTCAGCATGACCAAGCGCAGTACGTGACGCGGCAGCTTGGGGAAGGGCACGAAACCGAGAAAGGGGAAAGACAGATGAGGATACGCAAAGAGAGGGAGATAAAGTTGGAATCCACAAAGCACGCACAGCTCTTAGACCAGACCCGGGAGAGCCTCCTCTTCTTAGCACCCTCCTCTCTCATTTCGATAGGGAAAAGCGGGTGTGCATCTCGTCCAGCATTGTCCTGCAGCATGAAGCAATTCTAGCGCAGCTGTTGTGGGCTATTGGTAGGGACACCACCGTAACAGCAAGCGGATAGGTGCCCGCGCGCAGAACTAAAATTCGAATAGGAGAAGTGCACAAGATACTCATTGTAGCAATGGAAGGTTTCCTCCTGTCGATGAGCAACAGGACAAAAGCGGTTCGCTGAGGAAGTGCACGATGAGCAACGTGAGGGAAAAACAAATCGCAATGCTTTATGGGTGAAGAAGAGGCAACTCACTACATGAGGTTTGCTTCACGTGTAGGCACAAATATGCACGCAAGCGCATGCGCCATCGCAAACGACGGCAGCACACCAGAAAGGTTCTAACCTTTACTTTCCAGTGTCACCAAACCATTCAGTGATGACGAACGGTGAGCTCTCCATCTTAAACCGCTGCAAGAAAGGGATGCATGACTGCAGAGAGGCGCTGCAGCGCGATGCCGCTTGCCACCTGCGACGGCAACCCACGATGGCCCTCAGTGTTCTTCGTCCCACCTTCACTAGCCTTCGCAGCACAGTGAACATTGTCGGGCAGGACTATCAGGATACCGGTGCAGAGTCGCATGAGCGCTGGATGCGGCAGCTTTCCTTCCTGGGGGACGATCAACACCAAGCCACCCTTAAAAGTGTTCCGCAGATTGACCTCCGTGTCGCAGAGAGACTTCAGACACCCATCCGCTTTGAGTTGAGAGTAGAGGCGGAGGGAGGAAGGTTCCGACCGGGATGCACCACCATCCAACTTCCCATTCGACGCCGCGGGAGGATCAATCGAGTCCCCGTACAAAGAAGCATGTCCGCAGTCTAGGAGCCACCAGCTCACAGGGGATATTCCGCCGTACCTTTCCTCGACTTTTGCTTTCACTTCAGTGGACCACTTCCACTCCTTGGAGTCGGCGCTATCGTCCGAGACCCCTGAGGTTGGCACGGTAGGAAGTCCCCCCAGATATATTGGAGGGGTGTAGCGATGAGAACCGACAGCTCCGACGACGTTCACCTTGCGCCGACCAACGTAAAAAATATGATCCACCAAAAAAGCGTTGGCGTTTCGGATGAGACCACCGAAATTGCGTTGATCGTACTCGTTTTCATAAAGCACGGACAGCCCGAAAAGCGCCGGCGTCGACGGTATCTGCGGAGAGTCCTCTGAGGGTGTCTCAGTGTGGCGGGAGCATCCTCGACTGTACTGAAGAAGAGCTTGTCGGTACTCCCGCTGTGCCCGCGCAATGTCGTCAGGCTCATGCAAGAAGAAGACAGGGTGCAGAGGCCGGCGGTCGATTCGCGGTGTCGTGTTGCGGTGGCTGTCTACGCTTTGGAGGGCCGTAGTAGCGACCCTACGCGTGGGGTACGTTTCCGAGTCGTGTATTTGCCCCCTCTTCGTCGCGCTGGTTGTGTCCGTAGGATTCGACGGTTGGGGAAGCGCTTGAGAAAAGAAGGCCTGATAACCCCGGATGCGCGCGAGGATTTTCTCGAGAGCCATCGAATCGCACCCCTCCTGCTGATGATGCTCCCTCCTTGACGCCTCTTTCGGGGGAACGCAGTGGGGACGGTGGATGTGCCGCGAACCCGGCAACGTTGCATCCAAGTAGCAGTAAAAAAGAGCGATGCCCAGTGAGGTGACCACGTTGAGGGAGCTGATGGTGCCATACTGCGGAATGTACACGACCTGAGTGGCCGTTGGAGGTGGGCAGATGTCGAGCTTGGCATCTCCTTCGTCGTTTGCACAAGACTCGCCGTCCTTCTCTTGAAGAAGGCTCCGCCGCACACCCCAGTTCTCGTGACCAACCACCAGCTTAATCCCGTCTCTGCCGAGTCCGGGAGCCACCAGGCGCGTTCTCATGATGCTCTGCGCACGATCTGCAAAGTTTTCCAATGCGATGATCGGGCATGTGGCGTCGTGAGCCGCAAAATCGATCGCTTCGGCTGTACGAGGACGACTGAAAAAGCGATCTTCACCAAAGAAAGCCAAACCGTCGAAGGGATGGATGAGCGTGCCAGTGCACGTGTCACGCCACCCCTCTTCCACTTCCTCACAATTCGTACGGCTGCTCTCCGCCGCGCAGAGGGTCCGTGTTGCTGACTCTTCCTCTGTTGAGGGAGGCGGGGAGTCTCGTATCTGGATATGTTCAAGCGACTTCCACGAGAACGCCGTGAGAAAGGTCGGTGGCGAGATCGTTTGGAAGTAGAGGCAAGTTCGAATGCTGTTTGTCGCGTTAAAAGCGCTGTGGCAGCCTTCCAAACCTACTCTTACCGGCGTCAGTGCCCCAGCCAGTTGACTCCAGCGAGGCAGCTGGCGGGACCATCGTGTGAGCGGGTTGAGGGAGACCGGGATGGTGTTCCTCGGTGGGTAAAGCGTCTGCTTCAGAAGCCACACGCCTCGGCGCATGCCACGAAGGAGCCTAAGGTCGAACAAAGAAGCAGGGAGGAAGAGGTTGTAGGCGACTGTTTGAGAAGGCCCATGGAGAATGGACAACGTGAAGAGAGAGGAAGGGGAAAAGGGGGAATAAAAACGAAAATGCGGGCTTAAGATCGGGGCAGGGGATGTGTCAACGAACATACGCACGTGCATGAATGGTTGGATCGACCTCCCCTAACCTTCCTCTCCTTCTCTCCCACCTCACTACGAATCCCCCACAAGATGGAACGTTCAAAAAGCAGTGGTCTTGATATATCACTCGGTTTTCCCCACTTCGCACGTCCGACGTGTTCCATCACCCCCCTCCCCCCTCTCGTGCCTTGCTTCGTGTCGGTTGAAAAGGCGAAGCGAAGAGAAGGCCTGAAGAGATCCGCAGCCACTTCCAACTTGCCATAATCCACTGCACTCCGGAAAGCCCTCCCGGAAATACCGAAAGATGGTGCTGGCGAGAGGAAAAGCGGGAGAGAATCGAACAGAATCGGAACATAAATGAGAGCCTGAATTATTTCTGGTGCTAGAGGTATGAAAGGAAGTGCTTGGACACCATGGGATTGAACTGAATTGAGCACAAAGAAAAGGCTCCACTTCGAAATGAACAACTCTCCCCCCCCCCTTCAGAGTGGCATTCAACCGGTACATATACACCGATACTCATTAAGGCAAATCAGACAGAACCAGAAGACAGCAAGCGGTCTGCCTCAGTGGCGTCACCACCACCGCTACCGCCCACCTCATCGCACGCTCATCAGCAGCACTGTTCTCCGAGAATGTGCATCACCTTCCACAACATGCACTAGACACCACCATCAACTCGGCATCTTCCATGGCATCGCCCGCTCATCTCTCTCTCTCCCTCTGCCCCCCCCCTCCACCCCTCTTCATCCCAAATGACCGTCCACTACGGAATCTTCCACACTTTGACTACCGCCGCACACCATGGGATGGAAAAAATGAGCAAGTGGGCGGCAATTAGAAGGTGGTGCCCACATCAATCGTCGGAGCATATATGCGCCCTCGGCAGGGCACAGCGTCATGACCACAGCACATGGAAGTCATGAGGGAGAAAGAAAGAGAGGGAGAGGGTTTTCGAGAGAAGAGATCACCAGAAGAAGAGAGTAGAAAGCAGGGCTTTCAGCCTCCACGATCCAGCACAGGCACATCAACTTTATAAAAACACACAACGTAGCGCACGCGCGAGGGACTCAACAGCCATGAACGGAAGGTGGCACCCTCACAGCAACTTGCAGAGCACCATCGACCGTCCATGATTAAACGTCGCCCTAAGAGCAAGAGAAAGGAAGAGGTTTCTCATGTAGGAACGCTCCAAGCGAGGGGCGAAAGCCGGACGTGAAGTCCAGTGAAGACGATTTGTATTCTTGTTGGGAGGCATGAGAGACCCAGAGGGCGGAAGCGAGACCTCCTTGCACGACACCGAACACACACACGCAGACACCTGCAAACAAGGGTCACCCAATATATCTGTATATTCGTATATGCTTTTGTGTATATGAAAAGATGCATAGAAATATAGAAAGGACGAGACGCCTCCCCGAAAAAAAAAGAATAGTGAAAGAAATGCGATGCGGCGACCGGAGGAGGAAGGATGTATGGCGCCTTTCTCAGCAAAACATGGCAGGATAGCTACATAGATGGGCGGTGATCTGGGCAATGGGTATCATTAGCGCGCGTCACAATCCAACAAGAGAAAGGGAGTTGCGACGGCGAAAACAGGAACGCCACCATCATGCACCCCTATGGGTGGTCCCCGCGGTTATATATCATCGCCATAGCATGAGAGAGCAATGTGAAGATAACATCCAACTCGGGAGTCATCGTGGAAGTACGAACAGAACCTCGAACCAACATTTCTGAACATCAAAAGGGCCTTAAATTTCTTCGGCTTATATTTTTCGCTTCACCACGTCGTTGATGTGATTTTACGAGATCCTCCTTTAGAAAGAAAAATCTGTAGAGGTGAAAACGGGTAATTTTTGTGCATTTCCGTGTTTAGGAGATTCATTGATCGGTGCTCCGCTGATACCCAGCGTACATCCTAAAATCTGAGGAGTATATCAGAACACATGGGCACATCGACTTAGGGCTGCCGCACCTCTGTCTTCTCTGTGCATCTTAGCATCAGCATCCTGCCGCTCTCCCTTGCCAAGTGGAGCTGCAGAGATCAGCGACGCTCATCACGGCAAAATCATCTGGTGGAAATGGGAGCGATACGCACAGGACTCCACGCCGAAGCAAATGTACGAAACCCTCACTCGGTGTTCCCTTCGCATCGACCCCTTGCAACCTCTTCGCCCCCTAGCTCATTCCCAAACTCTCGAGAAAGGGAAAGAAATGACGTTTGGAGAGTTTATCTTCGCAAAGGGGTACCACCAGCAGGGGTACTCACTGTCCTACCGACCCGTCCAATCGAAGCTTATGAAGAACGCAGCATAGAAAACACTTCGGCCTTTTCATCCATCCCCCCATTGTCAAAAAAAGAACCACACCTAAGCCTTCCAGTCGTACTCGCTCAAAAATCTCTCTATGACCGCCTCTTCGCTTCTCCCTTCCACGTCCTGCATTATCTTTCCGCTATGCTCGCCAAACAATATCATCTGGAGGGCAGGAAGGCGAAAAGGGGCGGTGAAGCAGAAGCGCCAAATTCTATGTTGTCGTGGCTAGAAGGACTGGAGTCATCTTAGCAGCGCTACCATCCATTAACCTGGAGCGGTGTCCCGTCGCTTCTGTACTGGGAAGCATACCATAGGGAGGGATGAGTAGTGGCATCCCTGATAGCGATGGCAGCACAGAGCTTTCGCCATGCCTGCATCGCCACGGAACAGACGGTGACTAAGCACTGTAAATATTCAGAACGCCACAGGCTATCCCATTCGTGGCGGTCGCGCCACGCCGAAGCACGGTCTCCGTGTCTGCTATGGTCACCTCAGCGACTCGTAGCTGAAACTTTGGCGAGGACCGCGCTGACCACACCTCTTGGTTCACCACCAGCACACCAGACGACGAGTCAGGGTTATCGATATCCTCTCCGTCGACCTCTTCCCTTTGATGCGTCACGACCGCAAATTTCGGCCGGGTCGAGGGAAGGAAGACGATGTGGGGCAGGTACTCAACTGACGGTAGCGAGCGAGATGGCGTGACCGGGTCCGCCGTGTTCCCAAAGGGTGCTGCTGCATCACCGTCAAGCCGCTCCAGCTTCAGCCGTTTAGACTCCGTCTTTGCGGGGTTCGAGGGCGAAGTGTCGGTCATATGGAACAACGCATCCCACCCATGAGAGGAATATTGTGGGCTGCCCTGCCCACGGGTTTGCTCCTCGTCCTGCCGTTCCGTCTTCCCATCAGCTCCAGCCTGCCGAGGAGTGGGAAGCTCGGTTGCGGCGAGTTCGTTTTGAGGTGGACAAAAATCGATGCGCAACTGTGGCAGGTACTTGACATCAGCGGTTGTCACTGGGAAACGGTAGAGTGGGGTGTAAAGGCGGCCGTTGATGATGGCTTCGATGACACGTCGAAGGCTGCCCTCCTCGGTGGGCCACCGCTCCACCATCTGCTCTCGCATGCCGCTCACAACATCTTCATTACAGACGCCAATGTGGACCCCATTCACCGAAAGTCGGCACGGATTCGATCGCACCACGATGTCTTCGGTGTCTGCTATAGCGTACATTGTTGTGGGTAGCACCGGTATCTGCGTGACGTCTTGTGTGTGCGACACGAGGACGACCTTCAGGTGCGAATGAAGGGGACGTGTGTCGTAGTGCCGCTTCAGCACCTCCTCCAGTGTGTCGACAAAGCTCTCCATCATCTCGCTAAAGGTTACGCCCAACGTGGGGAGGAGTCCTCGCTCAAACTCGTTCGTGAAGGGTGGAATAAAGGGTCCACCAATGATGAGCACGTCTGCGCCGCGGTTCAACGCCTGCGTCGTCACCGTTCGCAGAAGTGCTGCCACGTCCCGCCTCGGGAACGGTCCGCTGCAGAAGTGAATGCGGACGCCGCGACCACCAAATCCCTCCGTGGCGCCACCGCCGGCCATCAAAGGAAAGGGTCGGTCGATTCTCCAGGGTAAAACCGGGCGAGATGGCAAGACGAACTCTCGGACCAGGACACCCGTGAGCACACCGCGGGCACTGCGCTGGAACGGCTCCCCTATAACGCCAACGGCCATTCCTGGATAGAGCCCCGTAAACTGCGGGACTTGCCGCGTGTACAGGGATAAGCGTGTCCCATCCCGGGCGGCAGCTTCCTCCTCCTCCTCTGCCGTCGTGCCTGGAGTTACCTCTCCTGCTCCCGTCAGCGTGACGTCCGGTGCAGCACCACTCGACGTGCGGTAACCGTCGCTGGAAACTTGGCCAGAACCCCTCGCCGATGGACTCGCCAGTTGGGCGGTGTCACGCACGAGCACGAAAGAGCTGGCCACTGTTCCGTTCACCGTCGTCATCGCATGGAGTGCCCGCAGGCAGCACTCATCGTCGTCCACGCTGCGCACCACGTAAAACTCCCACGGTGCCTGCTGCGTGGTAGCGCTCACTGCCGAAGGATCACGCACCTGTGTGAGAATACCCAAAGCCCGAAATAGAGGCGCGTGGTGAAGCTCTGCCGAATGCGACATCGCTGAGGCTGCAGAACTGTCCACCATGCCATCTTCATCTTGCGGTTCTTTCTTCATGACGGCATCGATACTGCCCACTTCCTCTTGGCGCGTCGGACTCCGCCACAAGGGGATGCGCTGTAGCATCTCCCTGTAATAGAGAACAATGTTCCTTCGCACCGATGGAGCCAGTTTGTCTTGAAGGCCGCAGTAGGAAGAATTTCGGAAGTTGGCCGTGTTACGCGCCTCCACCATCACCGCGCCCGCGTGAACCGCATTGCGCGGGGCGGCCGCAAGTATGGGTTTCTCCAGTCGTGCCGGTGGATGATGGTTCCCTAGGAGGAGATCAAGGTTTGCCGCCGCCTTCCAGTTACCCTCAACCTGCATTGTTCGATGATGACAGCCAGGTCATGCTAGCAGGAGTAGATGTATATATATACATATATATATATATAGAGAGAGAGAGAGAGAGAGAAAGAAGAAGCGGGAGAGGTACACACAAGCTTTAGCGTTGGAGGCTTCGCGCACTGAAAGAGATGCATTTTGAATCGTGAAAACACACCAAAGGAATTCGCTAGAAACGCGCACCATGGTGGACGAGGAGGTAGTGGGGGATGTCGAAAGCCCGCGAAACCTTTTCTCTTCTTCGGTGATGTCTCCATCACTGAACACGGCCAACGAAGGAGACTGAGAGTCCTGCCAATGAGCCAAAGGAAGGTGCGACTACTCAATACGTTCCTTCGCCAACCCTCCCTCTCCCCACCCATGAAGAGGCGACTTGAAGTTGCGCCGGAGCTAGTCCATTCTCCCGAGGCCAACGACGGCAACTTTGCCCCTCAAACACAAGGCGTTACCCTCAAAAACGAACGTGCTTGGCGCTAAAGGATACAAAAGCACATGAGAAACTCCTGGTGCGCCGCAAAGTATTTCCCATATCGCCTGCCGATTCGTCTTCGAAACGTTTATGCTTCACCTGAAAACCAATTGCCGTGCTGCGGAAAGCCCTCTGTTTTTTCTCTTCACAAGCGTGGAAAGAATCCTCTCCCCTAGCGTTACCATGCAGAGTCTTTCATTACCTTTTCAATTTGGGAGCTAACGAGGAGAGAAACGCCATGTGAAGGGGTGCCACCAGGGGGAAGAGAAAGAAGGGAATTTTTCGCCGACTACGCCCGCGGTGGCGACGACGATGGCAAAGACATCAACCCACGAAAAAGACGAAGCGTTGTGCGTTCTACAGGTCCAGCTTGCTGCTATGGATAATCCGAAGGATGTATATAAAAAGAGGCAGTTTGTCCAGAAGAGCTCAGAGACGATCGACTACTCATCAACGAAATCACGGATAGCTGCCTCCAGGCTCTGCTCCTTCTTTCGGTACGTCTCGCTCCAGGCCCCTTGCATCGCCAGGCATTGGTCGATGTAGCTAGTGGAGGTCTCGAGCGTGTTTGTCGTGTGGGCACTCAAGGCCGCCAAGTTTGCGAGCGTTGCCTCGTCATTGGAGCGCATCGCCAAGGCATCGGTGAGCACAGCTTGGGCAGAGCTGAAATCCTGCAGCCCTACATGCGCCAGAGCAACCAAATTAGACACCATTACACTGGATCCACAGCGTAGCTGCACCTCCTTGAAGGCCCTCAACGCAGCGGTGTAGTTGCTCCCTTGCACATCTACGACAGCCTGATGCAAGGAAACGATACCGCTATACAGCAAGGTGGAAGTGGCTTCTCTCTCTATCTGTTCCATCAGCGTGATTTCCTTGGCAGCCTCGTCGGGGCGGTGGAGCTGCAACAGGGCCTCGATTGCTATGCCGTGGAGTTCTAAGGTCCGTCGCACCTGCAACGAGCCCTCTGGCCTCGGTAAACCACAGAGCCACTTCTTCACCAGCGTAAGCGCCTCCACATAATTGTGCTGGAAGAGTAATGAAGAAGCAGCGAACACCGCCGCATAAACCGCTGTTGGAGTTACCTCCTCTGCAGCCTGTTGCAACGCCTGCGCGGCAGTAGCGAACGCAACCGACTCCACTCCATGATCTTTCAGCGCGCTCATTAGCTCTGCCCATTGGCGAACACTGACCAGCAGTGGGTGACCCGCGCTGCGAAGCTGGCCTACCACCGCGGTGCTCTGTCCCAGACCAATCTGACCGAGGCACACCACTGCATTCTTTTCTGCCTCAAAAGCCGTTTTGTCCGCCAAAGCGGTGGAGATGCAGCGGGCATTGCTACCCTCCGCAATAGCTTGATGGTAGTTGCCAACGGCCAGCGCGTTACGCGCATCAAACAAGACATCCATCGTTTTCTTCTCCTCTGTGCACCTTCTCTGTCGCTCGAGTTATCGTTACTGAGGTGTTCGAAAGGGTGATGAGTGAATGAAGCTCTCTCTGATGTTCGCTATAGAATGAAGAACGAAAACTATGAGGTCTCCTCGTAAAGTTCCCACGCGTGCACTGAGCGGAGTTTGCACAAGGACTGGAAAAAAGCAGGATTCTTAACGGACGAGACCGTTCGATTACTCACCCTTCTTTATGTATAGGAGGTTTCAATTTAAATTTCTTTTTGGCTTCTGTTTCTGCTTCCAGGTATACACAAAGGCGAAGACCCCCAGCAGACATGAAGGTCGGCCAGCTAACCAGCCTAATCTTACAAGACGCGAAGAAAAGACCACAAAACCAGCGATGCTGCACCTGAACACGTCGGGATGTGAATAGATATGCGTGGGAAAGGAAAGATGTTCGTGAGTCCTTCACCTTGTCTCGTAATCCAAGTTCGGAATTGGCGTTCTGTTGGGAAATACAAGACGAGGATAAAGTAAAAATTCAGAGATCCACAAGCAGTGCGGAATCATACATGGGAGAGGTTGCGCGATATTGAGAGTGTGTGTGTTCGTGAAAAGAAAAGAGTAGAGATCATAGGAAGCAGAGGAGGTAGTGAACGAACACGAGTGGGTAGAGGAGCAGGAATGTTCTTAGGGGAAGGGAGGTATCCGTTGACAAAAGCAGGCGTGGTCTGCCCTTTTTTTTTTTGAGACTGCTGCAGAGGACAGCCGTACGCTAAGGTTGGCCAGAGGGCTGTTCCACCTCCCCTTCAATAACCCCAAACCGGCAGTCCATCCCCCCCTCCCCCAAAAGCAAATGCACCACAGTATACGATGATGATCGTCGATTACCTGCCTAAACGCCATCATCCATCGCATGAGCAAACCTTTGGTCGTCACCACACTCCTCGTTTCTCTCCGTTGTCGATCTTCTCGCTCTGCCCTCTCTTAGCCGGTAAGGACCACCTCCCCGCCGCTTTGGTGGTCTAGCGAACCACATCAGAGAATAGTTCTCTCTGAGAAAGAGGAGCAGGGCCAGCGTAGGGGTAGGGAAAGCGAAAGAAGGAGGCGCTATGATGGGCTTCGGATCACCTATCTTCGCCTGCCCGTGGGAGAGGATCACATACCTGTTGATTATGTTGGTGAAATAGAGGGATTTAGAGAATTAGGAACCGCCCAACATATATACACAGAGAGAGAGAGAGAGAGAGATCAACAGAAACGCACCGGATGATAACGTGCAGAAGATCCTCCGTTGCTCTTCTTTTATCGTCTACTTTTCCCTCAAACACAAGGAGGAAGAATGAAGGATGTTAGCCTCCACCGTTCCACTTCACATCCCCGACAGAAACGCACATTCACTTGATTTAGCCCTACCGTCTCGGTGGTGCAACCCTGTTCTGCATGCTTTCATCTCGGTGTTGCTGACGTACGCGCTCGCACCAAACACTCCCTCGTCCCAGTCAGTAAATCCTATCGAAGGAAGCAAATAGATGAGTTCGCGCAAAGGAGAGGAAGATGAGGAATGACAGAAGAGAATAAAGGCTTGGGGCACGCCGTAAGCGCCGCTCCGCTTCACCGACCGTACTCTGTGGGAGTTTTCGATACATTTCTGCTTCTCTTTTCACTTCTCCCACCGCCTTGAAGGCCTTTCCGCAAACGCACACACATACCCTATTTGATGCACTGTCCTATCAGGCAATCAGAGAACACCACATTAAACTTGCTAGAGGCGATTGTCACAAAAGAAAAGAAATCACGTCAAAGAAACCAGAACCACAACTTTTTAGTAGATTAATCCATATACAGAAAAAAGAGAAAAATTGGAGTGCCAAAGACAGTTCTTCTTGTAGGGGAGGGGGGGGGGGAAGGGGGCGGGTAAACGAGTCGAAAGAAGAAGAAGGAGAGAGGGATATACAGAACAGCGGAAAAGAGAGATTGGGAGAACGGAAAGGGAGTGAAGAGGGCGGTGGAAGAGAGAGAGAGGGGGGAGCCTTTAGAGAGAGGCTGAGACAGCTTACTGCAGAGAATGAAGGAGCGTGGAAAAGAAAGAGAAGGAGACGCAACCCCTCCCGACCGCCCCCGTCCCGCCTCTCGATTATATATATACGTCAGTGTGGGTATTTTTTAAAAGTTGGACCTTGCAAAAACAAAAGGTAGTTCACGCCGGATGAGAGCTTGTACGCAGAGCCGAAAGGAAACGAAACGACCGAAGGTGGGAGAAATACCTCACACGGTGGGATATAAAAGACGAGGCAAGAGAGAATGGATCCCGGGCGAAAGGTATACAGAGAAAGGGGCGAACGAAATTTTTTCAAAATACTTCATGAGCGGCGAAGACGAGGTGGGAAAGAGACAGGAGAAGGGGATACGCCGTAGTGACGGTGCAATCGACATTGGTTAAGAAAAGCGAAAACAAACCTTCGTCGAAGAGGTTTCCGCGTCTCCCTGTCGTCACAGACACTCACACAAACGATTGCTTTTATCGTACACAAAAATCTTTTTCCCTCCCTCCCTTTCTCCGTTCAAAATCAACCAAACTCCGCCTTGAAGTTTCCTTTACGGAAACAGCGACGTTCGTACCAAAAAAATGTTGCCCTTGCTTCAGCTGCCATTGCGTCATTCCCCATGTGCTTTCATCATCCCCACTCGAAAAATAAGAGAGAGATTTCTCTTTTCTCGTTCCTCTCGCCGTCAGCTCTGCTACTCACCTTTGACTTTGCAGATTCATTTCACGCACATTTACACACACACATATACATATATATGCTCCCCTTCTCTCTCCGCATTGATCTTCCTTCCGTACACCCCTTCCCCCTCCCCGCTTTTTTCCCCGTGCACCGAAACGTTCTTGCTCAACTCTTGTTCTCTTTCGATATTTTATGCACGAAGTACATAAGTTTGCCAACACAGCATCCCCCTCCTCTTCCTTTTCC
Source organism: Borovskyia barvae (assembly GCA_030849085.1). Classification (NCBI taxonomy): domain Eukaryota; phylum Euglenozoa; class Kinetoplastea; order Trypanosomatida; family Trypanosomatidae; genus Borovskyia; species Borovskyia barvae. The sequence goes on along the minus strand of JASAOM010001130.1, from coordinate 104,253 downwards.
TTGGATGTGATCGCATCTCAAACGTGCGGTCATGCAAACCGAAGCGAAGTCGGTCAGCCCTCTTGGAGCTCCTTAATGTGGTTTACGCGAATGGTAGCAGAAGCTTTAGCGTGTGAACTCTAACTCTTCCTCCCCCCTTCACCGTGTACCGTTGTTCACTGCACTGGCAGGATTGAAGTGCGGATGCGTGGACAGCTCCTCTGAAGAATGGGCAAAGGCGCAGTTGGCACCGAAGGAGCACGTACCACCGTTTTCGATATTCATGCACATCTTCGTCTTCACTTTCGAGCGATCGATCCCGCGACGTGGCCGTTGTGGGTAACGGAAGGCACCCACAGGTTGTTGCATCTGGTACTCGACGGGCAGTTGCCAGTGTGTCGTGCGGGTATTGTGATCAATGTAGTAGACCTCGGCGTTCGGCGTGTAGGCCATCTCCCATCCCGACGGCAGCGTCATTGCCACGGGTGGTGCCACCTGCGCATAGGCGCCTTGTCCGCTCTGGTAGCCGTTAGCGTAAGAGTTCATCTGTGTAGGGAATGATTGGATGAGAGCTACACGCTTATCCTCTAGGGAAAGACAAGAAAGAGACGGCAAGAAAGAGAGAGAGAAAAAAGTATCGGAGATAACGGAAGCTGAATGGTAAAATATTTTTGCTACAAGGTGAAAAAGGGATCACCGAAGCACGGAAAACACACAAAAAAGCAAGGATAGATAGATAGAGATAGAGAGAGAAGAGCACGAAGAGGAAAGGAGAAGGTGGAAGAAGTGAAAAGGTCGTCAAGGAATCGGTTGTGATCAGCTGCGGATATAACCATGGGGAAGTGGAGCGAGACGAGTGCCGTAAACACGATAATTTAGAAATCTACAAAGACGCAAAGAAAAGCGGAACATGCGGATGAAGCGCGCGCGTTGTGCTCCATGTTTTACAGAAGAGGTACCACGAGAAATGAAAGCGAGGAAGAGAAGACAGAGAGATGGTAAGCAACACAGTGTAACGGAGGGAGAGGTTACCGCTGCGCATTTTATTGGGAAAGGCTGTTGCTGAGGCACCTCTGGGCAGTAGAACGCGGGGTTAGGGGAGAGCAGGGGGCCTATAAACAAAAAAAAGGCAGCAGAGCACACGGTGCAACAGTTCCTAGATAGACGGTACGAGGGAGTTGTCCGATCTAAGAGGAGCACGAAAGGAGTTGGCAGTGGAAGGGGGGCAGGAGTATAGAGAAATCCAAAATCATGAGTCTTTAAAACAGACATGCGCAAGTACACTGCATGATCTTTTCCCCTCCCTCCCCTATTCTATCCCAGCACGATCGTCCCCACCCAAAAGGGTTAGAAGAAGCCGCACCGCTCGATATACTAACCAACCCGAAGGTCTTTACAGCATCCCACCTTCCTACACACATGCATGCCCGCTCGTAACGTCCAGCAAACGGACGACCGGAGATACAATACTCCCCTTAACATCGCCCTTCCCTCCACAGCCCTTGCCACCAAGTGCAACAGCTTTTCGGAAAACATTAACTTACGATTCGAAGGAGAGAGAAGAGAGAAGAGGGAGTAGGGAGGAGGGAGGGAACCGATGCCTTCTATTGTAGCCGATTCAACTGAAAGAAATGGCGGGCGCCCGGAAAGACATCGTGCAGATCTGCAATTCTCACCCCTCAGCCAGCCTTTTCCCTACACCCCTGTCCGCTTTTCCTTCTCTCTCGTTGACCATCTTACAGACTTGAATGGCTTGGGGATAAGCAGATGAAAGTGAATCGATGGATCATTCCTCTCCTCTGCGAAAGAACCATGTACGTTGCGGTTGCGCCTCTCTCTTTCGCCCACTCTTCCTCACCCCTCACAATCTTATCCGCGCCACGTAAGAGCTTACGAGGTACGGTTCCACCGAGTTCTGGCTCCCTCGCAGCGGAATTTTAGCGGCCCAAGTCTTCTTTCGTGCGTGTAGGTGCGCACTTTTTATGGACTTCTTCCCTCCGACACCCCCCGTCCTAGGGAGGCGAAATGATATCCAGGGGGGCGCCGATATGGCAACATCTGCGGCAGCCGAGGATCCCTACCCCTTCCATTTCTTCTCTTTCCTGCCCTTCCCTTCGCCGACTCCTCTCGCCCGCATATTCCTCGTCTTCCGCACTACGTCCCTTCCCCCTCTCCCTTCCAAGCAACTGCTCTACACAACCGCACCATCGTCCGCACGCTTCTTCTCCTGAAGACTCACATGTAGGAGAGGAAAACTGGAATGCGTTCCAAGCGACGCTCACCACCTCCACACCACCCCCCAATGACGGCCGCCACCAGCTCATATTGCGCATCCCTCGAGAGGCCGGATGCGCACCGACGTGCAGAGCCTTCTCCTTCATTTTTATGAAGGAATCACGGTGAGATCTGCGAGTTTTCCACTGGCTCTACTGTCCCTTACCCGTGTTAGGACGCCCTATGATATATTTTTGTTAATTAAACCTTGCAGGCGGAGATGACCCTCAGTGCAGCAATATCCACGAAAAAAAAACCTGAGCACTGCGATGAGGTTCGGGGGGACGAAAAAATGGCCAGCCACTACGCATTTCGCCGTCGCCGTAGCGCGGGTGACGGATCGAAGGGTAACGAGTGGCTGCATCCGCGAGAACATAAAAAAAAGGGGGAGGGGAGGACGACAGTTCACCAACACGGTATGGAAAGACAGAGAGACGGAGCCAAACGCAAGGGTGATTTACTTCTTTTTTAAGGCTTCTTTTCTCCTTTAAGCGACACTTTTAACATCGTTACAGTTAAACCACTGTGACTTATTTTTTTTGTTTCGAAAACCAGCGGGGGAAATGAAAAATGCCACATTCCACGAAGAAATGGAGAGGACGGAGATAACGAGAAAAGAGGGGAGGTTAGAGCCCTGCAGTATCATCCTACAATAGCCTCTCCACGCTTCACGAAGCGGCTGTGGGTTTACGAGACGGTCCGTTACTTCCTCATGGTTCGGAAGATCTTTTTCTTCTTCTTGGGTGCCGAAGATTCCTTGTTCTCCGCAGTGATCTGCTTCGACTCTAGTCCCTTCTCCATATCCTCCCGCTGCCGTTTTAGAACGTTGCGGACAGTCGGATCGATGCCGTTCCCTCGGCGGCGCTTCTCATCTGACACGTCGGAGAGCCACTCTTCAGCTCGCAAGAACGCGACGTTCTTCATTGCCTCGGTCAACTGTGCACTTCCCACCGCCATCATCGTATCCAACACGATGCGGCCGGCCCACGGCGAGGTAGCCAAGGCGAAGACATGAGGTTTCAACTCATTCATGAGAAGCCTGCGCTCACGATCCAGTTGACGTGTCCTAACTTCGCGCAGGAGTGCTTGCACGACATAACACGCGTGATTGTGCAGGGCATAGGAGACAAGGGCATGAGAGAGGACGTCGTAGTGCTTCGTGCGATTCAACTCCCGCTGCTCTTTAGCGCTCAGCTCGCGCTCCCCCTCCCCCTCCTTCTCTTCCACCTTCGCGTTCTCCTCACCTGCATTCTCGTCTTCCGTTCCTCCGTTCGCGTTGGCGGCTTCTCGCTCCTCCTCTTCTTGTGTTGCTTCGGAGATGAGCTGCTGAACAGTTTGGGTAACCGTGGCATCTGGGGCGTATGCCAAGAGCTTTTGCATAACACGCGAGCCCTGTGCATACGAGAGGGCCTCATGCAGATGTGCAGCATAGTAGGTCGATAGAGCCTCCACGAGAGGTGCGCGCACCTCCTCCGGAGCGTATTGAAGTATCGACTGGAGCAGAAAAGATGCGGCTGGGTGAGTGACTAGGCTCGTGAAGGACGAAGATCGGAGCAGCACTGACAGCACCGTTTTGGCGCACTCTCCGCTGAGGTCTGCCTCCACGAGCTTCTGAAGCACCGGAGAACTCACAGGGTTTTGCGCTAGTGTGACGGCATTTTCGGAGAGGAGTTGTACCTCATTTTCCGCGATGGTATCCCGAGCCACTTCGATGAAGGCACGTAGCAGAACAGTGCGAACCGGGTCCGTGGCAGCGTCCACAATCCACCCACTTCTAGCGCTAACATCTTCTGGTTTGTGCCCGCCGCTCTTGCGAAGCTTTTTCGATGCGTTCTTTTTATCTGGGGTGGACACCCCTGCAGCGCCGCTGGCGCTGACGGTCACGTTGCTGAGGAGCGCCTCCGTCTCATCCACTGTGGCCTGCTGCAAAGATTGGTATATCTTTGTACGTGCCGCCTCTACAAAGCGCACCACCGCAATGCCTACCAACACCGCACTCTTGATATGGGTGATTGCGAAAAGGAGATCAGGGCGCGCGGAGAGGGACGCCCACAACTCAGTGCGTTGGGCTTCATCCCCGTACTCCAGCGCTGCACAGTACACATGCACGTTAATGGGGGCAGCAGGAAGGGAGACCGGCATAGACGGAGTTGAGTGGATACCAAAATCAGGCATCGCATACGCCTCCTCGTCTTTCGAATCCCCACTTTTCCCTATGGCCGTCTCCACACCTTCACGAGATGGGATCAGATAGTCGGCAGCAAACTCACTTAGATGAGCCACAATAGCGTCCTTCACCTCCACAGGCGCACGCGCGTGCCGCAGCAGTGCCGTCAGCACCAGCGACTCCTCTGCTGAGCGGAACAGGGCCAGTACAGCCTTGTCGAGCGTGTTGGACGCAGCGACGGCAGCCTCATCCCCTGCTGGGTCAGCAGTGGCACATGATGGAAAAAGCGTCTCCACCGTCTGGGCACAGCCGTCTTCCACGGAGTCGACGTACTTGGCCACCACACGCATGCCATAGGGGTCCAAACTGAGACTCGAAAGATGCGGCAGGAAGAAGGGCAGGACCATCTCCACACACTCCGGGAATTCCATGATCTTCTGCGCGACATGATTACCGAACGGGTGCTGACAGAGGCGGCAGAACTCCGTCTCGTCCACATTCAGCACGAACACCTCCGTGATCTCCTTTTTCTGGCGCGTCGGCAGTTTTTCAAGCATACGCTGCAGCACGGAGTTGCCCACAGGGGACAGAGCGAGGTCTGATAATTTTCGGCGCACATGATACAACAATTTGACACGGTCCATGTTGTCGCACTGATCCAACAGGGTCAGCAAGATGTGATGCGTGGTTTTGTTCAGCGACAGTCCGTACACAGCGGGCAGCAGCTTCTGCACCACCTTGGCCCGCTGAGCTGGCTTGCCGTATAAAACAATCGCCTCCACCTGCTTCAGCGGCAGCGATTTCCCCGTTGCCACGCGCTGCGACGGGTTCTTAAGAAAGTCGAGCTTCATCCCCGGCATCGCTACGGCCCCTGTAAGATTCCGTTGCTATCCTTATGCCGTCCTACCGCAGGAGGAATAGAAGGGAAGGGGGAACAAGAGAGGAGGGGTAGGGGAGTATACGAAAACACTCAAAGAGAAGAAGAACGAAAATGCTCACGCTTTTTTGTTTAATAGCAGCCGAAGAGGCGCGCTTTACCGGAAGAAATGGAAAGTGCGGAGAACACGGACAACAACAGCGAAAGAAAAACAATTGTTGTACGCTTCCACGGTGTCAAAACTCTCCCGAAAGAGCGTAGTTGAAGTGTTGCTGCCTCTTCCTTCTTTCTTTTTTTTCATTTTGGCAAAGGGTGAGCGTTTGGGGGAGAGCCAACAAAGTAAGGGAAGGAGATGGATAGGAGACATGGAAGTGGGCGTACACGTATGGGGTGAAACACAACACCCGCCAAGAAGCTGAGACCGTTCTGCGGAACTCTCCCAGTGCGAACAAGCCATACACACCATAAAGAGCTACGGAGACACGAAGAACTGTACAGAGGCAAAGAGTCGAAGCACGAGGACATCGAGGTAGCCCTATTCCATTTCCGATGCGAGGATTGCCGGGCAAGACCCCTGGGGAGCGTGTGATGTCAATACGGGAAGAGTGAAGAAGAGTGCGACCTAGTTTACATATCTGGAACAAGAAAGGGAGACAAAACAGGAGGCAAAGGCCATCTTTACGCAGTTGTGGGAAATATCCAATTCGTTGACACCACACCTTTAGAACAGCAAAGGCAGCGACAGCATACGCGCACATGAGATATGGTCAAAAAGAGTCGTTTGTTCATCACCAAGAGCGCAACACCTAATTTCAACATGTGCCGAAGTACCCTTAAGCACTAGGATGTGTCCGTCAGGGAAGAACATCGACGAACAGAAAAAAGGCAAAAAGGGAAATTCAACCACACAAGGTGTAAATACTTGGGTTGACAACCGCCGCAGTTCGGCTTCGCTCCCTCTCGCTCACCCGTGAGAAAACTTTGAATTGAGTACTCCTTTTTGCTGCGTGCCAACAGGAGACTACAAGCAAGAGAAGTAAAGTCATCGCTATACGAATAGGATTGTGTGTATTCATATAGAATCTGTACGCGAAAGAAAGAAGAGAGGGCCACTTAAAGATGAGCGGCCGCAATGTGTTCAACTTCTAGGAGAGGACAAGAATAAAGTGGCAACCAAAAGGGAGTTGATACTGTACTCTAACTTTGTTAAGGCTTTACCTCAGGGAAAATTCGAAAACAAGAATTTCGAAGACATCTCGCGTGAGGAAAGGGAAGAGGGGTGAGAAGAGGGGAGGAAGGCGCAGAGCGAAACGGAAAACAGGGGGGAAGGGGGAAGGGAGAAGGCAGAAACACGACCACAGAGAACAAGGAAAAAAGGAGAGCCTTCCTGAGATCCTTCCACTGCAACGAAAGGAGCGACTAGATCACATCGGTCAAGCAAGAAGAAACTCCACACGAAACCCCCCCATAACGAGAAAAAAGCCCTGCAACGGGAAAATGATCTATCGGGCCAATCCCTGTACACTACTATACATTCCTGTGTAACATCACGCGATGCTCTGCAGGTAAAAAGGCACAACAGGATAAGAAAGCTAAAAAAGAGGCGGAACGGCGGTGGCTACGGTGCTTCCTCACTCCGAAAAAGACTAGAGGGATTGAAGGGGGAAGGGGAGGGGAGAGAGAAAAGCACAGGGGCGAGAAAAAATAGGCCGCAACACAATCCAAAGGAGGAGGGGGAGCAAACTTCACAGGAAATCGTGAGCGAAATGAGCTAAAAGCAAAAAGCCTGGCATCATGCTCTACCTAAATCGATGCAATATTTTTTTGTGGTGCTATCTCCTTCCCCCCGCCCCCCATTATCGTTGGACAGCGTTGTGAAAAAAAAACCTCCCTCAAGTCAGAGAAGAAGAGAAAGCATGTGGAAGAGAAAGTTGAAATCTAAGAGAGCTTTGCAGGTTCGAGGTGGGACCGCGCTCAAAACTCCTCGGAGAACGGAGGGTGAGCTGCTCGGGTTGACTCAGCTACCTCGATTTTTGCTTTCATCGTGTGAAGAATCCCTCTTCGGTTGAACGGCGAGACAACTTCTGAGTCACTCCCTCTCATCGGCCTACGCGAGGGTTCGCGCATCCGTCGTTGCCCCTGTAATTAGGGAGAGATGGACAAACTCCTCCTCCTGGCCCTCTTCACGCGGCATGGTCCCGGCCGCCTCGTCGCTGAGTGGTGGGAACGACGTCACCGTCGGCGAGAACTCGTCTGGTATGGTGGAGCTGGAGCCCTCTCGCGGAGCATGCTCCAGTGGCGCCAGTTGTACCCTCGAGACGGATGAGGTGTTGACGGTTGGCCTGTTGGGTGTTTTAGGACTCTCTGCTCCTACACGGTCCTGCCGCACGACCGCCAGGTCGGCGTTAGGGTCTTGAGTCTGCCGGGGAATCGGCAACCCGCGCTGGCGTATCAAGCGCTCCCTGAGCGCCTGCTTCTGTGCGGCACGATCAGTTGCAGCGGCCCCCTCCAGAAGCTCACGTTTCTCTCGTGCTCGGGCTGCTTTCTCAGCCGTGAAGCATTCATCGAAGGACTGGCGTACGATCTGCATCCACTGAGCAGCCTCCCCCGCCAGAATAAGCTCGCGTGCAGCGGAGGCTTCATCTGTGAGGTCCATTCTCTGTCGCCGTTCGCGAAGATCCTGATACATGCGGTTTTTCTCTGACAGCAGACGTGCTCGGCCCTCCGCAGCGAAGATTTCTTCGTCATTTGGGGGGAGGTTTCCATCCAAAATAGAGGAAGGGGCATTTTCGTCATACTCCGTCACAACGAGGGCACCCAGCGCCACCGCTGACGAATGAGAAGACCCCGTCTTACGGCGCAGATCCGCAATGTAATCGCGAGAGGTGCGCACGGCGCTTCCTCGAGAAGAGGCGCTTGCGGAACTTCTCGCAAGGGAGCCTCCCCGGCCGCGGCCGATGCTAGTGTCTCTCAGGCGGTAGTCCTGTGCTGGATCTCTGATGAAGCACCCCGCACCAACAGGTCGATTTTCTCTGTGCCAAACGAAGACCCCCTTCAAATCTTCAACCTCCTCTTGGATAATGCGATCCCGCCCAGCAGCGTGGCCTGGAAGGAGGGCATCGAACTGCGCTGCAAGTAGCGCTTTGACGCGCTCTTCATGCAAGCGGGCCGCAACGTCTTGCTCGATTGTCATCATCATGGCGCGGCGAGCCTCTGCACGGGTCTGACTGGCGTTCACCACCAGCTCAGCAGCATCATTACCTGCTAGCAGCTTGGCACGTTCCCGGAGCTCATCGATCATAAGATTCGTAAACGCCACCTCTTCGTTGGCGCAAAGGGCACCGCACGCGTTCTCCTGCGCCGCTATAAAGCTACGGCACTGAGACTCCTGGAAAAGGGTCTCGTAATAGCCCTCATCATGCGAGGCGGTCCCGTCGCAGCCTTTCTCGATGTACCTGTGATCTCCAGGGAAGGAGGCGGGGGGACTGATCCCCCTCCTCGAAGCGTCACCGTTGATCTCCCGGCTAGGAGCAGCGTTGCCGGCACTCATGACCATCGCTCGCCGGCCTTTCATAAACATCGACGTCACTGTATTGTATTGTCCGCCAGCACGCTTCCGTTGCACTGTTTTGTATGGGCTTGGGGGACGAGGTGGAAGCTCGTTCATGAGACTATGGGCCGCTTGGGGAGCACGACCACCCGCGACAGCTGCCATTTGCGGCTCCTCCGCCGTTCGTCCGTTCATGTCTTTTTATTATTATATATATATATATATACGTTGGTAGGGAAAAGATTTAATCAACGGGAAAGTAGGACAGAAAACAGTGTGGAGGTTTTGCTAAAAGTATATATATATATATATATATACCTTTTATGCGTTCGTGTGTATGTATCGAGAGGGGTAGGGGGTGGGGAACGCTTCTCCTTGAATGGAACGCGAAGCAATACTTTCCTTTCTCATCTGCAGTATTATTAATTATCGAGGAGGTGAAAATCAAAAGCATGAGTATATATATATATATATATATATTGAAGGAGAGGAAGACAACGATTAGTTGTTCGAATGAGAAAGGCAGGAGGAAACGCCATGGAATGGAGAGGGGGAGGGTAGGAGAAGGGGAGAAGGGCACGTTTCCGAGCGAGCCAGTAGGAGCAAGAGCATCAAACCAAGAGAGGGAGAAAAGGAACCAAAAAGTCCAAGAGAGAGAGCGGAGAGAGAAAAATGAAGTTGAAGTAGAACGCAAGAAGCGAAGAATAATAGATTACAAAAAGAAGGAATACCTTCCGATTCTGAAAAGTAACATCAATGGCATCTCCTCCTGTAGCACTACGCCACGAAATTAACAGGGCGCGAGACGTTCGCCTGCAGCCGTGTCACTGGGGGCATTCCCCCGTAAGCTAACACACATCCTTCAGCCCTCCCTCCCTCCCTTGCATAGTGGCAAGAAGCCTCCGTCCTATCGAGCTCGTTGCGAGACCACCACTCAGAGAAATGGAAAAAGCAAGCAGCACTCGTCCGGGAAAGATTTGCTGTCGTGCAAAGTCCTCGGATGGCACTAGCCCATCATAGGTGTCCAATGGAAGCGGCTCACGGATAGAATCCACCACGAACAAGCCCCGTACACACCCACGCGACACGCTTTTCCAGATGCTCTCCCTCATCTTCTCCACTGTCTTCCCCTACATCCCCCTCGCTTGATCTGCCCCTTTATGCGGGAGGAACAAATTTGAAGAGCGTTGTGAGGATGTGCAACACACAGAGGCCAGGCTTCTAATGAGACACCGCGCATGCATACACTCACACATATATTCATGCATGTGCGCACCAATGGATTACTTGCGGGCCTGCGCAGAGCACCGAAAGAACGCACGATAAGGACAAATTAGTTCACACGAAGCACGAAGAATGTGGAAGACGCGGAGCACGATAAAACAGGCGAGGCGAGGCGCTGCGAGCGATAATCTACGAGGGTGAGTGCCCTCGGTTTTGCTGCCGTCAAAAGAGCTTACAGTGCTGCCTGTACTGAGGCTTGCTCAACGATGCGACTACCCCTCGCCACTCCTTACCGGCAGACCCTATCACCAAACTGCACCTTGAAGCAGTGCTCGCCGCTTGCAGAGCCAGGACTGTGAACTGCAGCCCATCGCCATTCAAGTGCGTATCCCCTTCCTCCTCCTCTTCCCGAACGCTGGACGAAACGCGACACCACCTCTCCTCTTCTGCCTTTTGCGATGTCGAAGATTAATGCGGGTAGGTGATGGGAACCCCATTGGCTCCCATCGTCGTGCGCCTCGACCACCCACTGCCCCGCTGCATGCTACCATCAAGCATTCTCGTGGGGAGCACCTGGCCCCAGAAGTGGGGGTCATCACCCATGTTGACTGATCCATCCGCACGATGGCGGGCGCGTACCCGTAACCTATCAGGTTGCATGGCATGGAATTCAAGGAGAGCTTCAATCTCCTCGTCTACAGGAGCAGCAGGCTCCAGAAGTCCATGCGCCTCATAGTACTCTTGCACCTGGATGTCCCACTTTGTTGTGAAGAAGGTAACAGCACTCGGATCAGCAGGGATCGCATCCTCCACCGCGCGCAGGCTGGTAAGGTGCGCGGCAGATGTTCTGGGTGATGCTCCTGGATGCGCCTGCTCTGCAGTGGCGTTGTGCAGTCGGTAGTTGCTACGCATAGCAAAAGGGAAGTGCTCTTGCTCTTCCGCCGCCGTCATTGTCCTCACGTTGGGAACGAATCGTGTCTGTTTGAAGAGGAGGCACAAGTGACGCGTAGTGCCTGCATCTTCCGTTGGCAAAGGGGCCACATAAGGAATGATGACATCGCCCCGACTCCGCAACCCCTCCGTATCCACTACAGCGCCGTTTAACACGGGAGGGGTCGGTGATGCGGGCTGAAGATTGGATACCATGTAATTCAAAAAGAAGCCACGTGGTTCATCGCGCCGGTCTTGCGATAACGGGACGCGATATGGATAATCGGGGGAAAGCATCACGAACGTGTAATAGTTTGCTGATGCGGCTGCCGTGGACATCAGCTCTGGACGACGTTCCGTGGCGTCGCCTTTATGTGCCGCTACTTCAGAGCCAGCTGTCTCTTCCAGAAAAAATATTTCTGGGGGATGCTGCAAGTCGGTCAGCTCGATGTAGTTTCCGCAGTGCGCAGTGAACCAAAAATTCTGTGGTGTCATCGAGGTGGGCGACGGCGGCGGAGGGATCTTCTCCCCATTTTCATCCCGTAGGCGGGCGCGCCTGCTGTATTGCCCAGCGTATACGACCGATAGATTCACGTCGGCGCGCACGTGTGGTATGTAGAAAGGAACCACCTCGTGCTTCCGAAGGTAGCGCAGCAGGCGGGTCCGGTGCGTCATCCAGCGGGGTGACCCCGATGACGGAACGAGCAGCCGATGATCTTCCTCTGGGACCGGTGGGTAGGCCGTTCGCTCGAAGTCACCGGCGTTCCAGTAGAGAAAAAAGTCGGGTGGGGGTGTCAAGTTGAAAAGGTGTGGCGTATCCAGCTCTGTTTCGTACACGGGATAGGCGAACATGCTATCTGAAAGGACGGTTTTCTCATAGGGATACTGGAAGTCATGCAGTGCCTCCGGCCTCGGGAGCTTCTCGATCTGACGCGCCTTCCGATCCATCTCCCGCTGCTCCCGCGAGCGAGCGTCCTTGGTACTAGACTGCGTCTTCCACCCCGGCATGTGAAACGCGGCCACCGTACCCTGCACGACACGACCAAAGCAGAAGTGCCCCGAGCAGGGCGTAACGCGCCTCATCATCCACTTGGAGAAAGGGGAAAGAGAGAAAATAGTGAAAATGGAAAAACGGGGGGCCGGCGGGCCGTGAACAGCGACATGAAAGCCGCTCAGAGGTCATGCAGGGGGAGGTAAAGAGCAAAGTGGCAAGGGGAAAAGAAAAGTTGAAGCGGAGGAAGGAAAAGGGTCTGGAGAAGAGGGGAGAGGGGCAAAGCAGCCAACGAGCTGTTTCATCCCGAAGCAGCCCCGCATGCGGCGAAGAGAGCTCTTCAGGCGGGGTGGTAAAAATGGAGAGGGGCATGAGAGCGCTAAGCTCTCCTACGTGAAGCTTTCGCGATGGGCGACTACTGTAGGTGTTGCCCAAATGAGAAGAGCGGCCTTGACGTCCGAGGCTGCAGTGTCGACGCGAAGGGTATTATACATCCCCGGGTGCTCGCAAAACATGTGTTCGTTTTTCTTTTTCTAACTGAACAATCCGATAGTGCTGGCACTCCCCCTCGAAATTTCTTTCCGTATGTCATGTGGCTATTAAATAGAATTCGATCGACCGCGCCACCACCTCGCCGCTCTTGAAGGGAACCTCCAGAACGCAGCTACGACGCCACACAGCTCCTCGTTCGTACACATCAAAGTGCGCCCTTGAGAGTCACCACCACCACCACGACTCGTACTGGCATACAAACACACACAACTTGCGTAAAGCCTTATCCACGTTTTCAGCAAGCAACGACACTCTCCACACAGGAAAAAGATGAAACTAATATAGCAGGAAGCAAAAAAAAGCGTATGGTTCAGTCAACAATGGGAAAGCACAACAGACGTGAGGTACCACAGACAGCATCCTGTACATCGAGAGAGGCCTTCACATTATGAGGGTTTCCTCTAGAGAGCTTTGGTGGTCTGCACGGCAGAGCGACTGAGAAGGGGTCTGTTTTTCCTTTTTCCAAACAAGACCTTCCATGGGGAGCACGAAAGCCCGAGTCCGTAACTTCGCAGTTTCTTCCATTCGTAGGATTTGATCATCCCCGGCATTCTTACACTATACATATATGTATAGTTCCCTTTCTTCCTTCGTTTTGAATCGAAAACAAAGGAAGAGCATCCAAAAAAGCCATAAGATCCTTTACGCTGTTTTGTTCTTCTTTTGCACAGAGTCAAAGAAGGCTTTTTTGCAGTTGGTTGTCGGTGCTGACATTTCCGCAGGCGGCGGGGTACGATAGTTGTTGTCCACATAACGATGTCGCTCCCGGGCATCGGCATTTTGTGGTTCCAAGAAGGTGGCATGCGTCAGCCATTTTGCATCCTCAGCGAACCGCACCAAATTCTTTCGAAGCAGGCGGTATGCCTCGCCCTCCGGCTCACCAAAGTAGGCTCGTGCGGACTCCTTCACCTGAAGAGCGCTGTGGCCGTTCACAGGGTCGATGGTTTCGGATTCCTCGATACCGACAGCCTTGATGAATCCAGTCAGCGATGTGTCAGCTCCCACCACGCCGTTACCCCGCATATCGGCTCGTCGACTTTCAATAATGTTAATCGGGACCGTGGCCATCTCCTCCGAGGTGAGGAAGTCGAACTCATCGGTATAGAGGGTCAACACCACGGGGCTGTGCTTCCCAATTTCAAGACATAAAAATTCCGTCTCTGCCTCATCAATAATATTGGGCATAATGGTCAGCCTGTGAAGCGTGAAAACGGCAACCGGCGTTGGGTACCACGACTCGGGAAGAACGCGGCCAACGCGATAGCCCCTGAAGGTGCTTTCTTCGACCTCTGGTGCGGTCCCTGCGGGAATTTGTGGGTGGGTTGACGGAAGAACGATGAAGGAAAACCGTACAGCATCATGATAGCGCAACGTGTGGTCAAAACGGAGAGCAACAGGGACTTTGATTCAGTCTAGCAGGTGGTACACATAGAGAAGAAATGTTAGCGCCCTTGCGATGGCTGTGGGATGCCTGATGGACCCCAGCTATACGACAGCACGGCTCAGAAGAAGGCTGCAGCGGCCAGCAGGCCCACCGAAGGTGATCACTTCAGCCTTAAGGCGAAGGGATATTGGATATGAAAAGGAAAAACAAACGTTGGCACCACCGTGACGGCAGCGAGTGAAGCCTCTCTTCCCAATCCAGTGGGCCTCTTCTTTGATTTCGTTTTGTGCATGAGAAAGAGGAGCAGGCGTGGCTGGTTCCACAACGCCTATCATCACAATTCTACTAGCAGTGGCGACCCCCACAATCCCCCGTCTCTACATCGACCGTTAGAATGTATTCGAAGGGATAGAGAAAAGGGTGAGAGAAACTAAATTTTAAAATGAGCGCTAGTTGTCGCCGCGTGCATCCCTTCCCTTCGTATCGAGTAGCCGCGGCAGCGCATTCTCTCCTCCAATTCCTCGAGAAGGAGACGCACGCGTACACATGGAAACGACAGAGATGGCATCAACACTTCGGTTCATACGGAGGGAAAGGCACTGATGAAATTCAAAAAAGGTCCTCGAGCAGCGCGTCAGGGTGATTCTTGCGACTTCGCAGATACGCGAGTAGCTCGTTCGGTTTCGTCTCCATATCCTTCATCTCGAAGTACTGCACCACTGTCGCCTCCACCGATTCCTTTTCAGTACCGTAAACCGGAGAACACGCAGTGGGCGGGTAAACAACCGGTATGAAGCAAACTCTCTGTTGCGGGGAAGTGAGCGTTTCACCAAGTGGGTACATGTAGCAGGGAGTTCGCATGACGCAGCCCGATTTGGGCCAGCACCAATTGACATCCCAGTACAGGATAGCCCACCTCTCCAGCGAAGCAGGGACCTCGGCATGACCAGCGTCAAAGTGATAAGGGGAGCTCCGCAGTACAGAATGCATGGCGGGGTTCCCGCCAGCGAGCAGCGACAGAAGAGAGGCTCGAGAGCCCGTCGACAGCCCGTAGTGCCTCTCGTTCACGGCGAGAGCGTAGAGAGAGAGGACGGCGCGTCGTCGAATAGCAGCGTGAAAGGCAGTCATCTCCGCATGGGCCTCAAAGACGCGTATAAGGAACGGGATGACTTGCCCAGCGACGAAGTGGTCGTCCTGTAACTCCTGCTGCAGGTAGGAGTACATCATCGGCGGCGTCAGCCACCGCTCGCAGCGCTGAAAAAAGTAGGAGACATCGTCTAGCCACAGGTTTGATACACGCCGCTGCTCCACCACCACGCAGTCACGCAGGGCAATGGAGGTTTGCGCCAGGTTTGGCGGGATAATCAACGGGGAGCCAAAACTTTCTAGCACAGCCACCGCTAAGATCGGCAGTACCGCCGGGTCACGGGGCAGGGCCTCACTAGGGGTACTGAACAAGTCGAGCGATACCACCTTGCCGCTCGCACTGGCCTGATCGTCGTGGAGCACCCAATCATACCCGCCCTTCGGGGCAAATATGATGAGCATCGCTGGCTTGGATGTGATGTTCCCAATGGAGGGGGAAGCCTGTACGGTAACACCTGGAATCGAAGTAGGGGCGCCGGCCTTCTCTGGGCACAGAAGTTGTTGGACTCTCTTGGCAGTTGCATCCGGTGATAGCGGCGCAAGAGCAGGGTGCTGAGAAATGCCGTCTGAGTGGCTGTTGCCTGCCTTCAGCGGCAGCGCGACCTGCATCACAAATTCCCCCCCGTCATTCAAGTGCCAGTGTCGCACCATCCCTCGCTGCGAGACCCACGTGGCCGTATCGCACACAGCGGCGTCATCGAGGAACGATGGCCACTGCAGGTGCTCTCCGAGGGCCGGAATCGGTGGAGAACTTTCGCTACGATGGAAGAGCTGCAAGTCAAGCACCTCCTCCAGGGCACCAGACCGCTCCGCTGAATCATGCACCGTCCTTTCAACGTTGCCTGGGCACACGTCCTCCAGCTCCTCTGTGGAGAGCGGCACCTCTACCCCGCGTGTGGGGTGGAAGACCTCCGAAAAGGAAGAGATCATCTTGTAAAAGGAAGAGACTTGCATGTCGGTACCGGGTGCCCCCCAGCCACGACGGAGCGCGATCTGCGGACGGGAAAACGCATTCCAACGGGCATCCTGCACCCATTCCAAACTGTCGGAGCCACACATCGCATGCGCAGGAGCTGCTCTGGCTTTACTCGCGCGCACAGGAATGCCAGACTCTAAGTAGAGCATAAGTTCCTCCTCCGAGATGAGCAGTTCCTCTGAGGATGACGTGCCTTCTCGGACTTCGGCCGATGGGCAGATAACGCAGCGCCATTTTTCTGAAACAGCCGAAGCGGAGAAGGGGGCTGGCAAAGGGAGTTGGCTGAGCACATCACAAAGAGAGAAGACAGGTAAACCACCATACATCTCCATGGCCATCCCCCCCCACAATTGCCTCTGCCTCCACGTCTCGCTCCCCTTTCCGTTGACCTTTTCCTGGCAGAAGCCCACCGAAGGACACCGCCACACGAGTTGATAAAGCGGGGGGAAGTCGGGCCGTCTTTCGTTGAAGGTGCTGCCAGTTCGTGTCGTAGTGTGTTCCTGCAGCCTTTCACTCGAGTATGTACAGTAAGAAAACCTCCAGAGCAGAGTGCAGGTCTTTATATTTATAGATGAAGATATGTATTTATACGTCTATTTGTATGGTGAGTGCTAGGGGTATGCACCATCACGAGTCTGTCAAGTGCCACACCAAAAAAGAAAGCGAAGCAATGGAATTTGCACCAACGGTCGTATCGGTAGTGGTATCGTAAGTTTGATAGGGAAAATCAAAGCAGCAAGGCCCGAGTAAAGTCAGAGGAATGGCCGCAGCGGTGAGTGTGTGTGTGTGTGTGTGAGCAGGACCCACGTTCCTGACGACTTCTGAAAGGCTATTCTACAGAGACAGATAAGAAGCGCAAAGGGAAAAATTGAGCTCAGCTATTCGCATCGATCCAGTAAACATCCTCGTTTACGCTCACAGAAGATGCATCGTTGTAACACTTGAAGAGAGAGGCCTTAGGATACAAACAGCATGTACTCGAAAACCTGTCCATGATGCTTAGGTTCAGGAATCTATTTTGGGCCGCAGCACTTTTGAAAAGAAAATGGCGAGAAGTATTCAGTGCTTCATTTTCGAGATCCGCTGTTTCAATCTCTGCAAAGCTGAAAAGAGAGACTCGGCCCTCACACGCGTGCTGCCACATGACGCAGGAGTCAAACCTTCCGCGAGTCCTCGCAACACCCGCGTCGTCCGCGAGCTGCGGCATCTTCACCAATATGTTCTTTGGCATCGCAGGGCAGGCCCCCCTACAGGAGAAAGAGGGCGAAACGACAACGAAAGAGAAAACCGGGCGCGCGGAGAACGGCTCCCGCTCCACAACATTTAAACGACCGTTAAGGGAGCGCAGCCTCGTCGCAGAAAGCCTTTTATGAGATGTTCGCATAGGAAAACAGAAGGGAGAGAAAAGTTGCCCTGATAAAGTGAACGCCTCAGGTAAAGGAAAGGCACATTAATTACTATTCTTGTTTCATAGTTGACGATGGCGTTTGTACAGTAACACGGCAGTGTGTCGCTCAGGAGGAGCCTCATCAGCCTCAAACCGAGTGCGCGTCTCTGCAGGAGGTTCCGCTCCACGTAGAGCGCATTCTTTTCGATTCACGAATATACCGGTCGATGGGAGCTTCCCATACGGCATTTTATCGACGTTGATCTCACTTAATACAGAGAGCGAGCAGGAACTTTCCGAGATCGCCGATTGAATTGTGCCACATCAGCCCTATTCGACGGATCCCGGGCCCGCTGACACGCACCACGGCCACCCCTACCGTTGGAGTTTTGGCCCCCCTCACCACGACCCCTTCCACCGCCTGCGCTGCGCTTCGGCCCCTTCGCCGCCAGCCGCTTAGAGCCAGCAGAATGACTTTGTTTTCCTCCACGCGTTCGGCCCTCTCGCCTACCGCGAGGAGCTGGGCGGTGGGAAGCAGAGGAGTCTTCCATGCCCTCCACTTCGAACGCACTATCCGCGTCACTTCCGAGAGAAAACGCGTCGCTATCCCCACTAACACTGGCGTCTTCTTCCACTTCCTCTGGCGCCTCAGCGAACTGGTGCACCTCTGTGGAGCTCCCACTCGTCTTCGGGCTCTCCGACGCACGCTCCGCAGCCCGCTCCTTTCGCCGCCGAAGAATGTAGGACTCCATCAGCGCCGTCATGTGGTTGTCTTCTTGATCCGCAAACTTCTTGGCCCGCAGGCGACCCAGTCGCTTTTTCAGTCGAACAACACGCTTCGTCTTTGAAATTTTTGTCTGCTTCTCCTTCCGACGCTCCGAACGCGTCTTCATGGGGTCGAAGCCCCGGCTATAAGGATTTCCACGCATCTTCTGTACTCTCAGCCCGACCGGGGGCTGCGGTGCAAAACGGCAACAGTGATCCTGCGAGGGGAGCGGGCAGCAAGGACAGGAGGAATGATAAAAGAGATAAGGACGAGGAGCAGAAGTGCAGAACTAGTGGCGATGACGTGATGGCAGAAACGAAGACTAAAAACGAGGTGCGCACCACTCATTGGAACGCTAGATGTAGTACCTGGGTTGACGGCGAGGAGGTGGCAGCATAAGCTTGCCTTGTGAGCATTTGAATGAGCATAGTTGTTTTCCCCTTTTTTTCAACAAGTTCTTTGGTGCACCATTCGCAGAGGAGGAGAGAGCGAAGAGCGCAGCAGAAGTACAAATGGAACAGTCCTCCATTTCAAACGCACAGCCCCCTCCGTTCTTACACATTAGGGAAATGGATGAGCGGCTTCTTGTTTCTCCTCAATGCCGGCAAGAAATCACCCACAGGGTCGAATGCAGTGAGGAAAGCGTGCATCTACCGCCCGCTGGGTCGCTGGCAACACAAGTGGGGAGAGGCTAGTGGTCTGCCGCCCCTCGCCCCGATGATCAAGCACGGTCGCCTCACGCCTGCTTTCAGCGCATTGAATGCGGGAGGAAGATCCAAAGGTGCAACAGGCATTTCACAGCTAAAAAAAATGTACGCGCACACGTCATCACCACAACGGAGGAGCGAGGACGTACAAGGAGAGGAACACTGCCACGACATCGCTTATCCTCCTTTCGGATCTCTGGCACCAGGCCCCCAAGAAGGAACTTCTCAAAACGTACAAGCAGCTCGGTAGAGTGAAATCAACTTTCGTTTGTCGCCTCCTCTCTTTTTCTTTAGAGATTTGCCTATCGTACCAAAGGCCAAAAACCAAGATGAGGTGCCAGAAAGGGGAGGGGAGGGAAAACCGCTGGCGTCCCTCAGTGGAACCCACCGCCCTCTCGCGCCTTCGCCATGTGAAAGGTCGGCCCTCCTGTCCATTGTATGCTCGCGACCATACTCGAATAACTGCGTCTTCCGGTGACCCACGTTCAACGATGTCGCACATACCGCGGTAGCAGCCTTATCGTTGGCGTTCCTCGCACTCCTACCCGATTTTTAGCGTCTTCGCTTTCGGGAGTACTTTTCGGATGCTTCCTTGTGGCCCACGTACCGTCCTGCCTCGAACCCTGCCGAATAGAAAGACTGTGCGATCAATCGAATATCAGGAGGTAAACCATGAAAAAGGGGACTGGTGCTCACAGCAGCTTCCTGGAGGGCTTCATGTGCACCACCGTTCGAATCCCCACCCTTCGACGCGGCCGTAGAGCTGGAAGTGGTCCGCGAATCGTTGTGGGAAGACTCCCCCGTTTCACTACATGGATCGTCCTCCTCGGCTTCCTGGCTTTCTGGACGTGTATCCGTGACAGCGCGCGGGTTGTCCAACTGTTCATTGAAAAGCTTTAGAAGATAAGCGTCATCCCAGAGGGCTTCATCACCTCGCGAGTAGGTCTCTGCACCTGCCCGCTGGCTGGTGCGGCCACTACGAGGATGACGTCCACTGGACATACAGTTTCGCCTCCCTCAGCCGCCAGTGTCGATGTCGATATACCGCTAATGAGAATTAGTTGCGCTAGAACCCCCAAAAGGAGCGCCCTTGGAACTTTCTGCAAAAATTGAGGAAGAGAGGGAAAGAGAGAGAGAGAGAGAGAATCGCAGTGTTGCAGGTATAAAGTGGTGCAGACAGTACCAGAAATATTCATAGACGCCGGAACGACTGCTGCACGAAACAGTCTCGTACAGCTCCCCCTTACCCGTTTCGTGCGCAAGTAGTGAAGTATGTTAGCGGCGCTTTTATCCTCATCATTGCCGTGCACACGGACAAGACGGAGAAAAGGGGGGAGGGGGGGAGAGTCACGAGGAAGAGGGCACGTACTGAAAGCAGCCACGCTGCCACAGCAGATGCACGTCATCGCTTTCCTCACCCCCTGTAAACACCGTTGAAGGAAGGGAGGGGGGGGGCGGCTACTGCAAAAGGCAGCGCTGCTACGGGGAGAGAACGGATACCATCACCAACCGACAGTATAGCTGCCTCTTAGGAGGAATAAGGGAGCGATCGGTACATTGGCACACCTCACGCATCCACTTCCCAGGCACACTTCTCTGCGTCGTGGAAGCTACCAGTATCTCTTCAGTAAGTGCGGGTGGGTGGAAAGGCCGCCACAACCATTGCTACGAGCGCTTTAGCACGGCGCCGGTCCCAGTTGCGTCGAGCTCGCCAAGAGCCTGAAATATCAAGCAGCACATACCGAGAGAGAACCAGCTCTTTCTCTCTTATATCCGCAACAGTAAGAAGCGTTGAGCACGAATCGAAAAAAAAATGAAACGGACACCACCACGAGCATGCAAGCGCGAGTTACAAGTAAAACTATCGATGCTGTATATTGAGAGGCACCTGATTAATAATCTAAAAAAAGAAACCTAGAACAAGGATGCGCTGATCTCCCTTCCGTGATCGTCATACTTCACAAACGCTGGCATCTTCTGTGTGAAATGCGGTCTACAAAAGCGGCGGAACAGAGCAGATTAGCCACACACCCTCTCTTCACTCTCTCCCATCCTCATTTCATCCCCTTGCAGACGCTTTGGCAATTCGCAAAGCACTCCATCCATGAGACAATACGATCCGAACAATAGAAAAAAGGTCGGAAGGAGGAAGTCCTCCCCCCCTCCCCCCAAACCAATCTGAAACCCCTCCATTGTTTTGTTTTTTGGATGTCCTCCGCTTCCACCAAGACGAAAAAAAGTGGAGAGGAAACAGTGGCGCGTGGGAGTGAGACACTTCGCTAAAGAAAATCCCGGTGAAAAACAGGGCGCTGAAAGGGTCGTCTAGCGAGAGGACGGCTGTAGAAAACGAAATGATTCCTCCTCATATGTGAAATTAGCAATGTATTGCACACCACATCAGATGTGATCTTCATGATGCACACAAAACATCTCATGCATGCGCCCGGAGGCCCTTCGCCCCGAAGACCCCCGAGGAAGATGGTTGAACCTCCTACATCGGCAGAGAAAAGTGAGCATGATACATTAAGCTGAGCCGCCAGACGCCGGGGGGGGGGGGTAGGGGAGCCGAAGCCGACACGAAACGTAAAAAAAAAATGATCGAGAAGTTGTAAGGAGGATAGCCACGAAGCACAACACAACACTCCACAACAAAAGCATACATAGAAGCCGATATTCGAAGCGAGCATCCCGCCTGCCACCTCCGCAGTTGGGGCAGCCATACCGAAACGCGAGTGGGGGTGCACCAAGGAAGAACTACAAGATCACCAAAACATCAGTCGCGCGCGAAAAGCAGAAGAAGGGGCTACGAAGAAAAGAGAAAGAGCTTTCGAACGCCCTCGGGCGGTCTCCTGTTCTGCCCAAACGTAAAGAGCTTCACTACGTTTTCCCTCGCAGGAGGTCCGCAGTCTTGACCCTCCGTGGCAGCGATATGCATTTAAAGAGCTACAAAAAGATTCGGTGCCGGACCGTGAGAAGCAGTGAAGGTGCCACGGAGTCTCACCGACGTGATAAGGGGAGGAAAAGCAAGAGCGACTCTCATCATGTTTTCGTCAGGTCGTCTCCATTGTCTAGTTTTACACAAGCGTAACACATCTCCTTATGCTTCCCCTGATTTGAAGACTTCACCGGCACCACTACCGGTCATCCCGCTAAAGTGAAAGATGCCCAATCAATGATACCGCGCCGCGCCGACAACACAGAAAAAAAGAGGAAGACCAAAGATGAGAAGTTTTGCATGAGATTCTCGAACAACAACAACAACAAAAAAGAAAGAAAGCTGGGGAAAGGAGGAAGAAGTTGCTGAGAGAACAAACGTAGGGAGAAAAGTCCTACGGCTATAACAAAAAAAAAAAACAGAAAACACTAAGAACTTTTTTTTTGCGGGGAAGATCCAAGTCCACATTCGTTTAGTTCAACACTCCCTTTCCGACTGTTTGGGCAGTAGAGCGGTTGAGAAAAGAAACCAACAGGTCGGTCTCGTTCTGGTCTAACGCTCCCGCTCTCCTCCTCTTTTCCCTCATCGTCTCATCCAGGAACAAGAAAAACCGCTGGCGTCTTCAGAGTGACGCGCGCTGCGAGGAAGGTGAACACCGTTGAAAGGGGGGGGAGGGGGGGGAATTACATCTTTTCCTTCCTGCAATGCGATCAGACAGCTCGTCATCTTGGATGGCATAATTTCGCTCACCGGATTGAACGTGGAAAATCTTCACACTAGTCGATCTGCAGGGCCCGCATGATGGTGTGCATCCAATGGTCAAGCTCCTCTGCACTGGCCACACCGAAGACAATAGAATTCGAGCTCTGCATGGCGATTGCAAAAGCGTACGGTGGCTTGTAGCTATTTGCGGGTACGGCACTCGCTCCTACACGCACGTGCGCATCCTCCACCTCGCATGGACTGGCCGATTTGATGGATGAGAGTGGAACATGCTTACTGCGTTCCCCGCCACTGGCCGCCTCCTTTCCCTTGGATAGAGAGATCGTCAGCACGGCGCCATCAAGGATCAAGTATCGTTCTTTCCAAATACCATTGTGGCTGTCTTTGAAGACGATCCCTTCGTAACGCGGCGCGGCACTCTCGGCCATGGTCCGCATCGCCACACGGGCAATGACCTCTTTGCCTTCTGCAATGCCTTGCAGCACCAATACTTGGTCGGCAGGGTCCGGAAAGTACAGCTTTTGGCGATCGATTTGAGGATCCGCAGCGAGCGCCTTCGTGTCCGATTCAATCATCGACTGGACATGCTTCTCGAAGACGAAGAGATAATGTTGGATAATGGGCCGGTGCAAGAGTTCCTCCGCGCTCGGCCGCATCTCTGGTGACTTTTGGAACATAGTGATAAGCAGTTCTCGCATGTCATTCGAAAACGGGAGAGGGACGATGGGCTCGCCTTTGGCGTCCACAGCTCCCGACGACGGCGGTGACAGCGGTGGGACAAACTCCTGGTCCACTACGCAGCTGCGTAACTCTGGCAACCCCCCCGCCTCGAAGGGGCGACGCCCTCCCATGAGCATCTCGTACAGTACCACACCAGCGGCCCATATATCGGCTTTCTTGCCATATCGTTTGCCCTTCCACATCTCAGGCGAGAGATAGTAGGGAGTGCCCAGGAACGTCCCGGCGACGGTTTCACTGCTCACCGTGCTCTCATACTTTTGAGAAAACCCAAAGTCACCGAGCTTCAGAAACCCCCGCGAGGTGAGCAGCAGGTTAGCACTTTTGATATCACGGTGAATCATCCTCCTAGCGTGGATGTGATGTAGCGCTAGGAGGAGCTGCACAAAATAGGTGCCGGCCTCTCGCTCCGTCAAAAGCATCCGCGAACTCCCCGAGGCAGGCTCGCTGCCCTTCGCCGCCGCATTGTCGCTTTCATCCTCGAGGAACGGCCTCGCTGCCGCTGCCGCTGTGTTGTATAAGTTACGCCGCAAATCACCATGATCAGCCAACTCCGTCAAAATCATCACGGTCTCGTCATCGCTGTCAAGGACGTAGTGCTCATAGTAGCGAATGATGGCGAAGTGGTTCGTGTGCGCCAGGCACATGATCTCTGTTTGGGCGTACTGGCGATCTTGCGAAACCATGGCGCGTAGATCCATTATCTTCGCCACGTACATCCCGTTGGGCTGCGTCGGGTGGGCCAGTGCGTTGCTTTGTATTTGGGCCTCCGCCTCCGGCAAAGACGTCGGGTCATAGGAGGGGTTACGCCGCACCATGTACGCCTCCCCATACGCCCCCTTTCCAATCGTCCGCACCTTGATGTACTTGCTTTTGCCTCCTGCACCACCGAGGATATCGCTGATTTGAATGTACCCAACGTGGCCTCCGGCGGTGCTAATCGGGATAGGGGGCGCATCATCGCCTTCCCTCAACGCAGAGCCGTGGTTGGCCGGCTGTGGAGCATAGTGGGCCGTGATGCCACCATTGCCGCTGGCGACACGGGTATCCGCTGAGGCACCGGCTGCCGGCGCTGCGGGCGCCAGCGGCACGGGTCCTGCCGCTATGGGAGCTCCATTATAAGGAGAAGCATGAGAAGAACTCACCGCTGCAGCGCCAGTACCAGCTGGCGTAGCAGTTACGAACGCGGGCTCCAGAGTTTTGCTTTTTGGCATTGCTGTCTCAGACTCACTCGCGCCACCAGCGTCTGCTGGCCCATGGCGCTGTGTGGTGGCGCCACTCTTTGATAAACCACCTCCCATTTTTGATTCCCTTCACAGCGCTGTTGTAAGCTTGGCAGAAAAGAAAAGACGTGGGAAAAGCTCCTCGACTGGACGCTCCTCTTCCCCTTTCCCACTAACGTCGGTGAGGAGGGATATAAGAACTGCCGAATTTTTTTTCGCTTTTCCTGGGTTCACCTTGTGAAAACACAGCCCCTGAAATATCGACAGGTCGTGTGTACGTGCGCGCGTGTGTGTGTGTGTGTGTAAGTGTCGTAGGTAAACAGTGAAAAGGAAGCGTTATGTGTTTTTGTGTATAAAAAGTATGTTGGAGGGAAAATGCGAGAGGGAGAGCGACCAAAAGGGGAGAAGGATGGTCTGCAGATGCACGTTGCAGGACCTGACGAGCCAAGAAACCTCAGAAGAAATCGTTCACAGTGACGAAACGAGCAGGAGACTTCGGGATTTCCAAAAAAAAAAGAGGGATGGGATGGCGTTTCTCCGAGGGAAAGAGGGAAACGTAGGACGAGCAATATACAAAACAGAGAAGAGCACTTTCCACCACCGCACCAATAAGCAAAAAAAGCGAAGTACAAAGAAAGAGAAAGAGGAAGAGATGGGCAGACTTAGAAAAGGATAGACTACCTCAGGAAAAACAGAGGAACAGATACTGAAGGTCACAGAGATGTTCAAAATGATATGAACAGAGGGAAGAAAACTGCGTGCTAGGCGTAACCACTGCAGTTCGTAGCACAGTACAAAAAACTCTCTTGTATGTGTGTTGGGGGAGGGAAGGGGGGGGGGGGGGGCAGATAGCAACGAGGGGAGGGAGGGAAACGAGGGGAGAGTATGTTGGGAAGCGGGGAGAGGAAAACGTCAACTGATATTTGGAAAAAGGGACAAGAAAGAAATGTGACTTGCCAAGTGAGATGCGCAGAACGAGAAAACAACACGAACAGCACCCAAAAAGGGGGCGAAACAATCGATGTGGAAGGAAGGAGAGAGCCGTGGAGGTTGTGCCGTGTGATGGTGGCTGATGTGCTTTCCGTTGATGCGATGCTCACGTTGGTTGACTTTTTTTGCGTCAGGAAGGCATGCAGGCGGAGAGGGGGGTAGGAGCTAGATGCGGATCCGTAGCCAGGCCGTAAGCGCCGAAGGAAAGAAACAACAGCAGCCTCGGCTCATACACCACTATACGTGTATATATATACAGGTATAGGAAGGTGCCGAAAGAAATGAGGGAGTCGTGCTGTCGAGTTATGTTGAATATCAGCTTCAAGCCACGTTTTGTTTCGTATTGGTTGGTTTGAAATGCAAAGAAGAAGAAGATGAGGGAAAGGTGAAGGATAAGCCTTCCATGGAAACCACGCGTTCCTCTTCCATGTCTCAGAAGCATACCCAGTCCTCCCATGCGCGGTGGGCAGCCTTTTTCGGGTCTCCGCCTCCAACAGAAATAGCCTGGGCCACTGCCGGACGACCCGCATGGGAGCAGCAGTATACCCCGGAGGAAGATCAAAAATCGGCATCCATTGTGAAGAGCCGATCGCCAAGGTCTCAGGAAAAAAAAAGACGGGAACTGGCGGGCACGAATGGAACTGACTTGTTTCACGTTCGCCATCGATGCTCCGACTGAAGTCTGCACACGCAACCTTGCTTTGATTGCAGAGAGAGTGTATGCTAGGGCAATCATTATTGCCGGCTCCTCCTCCCGTCGCACTTGTGAAAGCGAAGGAAATGTTCGGGGCTTGTCTTTATTGCTTTTTCCAAATTCCTATTCTTTCTGTTTGTCCATTTCGAGGAATGAGTAAAACAAAAAAAACTTCTGTTGTCGCATTTTCCTAACCGGCATACAGCGAACCACAACATAAAAGGGGAAAGGAAAGAGGGGAGCGCACACCGTTGATGGTGACCATTTCTTTTTTTTTGGCCTCCAGCGTTACCTCTTTTTTTTCTCCCCACGTTGCCTCGATCGTGGGAATTACCATGCCCTTTTCATTCCCTTGTTGCTGTTGTCTTTCGGGGGTGAAAGGAGGCAAAGAAAATTCCTTCGCCGAGACTTGTCAGCCATATCCGACGCACACAGAGTCGCACGCAAACTTAAAAGTCAACGAAGGAGAACACATGAAATCAAATCATAAGAGCATAAACGTAAGGAATCACCCCCACTGAAACCCTGAGAAAACGACGAAGTGAGAGACATGAGGCGCGAGTGAAAGAGAGAAGGAAAAAGATGGGTGTGGGGCAAAGGAGAACGAGGAGGAGACTTCTTCCCCACCCACCCACCAAGCGTGCTCATGCGTAGTACTTAGCCATCTTCGATGGCGCAAAAAAGCGTAACTTGCCGGAAGAGAAATACTTCAAGAGGGAGGAACTGGTCGAGAAGTGGAAGCGCCCCGAGCAGAAGCAAAAAGAGGGACTGCAGCCCGAAAAGAAATGCTGCAGCAGTGTCTGTTTATAGATACACCAACACTCTCTTACATGAACGGGGGGAGGCAAAGCACCTTGAAGAAGACAGCACAGTGTGCGACCTCCCCGGGCACTCTCTCCTCTCACCTACCACCACTAAAAACTCTACAAGAAATGCTTAGCGGTTCTGCCTAGTTTCCTGGAGTTTCTCTCCGCATTTTCTTACCGTATACTCGCTACGTTTCTGACCTGCGTGGGATGAGCAGGGAGTCGCAACAAACCGATGCCACTAGCTCTCTCTTCTGCCCAGCCGACTCTCCCCCTCTTCCCACAACCCGCAAACATATAGATCGTCGCCCAACCCGCATCACCTCGTTTCCTTCTCCCAGACGAAGTCGCCCCCCACCCCGAAGGAGATGCCCATCTCCGGACCCTATCCACAGACTCTTTTTTTGAGACAAGGAGAGTCATGAGCCCCGCCATCCCCCGATACCATTCGCATCCCCACCCCCACCGCATTTTGACTTTTCAGTCGGCGTAGGTCATGCCCCGTCTGAGAGTGTCCTCCTCCTTCGAAGATGAGTTGATTTGCCGCGCCGTCTACCTTTCTCTTGCCCCTCCCACTACTCATCGCTCCCGACTACAAAAGACGATCCTTGAGTCTTTTTCACTTCTTTTCGTAGCTCTAGCACGCAAAGGCAGCGCAAGCACGCACCCACAAGTCCCCAAGATCTAAGGTCCGCCCTTCCTTTCCCCCCCCCCTTCCCCAAAGGGCCTTCAAGAGAAGAAGGTGCACACCGAGGTCAGCCTGAAGAAATACGATGACCGGACCGGAACAGAACGCGGAAAAGGTAAGAGAGATGGGGAGGAGAAAACCTGGAGCCGTCAGCCTTCACGCAGCATTCGTCCCCAGCCTTTCTCACGACCCACCCAGATACATCCACGACGCCCTCGAAGAAAAAATGAAAGCCGGCCGAGGTGCTTTCCTCTTGCCTCGGGGTCGAGAGTTGCTGCAAGCACCTCTTTTCGAATCATTATTGTTTCCCTTCACCTCTTTTCTTTTCGCTCTCTCCAACCTCTTCAACAAATGAACACGACGCGGTTGCACCGGTGCGAGCAAAGCAGCGAAGGGGTGAGACTCGACTGACGTCCGAAGGACCAGCCAGCATCAATGAGGAGGGGGAGGGAAGAGGGCAGTCACAAAGCTTCAGAGCGATGGGGATGGCAACACACACACACAGAGAAAGAGAGGCAGAGAAAGGAACAGAATTGGAGAAAAGAACAAAAATAAAGCGCTGACGAAGGGGGGGAGGGGCGCAAAAGGGGAAGCGCCGTATACGGGCAACGACGAACGAGAGCGAAGAGATAGTAGTGGTATCGGTGATCCTAATAATAATAATAATAATAATAATAATGGAAGAAAAGGAAAATTCATGTGTAACGGAGGAGAAAGCGTCACACACACATATAAAAACAAAAGTGGGAAAACTTATGCCGATGTCATGCAGATCTGCCTTACTCCCTCCCGCCTCTCTCTTCCTCTCTTCACGCACAAAGAGACGAGAGTCTCCCTCAGGCAGATGAGAACCGTAATCCCACTCGGAAAAGTCTGGCTTTGAATCTGAAACGACAAAAGGAGGAGCCAAACAAAAAAACTATGAACAAATCAGGAAAAGGTGGAATAAATGGAGAGCCGACGCTAGTCAAAGCCCAGAGTTGAAAGGAAGACGGGGGCGGTGTGAGGGAAACTTGAACACATCATGTAGGTATATATAGCTAGTGAGTGAGAGATGAATGCTGTTTTCGTCGTTGTTTGCACCGTAATAAAAGGAGAGAGTCATGGGCGGCTTCATCGCTCCACCCCGTGCATCAGTTGCATCACCCGAGCTAGAGTTCTTCCGTTCCTGAGCCCACGGAAGTGATAGCGAAGAAGAGAGGCGTCAATATGGCAGATAACAGAGGGTGGCGGGAGAGAGAGAGGGATCGCGACAGAGCGAAGTGCACTGCTACGGGAGAGTGGATGTCAGAACAGCAAAAACGCGCAGCACGGAGAGCGACTCGGCCTACCGGATGGATAGAGGTGGAAGCAGTGGGAGTGAAAACTGCAGAGAGGCGCTAGGAGTAGTACGCTTCGACGTACAGCAGTATTACGCAAGCACACCACCACATCGTTGCCCTCATACACACACTCTGAAAACCCGTGACAAAGCGAATTGGAGAAGTGAAGGCAGCCCAGTTACAGTGCATCGCGCACAAAAAGTGAAAAGCTGAGCGTAGCCGTCTCCCCCCTCCCGCCTCTCCAGCGAGAGCCCTATTGTCATCGGCCTGCATAGCTCTCTAGTACCTTTCCCTCTGGAGTCCCCACCGATTTATTTATCTCTCTGCTTATCCCCGCTTCGCTTGGACCACACGGGCTGACGTCAGCACACCGCTTTTTTCACTTATGCACTCAGCTGGCTGGACGCGTGATCCCAGTTCACCAGGTTCCACCACGCTTTCACATAAGCGGCGCGGTCGTTCCGGTAGTCGATGTAGTACGCGTGCTCCCACACATCGCAGGTGAGGATGGGCTTCATGTTCTCCGTGAGCGGGCAGCCAGCGTCATGCGTCTGGTATACCTTCAGCTTGCCACTTGACGTATCCTTCACCAACCAAACCCATCCCGAGCCGAAGTGGCCCACAGCCGCATCCGTAAACTCCTTCTTGAACTTCTCAAAGTCGCCGAAGCTCTCCTTGATGGCGCTCGCGGTCGCCCCGTGCGGCTCACCACCACCGTTAGCAGAAAGGCAGCGCCAGAAGAAGTCGTGATTGAAGATTTGCGCAGCCGAGTTGAAGGCGGGGCCCTTCACAGTCTTGATAATTTCGATAATGGACTTCGCTGCGAGCTCCGGGTTGGACTCGGCCGCCGCATTCAGCTTCGTCGCGTAACCCTTGTGGTGCTTGTCATAGTGGAATGTAATCTGCTCCTTTGAAATACCCTTGGACGCGAGCGCGCCGTAGTCGTAGGGCAGCGGCTGCGCAGCGAACGGCATGATGAAGCGGGGAGAGAAGGGAAAATGTAAGGTAAGGGTACACGAAAAAATCGCTACAAGAACACTGGGAACTTCCTATTCCGCGCGATCTACTGGAGCTACAAACACACAGACAGACTCGTTGAAATAGAAAACTTGGGGGTATAGCAAGAGTGACGAAGGTGACAGAGAGGTATTCAGAAAAATGTCTCACAAGTCCTGCCCCCGCCCGCCCCCGCGCCAAATACGAAATGAAGAGAAGACAGGAGAAGCCAAGGACGCACGTTCGAGGCAGTGATGTAGGAGACGTGCATGAGAAGTAGGCCAGTCGTGTATCAGAAGAGATGGTCGAGTCGTGTTTAGAACAGAATGGAAAGGGGAAAAAATGGGAACCATTTCAAAAAAGCGGTGGAGGTAGTGAAGAGAGAGACCAGGAGATCGGGGGAGAGGGAAAGGCCCGAACAGAGCGAAAGCGAGGGTGAGAGCACTGCGTTGGCAAACACGCCACTCTTCTCGTCTGAATCGTACAAACCGGTCATTTGCATGGAAACTGCGCCTCTTAGCGTTCTCCTCACCCACCACTCACGCTGCCACAGAGGCAGAAAGAAAAGGAGGGGGGAGGGAGGGCGAAAAACCATCCATCGAAGAGGGGGAAGGAAGACGTGCAAGAGTTCGCAAAAAGAGCTGCACACATGCGCAAATGGAGCGAAAGGTATTTTTTTGTGGAGTCGAACTGGTGCCACGTACAAAATTATTCCACGCCAATGCACGGGCTCACGCGCGGCGATGTGCGCGCCTCATACCTCAATCGGAAGTTTGCCTTTGACCTTCCCAACCACGCCAACTAAAGAGCGGATTGATGCAGGCTCGACCAGCACAACTCCCTACCACCTCCAGCGCGCGTGTTTTTGTGGTGAAACTAATCCCCACGATGGTCAACGTAGTTGCCTATCCCTCTTCCTCCTTTCTGCTGGGTGCGTGAGTGTATGTGCGTCTACTTATTGTGTGTTTCATCCCGATCTTTTCGAAATTTCATTTTTCCCCTTTTTACTTTTTAATTCCCCTTGATTGGCACTGAGTTCCTTCACAAGGAAATGAAAAAGGCGCTGCCGTTCCCCATACAACGCGGAACGTCTCAGAGAATTAGAGAGAGAGGGTGGGGCGACATGTAAAGCACGAGCCCGTACCGCTCCGACTAGTTGTACGCCTTTTACCCAAACGATATGCCAAAAGGGTTCGGGAACAGGAGGGGAAGCAAGAAAGGAGTTTAGAACGGGATGGGCAGAGACAAGCATAGCCAAAGACTTCTCAGAAAAACAAACAGCGCGAGGCGAAAGACCAGGCATGCCCACAGGCAAAAGGAAGAAGCGGATACCCACAAAAAAGGGAAGGGAGAGAGCCTCCACCGCTCTCTTCCGCCCTCCAAAACTGCTACAGTTCACAAATAAAAACAAAGGAAGGCCAAGAGCTCGGTTCGAACGTTACAATCAACACTCCTATGGATGATGGCGGACAAATAGTGGCGGGCAAAATATGAAAAACGCAACGCATGCTCCCAACGACGCAAACACAAAAAGAAATGTTGGATTCATCTTTTTTCTTGTTCCCTTCCAGGAGGGAGAACAGAAACCTTAAGGATCCATGACGTTCGACGGAATACGGCGGTGAAACACATCCTCGTCTTAACCTGTACGTCAAAAAAAAAGAGAGAGAAAGGCGTATGTGGCACTAAATAAATGCATACGCTAGACAGAAGATTAAAGATGAGATGACGGTGCGGTAAGAGACAGATAAGGAAAGGAGAAGCGGAAAAGACCGTCTGGCGGTGAAAATGTGAACAGCAAAACAGCAGCAACAAAAAGGGCTGGGCAGAACGAGTTCAACAATGGAAGCACACAAGCGCACATCGTCCGGGCTGTGATCAGCCGTTCAACTGGCACTAGTAGCAGATCCCTACGATAGGCAAGAGGTGCAGTCAACACAAGAGCAGCGTCACTGCCACGAATTCACCACCAATCGTGCTCCTCAGGCATGCTAGCCCTGGCGCACGAAGGAAGGAAACGTGAGCGTATGTTAGACAGATGGAGTCGTCCACAGCTCTGACGCTTCCGACACATCATCCGTCTGATCCAGTTACACCTGAAGCCGCACTGTTTTGTGTACTTCGACGATCCTGGCACCATCACCACTTCGTCCTTCACTGAAGATTGTTCATCACAAATCGCTGTCGATGTAGT
Organism: Borovskyia barvae; assembly: GCA_030849085.1. NCBI lineage: Eukaryota > Euglenozoa > Kinetoplastea > Trypanosomatida > Trypanosomatidae > Borovskyia > Borovskyia barvae. The sequence continues at coordinate 72,034 of JASAOM010001130.1, read as the reverse complement.
TCGACCCCTTCGCAGCTTTGTAACAGGTATTTGCGTGAGTCCAGTTCACCAGGTTCCACCACGCTTTCACATAAGCGGCGCGGTCGTTCCGGTAGTCGATGTAGTACGCGTGCTCCCACACATCGCAGGTGAGGATGGGCTTCATGTTCTCCGTGAGCGGGCAGCCAGCGTCATGCGTCTGGTATACCTTCAGCTTGCCACTTGACGTATCCTTCACCAACCAAACCCATCCCGAGCCGAAGTGGCCCACAGCCGCATCCGTAAACTCCTTCTTGAACTTCTCAAAGTCGCCGAAGCTCTCCTTGATGGCGCTCGCGGTCGCCCCGTGCGGCTCACCACCACCGTTAGCAGAAAGGCAGCGCCAGAAGAAGTCGTGATTGAAGATTTGCGCAGCCGAGTTGAAGGCGGGGCCCTTCACAGTCTTGATAATTTCGATAATGGACTTCGCTGCGAGCTCCGGGTTGGACTCGGCCGCCGCATTCAGCTTCGTCGCGTAACCCTTGTGGTGCTTGTCATAGTGGAATGTAATCTGCTCCTTTGAAATACCCTTGGACGCGAGCGCGCCGTAGTCGTAGGGCAGCGGCTGCGCAGCGAACGGCATGATGAAGCGGGGAGAGAAGATTCAGAAGTATCTCGGGTTTTCCAACCACAAATTGTGCGCAGCAACAAGCGACGGGTGCTGGGAGGAGAAAGTCGGTATAAGGTCACCGTGGGTTTCGAGCGCAGGGCTTCACGGAAAAGGTAAAATCAAGATGGGAAAGTGAAACTCAAACCCGCTATGAAAAAAAGATCTGATAGCAGAATTATAAAGGAGAATCTCACACGCGATCGTCCGCCCGGTGCTTAATACGATGCTATACACACACACACACATACATAAACATCTATATTATGTATCTTGAATAATAGTGGGGTAGGCGGTCACTTTGAATCCAACACCTGCTGCGACGGCCACAAACCCCAAAAAAAACTTAAATGCGCGACCCCTGAATAGTTCGGATCTCTTTTGCAGATGTTCGTAACAAGAATAATAAATGCGGGTGCCGGAAGGCGAGGGTGGAGTGGGACAGCGCGTGTTCACAAAAATTCTGAATGAGCAAAAAAAAGAGAGTGCAGGGTGAGAAAAAGAGGGGCGGAAATTTTCAGCGATGACGGCGCTCTACCTCCCCCTCTCCCGTCGAGTTGTCACCCAACGCCTCATTCCAGTCGACATGAAAGAAAAACTCGAGGTCACCGTGGGGAGAAAGTGAGGGCACGCAGAGAGGCCATAATAGTCTTGAACGAGAAACCGTGCGGGGAAGGGGAAGAGGCGGGAGGAGAGACCCTCGTGATGAGGAAACACCGGTCCCAATGGAGACAGAAACACAAAGAGATCGCAGGAGAGAAAAGTGCGGCTGTTTGTGTGTATCTCGGGATGTGCAAGAGGGAAACCACGCAAACATGACATGGCAAGGTAGATTTGGTTCTTTGGTCCAGCGAGGGAAATATGTAAAGCATTGCGGAGCTCCATCACAGTTACAACGACACCATGGAGAAGAGAATTCATTCTTCTACGGTCGACGCAGGAGCCTTCACCTCCCTTCGGGTCCCCACGCTCCACTTCCCAACTTGAGCACCATTAAGAATCGATAGCCCCGAACAGCGTCCTTCGTGATGTTTTGCCTCTCGCTTTTTTCTTCTCAAAGAACGAAAGAGTGCTGTAAGACGTAAATAGAAGACTGATATGCGTATATATCTATGCAGAGAGAGAGCTATAGATATATACACACAAGAAGCTGCCCTATCGACGGCTCACTCATTTCCTTTTGTGGTTCGCGCTTTTCTTTATTTTCGAGGGCGAAAAATGGCGAGCAAATGCTCTCTGGAGTTCAACAAAGGGGGAAGAGGGAAATTGAAAAACAAATCTGGGCTTATGCAGTGGGTAGCGTATTTGTTCCCACGTCCCTTTTCACGCTCCTGCGTCTTTCCTCTATCACGCGTTCTAGGATGAAGAGCGTGGGATGCCCTGCTGCAAGATAAAGGAACGAAACGAATCATCTCGCCCTTCTTCCTGATCGATGTACCGTCACTGACGTTCAGTCGATGGCTCGCGTTCTCGCCCCAACCTATTTCCTCCCCCATTCCTTGCGCGGTAGAAGCATCGTCAGTGGAGAGGGAGTCATGTGGGTAGAGGGAGGAGGACGGGGTGCGCCCCACCGTAGAAAAGAATGAAAACGAGGTGAACATTCAAAAAAAAAAAAGAGGGAGAAGAAGCGAGGAAAAGAGATAAGGACGACGCTCATCAGCGTTCCTCCTCTCAAAATGATAAACGCAAAAACTGTACTGAACATGTCCACAAGGAGGAAACCCCCATAGGGAAAAAAAAAGAGGCGGATGCCAGTGCGACTCTCCGTCTCATAGGAGGGACGCGGTCTACATGGGCATTGATGGGTGAGAAAAGACCACTCACGAGACGCCAAGAGAAAGAGCGAGCGCTGCAGGGAGCTTGGGGAACCACACGAAGAATGCAAGCAAACGCATCCACACCTCCGCATACGTCATCCTCGGTGATACCAGAAGGGCGCAGAACAACCACGCTTTCCCTTTCCTCCTACCACCTGCATACGATGGCAAACTGGGGGAGGGATGGAAGGGTTTGAGAAGAAAAAACTCTCCGTGAGCGCCGGGGGTTATGCCCTGTTTTCTTCGGCTCCACGAGGCCATGTTTTGCAGGTTGCTCTTGCTATGAAACCCACCTACAAGTGCTCCTGTTTGAGTGTGTGCGTGTGTGTGTAAGTGCCCCACAACAGCATCCGAAAAGGGAGGCGGCATCACTCATGCTCTTAGTGGACCATCCTGGCGATGGCACTGACCGTTTTCCTAAAGAGTCCAACACACACACGCACCAGAGAAAAATTGAAGAGGGGAGCGACCAAGCAAACACCATCGACATCTCCACCCACTACCACCACGCCAACTTGTGCATTCACCATTGAAACACGCAGCGAGCGGACCGCGCTCTTTGTCACTTCTCTGATCACCTCATGAGGATTTCAAAGGAGAGGAAGCGATCCACCGCCTGTTGAGGGGGGGCGCGAGAAAGCTTCATACGAGTTAGATGGGCACGGGTGCCGCAGTGGGGGCAGCGGGCCTCGCGTCTTTTTCTCCGGTTTCCTTGACATCCTTGAGGACGCTAATCACCTGGGCGAGGTAGTCCTCCTTCGCTGGATTTTTCTTGTACGCCGCCGCAGTTGAGATGGCGTTCTCGAACAGTTGCACCACATTACTGCCATCCGCAGCAGAGACGTAGTAGAGAGGGAAGTTGTGCTTCTCTGCGAACACAAAACTTTTCGTCGTGACGGAAGGGTCTGTGTCAATCTTATTACATGCCACAATGCAAGGAATGTGCTCTCGGTAGTAGCGCATCTCTGAAAGCCACTTTTCTAAATTCTTGTAGGTGGCCTTCCGTGTCGCATCGAATACCAGGATACAGGCATGCGCCTCATGGTAGTAGCTGGGATGTACCGTGGCAAACCTCTCCTGCCCTGCCGTATCCCAGATATCCACATCCACCTCCTCCCCCTCCTCCGTGACGAAATCGTAACGGAACAGTGTCAGGGCGTACGTGGACATCTGCACCGGAATGTATCGCTGCATCAGGAACCGCTCCACCAGCTTCGACTTTCCCACAGCACTGTCACCCAGAAGGATCAGCTTGATGGGCTTTCGCGCCTCATCAGGCCGGTCGTCGAAGACGGTCTTCGGCTTCAATATTTTCATCGGTTCCATTTTGAAATATGTGGAGCGCTTTGATGCAGCTAAACGGGCAATGATAGAAAAATATGAAACGAAAAAGCGAAGTGATTCTTCAAAAGAGGATCCTACGATGTGAAAAAAAAAAAAAGAAGCACACTCTCCAGCCGTCACAACACAAACACACAGACACACAAGCACCGAAATGTCAGAACAAAAAAATAGTATCCACGATGAGAAAGCAGAAGACTAAACTTCAGTGAAGATCGCCAGAAACGGGGGAGAGAACGATGAGGAAGGTGCAAGGGTAGAATCGTAACTCGACTTATACGAACCGTCACGGTAGACGTGAGAGCCTATCCGTTCAACGCTGCTCTGACGAGGCCCCAAAAAAGTGCGTGTACACGTTGGTACGCGCGGGTTAAGATTGATAACTGTGTGTGTGTGTGTGTGTCTGCGTTTGTGTACGTGTGAGTTAAACAGGTTGGCTTGTGTCCGCGTGCGGGAAGCTCTTAATATCCGCGACAATCGGGAGATTCAAAATGCATAGGGAGATCAATCGCAGAGAAAAGGGAAGAGATTAGACGAACATGTGTGTATGTGTTTGTATCCAGAAAAATGGAAATGGAAGGCGGAGGGGAGCATAGTTCGCAAATCTTATCAATGTCGAGGGCGTCCCGAGAGAGAGGGGATTCGAAAAAAAGATCGAGAAGACGTAAGGAAGACAGGAATCCGTCCGACGTTGACTGAGCAGGTACAGAGAACACTGGGAAATAACAAAGGTGTGGTTCGGGTCTTAGTGAGGAACTCCACACCATCAGCAAGTATTGGTGGAGAAGAGAAAAAAGGCCACCAGACCAACTGGACGAAGTGGAACCCCCCACCATCGCTTCCTTCACCCGTTTGCTCAACCACGAGTAACGGTGGTAGCGATGAGAAAATTCCTTTTGCCGATCTCCATCTCTCTCCCCTACCCAGTGGCGGATCTTCTCGAAAAACCTTCGATAATGAAAATTTAGCTTCCGTCGCTGCAACCCTCCTTTGAGCTTTTCCCGCGTGAATATCCTCTCCCCCCTCAAGCGAGGAAAAATACTAGAGGGCATCTCCCTAGATATAGCATCTTCGAGGACGTTAAGCAGAACTACCCTACCCTCCTCCTTCTCCCATTGGGCACGGCTTACACACTCTATATATATATATATCACGGGACAGCTTCATCGTTTCTTTACAGACACCCCATGCTAATCGTCGTCGATGCTTTCCCACCACGGGCGGGGAAAGTCTGAGGAGAGAATGGAGAGAGCGTTGTTGAGAATTCAGGAGTGCCAACTTGATCAGAAAATAAGAGGAGGGGCAGCCCCTCGCAAAAAGGAAGGCACGGAGGGGGGAATGTCGTTGTTAGTTGAGCTATGTTACCGCAATCGTCTTCGCGCCGACACACGTGGCATCTTGATACGCTCTCTCTGTCGTTTTGACAGGCGGTGATCACGGACGCCACGCGTCATTGTCACCGCTTCCATCTCTTCTCCCCTCCCCGCTTCCCTCCCTCTACGGCTTGGTGGATCCTTGGCGTGGAGAAAAAATATCGAGTACTCCGTTTCTTGTTCTCAGAGGCCTTTCATATCGAATTTCATGGGTGGCGCCATCTTCGGCATGGGCGCGTTCTGCTCGTTCACCTGTTTGCGTAACGTGTCTACGCTGCGTTTCTTCTCCTTGTCCTCCATCCCCTCATCCTCAAGGCGCTTCTCTCGCCCCAGAAGGTCCTTCTCCACGACGGCGGCCTCTGTGGTAATCATCATCCCTGCCACGGAGCAGGCATTCACCACAGCAGATTTGACGACTTTCATGGGGTCGATGATGCCCGCCTCGAACATGTTGACGTACTCTCCCGTCTGTGCGTTGTACCCAAAGCTGGGGTCTCTGCGTGCGAGGACCTTTCCTGCTACGACACTGCCCTCCACCCCGGCGTTGCTTGCGATGTATCGGGCCGGCAGGCCTATCGCCTTCTTCACTATGTTCACCCCGGTACGGATATCCGCAGGGAGGCGACGGTCCTTGGAGACATTCTCCAGCCGCAACGATGCGATCAGCAGCCCGGTACCACCACCAGCCAAGATGCCCTCGGAGACGGCTGCCCGCGTTGCATTCAGGGCATCGATGATGCGATCTTTCTTTTCATTAATCTCCACCTCGGAAGCTCCGCCGACTTTAATAACGGCAACTCCACCAGAAAGCTTCGCGAGACGCTCGACGAGACGCTCTCGGTTATACTCGTGGTCCTCAGCAGAGATCATATCTTTAATCATCTGCACACGCTCCTCTACCGCAATGGCACTGCCTCCACCCTCCATCAAGATGCACTCATCACGAGAGACGGTGACCTTACGGCACGTACCTAGAAAACGTTCGGAGAAGTCATTCTGGTCCAAGGAGAGCCCGAGATCCTCCGAGATCATTTGCGACCCCGTAAAGACGGCGATATCTTGCAGCTGGTTGATGCGCATATCACCGAAGCCGGGCGCCTTCACCGCGCACCCGCTGATGCGGCCCTGTATCTTGTTGTACAGGAACGTATGCATGGCCTCACCTTCCACGTCTTCGGCAATGACAAGCAGCGGCCGCTTCTGTTGAATCGCGTAGTTGAGAGCCGGCAAGATATGCGCCACGCTTGTCAGCTTCCGGTTGGCTACGTATACCAGCGCGTTCTCCAGCTCGCACTTTTGCGCCTTGGTATTGGTCACGAAGTACGGGGAGGTATAGCCACGCTCGAAAGACATCCCCTCCACAAGCTCCAATTCAGTGTTCAGCGACCGCCCCTCTTGGGTAGTGATGACGCCGTCTTTGCCGACCTGCTGCATGGCATCCCCAATGAGACTACCGATCTCCTGATCCATGTTGGCTGAGATCATCGCAACTTGGGTGATCTCCGTCTTGGAGGTGACCGGGCGCGACTGTTCCGCAAGCGAGAGGAGAACTTCGCGGCAGGCGAGATCGATCCCCCGCTTCAGATCCATCGGGTTCGTTCCCGTCGACACACTGCGGAAACCTTCTTTAAAGATGGCGCCAGACAAGATCGTCGCAGTCGTTGTCCCATCGCCGGCGTTATCATTGGTCAAACCAGCGACCTGGCGGACCAGGTTGGCGCCGAGATTCTCAAAGCTGTCTTCGAATTCGATGCTCTTCGCTACGGTCACGCCGTCTTTGGTAATTTTGGGACTGGCGTAGGGCATTTCCAAAATGACGTTACGCCCCTTCGGTCCGAGGGTTACGCCGACGGCCTTAACGAGATTCTCCACTCCGATCAGGAGGGCGTTGCGTGCTGCCATGCCGTAACGGATGTCCTTCGGTGTCGAGCCATATTTGAGCCGACGGAGAGCCGTTCGACAAAACATGGGCGAAATGGGGGGGAACACGAGCCTACTCGCCAATGATGTCCCAGTGTGGACGGTAACACGTGACTGTGATGCTGTGGCGTCCGAAGTGCGGCTGGACGTGCACCACGGCCAGTGGCTTCTTCCTCCAGGGGAAAGGGGAAGAAAAAATAAGAAAAGGGTGGGAAAGCCGCGAAAAGGAGACGATACAAGGGGGAGGGGGAAGATGGGAAAGAAAAGCGGGGGCCGAGGACAAGAAAGGAGGTGAAGGATGCGCCGTTTTCCCGAGAAATAAAGCCAACAATGCGGTTTGTACTTCTCTCACCGGGTGGCTCAACGTCGAACAATTCGGCCTTCAAAAAACGTGTGAAGCTGTGGGTATCCGTCGCGGAAAGGTGTACGATATAGCCGAAAATGAAAGGGAACGGGGTATGAAGGCAGTAGAAGGAATAGATCGATCCCCGACACTCACAGCCAGTGCGTTGGAGGTACTCAACACGTGGAGCAGGCGGACTGCATCGAAAAGAAAGGGCGAAGAGATAGAAGAGAGGAAAATAGGGTGAAGGAAAGAAGGCAACTGTTCGACCCAAGGGAAAGCAGAAACGGGAAAGAGATGCCCATGTGTGAATGTCCGAAGTACCCTGCGCAGGAAACTCGATCACCGAAAAAACGAAGGCATGCTGGCACGCCAGCGTACGTCACTCGGCACTCAGAGTGTACCTTGCTGTGCGCTCACTGAGACCTAAAATCGTGCACCTTTGGTCAAACTTGTGAAAATGGCTCAAAAAGCTGCAGCATGTGCACCCGTCGTAGCGATTCACGGGAGCATCGATGTCGGCGTGGGCTTTGCCTGGTGCGGCCCCCCACCCCTCCCCTCGGGTCCACCCGCGCTCATCCTCCCATTCCACACCCGCACATGGCAACAATTCACAATCTATATCAAAAGGGGTCAATATACCAGCAGAATCTAGAGAATCTTTTAGTGTTCCCGATAGTTGTATAATGTAGAATAAGGAGAAGGGCCCTCGTACGTTGAAGCTCTTAGCGGGGGAGAGCCCCAACAGCGCTGAACCGTCCACAGTCCTCCTGCAGAAAACAAAAAGAGGAATCGTTGAGAGCCACGGTGGCTCCGTCTTTCACATCCGGCGTGTTGCACGTGGTCTGTCTCCCCATCTACCCACTCTCCTTTTTTCTTGTTCTTGGGTTACGAGGTCATGCAGTGTAGAACACTTTACGGGCCACGGTCATGAGCTCTCGGTTCGCCCCCATTGCAAAAGCCAACGTGCCGTGCGGTGGCGGGAGTGAAAGCTGCCATGTTTCTCCCTCTTTTCGAGAAAGTTTGGCTGTCATCTCGCCACGCAGCGTCAGCGTTTCCAGCAAAGGCCTTGACGCTTCCCCCGCCGTGCACGGCGTCGAAGCGTCGTTTGCGCTACGGGCCGTGGGATAATAGCTCTTTTGGCCTGGCTGGGCACTTGCCAAAAGATCACTTGTTGCAGAACAGACGCGTCGCGGCGCTCCGCCAGCGGTTGCGCGGCTGAGATTGCTCGAGTCCTGCGATTGAGCAAACACTTCGTTCAGGCCCTGCTGGGGAAGCTGTGCCCATTCTAGAGCGCTGCGGCGACGTAGGCCGATGGACATACATGTCAGCCCAGCGTTGGCAGCCGCAGTCACCGACCACGCTGTGTATTCCTGCTGCCCGCTCGCCTTCCCTGGGCAGCAGAAGCGTGTGGAGCCGCTGGAACCTGCATCATCGGCTCGCCTGCAGCCTAGTGGAGGCATCGGAGGCCCACAGAATGCTTCTCCAGCGATAATATCATCGTACACTGCATCAAAGGATCGTGGAAGTGCGGGGCCGTCTCGGAGCACCGGGTAATCCGAGAGGAAGCCGCCCCCCGTAAGCACAAACCCACCCAAAACTTCCAGCGGGGCAGCCAACGTAACAACCTCCGCCAGCTGCGGCAACGGTTTGCTCTCGATATCTGCACGGAGAGTTGAGCCTGAAAGACCTGCGAAATACTCATGGATGAATACCCGGTACAACAGTGAGCGTCGCTGTAGTGCGTACAGATCATCATTATCGACACCATCTACGGAGGTTGAGAGAGAGACATTGAGCTCATACAGGTTCGCATGGTCAATCAAAGTAATTACACGAACAATCAGGCAGCATGGCTTATGGCGCGGCTCCCCCGTGGAGACCGGCACCTGTCGCACCACCCACGCATGCCGCTCTGGGTCGTAGAAAGATGCCAGTAGACCTGCCGCGCCATCACCATGAAGTCGCACCGACGCCGCGAGTGGTTTGCAATACGGCGGTATTGGGGACACGATTTCCGAAGCGGAGCTCCGCTGCGTCAGAATGCGATAGCCGTTCGCGTCCTGCGCCTCCATGCTGCAGATGTCCTGAAGGAGCCTCGACACTCACGCCAGATAACGCGTATGACAAGACAGTGCTGGGTGCACGAAGACGTTCGAGGCACACGGGTCTGCGAAATTTTAAAAAAAAATCAAGGATGAAGCACAAGTCGGTGGAGGGAGAGGGACGCAAGGAAGTGCATGTCCGTACAAAAAACGATACGGAGGGGGAGCCCACCGGGTGGAAGCCAAAACGCGGAAAAAAATGGAGGAGAAGTGATGCAAAGAGACCGTCAGCTAAAAACAGGCACGCGAGAATAGCGTGGAGGCCGAAGGTGAACACGAAGGGGAAAGGGGCGGGAGGAAGAACGGGAGTGGCAGCGGAGAGAGCACCAGAAAATCCACCAGATCACGTTGCATTCCACCAAGCAAGTGAAGAGGCGTGTTGGGTCGAGGAGCTACAGTGCGTCCTGGGCAAACCGAACGATAGATTTATCAAGAGAGAAAGTCCATCCCCTCGGGAATGGCAAAGCCATACGCATGAGATCCAGGAAAAGAAACAGGCGGCCCTCCTCCTCGTCCCCTCCCCCTCCCCTCTTTCGCCGGAAAAAAAATTACTTTCACTCCACGCCGAGGGTAAAAATGAAGGAGGACGTTCTCTCTCTCTCTCATTCATTCCATTCTCCCTTTCTTTTTTTTGTCTTTCCATCATCCTCTCCTTCCTCGTAGGCCTGACACCATCGCACCTTCAACAACGGCCTCAGCCCCACCCCGTCCACCCACACGGTGAAACGGAAGGCGAACATTTGCGAGAAGTTTCCTCGAATCGAGCTGTCATAGGCGGACCCCCACTACTGACGGTCGTTTATCAATCGGCCGATAGGGGTGCCAACTTTTTTTTGCACGAAGAAGAATAATGAAAAAGGCGCATCGCTCAGTGTCCAGAAGACGAGGCAGCTACAAGCGGGGTAAGTGCAGAGGCGGCAGCACCAGCTGACCAGAGAACCACCTCCTAATAGGAAAAGAAGAATTGCATGATGCGAGCGATGCACGGTACGGAATAAAACTGCTGATCACCATATATATATATATATATATATTGTTCACCGACAAACACACCAGAAGGCGCAGTCATAAATTGTCCGCACTGCGCAGAAGACGATGTTATTTCCAGCGTTCTGAAAAGGAAGAGGGAAGAGGCGAACGCAGCGGCCGCCAAAATACCGGTGAGCAGATGAAGCTTGCAAGAGCCAGCAGGAAAGAAGTAAAGCCTTTAAATATTCACGGGGCAGAGGAAAGGTGGCAAAATCCGCAAGGCTTGGAAGCAGCACGGCATAAACGTGTAGAAGGTACTCCCCACCCCCCACCCCTCAAGACCCAAGAGCCCTCGTGGTACTGCCCAGAAGAAAATACGCGCGGGCAGGCGTCTTCCACGACACAAACCCCCAACGAAAACGCGTTTTTTGTGACGGGCGCTCTGGTGTTTCACATCACCCAACGACGTGGTCCTCGAAGAATGCGTTTAAGGACATTATCCGCCTGTGGGATCAACTACCGCCACGGAAAGGAGTGAATATCGGAGACGGAATTCCTGGGGGTGCAGGCAACGATGGCGTGGCGTACCGGTCGATCATCCCCGAGCTCCCTGCCGAAGAGGTCACAAGGCTGGGGAGGTTTTCATGGCGCCCATCATAGCCCTGACCCTCAGTAGACGGGTACCGAACAAGAGCTGCTGGCGAGGAAGCGGATGGCATCGGAGAAGCAGCAAAGGGAGCCGCAGGAGGTCGGCTTTGGATGCCGCCGCGGAAGAGCGATCGGGGTGTTGAGAAGGTCGCTCTGGAATGAGGCGGGACGGCTGTGCCCTCATCTTCATTCGCAACGCTGACTGCCCATTCGGGGAACGTGGGCGGTGCGAGAAGTGGCGGCCGCGACGGGAAGCTTTGCATCCCTGCATTTAGATCGGCCGGCGACCTCTCGAACTGCGCATCGCCGTTGGAGTCCCCCGCTGCCACCGAAAGTTTTCCTTCGCAGAGAGGATGGATCTCTTTTACGGTCATTGCTTCAGGCGCTGTGGGATCTGCATGGCTGTGGCCATGACAAGCTTCGTGACCGTCGTGGTCCCCAGTGAACCAGTGATCCTGCTTATGTCCATCCAAATCATGACCGCTTCCCTGCGCTGCCCTCGACGGCGCATTCCAGGTGAGCGGAGCACTGTCACCGAAGCCGTCGATACCACATGCTGGAAAACACTCCACGTACACGGCAGTCGCCAACTCAATCAAGCACATCCGCACCGCCTGAGACACGGCACAAGCGTCCACTCCGGACATGAGGCGAACGCGAATGAGCAACATGCTCTCGCATGCATTGATGCTCCACCATACGGTGGAGTGCACATGCAGCACACCGTCCATCATTCGCACATTGCGCAGGCACCGCTCCAAACTACGCAACCGTCCTGGCTCGGTCACACATTTGTTCATGAGTAGGTCCAGCATGGCACGTCCTCGTCGATATCCGACAACACCGTAGTACAGGGCCAGCAGTAGCGTTCCTACAGTGTCCAACACGAAGCTTTCTGTCACCATGATGAGCACACTCACCACGATGCACGTCAGAGGGCACAGGAGATACCGCACCAGAGCCGTAACGGTGCTCCAGGGACGGCGTCGAGGAGCTGGTGGGGATGCACCGGACGATATGGGGGATGCTCGATGTGGAAACGTCGAAACGGCCTGAGCTGCGCCATCCCCAAGTTCCTGGAAGAGCCCACCTCCACCCATCGGCATACGTTCACTGCTCGCCGCTACACAGGCATGATAAAGCTTCTCCTCACTCTGGAGAGCGACAATCCCACGATAGCCCACTACTCGGTCCGCGAGACAAACCTCCTGCCGAAACAAGAGATAGAACGTCACGTTAACGCCACTGGCAGACAGCAGCAGAAAAGGATTCGAATGATGGTCGTGTTCGCTAAGGTGCAACGCTTCGACTACGGTGGATACGCAACCGAACACGAGGAAGATGACGCTGCCGAAGCCAACGACGGTGCGAAGACGGTAGAAGCCGAAGCCGAAGGGATAGGTGGACAAGACCCCTGCCTGACCACACAGCGACTGGGTCACTACTGCCGCCACAAGCGACGCGGCCGTGTTCAACAGCACTAAACTCTGTACCGCGAACAGAAGAAAGGTGGTCGAAACGATGAAGAGCATGGACATCGCCCACAGGAGAGCAAAAGCCACAGCAGCTTGCTGGCGTCGCTGGTGCTTCCTATCGCGGGAAGGACTGAAAAAGAGCTGAAGAAAACTCCGCATCATTGGAATCACTACAAATAAATATGTCAAACGAAAAAAAAGTAGCGAACGAGATTGTTTTTATTATCATTCCGGAATCGTGGCTGTGGCACATAGAGGACGGAGCGATGCGACGGGAATGTCAGAGTTAAAAAAACTCGGATAGGGAAGAAGCGCTAAGATGCGAAGGAGCTGAGTGGCCGTTCCCGCCACCTTCTCTCCTCCACTTGCGAGCCGAGCGAAGAGAAACGTACTTCAAAGGCGAACAAACAGCTGCACGTCCCAACAAGGAATCAAAAGCAGCGCTTGGAAATGTAAACATACAAGAACAAAGGGCGAAAAATGAGCGTTGGATAGCCCCTTCCGGTATTGTCGTCTTGCGATATTCCGTATTTCCAGAATCCCCAACCTTTCAGCAGGATATAGTCGAAAAAGAAATGAAGTAATGTTCACGTATGTGTGGTTGCTCTTTTGCCAAAGATGCTCCAAGTAAGGCTGCCTGTGACGAGGAGTGAGAGTAGGTCGCTTCTGCCTCAGAAAATGAGAACAGCACGAAGTTACTGAACCCCTCACGAAGAGCAGGCGGTGTAGAAGTCGCTAAAAGTTTCCTTCTTCAAAATGCGAATGATCACGAGAACACCTACACCGGTGCGCACTCACGCGCGCCCGCCTATGAAGATGGGAAGACTTGCACGGCTCATCCACAGACACAGATCAGGCCCACAGAGTTGATGGTAAAAGCGTATTGAAATACGAGGTGGAAAAGAAAAACAAAGCAGGAGGGAGAGGAAGTTGCAGCATGAATCATGGTGAGAAGGAAAGGGCATATAAGTTGGTGGTGAGAACATTGATGGTTATGCGACACGCCTTTTTTTCCTGGTGATGCATCCGCTGTGTCCCTTCTGCAGGCTCGCTCCTCCGTTCACATTGTATTGTGACGGATCAGCTATTTCGTACGGCTCAGGTAGTAGTGGCTCACCACTCACAACGCAAGAGGAACTCGGGAATCGTGGAGTATCAGTCCAAGAAGGGAAGGGGGATAAGGAAAAGATACGATTCCAAACTATCCGATGAGATGCTGCTGCGTTGCAGTGTCACCGAGAACAGCATTCCACACACACATACAACGAAACAATTGATTCGTTCGAAGAGAACGAACACAGTGGACGAATGGCAAATCAACTAAAGCAGTCCACCACCACGCAACACACGCTGCAGTGCTTCTCCTCCTGTTGTTGGCAGCCTATCAAGAGGGGAAAAGGGGACAGTGTCACCAAACTTCGAGCGCGGGAGAAGCCCATCGTCGCCCGAAAATCGAAGAGTGGACCTTCTCCACTCGTATCTTCCACTGTTTTATTGTTGTGAGGCGACCGGAGGAGTACCGTTTCACCCTATGCCCTTCCATTCGCTACCTCGGCTACTCCTATACACCGGTGTCGCACAAGTGAGAGAAGAGGAGGAAGGAAAAAACGCAGTTCGGAGCAGAAAACTGCTCCCTCCTCCCCTCCCCCTCTCAACAGCTGTCGTCGGCGCAATAGCGATAAAAGTGAAAGACAACATCACCAACAGAAGCACGCAGAAGTCTTTGCTGTCCTACTCACCTCGATGACCCTTTTGCTCCTGATGAAATGAAATCGCCGCGCCGCCTCTCTCCATCTACGTGTCTGACGGACGATGGAGGACAACAATGCTACGCCTCCTCAAAAGGGACAACAGCGTGTTCGTAGATGAAGAGGCAGAGGGAGGGGGGACAACGAAAAGAGGAGCAGCAGCGTCAGCACCGACTTTTTTCCCCTTTCCTCCCAGAAATGAAGGCGGGGTAGGCAACCCTCATCTCCGCCGTGAAAGACGGCCGAACCACGCGGTGCGTCGCACTGGACCGTCTTTGCGGATGATCGCATCGTGACGAAGCGCGCACATCCTCACATACCGAGCAATTGGAATCTGGAGATAGGGAGAAATTCAGGATGAGGAAACCTAATCGCGGCCCCGCTTCACTGCGGTCGTCAGAAGCGGTATAAGATGGGCCACCCCCGCTGCTTCCATGGCGCCACGAATATCCTGGACGTTCAGCGTGCTTCGCGAAGAGCCTGCCGCCTTGCGCTCCGCATCCGCCAAACAGGAGAGATACCACAAAGAGACGGTAGCACATTTCTGGATCGCTAGGCGAGCATCCCGAGATACTGACATGCCCTTCGGCAAGGCGTCGTCGATGACTCGATTTACCTGCCCCGTCGCCAGACTACGCGCCTTCACAGACGATGCAGGGTTTGCCTTGGTGGCGGGTGGTGCCATCTGGTTGGTGTCCGACGGAAGAGGTGTCACAGTCCTGTCTGCCGTCACATTCGCTGAGGTGGACATGTCCCTCCCTTCTTTTTTCGAATCCTCAGCAGCGAGCGCCGGCAAGAGCGGCCCTGTACGACCCGCGCTGGCGATCAGGGTGTTTCCATCCTCCATGTGCTCCTTTCTCTCGACGACGAGAAGAAGGGCCGAGGCACTTCAAGAACGCTTTGAAACAAAAATGGTGATATTCGTTGAATCTCTAGTTCTGCGTGTGAGCGAAGTTTTTCCTATTCACGGATGGCGGAGCCCGTTCTCAGGGCTTCCCTTACCATACAGAGCACCAAAAAAGGAAAGAGCGGGACCGTTGCCGAGGTTTACGCAGCGCACCGAGGGGTGGAAGACGGAGAAAGGAAAAGCAAGCGCGGAGCAGTCTATTTTATGCATCGAGTGAACTTGGGGAGAGAGCACCTCTCTCGATCTCAGCTTCGCTCTCCCTCCCCTCTTCCGATTCCCCCGTGAGGTAGGCGGGGGGAGCGGCACATTTAGAGCCGGGAAGGTGAAATAAATCTAAACTATATTCAAGCGTTGATGTCTCGAAGGAACGCCAGCGCACCGCTCATCACTAGAAATAACTCCCTTTCCTCCGACATCCTCCCAATGTTTGCGACATATTCTTCTTCTATTGCTGTTAGAGCTGCGTCCGATCCGCGCAGACGCACACAAACCAATAAGATCCGAGAACCGCGAACAAGTTGGTAAGGGGACATGACGGAGGGTGCAGACATACAAAATTGCGCCCTACAAATCAATCGCATTTCTCTATTTCGTGGAGATCCTCATGAAGGGGGCTTCACTCTACTCATCCCTGATCATTCGCAGCGGACGAGGGATGAGCGCTCGGCGCACCCGAAAATCTACGGGATTGGAGAACAGGGAGTGGGGCACTCGAAAAGGAAGGTGTCCCCAGCAAAGCTTACCCATTCCCCTTTCGTTGTCGTAGTCATCACCTTCTCTTCACGCATAATCGTCTTCTCATACGCAAGGTAGGGCACGACCAGCATACCGCTAGATACTCGGACGGAAAGAATGAAAGCGACGGTGCTATGCTCTTATGAAATATTGTGGTCCTTCAAAGGGATCTTTGCGGCATAACCTCAGCAGAATTCTAAAGGAAGTGTAACAGAGAGGTCGATTTTGTATGTGTGCCATGTCTGTGTGGGTGGGTGTACCTTTCATCGCTCCTTTTTCGAAGTTTCTTTTTTTTAGGGGGAGGGGGCCCGCGTTCGCCCCTCTCCCTCCTCCTCCCCACCCCGTACATCTCTCATGTGGCGCCGAAACACCCTTGAATGTATATATGGATAGAGCGGAAGAGGAGGAGGAGGATGGGAGAACGCGCAGGGAGAAAGCCATCCTGAATTTTTTTCCGCGTGTAGTTCAACGAACCGGGTCTTTCCTCACACACGCACACACACACACGCTTTCATGCCTGCGGAACAGTGGTTACTTCAGACCCTGCGGCCAAATCCTGAGCTACGAGCTCCAGCCGTCCACCGTGATAGCGCACCATGCGTCGAGCAGAGGGATTTTAATCCTTCTCCACCTCTTCTCTGCGACACCTTCTATCCGGCTTATCTCATCAAAACGAAAAAGAAGAAGATAAAGTAGAAGATACATAAGAAATTAGATGGGCAGCGGGTGCTACAGGTGGGTCGCGAACGTCAGGAGTACTGGAATGGGGAGATGTACGCGTGCTGGCCGATGAGGGTGGCGTACCTGGAACGTGCCTAATGAGCTCCAGGAGAAAGTTGGCGAGCTGAGGATTTAAAACAAAAATGTACAAATATCGATCCTTCTGCACGGGTCCTGGTAAGCTGGTTCAAGCCTTTGTCTCGCTGCAGATCGCTTCAGCGGAACGCCAGCTAGGACCTGATTGCCGCACCAAGTCTTGCATCCTAACACCGGCTTATAAGATGCAGGCGCTTGGCTTCCCCACGTTGTGGGTACTAGACCCTGATGCCACGCTGAGGTGGCCGGCATCATCAGGGACAGCCATCCTGGGGAAACAAAAGATTCAGAGAACTTCAAAATCGTGAGGGAGAGGCAGAGAAAAGCACGAAGCTGGCCAGCACCTACGACGATGAATGGAGCAGCAGAACAGAGGGAAGGAAGGTTGGCCCACGGCCGGGGAGAGAGGAGGGGATCACCATAACAAGACAAAAGCAAACAAACAAAAATGTAAGCGAACACCAAAGAAAATGGGAAAAGCGAAAATCAGCGAGAGGAGAGGAGAGTTTTTTTTAAGCAGGAAAAGGGGAGCTCGACGTAGAGGGGATTTAAAATCGACAGCTGCAACCGTCGACAATTCGCGGTCAACAGGACTCTGAGAACGACATGCGCGGGGGAGAAGAAAGCGGAGGCGAAAATCATAATCATCTCCCCTGGCACACATACACACCTCAACCAAAAGAAGCAACGTGGGAGGACCAAACAAGAGCGGCAGAGAGGGATAGAGAGAGAGAGAAAAGGACGGCTTCATGTACTTCACCCGCGCCGCAGAAAGCCAAGAAGGAGGTGTAAAACGAAAGGAGAAAGTCCTTCACTTCCTTTTCAACCAGCCTCCATCTCCACCCTCTCCTTCTCCATCATTCCCAAAGAAAATACAAACGCCTCTTCCACAGTCCTGATGAAAGGGGGTCGGAAAGGGAAAAAATGCAGGAAAGTCGAGGGAGTAAAGAGAAAGAACGCGTTTGAAGCGGGGAGATGTTTTTCTTTTTCACAAGCGGAAGGGCGCCGCGACTCGAGAGTGGTGCACAGATGGTAGCTTCCAAGCAGAAGAAACGGAGTTGCGTTACTCTCTTGCAAAGATGTACACACCCACTCGACAACTTGCGCATTCGGTATGTCACCTCTCAGAACGAGGGGGAGAAGGGTCCGCACATGAGTCTCTCCGTTGAAGAGAAGAAAAGACAGGACGATCAAAGTGGTTTCCGTAAATGCGTGTGCGAGTGTCGGTACCTTGATAACGCATTCGAGCTACGCCATCCCCACAAAACAACAGAAAGGGTAGAAGAGCACAACCCTCTCGAGAAGACAGCGAATTCTCTTATTCCAGGTGATCCAAGCCGAAAAGGGGGGAGGAAAATCGCCAAGAAGAGAAGAAAAGGCTCCGTAGTTGCAGGAGCCGCACGCGAAAAGGAATCAGTCACCCGACAAGGACCTACCAACAGCAATAAATGAAAAGCCCAGGCCGCTGCCCATCTATATTGAACGCTTTTGAATGCGCGCACACACACAAACAGTGAGAGAGGGGATACTAAGATATTTTCGGCTCAACAGCGCCTTCGATAAACTTAATTTCAAAAGAGGACGCACCAACAGAGACGCTTTCGGTGAAGAAAGGAGTGGAGGTAGTATCACCGATCTTGCGTCACCTTGGAACACAGAGAGTGGAGACGCACCAGCGTGAAAAGAAAAGGTAGGATGTTCGAAACCCGCACAGAAACGGTTTTTTCATTCTTGTCGCGGCGAGGCAGAAGCAGTTGCGGGAGTGAAGATGTGAAGTGAATCAGAACCAAAATGGGAGTTGCGACAACGAGGATGAAACAAAAATGATAGAAGAAATGCGAATGGAGAAAAACGGTGAAGCTCTTTGAAAACAGAACGAAGAAAACACAAAAGACACGCCCCATTTGTAGCGAAAAGGGGGAGAAGAGAAAAAGGGAGGATTTAATTTTTGTTTCGTTGATTGTTGGGGACGAAAGCTTCTCTCCTCCACCCCTCTGGACAGAATCCTTCGATGGCCAAGACACTTTTCCTTTCATCGATGCAGATAGGCGCGAAAGCGAAAAGGATGGAGAAGGTAAAGCATGTGAGTACGTGCACACGTACCATCCATGCCTTAATATGTATGCATACACATGCATGCTTGTATTTATGCAGGGAGAATGCAGCGTCCGGAAAACGGCTTGGATCAGTGGAATCCTGCAGATAAGTGCTGACGAGCGGCAACTTCCACCTGCTGAGCCTTTTACGTTCAGGCCCCTGATGTGGTGCACCTGCAGAAACGAACAAAAAACGATCAAAACAGAACCGTGTCCGCGGGCCTACTCAGGTATGAATCGAGAGAAGTTTGAGCGCATTGTGCATGCACATGGATGCGTCGTCCAGATGGGTACCGCTATCGCATCTGGAAATCGCGAAATGCGTTGCCTTTCGAGGACCCTAGAAAGTGCCCCCCGCAAACGAAGTTCAGCCTCTCCTCCCCAAGGAGGCAGCCCTCCTCAACGTGGTCTTTAAGCATCATGTGAGCGAGAAAGAAGTACTTAACGTCGACAGCGCAGTAATGGAGAAGAATCTCCGCCAGCGGTCGCCTTTCCCAGCAATCAAAGTTGCCACCGGAGCGTGGGTTGAAGAGATGGCGGCCGGCGTTCTTGATGTCCATGTCCCCCTCCTCGAAAAGCCCTAACTTGACGAAGACATCCTTCATGCTGGGGAGGCGGCGCGCTCGAGGGTAAAGGGCGAAGCAGGAAGAAATCTGAAGATCACAGACGCGCTGCAGGCGTACACCGTACAGAAAGAAAAGGGCGTCGCAATCGGCACGGCAGTCGAACATGAGCTTTATAATTTGGCATGACTCCAGCACCTGTCTCAAGGCTGAGCCGGGGCTAAGCGCCGACTCTCCAAGCACCACAATATCAATGATGTAGACCGTGGAGTGGGTGGCAAGGGTGATGATGCAGATCGACCCCTCGCGGCCGAGTGAGCGGCCTTCGAGGTCGAGTGCTATCACAGTACTGCCCTCCCCTTCCTCTTCCCTATCCATGTTGTCCTCCTCTACCCGATACGATTGTTCTTGGATTCGCCGCACGCGTTGCTGAAGGTGTGCTTCCGCCTCCATCAGAATCTCCATACAAATCTGGTGCAGGCGTTGGGCGTCTCCGACGCACTCTACCGCTTGAGGAACGTAGCAGGGGTACCGCGCGTCTTCACTGGCGTAGGTCGGCGCGTCACCGTACAGCGGGCATGCACCCTCGATATAATCGTGACCGTAATCACCATCGTAGACATGTGGAGGATACGTACAGGCGGGTGCGCCAGTGGGCAAAGCAACTGGGAAACTATCTGCCACATAACTTGGAGAGGTACTGAACGACACATGCGCAGGTGTCCTTTTACTTAACCCGTCGCGGAAGGAAGAGCAGGGCCTGTTGCCGTCCACGAAATGTGAGGGTCCCCCGCACATGGCTGGATCGAGCCCACACGCCATCGACGCACTACCGGTTGAAGCAAACGCACTCGGCAATACGCCAGCGGGCATTTCACCCTCTACCCCATCGTGGATGAGGCAGCCGTCATATGCACCGCCTTCATGCGCAGCAGAAATTGGCCAGCCATGCCCAGGCGGGTAACCGGACGGGGTGCTACTCATCGGGGGAAGGAGTCTTTGGCAACTCAGGGGGCTGTGGGGGTCCCACCACGGCACCTCCTGGGCATACACGCCATCCGTGGGGAAACCAGCAGCTTGGAGGTTCTGCCAGCCATGTTCCCTTCCCGAAGTGCCCGACGCCGCATCGGTGTTCAAGTCAGCGGTGGGGCTGCGAGCCATTTGCGCGAATATTGGGGAGTGGACTGCGTAGCGCCTTCGGTAATGGTGCCCAGAAGAAGTAGTGGGTGATGAAAGCAGCCCGGTAGGGATGCTGTCGCAGAGAAACTCACACCCTTGGGGTTGTGGGAAGGAAAGCGAGCAGGCCACCGGGCCGGTCCCCATCGCCGAAAGGTTATCGCAGAGCCGACCTGGGTAGAAAGGATCTGCTGCAGCATCGAGTCCACACGGCGAAAGAGGCGGGCGTGTCTCGGGAGAGGCTGATGCCGGTGCAGATAGTCGTGCCCTATCAGCAGACGCGAGGGGCGCATCATCCACCGCCACATTCGGATCTCTCACAGGGGAAGGATTCGCTGCCGAGGGGGAAGAACTCGTTGCCGTCCACTTGTCAGCGGCTGTGTTGAGGAAGCCGATGGGGGCTGGGGGGGTCGGCACCTTCCTTACCGAGCTTGAAGGAAGGGACAACGACGGAGAGGGTATCTTTGTTAGCGGCACCGCCTCTTCTGTGGTCCCATCGATCCTGAGCATTGAGAAGGCACTCCGAGAGGCCGAGAGCACCTCTTGTGGAATGCCACAAGGCGTCGGTGGGGTCACCACTCCTTGGCTGGGACGTGGCTCACGGAGGAGGCCGGTGCTCGCGGCAGCGCTATGGCTCACAGGTGTGCTCATGCGGACATCCAAGAGAGTCTGGTTGATCCACTCTGTACTTGTTTTAGCGCTGCCGTCAAGGCTCTCACTGCTGCTACAACAACTTTCGGAAGGATGTGTGTGCACTTCCTCCAACTCTTTTAGATGCTCCGCAGCAACGGGAGATCCAAGCAAACCGCCGCTCTCGGCGACGGACATGGCGACCTCCAACGATCGTCCCAACGGGCCCTCGCTCGCTTATATATATATATATATATATATATATATATCGTGTCTACGCCCCAGTATTCGCCTCTTTTCCAATTCACGGATTTTTTCTCAATCGGGGTAAGACAATGGCAGGACGTTCAGAAAAGAAAATATATATATACCGTCATCCAGGGGGGGGTCCACGTAAAGGGGGGGGAGGTCCACGTAAAGCGAGATGACCTTACATGTACCAAAATATATTTCTGGTGAAATAGATCGAATTGCGGTTATTCCTCCCTACCCCTCACCCTTCACCCACTGCGCGAGCCGTGAACCAACGAAAAAAAAAGAGTGGGCGCCAAGCGAACAAGTTGTTGAGGCTGTGCTGAACCCCTCCCCCCGTAGACGCGGCGATATGGTATGCACACCGGGGGGTGTTCAAATTCTTTATTCTAGAAAAAGCACAACAAGTCCCTTTAACTCGCAGCAGTTCGCATGCATCACCCTTTTTTCTGCGTGTCCTCACCGAGTGATGGTCCGGTACACAATCGTAGAAAAAATATCGAGATATATATATACGTATATATATATATATATTGAGGTGAGGAGAGGGAAGGGGGCTGAACGTATTGTCTCTCCTCCACGAAGCGCTTCCGGTGCTAGCAGGTCCTCCTCCGTAAAAGGTTCGTTTGGGAAAGTGGGGAGAGAGTGAAGAGGACGGGTGCAACGGAAAGAAAATGGGGAGAGCAAATAGGAACCGAAAGACGCGTGCGGCAGAAGCAGTCGGGGAAAGTCGTAACAATAGGCTTCGGAGAGGGTGGCGTCTCTGATGGAAGAGGTGGCACTCGCCAGCGGAACTGTGCCAAGAAAAAAAAAGAAAGTCAAACCAACAGAGTAAAAAACAACTCTGAATTGTACACCGCGACCACTCTAACTGATGCGGGCGTGTGAAGAATCGATGCCAAAAATGAGGCAGCTTTTCACAAAAAGAGAAAATCGAAGAAGGAGTACGACGAGAGAGGGATGGTGTTGTAAGTGACGCCTGGGAGAGCAGAGGGAAAAAAATGAAAAAGTGGAGAGAAAACCCTCCCTTTAAGGACGAGATGAAAAGACAGGCAGAGCGAAACAAAATACTTTTGCTACACGGTGTGTGTGTTTATATATGTGTGGTAACGACGGCACCTAAAACAGTGAAGACAATCCTTAAAAAGAGGGGAGCACTTTCTGGCTGCAGCAAAGCAACGAGGAGAGTGGCAGCAGCTCCACAACAAAAAGAAAAGCAAACTGAGAGAAGTAGACTGAAGCCCGCAATTGCCGAAATGACAAAAATTGGGGGGCTCCACAACCTCCCGTTACTCGCCACGTTGACGCTTCCGAGCACTAGGGAGAGGGCAGAAGGAAAAGGGGAAAGGGGTCGTTGGAAAGGTGGTGCGGTGAATCCTTATGGAGAGGTACTCGAGCAATATAAAAAGCAAAAAAAAAGGAGTGCTTAACGAGTTGACCAGTGCACAAAAAATGTGAGACCACCAGGGAGAAGCCGTCAGTAGAAGCACTGATTGGATGACCTGAAGAGAGGGGAGAGGGGAAGACGCAAAACAAAATGAAACGGGATGAGGAAAACACGGCCAGGAATACGCAAACTTCTTCCTCGAAAAAGCGAACAATCGAATCGAGGGAATATAGAGCGAGAATCCTGAATCACTATCTCACTCTCGCAATATCCGTGAAGCGATGCGTCTCGTTATATATATATATATGCGCTTCCTATCGTACCATCGATTGCTACGAAAGCTTAAAGCGAATCGCACGTGTACGAGGCAAGGAATTGGCCGAAGGAATGTCGGGGTCATTGGATGAGGAGAGCCCAAGCAGAATATAGAGCAGCCAACGCAAGACGTTTTTCATGTGTGGAATTTGAGTGCAGTTCATCGAAGGGGAGAGGGAATAAAAAAACAAAAATGGTGAGAAAAGAAGTGGTAAAGGAAATGAAGGCGAAAATTGCTGTCGCTGACGGAAGCGGGACGTTCAAGGGGTACGTGGGAACCCTGCGAGCACCACAGAACGCTCACCAAGAGAAACGCAAGCGGTGCATCAGCATCCAAAGTGACAACACCTGTATGTGGCAACCGGTGGATGTGGAAAGAGGGGCAGTTGAGAGCAGCGCAACCATCTGATGCATATACTGTGTGTGACGCAGATTCTTTTCACGTTCAAACTGTCTCTACCACCTCACTTCATGTCTTTCTATTTTGATTTTTTGTAAAGATACTTGGTGGAGTCATGAAACATTTTTGTGTGTCCGTGTTGTAGCAGGGAGACTGAAGGTAGCTTTATTTCCTTATCTTCATGGTCCCTCGCGCGCGCACCTCTTTCGCCAAGAATGGCCGATCAGACAAATGCCGGAGTTCCGCTGCGGGGGTGCCTCAAGGGCAACTGCAAACGCTGCGCGCGCGGGTTAGCCGGAGAGAGGATTTACACGATCCTCACGCGAGGGTCTTTAAAAAAGGGTGTGAGAGAGAAACGAATAAAGCGGTGCAGGGAATTGAACGGAAGTCGCACAACAAAAGGGCCGCAGATAATGAGAAAGGGAGAGACACACACACCGCACGAAACGCCCGCATTGATCAGCTGCAGGGATACACCATTAGCGGAGAAGAATGTTCAACCTTCATCGTTTCCAAATCACCGACTTCCGCTACAACCGCATCCTTCCCTATGTGAAGTTCCGCGCTCCCGAATGTTAGGGTACACCCCGCTTCTTTTTTATTTTTTGCGCCGCCAGCCCAACCGCTTAGCTGCGGGATGGAAGAGGAGCCTCCAACCTTAACGTGAAGACAGTTCTGCCTTTCACCTGCGCTGCCACCTCGCGGCCACTCTGAACCGGGACGTCGTCGACGGCTATGAGGCGCCAACCAGAAATGCGTTCCGGTGTCATGGCACCCTCGCGATGGGTCCAGCGTTGTATCCCGTGTGCCAGCGCGCGGGCGAACGGAGATTCCGAATCTCTATCTGTGAACGACCCTTTCGCACCTCGCTGGGTCACCGTCCACTGTATACGCAAGATACAGGCTTTGCCGTCGAGCACCACACCTAAAGGGACGTGTTCCGATTCGCGCTGCACACGGAGTTCCAGTTGCTCCGTTGGAGAAGTGATAGTGTTTCTGTCTTCCGCTTTAGCGCATTCGTTTTCCTGAGTGTGACTGACAGGAGAAGCAGCATCATTTTCTTGTGCGGAAGCGCGTCGCGCTTGACGATACCGCCCCTGCACCTTCGCAACGTTGATGAAGAGCCCGTACACGTACGCCTCACGCATCGTCGTCTCCATTCGCTCCAACATGCGGAGAACACCGGAGGCCCACACGGGCAGCCCCTCCATTTGAGATGCCAGACGAGGATACTCCTCCATCATCTGCACAGCCCAAGCATTTGCCCAGTGGTAGTTGTTACGTCTGTGCTGCTCCAGCATGGGGGAGTGCGTTGCATTTCGCATAAGCCGTTGCTGAAAAAACGACGGTGTAAAGCTCTCATCGCTGCGAGGTCGCTCTTCGAGCGCCGCGTTGGTGTCCAACCTCACCGCTGGGGTGGACTCTAGCAGCAAACTGCGGTACTCCCGAAGAATACCACCGAGGACGTAGAGGCGTTTCACCAAATATCCGTGAAGGCGAGCGAAGGTGCATGTGATGTCACCAACGTGCACCTCCGGATATTCCCAGTAGCGCGCGACGACAGGGCCACCATCAGCATCACCGTCACGCTGCTCCCCGCTGCACTCCGGAGAAATGAGCGCGGCGGACGTGGAGGAGGCGGGGTGCAACAGTTGCGGATATTGATGAAGCACGAACAGCAGCTCCTGAACCTGCGCCAAAGGCATCCAGAGAAACGTGGGTTGCTTGTGATGTGCTTGGACAACGGCTAACGTGGACGTCACATGGCGTTGGCGCAGCACCGGCTCACGAAGGAGTTGCGTCTTATCCAGTAACTCCCCCGTGAAGTAGTGGAGACGGTTCAACGTGCGCAGGTGCCGGAGCTGCCGCGCGGTGTCGTGCTGCAGCTGGAAGAACGCCTCCTTCGTATACTCGACAGCCGCGCTTACACATAGCAGAGCATCGGCCGACGTCCTTGGCGCCGCTCCCGAGAGTTCATCCGAAGTTAGCGTTGCATCGAGTGATATACGTTGCGCTGAAGCCACGGAGGATGATCGCTCGGCGCGACGCGCCGCGGAGGAGGGCCAGTGAAAGAGGTAATAGGAGATGAAGAACACACCCTCAAGCGCCATAATGGGGCTTGTGCCACAGACCAGCCACGCTTCTGTCCGGCGGTCTTTCCTTGACTTGTCCGAAATGGTGGGGTTGGACAGTGAGAAGGCTGCGCCGTGGTTCATCGATTCCCCTGCACGCACACCGAAGGGCGGGGCAAGCTCACGCAGCCACATCATAATCCCACTATAGGCTGCAAACACACGTCTGGCTTCTTCTTCTGCGGCTTCCGTTGTATACAGTGCGTCCGAGTAATACCCAAACAGCAACTGGATACGGGGAACAGCGAAGAACACACGTGCGACGGAATTGACCAAAGCAGATGCCCTCAAAGTCGCAGGAACGGAGGTGGAAGCAGCAGCCCTCGTCACACCCGCAGGCGTGTCCCGGGAGAGCCTTTCCACGGCGCCACAAACGCTAACAACAGCCATGTAGAGCAGCTCCATGGCGGCTACGCGCACACCTCCGCACAAACGATACACACGACCCCAAGCGACATGTTGAGGCACAGAAGAGTTCGCCGCGTCACCGACCTCCTCGGTGCTTGCTGGAATTGAGGAGCTTTGACGTGTCCTATCATCCATCAGACGTCCATGGCGGGTGGAGTTGCGGTGTGAGCCACGACTCAGATATGCGCTACGGCGACGATGGCGGCTCTCGATCCATTTGGCAATCGGCATGCTGGGGGTTGGTGGTGCTAACGGCTCCACGCCAACCTGCAACGCTGCCCTCACAGTGACTTCCATGTGCACATCCAAGACAACCCGTGCGACACGTCCGTAAAATGGAATGAAGTAGGAGAGGTCGACGGTAGACGCCGTTGCGGCGATACCCTCACTGATCCCCGTCGCAGACTTCATCGGCATGCTCACCGCGATCCTGGAAACCGATGTCTGACATGCCTCCACAAGAGCATGACAGACGAGGAGGAGAAGCTCTACATGTTGCGGATTTTTGCGCCAGTGCCCTGCCGACCCCGTGCTCGGGTTTGCCACGGCAGCTTGATCCGTCCAGAGTTGCCGTTGTCGTGATGAAATTGGTAACGAACCATACTGTGAAGGGGACGACCTATCATCAGGATTTTCAGACTTCACCGAGATCTGCCTTTCCCTCAAAGACGAAACCGTTGCTGCCGTATCAGCACATGCTTTCCACCACGACGCCAAACAAACGTTTAGAGCTGTATGGGGGGTTCGATGGTGCATCTGAACCTGCTCCATGCGCGAAAGTGGGTGCCCGGGATACACATCCGACCAGAGTTGTTCCACAGTTGCTGCCATCCGCACTTTTGCATCATCGCCGAGGTGCGTGGCGATTTTTCCGGCGGACAACGGCACACCTGGAGAAGGGCAAGTGTCAGTCGTATCGATGCCGATAGCGCGAAGGTTCGGCACGTCACATGCCACGGTGTCATGCCGAACCATGGCGGTCAAGAGGGAGATGGCGCCGAGGAACATCGTGTGCTGCAGCCCCTGCACGCACGCCGGAGCGATTTTACTGTGCGGCCGAGCGTTTGTGTTCTGTTTCATTTTGTGCAACGACTTGACCAAAAGTGAGAGCGTACCGCCAGAGCGTAGAAGCGCTGCGCGCTTCAACAGCGGTGCGGTCCCTTCCACCTGCTGCCAAGCCGCGGAGGATGCACAGCTCTTGCTAAACTCAAGATAAAGATGCTCCAGGTTGGTGACCAGTACAGCAGAATTTGAAGTTATTGCATCTGCTGTCAATGAGATTCTCCCTTCCTCCTTTATCGCTATCATGTTAGCATCGCACAGTAGTGCTGCTGTCGTCAGCGAGTGTATTGCGGAGAGGATAATGTCCAAGCGAGCGGTGAGCGGCGATGGCGGCCCAAGAAGCCGGTTAGATATTGCATGCGTGATCTTTCGTAGGACATCCATGTGCTCCATTACACAGTCTCTACGACGGAGATGTATGTCCTCAGCGGCCTCTGAACTCGGGTGCTGAACAGGTTCCTTCGGAGGACTCGGCGAACTGAAGCGCTGCGCATCAGCACAGAGGGGCAAGGAAACTCGGCTAGCGGCCCGTTCGCATGCAAGGATACTGGCCTCTAACAACGAAGCTATAATGCAGAGAGTTAGAAGCGTGTCACTTGGATCGGCGCCACAGAGCATTCCAGAGTCGATTGCCGATGACTTACTCTCTCTCTCCAGAGAGTTGCACAGGCGGGAGGAGGATAGAAGAACCGACAGCACGGCTTTAGTGCTCGCTTCTCCGACGGTCACACCGGCATCAGAGGAATTCGTAGAGAATTCTCTGTGGATTTGGACAAGTTGGCGGAGGGAATCACGCGCATCAGCGGCGTCCGTTGCAAGTAGCCGAGACATCAGTTCTGAAACAAATGGGGATGGAGTTGTCTGCACGGAGCTCGTAGGGTGCCTCTGGGAGGATGAGAGCCGACCGCGGGCGGCATTCCGATTGACAGACGGCTTGACCGTGGAAAGCCGTCGTTGCCGCTGCTTTGAACTACTCAGAGGCGTCTGGGAACACGTTAGGGGAGGACGAGGAAGTGATTCAGGGCGACGGAGGTGAAGCTCCACTTCACGGTCAATAGGAACAAGCGGCTCCTTTGAAGAAGTGGAAATACCTGCGAACACATCTGCCAACTGCTGCACCTTCGTCGCGTCGTACTGCAGTGTCTGCTCCATCCAGCGAGGAGCCGACGGCGACACCTCTCCCGCTGAATAATCCGAGTAACGAATCGTACGGTCAGAATATCTGGATGCTGTTGTAGACGTGAGGCAAGAGGTATCCTCCTTGAGCCGGGATGCACCTGCTTTCACCTTCATCTCCCCTGCACTTCCCATCGTCACATCGAAGACCTCCTCCGGCACGTTCGGTGTCGTGCAAGCCCCGCATCGGCTACTTGTCAATGCCCGAAAAAGGGAGCTTTGCTTACAGAGCCCTCCTCCGATGCTGCGGAGCACCGGAAAGCTCATGACGGCACGCCCAATCGCGATGAAGGAAAATAAAAATTGGTTCGCTGTTTTATGCAGGAGCTCCAACTCACGATGAAGACCACCACCACTCCTCACTCCAACACACACACACAGACATACGCTCCCACTCCCTCACACGCTGACTTTCGTGCAGATGGGCGGATGTCCGATTCTGCGAGAGAAAGACGCACGATAGTCCGATGAGAAGGATGAAAAAAAAGTCAGGGAGGAGGGGCAGAATGCCGAACTAAAAGATGGTGGGAAAGCACAGCGGAAAACGGAAATGGAGAAGAAGCGAAGCATACGGATGCAGAAACCTCCACAGTCATCCGTCGCCGTGAACATTCATGAAGAAGAGCAAGCTCACGAACTGGACCTTCTCCGCTATCGGAAAGGCAGAATAAGAAGAAAGTGCACGGAAGTGTGCGTAACAGCAAAGTGGGATGCTCCCTCGAATGACACGACCATTGTCTGAACCACTCAGAAACAAAAAGCACTTCCTTGTACAGTTCCTTCCTGCGCTAGGAAGACAACGAAGGCAATCAGCAACTTCGGCCATCAACATTAGAGAAGACGAAGGTGGGGCAACTCGTCGGAGGATCAGCGACATCTCAGTTTGAGGTATTGTTTTCATTGATGTCGGCCCTGTGCACTTGTACTGTATGAAGGAGGAGCGGAAGGGGATATGCATGCTTGTTTCGATGCAAACCAAGAATCAAAAGGCCCACCTTCCCTATAGTACCCTCGCAAAGGAAAGAAGAAAGTCTGACTGCGGAAATGAAGAAACTGAAGCAAGCGGCCTGCAAGCTTCAGCGCCTCGTTGAGGAAAGGCGAAGGTGTATCTACTTTGCTGAGAATGAGTCTATGCTGGAAATCAGGAGAAAATGTGTTAGAGCAGCAGCAGTTCCTCTTTCATTCACACGCACACACACACACACACACCTTACCACTCATAGGCACCTTTCTTTGTTGTCTAGTCCAAGTGTTTCAACGCCTCACCAACTCCGAGCGCTGCCCAGTGAGTGATAGCGCAATCATTGTGATCGTCGCGCTGAACGTCCACATACGTGCTCCTGCACGAAAGCATCTCTCTCTCTCTCTCTCTCTTTATATATATATATACATAGTTATACGTATGCCGCTTCAAGTGATTTCCCTTCAAGGTGAACGCCGAAAGAATCAAAAATCAGGGACCTTACCTGGTTGGGAGTGTCGGAGAATGCAGACGCGCCACACACACACGCACGTCGTTCCTTCTCTCCTCCAACTTTCTCTGATCCTGTTTCTCCGAGCTATCGAGAGAAAGCTGGCAACACCTCAAAGCCCGCCCGAATAAAGTTCTTCAGCTGAAAAGATCGAAGATACTCAATACGAAATCCGCTTGCGGCGCAGCCCATTCAGCGCCTCTTGCCGGAGAAGCACCAAAGTAGATTCGGGTCGCACGTCCACCAAGTGACCCTTCACCCGCGCCAGGGGTGAGGCTGCAGAAATGGGGCTTGAACTCCTCGCCGCATCCTTTGCTTGCCCACTGGCGGCAACTTCGAGCGCGTTTCTGCGCTTTGCTTCATGTTCTCGGCGAATTGCATCCTGTGCTGAGACGCTGTCACCGATCCATCGAGACATGGCAACGTGTCGATCGCGGGGACGCCAAAGCCCATAGGAAGCAACAGGGGCGGTGTCCACCGTCGATACTGAGGAAGAGGGTGAGGAAGCCGTCGGTGGCTCCACAGCATACTGCAAGCGATCCAGCAGAAGGGGAGATGGCACCGTGTATAAGTTCTGCAAACGTGAAGCGAGAGGCACAGGCCCAATCGCCTGCGTACTCGATGCGTAGTAGTCGACCCACACCGCATCACCCATGCTTCGGGTACTGGTACGGGTTTCCGGCGTCTGAGATGTGACGAGCTCAGAAGGATCCGCTTCCGTTCGATGGAGTTCTGTTGCGGAGCCGGCATCATCCGTAACCGACACGCTGCAAAACGGGAACTCCAGCAGCACCGCGCTCTCGTCTTTGTCTATTTTCGCAGCTGGGAGTTCTCCGAGGGCTGCGCTGCCCCCGTCCTCATCTGCAACCGATTCTTGGCCTATCCTCGCTGGGAGCTGAACCTCACTGGTATCATGGCGCGGTACTGTGCAGCTGCTGCCGCGATGTCCCTCAGTGGAGTCTCGATACGCCGCCCTCTCCACGTCCATCCGTATCGAAACACGAGCCGTCCGCTCGGAGGTGACCACCCCGTACGTCGAGGTACCGGAAGTCGCCGACGCTCGATGTCGCTTGGGTGCCGACGGAGGACGTCCGAGATGCTCCGGGGTGCGCTCGCCCAGCGTTTTGCGGCTGGTTTCACCCGACAGGGGCGGCATCGGGTCCGCAGAGCGCCGGAGTACGCCCCCGGCCACCATCGGAGACGACGCAGATGAGAACGGAGGCTCCGGTGGAGTGCTTTTCTGGTGCTGCGCTGGCGTGGGTGTGCCGGAGCTGGCCGAGGTGTCGGTGGTGGAGTTACCCGCACCATGCGTGACAGTGACGACTGTGCTCTGGGCATACCGCGACTCCATGGACGTCTTCCGCTGCGTGGAGCGTACCGCGGTGACCGAGGTCGAGTCTTCGGTGGTAGTGGTGGTGCCACTGAACTTGGACGAGGTGTAAGGTGGTAGCTTGGCCTCTGTCGCCTCAGCAGTGGACTCTTCGAGCGGCGCCACCATGGATGACGATATCAGCGGTGACGTGCAGGACTCGAGGTCTCCTGCAACAAGTGGTGCCCCATCCATACGCACCAACGACCACGCGATAAAAACCCGCTCGACCATCGCGAGCGCCTCGGTGTCGGCCACTGAAACTGGCTTCAAGGGCAAC
The DNA here is from genome assembly GCA_030849085.1 of Borovskyia barvae. NCBI lineage: Eukaryota > Euglenozoa > Kinetoplastea > Trypanosomatida > Trypanosomatidae > Borovskyia > Borovskyia barvae. The sequence continues at coordinate 40,494 of JASAOM010001130.1, read as the reverse complement.
CAAACGGCACCAACAGTACGGCGGGGACCACCAATGAGAAGGGGCTCTTCGGACACAGCCACAGTCCTCCTCCTTCTATCGTCACCGCCTCCGCCCTCCGTAGTCAGGAGCGCTAACGAGAGAAAATCATAGACTGGGGTGTTGCGCACCTCAAACGAGGACGGCACCTCCGTACAGGTCACAGTGGCGTCGCGCCGTGCACAGCTTAGCACGAGCTCGAAGCGAGGTTTGCCATCCACAGCAAGGAAGGAATCCACAGGATACACATTCGCCACTTCCAGGTTGTACTGATAGGCACTCATTCTCGACAGATGAAGGATTTCCGCCCGGTACACAGTTATGTAGAGATCTATGCGTGTTTGTGCGGCAAATGGAAAGGGGAAGAGGGGGGAGGGAGCATCAAATGAGCTCGGTGTTTCGGTCTGAGCCTGTATGAGTATGCGTGAATGTGTATGTGGGTGTGTGTTGAACACCGTGTTTCACCTGCGATAAAGCCAGTAATTCACCATAACGTCTTGGAGACCTGCGACAGCACCTCCTATCCCCATCAGTGCCACCACCAGCGCGGAGATTCATACATCCACACGTATCCACAAAAATGTGTAGGTGATGGGCGGTGCAAAGCGGTGTCGGCCATCAAAGTTTGTCCGACGCAAAACGGAAAGCTCATCCAAGGAGAGGAGCGTATTGTAGCGTAGAATGGCAAGAGGAAGAGCGCGAGAAAGAGTAGAACCCAGACGGTGAGGGCGAAGCGAAGCCGAGCAGAGAGAGAGAGAGAGAAAGCTAAGAGCATATGGCAAAAAGGCTATTTCATCGCACAGTGAAACATCTGCTTTTCCTGTGCTTCGAATGGGGAGAGGGGGAGAGAAGCACACTGTCTCGCACACACCCTCCCTCTTTACCCGCTCTTTTCATTACGCATATACACAACCTCCTAAATTCCAATGGCAGGGCTTGGCCGCTGCAGACGCAGCCCAGCCCTCTGGAGCTTCTCTCTCTCGCCCTCTCTATACATGTATATATATCCTCCATGATGACACCGCGAATGTATGTGGCGCTCAGGAGATACCTCATGCATAAACACGCGCGCACCCTGCAATCCACCGCAGAGTTACCTACTCTCGTGCATGTGCACACATTCACAATCACCTTATAATGTGGTGATGAGAAGGCGCGTAGGTTGAAGAAGCTTTGGTGTTGCTGAGTGCCCCTAACATATTTTCCCAGTCTCCTCTCGACGCGCTGTGTGTCCACTACCTAAAAAGATATATTTCTTGTGGGGTACGCGTAGTAGCAATGATGGGTACTTCATATGCGCGACAGCGCAGTTGAACGAAACTATGATACATCGCGAAAAAAGAGGCTAAGAAGGAGAACTGGAACAGGTGAACAAAAAAAAGGAGGGCCCGCATTTAAACAAACACAAAAAGAAAACGAGACGGGTGACGTCTCGGCGACGATGTTCCAGCAAAGACAAAAGTAGAGGCGATACCCCACGTGTAGCATATTCCCTTTCCTTTTCTGATCCACGTCTATTGTACATTTGAGCCAAGGGTGAAGGCAGGAAGAAAACAACCAATAAAAATTCATTCAGGAAACATAAAGAGGAGCGGCAGGCCATGCGTAGAGGGGGGAGAAGCGAAAAGGGCGTGAAAAAGGAATCCTGAAAATGAATGATGCATCACGTCGTTTTCCGCACAGGGTGGAGTTGGGGAAGGGGAGGGGGGGGGCGCTGCCTACCCGAGACTCGAGCTTACATACATGTCTCAATTCCTTATATATATATATATATATATATATATTCTCATGGTAGAAACTTGAGCAGGAGAAGACAGTTGAACTGTATAGCCTGCGCATTCGACAAGAAAAAAGGAGAAATGTCAAGTAAAAGGCAGACATTTCGTTTTGTTTGTTTTTCCTGGGGTAAAACAATAATAATAAATGACACAAAGCGAATGAAAAGAGAACGGAGTCGGAGGAAGAACAGATATGCTAGGTACGGAAGCACGCAGAAGCTGCTCGGATATGTGTGAGAGAGAGCCTAAAATGAAATGAAGAAGGGAAGAGGTCATGGATTCCCGTAACCACGACATCGATCAGACGACATGAGTCACCTCCCATACCGCCTCCGTTCCCCCTTCCGTTGCATCACAGAAGAGGTAAAAGGGAAAAGAAGAAAGCCTCCCCTGTACAACAGTCTTACAAAACAAACAAAAAGAGAGGGCAGGAGGGGAATAGGGCAAAGGAAACTCCAACACCAAGCATCACAAGAATTATAACAATGAAACAAAAGAAAGGGGAAAGGGGGGTAAAGAAGGAGAGACCGCTCAAAAGAGGGAAACGGGAAGAGGGCGACACGAAACAGGGACGAAAACGAAGTAGCGCAGTTAGGAAACCACCCGAGAGTATCTCTCTCTACATCAGCAGTGATGACATCTCATGGAGGGGGGGGGGGGGGCAGAAAAGGGCGCAAAAAAAATTTTACGGATGTATTCATGCAAATGTGAGCGAGAGAAAAGGTGCAAACCAGCGGAGGAGAAGGAGGAGTTCCAATACAGTACAACTCCTCATCTACTCCAAACTCTTGGTGTCCTGGAGTCCGACAAACAGCCTTCCGCTGCCCGGCTCCCTTCGCCGCCCTCAAAATGGACAACCAAACGAATTCGAAAAAGGAAAACAGCCCGTTCTGGGAGAGCCCCACCCCTCTTATTTCCTTTGCAGAAGCGCTCTCACCACTCACGCACGCCCTACCCCCTACCTCCTCACTTTCAAAAAAGGTCGAGGCGAGAGAGTAGACCCGTTCCCTCCGTCACTTGCCTCGCGTGTCACTTCCGCCTCCCTCCTGTTGTTCTGCACGGGTTCATCAAGCGGAAAAGCCCTTGAGATTTCCCAGACCATGCCCCAATACCAAAGCGGTGAGGCAACCACTTATGGCGTGCACATTTTCATGGGCCAGTCTACGACGTTCTGTGCGGGGCTGTGGAGTGCCGCGAAGGTATTTCCCCGCATTACTGCTGCGAACTTGACTACAGTCCCGCTCTCGTTTTGTGTTGTCTCCTTAGTCAAGACACACCGACGACGGTGTAGGCTCGGGCAGATCCACCTTTACCGCTTTCTCTTCAACGGGGGCCGGAACATCAGCCACCTGCGCCACGTCTGCGGAGACCGGTGAGAACTCCGGTGCCATCTCCGATTCATTCAACAACTCTGCCGCCTTTGGAGAAAGTGCACCAGTCATCTCCTGCTCCCCCACCAGCTCCACCTTGACCGTCGCAGACGGAGCGCGGTCCTTAGTAGGCGGCTCCTCTAAGCCTATCTCGAGACTCTCCTCATCCTCACGCTCTTCTTGATCTGTATCGCAGAGGCCCTGGTCAGGGCAAACCCACGAGAAGCGAGACCGAGTGCGTTCGGTCCTGATAGGCCCCTCCTTCAACTGTATCAGACAGAGAGCCCGAAGGCACGGCTGCGACGCGCTAAGGTGCAGTCCCAAAGCCGGAGTATGATAAAACACGATGCCGAAGTCGTCCCGACAGCATTGGGCCATCGACGGGTAGAGTGTGTTCCGCTCCTCCTCCTCCAGTTGGTAGCGCGCGACCACCTCGGAGTGGTTCAAAACGAACATTTGAGCCCTGTAAACATCTTGCAGGTACTCAAATACCTGCACGCGCCCATCTTCCTCCTCCTGGTAGAGCTTCACACGCCTCTCCGCCTCCTCCTGTATCGGATCCTTGTCTTTCCCGTCATGTCGGACCGTCTCGCCGAAACGCGCGATGACTGCGTGGCGGTAGTAGTCCGCTGGCGCTGTGCGAAAGAAGGAGCGCTTCAGCGCCGTGAAGCTCTCCCCCTCGTCCCTCTCGAGCCGCTGCCGCGGCAGATTCTCACTCGACTTGAGGTCATTGAAGCAGTTCGTGAAGAACCACGCGCGCCCGCACGCCTCCTCGATGTGTTCGCGAAGACGGCGCTCGACGCCATAGTGCCACTGACGTAGCTCCCGCTCCTCCACGCAAAGCTCGTGAAAGGCAGCGTACGGGAAGGCGCGGAAAGCACGGTTTTGCGGCAGGGCGACCTGCTGCGGTGGTTTGGCAGGGAACCATACGGCGGTCTGCTTCTTGTACAAAGTCACTTCGAAGCGGTTGAGATGAGCGAGATTTCCTTTCTCGCGGTACTTTTTATCCGCAATCATCACCGCCGCCAGATGCAGTACATCCTTGAAGGCAATATCGGATGCCTCCTCCAGCTTTTTGCGCTCGCCCACCTCGCACCGTTGCACGTCCAGAAGTAAGTCCATAATGGTTGGCTCACGCGACACCAACTCCGCGTAGCGCTCAGCAAAGCTCTGGGCTACGAGTGCCATGTTTTCCGCGGTGAGAGAGCCAACAATGAAAAGGAAAGGAGAGCGAAAATGGAGTCGTATGTGGTGCTACTGCAGTTCTTGTTGTTGTTCCGCGGTGGGGAAAAGGGGGGAGGGGCGGGGGAGCAGGTGGGGACGTAAGAGAAGGAGAAGATAAAGATTCCTTTTCAGGGAGAAGGAAGAGGAGGGCGCTCCCGACGCACTGAGATGAGGGGCAAACGGGTGCGAAGGGGATGAAACGAGGAAAGCAAAACTGCCGACAGCAAGAGTATTTTTTCTCCCTTTCTGCACCCCTCGTTCACTGCAGTACAAGAGGTGCACTGCACAATAAAGCAAAACTGAGAAAACGGGATGGACAAGGAGAGGCGATAACACAAAGTTACCGATATGTAGGGAGCGTTCGTATGTAAACGTACTAAGATGTGTTTGGAGGGCAGCTGGGTGGAAGAGTTAACTTGTGTGCCGCCCATGCGTCAGCCGTGAAGGAGGCACACCCGAAGAACAGCGGAACAGCGGAGAAGAAGGGATTTTCAAAAATCGAGTGAACCAGAAAGCCGCTAATGGAGTTGCAGGGGGGGGGAAGAGCGACAGTAGATAGACATCGAAAGCCTCCTTCAAAAAAAAAGCTAAATTTTCGTAGACACGGTACTCCACTTCCGATCAACCCCTGCAGAAAACACGGGAGAACTGTTGAGAGAACGTAAAGGGGCAACAATGGCACATGATTGCACCACGTCGAAGGGATGCGTGCCGTCGACCCACTCCTCCATGCTCAGTATACCTCTTAAAAATACCTTCGCGCCACTTAAACTCCAAATGTAGCGAAAGAGGTGCTTCGTGGGAAGCCAACACTTTCCATCTACCATCCTACTTCAAGAACACTACCGAGCGGAAGGGCTGAAAAAAGCACCACCCCGCCGTTTTGTAAACCCTCGCAGGGAAGAGTAAAGCAAAGCAGGAGAATGCATAGAGGCTCGCGCGCGGCGATACGTCCAGTAGAGAATCCACTCAAATGGCAGAGGCAAGTGGGGAGCGCGTGGGGGAAACCACGAGTCCGATACCGAGAGAGTCGATGCGAGCAAGGAGCGTCATGCCGGACGCGAGCCACCCATACACGAGCGGAACTTTCGCCTCTCCTACGCTTTTGTGTGAGCAAAAAGGAAAAGCAGATGGAGAGGAGGACACAAGAAGCTCCACAAGCACACACACACACAAAAAAAGATGCCCACGTCGTCTTGGACGGAGATAAAAAGAATGACCTCAACAATACGACCTGCCTGCGCCCCCTCTAGACGAAAGCACATCACAGAAGGAAAAAAACAAAAATGCAGAAAAGGATGCATGGCCTCAACCTCATAGATGTGTGAAGACGGGACTCATCATGCTTAAAGAGAGAACTCAAAAAAAAAAAACAGTAGTGAAAAAAGAGAAGTAGCGAAACCCCTTCCATTCGCCTGAATGTGTTCCCCGTGTATGCCTTTAGGCGATGTCATCGCCGTGGACGAGTAGGAAGAGAACTTGTATATTTCTGTACCCAAGATATCCACTGCTGAGGGGAAGGGAAACAAACAGGGGGAAGAGGAGCGGATTCCACTGCGCCCACCGAGGTGCGTCTGCGTTGGCGCGGAAGGAAACCATTGCGGACGTTTATGGGGGGGAAGGGGAGGGGGGGTTAATAAATGGTTGTGTTTATATTTTTCTTTAGAAGAAGAGTAGAGAGTGGCGGCAAAAAAAAGTGCCAGAAGTCTAACCAGATGTAGCCCGAGGCGGAGTGCACCGATCTCCATTCGCTGGCCGCCCAGCGGAGCGCCGCATCGACGGCGGGAGAATCAGGCGAGATAGTCTAAAGTCATGATGATCTAGAATGGGCAGTTGCACATCCCAGTCCGCCGCCCTAAGCAGCTCGCGGAACTCATCGCCCTTTGCATTCCACTTTTTCTGTTCATGGCTACACGAGTGCAGGAAGTGACGGAGCTCCGCTTCGTTCGCCGCATGCTGTAGGACCGCCGTGTACATGATGAGGTAAGCCGTTATGAGGTGCCTCGCTGAGCATTTTTGGTGGACCATCAATGTTAAACGCAAACCCCGGTACTTTTCCTCTATCTGCACGGTCGACGGTGAGCGACGACGCCATCGACCCTCGCGCAGAAAACGTGGCAGTGCCGGTAGTTCATAACGCAGCCAGCATTCACGCAGCGTGAGAGGCACCGGTGATGGCTTCCACAAGGCGAGCATGAACATTTCATCTGTATCGACGTACAGCACATCTTCCTCCAGCGTGTCCGAGCGGATCTCCAGCTTTCCTACAGGTGGGCTGACGTACACCAGATGGAGACCGATGCTCAAGGTAGCACCAGCTTTCTTCAACGCCGGAATGGGCAGCATGCGCACACCGAGCATATCCGAGACCTCCTGGGGTCGCATCACCCGTCCTTGCTCTGTCAGATACGCATGGGCAAGAAGTTTCATGGTGCTGAAATTGAGCAGCCGAAACGCAATGGGAGTCATCGCCATAGAGGAGAAGAACATGTTGGTGGCACAGCAAACCACCACAGTGACTAATTGCACGGTGAAGCTAGCCACGTACGTGCAATAGGCAATACCAAGTGCGGTGGCCACCGTGAAGGAAACCATCCCGAAGGAGTTGAACTTTTTTGTCAGCTCTGCGAGGTTATTATTCGTGGCGTAGTGCTGCAGCGCTGACGCCCGCGTCACAAAATACATGAGCGCAGACGACTGCTTCACCGTGGAAGTAACGATCGCTGCTGCTATGAGATGATTCGGCAGCAAGGATGGGATTAACATGTCGGAGATCACGGTGACGTTGTTCATGAAGACGCTCACAACAAACCAAAATTTGGGCCGGTTCTCGTAAGACACCACGCGGTTCGCCATGTACGCAGCGAAGAGGGCCGGGATGAGATCCTTGAGCATCCACAGCTGGGGCGAAGAGCCCAGAAAAAAGCCACTGAGCAGCGACTGATACCCGATAGAGGAGGAAAAGTTCGACACGAAGGCGCTGACTTGCGAAAGATAGAAAAAACGCTGGAACCCAGCTGCGGTGGTGTCCGGGAAGCCTTTGGGCATGCCGAAAAGACGGATACGGTTGCTGACCGTCTCTCTGTGTAGCAGGGAAGGGGAGCAGGCGTTGCGGGCTCCTGGAATGGTCCTCCAACGGAAGTCTTTCATTCCCTGTGAAAACGTCAACATCCCGTCGAAGCCGTCCTCATCGTCGTCCGTGAAGGGTGTCGATGAGGTAGACGGTTTCGGGGGAGCAGACGCAGCAGGCACGCCAACAGGCTGCGCCGGTGCCCCTGGCGACGCAGCTCCCGCACCCTCTGGTGCTTTGAGGTGGCCTTTGAGCGTACTGGCGTCGACCCTGCCTTCGTTGCTGTGGCGGCCGCTACTGCTGGGGCCTGCACTGTTGTTGCCTGCCGTAAAGGAGCACTGTGTTGTGTGTAACGCTACAAACCCTCTACGACACGGCGAAAAGGCAGTTGCTCGAATGCGCCGCATTGGAAGAAACACGCTCATTGTTGCTGACGCCTTTGCGAGGCGCAGGGGAGCCAGCTCCAGGTGTCGCTGGAACGCACGCGCACCGCCGCGGACCCTGCAGCCCGTGTTTTTCCTCGACGAAAAAAAAGAGGACAGCGAGACACAAGAAGTCGGGGTGGCAGACTTTCCAAAGTAAAGAGCGGCGTGCACCTTCGAGGGAAGTACCGCCTTCTCCTTTCCTCAATCGCTGTGATACGCTGACCTTGAACGACGTCACTCCTCTCCTCAGTGTTTATCTTCCTCGCCACCCGTGCCGTGAGCGAACGTACCAAAATCTTTCTTTTCTACGTCCTCGTCCTTTCCTTGTGAGGTGAACCTCTAGCGAAGACAACATACACACACGCACACACGAGAGAAAGATGGTCCGATAGAGATGGAAGCCAAATCGTATCTCTCCTGGAGCACCAGTGCGCGTACACTAAGTAGTTTGTTCCACAAAGGGAAGTAAAGAGAGGGAGGAGGAAGAGGAGGAGCTGTCCTCCCTTAGAAGAACAGAAGAGATGTCGTGTGGGCGAAAGGAAGAGAAAGAAACGTGTAACACATATATATGTATATATATATATATATATATATATATATATACAGAGAAAGAGAGAGAAAGAGTCAGTGACGGAAAGCTTGCTGGCCATAACAGAATAGCAACCGCAATGACAGCAGTAGAAGGACGGAGATGATTGGGAGTAAAGCGGTGCGACGTGAACCTTCGAGAGGAAGAAAACATACGAGCGATGCTGTACAGTGGGCTGCGGTCGTTGTGGCTTCACGTTAGTCAATGTAGCACCCCTTCTTTGTGCGCCCTTGTAAAAAAAAAGCAACCCGCCATCCGATGCCTACAAGACACCGGTACCACACTAAACCGGAGAAGACGCTCTTTTCGTGAGGAAATGAATCCTTTATCCTCTCTTCCTCATATCTCTCCCCCCTCTCTCCCCCCCTCTCTCTCCCCGCAAACAAGAGAGATGCCCTAATGATCCTCAAAAGGGTGGAGCGTAGAGAGCTCACCCATTTTTTCTTCTGAACATCGTGAAGGTATCAGAGAGGAGTCAGGATGAGGGGACAGACGGAAAGGTTCGTACCGCTCTCGGGGGTACGTATACTCTGTGGCAGCACCACGTTGGGAAAATGGTTTGTTGCTAAATTTCCTGTACATGGATGATACACTCCACCCTACACACGCACACACACACACACACACACACACACCTCCGCAGAAGCGAAAGCGCTTCTCTCCCTTTTCTACTCGGGTTCATTCGATGATGGTGAATGTTTTGTTTGGGGAGGGGGGGGAGGAGGAGGGGGGGTCAAAGAAAACTTCGTTTTCGCCTCTTTTCTTTCGCCTTTACACACAAAGGGGGAAGAAAACACAAAATCTCCTTCGTATTGTTCTTCGTTCTCAAGTCTTGCGCTGTGTCTACCCGTCCCCACGCTTCTCTTTACGCACGCCCACGCAAACAGTAGACCGTAGGTACTTCGGGTGCGCCACCTGATCGTCCGTGTCGAGTCGCAAACATACCCGCTCATCCCTTACCCTGCACCCTTTCTATTGTGAAGTACACACCGATTTCGCTTTCCCTTCCCCTATCTGACGATGGTTCTCGGGTATCTTTTTGGGTTTCTTCTGCTTCGAACCGAACAATACCGACTTAGTCGCACCCAAGCGCACAGCCACTCCCGTTCCCTTCACTCCCTTTCATGTCGTGGAAATGGGGAAGCGTTGGGTACCAGAAACAAACGCGGGGATGCAAGACTTTCCCGTCAATCTTCGCGATGTCAAGAAGAGAAAACAGAGGAGAGTGACAGGGCAGCATGCCCTTCTCCATTTCGCTTTGACGTTCGGTTGGCGGCGAGGCACAATCGAGACGGCGACGCTGAAACAAACAAACACACATACAAGCACAGAGAAAGAGAGAACTAATCCGGCTCTGCGCTCTCTCTCTCTCACCGTCGTCGTCGAGCTAAAGGGACAAAAGGATAAAGAGGAAGGGGGGAGGGAGAAATCTACCTACACACAAACACGCACAAACATAAACAAAAACCCCACAAAACGGACAGAGCGTCCCCTTGTTTTGTTCCTGCCAATGTTGTTCTAAAATGAGCGTCCAGCAAGGACGGCACGGAGATGCTTGTGTGAGCAAAAAGAAAACGAAAGGAAATAAAAATAGTGGAAGAAGATGGAGAATACTCTCCCCCCCCCCCTTTCTCCAACCCATCCAACCTCCATTCTCATACACACACTCTACATCCTTGTGAAGGGATAGCAAGTTGTTGCCATTTGTGGGTGAAGAAAAGGGGAAGGTCGTGACGTCGAGAAGGGAAACCGTCCCGAAAAGGCACAAAACAGGAAGGAGTGAAGGTTTTTTTCCTTCAAGGAAGGGAGTACAGCAAGTGAGCAGATGAAAGGGGGAGAAGTGCTATCGACAAAATCAAAAACACTCAAAAAAAACGGTGGACGTGGATCACACGCTCTTCATCTTCCTCCGCTCTTACTGGCTCTGTGTCCATCCTCCCCCTATCACATCCACCTCGGGGGGGGGGGGGGGTTCCCCTCTACTTCCACACAACTCATGAACTAAAAGGAAGATAAATAAGTGAAAATGTACATGTACATGGAAGTTACTCACACAAACCAACACAGAGAGAGGGAGAGGGAGAGGGAGAGGGACGCTTGCGCTGAAGAGATCCTGTAGGAAAAAACACATCTTTATAGATGATGACTACCGCGAGAACAGTAAATGGGTGGAGACGACAAGAGGAGAATAAACTTTGAACACGGTCATTACGAGTTCCGTCCGCTTTCGACGCCGGGAGATCAACAAAGATGTATCCATGCGGTCGATGCGCCTCTTCCGTTCCGATTTCCACCCGCCCAAAGCGCATTGTCTCACGCTTCACCCTCTCCTCTGGTTTTGAAGCAAGCACCATCGAGCAGGAGATTTGATGCCCTCCATCAAGAACAGAAAAAAAACTTCGATGAGGCCTACGTCATTGCATGTACAGCGTACACACGAACTCTCAAGAGGGTCGAAGAAGAATCTTTACAGAGCCTAGACCATGCATTACCAATGATCAGAGAATCCCGAAAGCAAAAAAAGAGAGCTTTTCAGAAATGGAGTTGAATTGGAGAAAGGGTCCGGAAGGGGAGGAGGGGGGGGGGCACGTAAGACCTCTCTAGGGTCATCTTGTTGGACTGCAATATATGCAAAGATTTGTTTTTCGTATCTTAGCTAAACAGGCCAGACATCTGGAAGCTGCAGAAGGGAAAGATCCGGTTTCCAATTCTCCAACCCCGAAATCCTTTTCTCTCCATCCCTCCCCCGCCTCTCTTTTCCGTTCCCCGCCTCACTACAGGAAGTACCACCAGCCACATAAAGGCATTCTCTCGTCGCGTGCGTTTTGACTGATCGAAGGAAGCAGAGGAAAACTGTAGTAGTTAGAAGTTCAACCAATCCGGACCAGCATCGTCTTCCGCATTGGCGGGGGTGGCAGTTGTAGGGGCAGCGTGCGTAGTACTAGTATCCTCAAACCCAAAAATATCCTCCTCATCTTTTTCTTCGTCCTGCATGTACTCCGGTTCCTCCTCCTCCTCTTCCTCTTCCTCCTCCTCGAGGCCTTCGCTGCCATGCTCCTCCAATTCCTCCTCTCTCGCGTATTCGCTGCCGCTCTCTTCCGCGGCAGCCGCTGCATGATGTGGCGAGGGAGACGGGGCAGCACCAAACGCACCGGCCGCCGGAGACGACTCCAAAGAGGTCTCGCCAGCACCACCGTTTAACCACGCGGGTGAATCGGTCGCTGGCTCCGCGGCTGCTGGAGCACTGGATTCCTCTTGCTGCCACGGCTGCTGCGAAGCATACGCCTTCGACGATGCTGTTTCCACTGGGTAGCTAGGAGTCATTCCGTCGTCCGCGTGTGCGTCAGATTCGGCTGGTGCCGCTCCCTGTTGGAGGGTACTCTCCGTCGGGAAGTCGGTAAGCCATTCCGCTACGTCGGACTTGCCGTTGGGTTCGGAGACAGCCTTTGGAGCGCGAGGAGGCTCTTGCCAGGGAGCGGCATCGTTTGGCGGTGAAACCGCGAAAGGCGGTGGTGGAGGAGCGTCGACGGCCCCTCCCTCCGCTACGCCTGCATCACCGATTCGAGGTGATCCTGATGTGACGGAGTGAGACGGGTGCTCCGCTGTCTCACTGGAGTTGCTGAACTCGTTGGATGGCGCTTGGTAAGCTCCCGCACCTTGTCCGGCAGCAGGCGCCGCTCCAGTCGGCGCTGTCGAAGGCTCTGCTCGAATACGCGCCAACTCCTCCTGCATTTCCGCGATGCGCTTTAGCAGGTACTCGCGTTCAGCATCTTCCTGTTGGTTGATAACCTTCCTATGCGGTGAAGCACGCCGTGTCGAGCTGTGCGGATACCCCTCCACCTCGTCGCCTCTCGCCTGATCCGCTGGTGCATACTGTTGCAACTGCGTCCGAAGCTCGCGTATGTGTTCCTTCTTCGTCTGGTTGAGCGCGCGCAGATGGCTCACCTCTGCGTCGGATCCCTCCTTCAGTGCTTCTCGGCGCCTCTTGAGCTCGTACTTCAGCTCCTCTACACGCTTGGCGGCAGCGTCGTGCTTGCGCTGCTCACTATCGGCATCACGAAGCGTGTTGTCGCGACGCCTTTGCGTGAGCATGTTCTGAGCTCGAATTTCCTCGAGCAGGCGCCGCTCACCAAAACCAGTATCCGACATGTTGTCGTTCAACAGGAGGAGCTTCTCGTTGCATCGGACCTCTAGCTGCGCATCCCTGTGATCCTCTGTCAGCTCTACAATATTCCGCTTCACTTCCTCCACGAGATCCTTATACTTCATTGCTTTCTTATACCGGCAAACGAGTGTTCTCAGCTCGTCACGGCGCTGCGTGAGCTCCCGTTTTTCCTGCCGCAGAATTTGCAGCGCCCGGTGCACCAGCAGTGACTCCTTCACGAGTCGTGCGGTCGCTTCACGTTGAGTCATCCCTACTGGCGCAGCCGGAGCACCCGCCGTCCTTTGTGACGCGGCAGGACCACCAACCGTTCGGTTCGCATCGAAGGTGCTACCTCCAGCCGCCTTCGAGTGCCTCGTCGCAGTGGCGTGGAACTGATCACGGCTCCGGTTGAAGAGCTCCTCCCGCATGAACGCATTTTCGTCCTGCATGGAATGCAGCTCGTCGGCGTTGGAGGGAATTTCGGGTCGCTGGACTGGAGCAGGCTCGTCAGAAGGCAAGTCCACGTCTTTTTTCTCCGCCTGCTCGTCTGCGTGAGACCGCCGCTCTCTCTCTCTCCTTTTCGAATCCTCTGAAGCGGCACTGCTTCTTGCGTGGGAATCCTCGAAGCTTCCATCAGCGCACCGTTGCTGTCCATCGGGCTGAAGGTCCGCGGCCAGCGACGAGGTGTCCCCGTTGGTTGGGTAGAGCTCTTCCTCGTCTGCGCCACCCTCCGCCGAGGCGGACGTGTCGTGCGCAGAGGAGCTCTCCTCTTCCGGAAGCGCTTTAGAGGAGGATCCCAGATAAGAAGAAGAGGTGTACTCCACATTAGAACTGGAGGAATCATGAGTAGAAATCGCGGCAGCCTGCAGCGCAGGGTGAGAACCACGGTGTATCGCGGAAGAGTGATGCGAACTTTGGCGAGCCGACGGAGTGCTCGAACGAGAGGACGAAAGCGATGTGGACTTACTAGACATGCTGCTTTGCGATTTTGACGCGAATGCATTTGCCTCCGAAACTGGGAGTGGGTCCCCAGCATGAGCTGCCGTCTCCTTGCGTAGAAAGAGGTCCCGAGAGCTGGATTGATCGCTTTCGAAATCATCCTCAAACGATTCCTCCGAATAGTACGCCTCCTCCTCGAGCTTCGCGGACTGCATTGCTGTAGTCATGCTGCCAAGTGAAGATCTTCGGTGCTGAAACGAAGCGAGAGCAGCGGAGAGGAAATCAAGAACAAAATTTGAGAAAAAAGCTGAACTCGATGAAATATTTTAAAAAAAGCGAAACGGATGACAGAAAGAAAATGACTCTCCGCAGCGCCGTCTTTTCTGCTAAGAAAGGGGGAAAATAGTGACCCAGCACTTTCACGGAGTGGCACTGCCAGCACGACGTCGTCTGGAAGAGTAGCGAGGAACTAAGCAGTGGTCTCTGGAACTGCAATGTGGCAGCAAAAGGAGCAAACTAAAGTGACGTACAAATAAATAAAAAGGAAAGGTGAGCAGCTACAAGATGAAACGTAGCTGAGGTTTGGTAGCCCGGGACGAGAGGAGGTGGAGTGTGAGGAGAAACCGCCACAAGCTTAGGGAAAGAAGGGAAGCGGGAAAGACGACAGGGGGAGAGTAGCGAAAGTCGGGTCATTCCAAAAAGTATACTGGTGTGTGAACTGAACAGTAAACGAAGTGACCTAACACGTGGCCGAGTCCCGTTGAAACGGGACTGCGCAACTTGAGAGCAACCCCACGCACCTCGCTGACACGAAGGAAACTTGCAGGAGCGGTCGAGAGAGGAAATAAGAAATGTATCGTGAACTGTAGCATGAGGGAGAAGGCCGGGGAGGACATGGTTGAAGAATCTGTGTATAGCATCCACTCGCCCACCTCTCCCCACCGCCACCACCATCACCAAGCTGTAACCCAGAATTCGCTCCAGCGTGTAGGTCAAACATGCACGACAGCAGCTCATTTTATTTTTTCGGTGAGCAAATGCGCGTGCGGGTGTAGACCCTTTCACAGCGCGGCTGTTAAAAGTGCTTGCGCACAGTTTGTTGTCGCGAAGGGCGTCTTTAAAAGCACCGCAGTCGGATATTCCTCCCAATTTGATCAACCCGAGCACGATCTGGTGCTCTTGTATGTTCGTGCGAGCACATCTCAAGAGTAGAGTATCACCAGTCCGAGAGAGTCGGAAGCGTTGCTTGAAAAGAAGAAATTGGCGTCAGTAGAACACACTCAGAGTCCCATGCGCATAAGCACACACAAAAAAAAAAGAGAGAGCACTAACGTTACATAAGTGTGCAAGGGTATCACGAGTTCAGCCTACTAATATTACATCGTGTTCTGTCGGAAGCTGAGGAAGAGGGGATGGGGTGTGGGGTTCAACCTTGACTCGCCCACCCTCCGGCCCCTCTCCCGAACTCAGAGCTTCTTTTCTATCCATTACTCGGCCTACCGAGAGGCCATCAGCCTCCCCACGCCTCCCCTTTCTCTGTTTTATCTTTTCTGCATCGATGACGTCGGATACAAGAAGCTCTCCGTCCCGAACTCTCTGCCAGGAAGTAAAGACGCGAAAATGCGCCGTAAAAAGGGACGTGAAAGACGTGAGCTCCCCTTTTTAAAAGGAAAACAAGACATGGCAAGAGTAACGGAAAGAGGAAGGAGAAGCAGAGATAGAGGAAGGCCCCCAAAAGGCATGACCATCAAGAGCACCAAAGTTGTACCGCGAGAGAAGGCGATGAAGATGGAGAAGGAGATACCTCTGCATCACGTAAGGGAAGAGACACGCGGACGCGTGATCACGTGTGCGTGTGCGTGTGTGTACGAAAGAGGAGGGAGCGAGAAAGCACAGGCTCCTCTCCGGCTCAACAGTTGGCATCCAAGATTCTTCCGATCTCCGTTTTCTGCTCCGCCGTCAAAAAGCTCGGGAAGTTCGTGATGAACTCGATAAGGAGATCACCACGTGCCGTCCCAGCGCCGCCACGACTTGGCAGGCCCTCCCCTTCAATCCGGGTCCGATAGGCGGGGTCCACGATCTCGTCGATCAAGATGGAGAGCTCACGCCCCTCCATGGTGCACACCGTCACAGTCGTCCCGCAGAGCGCATCGCGCAGGGAGATGCTCACCTTCGTGACGAGGTCATCTCCGTCACGCATGAAACGCACATGCGGCACTACCTCCACTACCACCACGACGTCACCACGCGCGTAGCCGGGAATGGTGTTGCCCCGCCCATCAACGGTGAAACGGTCACCAGACTTGGCGCCCTTCTCTACTCTCACCTCGTACGATTCGGCCGTAGTCGTCTGGGTGTAGTGCGGGGGAGTGCCGCTGGTGTGCGTGGCTGTCCACTCAGCGCGACGAGTGGCACCGTAGAAGACGTCCTCAAGGGTAACCGGTAGACGCACTTCCATCGGCGGACACTTGGGTGGACTCGGTGGCATACCTGCTATGGTGCTAAAGAAATCGTGATGGTTGCCCTTTACGCCATCGATGTTGCCGACCACCTGAAACGGGTTGTCAACGCCAAAGAAACGGGTGAAGACAGCATTGGGGTCGATGCAGTCCAGATCGACGCCACCCGGAACGCCTTGCTGACCGGTACCGCCGTGGCGCACGCCCTCCTCGCCATAAACATCGTAGATTGCGCGCTTCTTGGGATCGGAGAGTACTGTATACGCTTGTGCGGCGAGCTTAAAGTTACGCTGCAGCGTTTCTTGGTCGGTGCTGTCGGGGTGGCACTGCGGATTGTACGCGAGCGCATAGCGCCGATAAGCCTTTGCAACCGCATCATCTCCAGACTGTCGGCTGAGGCCGAGGAATTGGTAATAGTCAATCATGTGGCAAAGGCAGAAGCACAGCGGAGTGAACCCCAAAAGACTGCGACAGTACTTCCGTGGCGGAACAAGTGCGATCACTAGCAACGGCAAAAATCGGAAATTCCAAAAAAAAAAGTGAAGAGTGGGGGAGGCGCACACAGACGAGGATTTTTCGAACTGATATTATCCCCCAAAGTGACGGCCAGCCAACACTCCGTGGCCTCTTTCTCGGCGAAGTGGAGGTGAAGTAAAGGGGGGATAGCGTGGAAGCGCCGACTACAATTCTGTGTGGGGTAGGGTGGAGCGGTAGAGCACCCCAAGCAGGGAGCGCGTAGAAGAGAAAAGAGAGGGGGAGCACAGAGACCCCCAAAAAAAGATGAGAGCGTTGGACCCATGCGAAAAAGTGGATGCGAAGGCAACAAATGGGTATTGATGTAGAAAGAGAAAGAGAAGAGAGATGGGAAGGACCATTTGTTTAGACCTCTCTCTCTCTCCAGATGAATTGAGAGAGAGAGAGAGGGAGAGAGCACCTCCACAGATAGATGGCCGGCACAGAAACGTGCGTAAACCCTCGAACGACTTTGGGGTAGAGGCTGAGAAGAAGCGCTCGAGGCGTAGGACTCACTACCCAAGAGGTTCGCGAGAGAAGCAATTGCCAATACCATTGGCTCATCTTGTACACCTATACATGGTTCATCGCCCATACAATAATAAAGTCTTTCGCGGTCCAGAGCGGTCACGGAAACGCACCTGCTGTGGGCCTCCGCAAACGATCCCAAAGGCATTCCCCAAATAGAGATGTCTGTGCTCTCCATGCGTTATCTTTTCATGGTTGCTTTCCTTTATTCTTGGTCATCCACGTGGCACCACTAGAGCTGCGCCAGAGCGGACCACTCCTGAGATTCACCCCCACATTCTTCCTCCTCATCCGTACATCTTCTCTTCCATTTGCAGTTTGTAACGCACCGTAGGCTGTGCTGTCCAGCCCAACCCTCACGAAAAGAAACGGAAGGGAGTACCCTTCACCTCCGTAGAAACAACTGCAACACAAAAAGAAAAAAGGGAGGAACAACGCAAGCCCTCTAAAAAAAAAATCTCCGTCAAATACAGCTGAGATAGTGTATCGAGAAAACAGCTCCTAGATGAACTCACAACATGCCATCACTCTTTAAGAATACGTGCACGGAGCACAAATAAAAAGCTCAGAGAGGGGTGTGATAAAGAAGTAAAGAATAAATCAATGCTTGGACAATCCTATCGTGTATTCGGTAAGCGATCAGGAACGCTTACACCGCATCTGCGAAAAGGACTTCACCGTCTTTCACGCCCTCCTCTTTCTGCCTATCACAAATGTCACCGTACGTAGATCCATCACTGTACCCACTCAGAGCAAAACAAGAAAAAAGATTCGGTAGTGCCCGTACATCGGCGAGCGTGGAGACAGCTAAAACTACAAAACGAAAAAGGGAGCCTTCATAGATTCTAAGAAGGATTGTCACATGAAGAGCAAAAAGGTCATCATACATATATATATATATATTATACTCGTGCAGCTAGCGCGAGCTTTAGGAAGGCTCTCGTTGTAGTGCAGAGATCAGTACACATATATGTATGACCGTACGTGGACGGGCGTCGCATTTTATACCATTGCCCATAGCGTCACTGCGCCTCTCTCCAGAACGAGGAAGAAATCCAAAGGCTTGAAGGCGGGAGGAAAGAGAACGGCAGCCCTGCATCAAAACATCGAAAAGAAGTTTTTTCTTAGAAAGAAAAGGATGCGAATGCAAGCCACTCGAAAGAAGTACCCTTCCACTGCATGAGCTTCCTCTCTCATGCACACTCTTGCTGCAGATGTAAAATGTACTGGTAGCGGTGTGTCAGGTGAACCTCGCACGATCAACGCCTTCCCACCATTCACTTGCCCACACGGTCGTGCCAATGTTCCCGCATCTAGTCTTCCTTATTGCCCGGAGCGATGGTGCTACCATCATGTTCGTGCTGCTTCTCATGCTTCTTGCGCAGCGCCATACGATCCGGATGACGCTCTCGGAGATCGGACATCACGTTCCACACGTGTTGAGACAACTCCTGTGCGGAGTTAAAATCCCGCGCGTCTACCGGCTCACCAAACGTAAAGTACGCATCAGCCGCATCCATTACAATCGACCCACGGGGCCACAACTTCTCCGTCCCGCTCAACGCAAGAGGCACGATGACGGCGCCCTCGTCTACCGCCAGGGAGAAAAATCCAAGGCGAAAGGGATTGAGGGGGCCCTCCGGGTTATGGTTACGGATGCCCTCCGGGAAGACGCACAGCATACGCCCACGACGCAGCAGCGCCCGAGCCCTCTCCATCATCGGCCCGACTGTTCCTTTCACCGTAGCGAAGCTTGTCTTCTTCTCCCGGAAGTAAACCGCCAGGTCGCCCGAGTTGTACATCGACCAACCTCCAAACGGGACGCGGAAGAGGGATCCCTTCGCGATCCATGTGCCATCGCGAGGAAGAAAGGAGCGAATTGCTACGAAAGGGTCAGCACCACTGAGATGGTTAAGCATCAAGATGACTTTCTTGTTCTTCACCTCAGGAAACTTGTTCAGCACGTGAATGTGCCAGAAAGGGTTCAACAAATCCATTCCCACAAAGCTGATGGCGCGGAAGATGTGGCCGCACACATCCGAACGAAACTCCGGCGTTGTGAAAGGATAGGACAAGATGATAAATATCACCTGCACGAGCCACGACAGAATCCACTGCACGGTGAGGGAGAGGATCAGGTAGACTGTGCAAAGAATACGGAGAACCTTATTGGGCTTCCTTCGAAGCACCGCAGGCGCGGTGTCCATCGTGGCGTACCCTCCCCCTCCTGTATTGGTGTACGGTGGCTGCAGGAATTGAGAAGCCCCAACGCGGACGCAGAGAAACGGTCACACACACACACACACACACAAAAAAAAACGTGATGAATGGGGAAAGATGCAAAAACAGAAGTCTTTTTGTATCGATTCACAAGACTACGAAATAGCGGAGGCTCTGCGGGCGAAAAAAAAAAAAAGAAAACACCTGCGAGCATAGAGAACAACGAAAAAAAGAAGGAGACACAACCCACACAGAAAACGTGTTTTGTGGATATTGTGGGCGAGGAGGAGGCCATCGACGATGGAGAAGAGAGAGAGAGAGAGAAGGAAGGAAGGAGAGTGAGGGGATGGGACAATGAAGAAGAACAACGCGCCACGCATGATAAAGGGTGCGCACCTCCGCGCAAATCGGGTATCAACGCAATGACTCGAGTCCGCCACAAACATACAGATGCTCAGGGAGGATCTCCTCATCCCAACACCTTCTCCCTCACCTAACTTTCGCCCGTAGTCTGCCCTCTGCATGGGGAGAGGGGGTAGAGGATACTCGTCGCTCCGACAAGGTCTGCCGCTTCGATAGCATATATATATATATATATATATATATGTATATATTTTTAAGGGGGGAACTTCAGAGGGAGAGGAGTTTCGTGTCCCCATTGCAGAAGTAGCTTATTGAGTGCAGCACACGTGGTGCCCATACGCGCAACGTGGGTCAGCACATACTCATTCTTGTCTCCGGAACGCGCCCAGGAAACATTGCAAGCTTCTGAATGTTGTTGACCACTCAGAGTTGCATTCTCTCTCCTCTTTTTTGCTTTAACCCCGGAACTTCTGCCAAAGCAAGTGCGGCACGTGACACCCAGTAAAGCTAAGACAGTTCGGAGATGGACATTTCCAACCATCACCCGCTTTCCCTCTCCCCCGTCCGCCACTAAAAACAAAAGTGGGGTAAGCAAAGAAGGGAGAAGCTGAAGAAAAAGGGGGCATGTGCACTGTTCTCCTCCCATTCTCTTCTCCGAAATAGAAAGCTGATAGCGTCCAAGCATTTCTTTTCCTTTTCCAGCGACACACACGTGCGGTGCTCACACTACGTTTTGTCTACGGAAAAGAGGGACGGAGGATGCGTTAAGCATGGTATACTCCTCCCTCCCCCCCCGCCCCACCCGCGCTCTCTTCTCTATCTCTTCTCTCGTCGCACGCACCAGATATGGTACGGGGGAGAGAGAAGAAAAAAGAAGAGGGGGGAACAAACGCACTGCACCTTTCAAAAGAGAGAAATCGTGAGAAAGGGGGCCAGCGTTTCGCGACGATACAAAACTTAGCCCCCTAAAAAATAAAGAAAAATGGTCGGAGGGCGTCCTCCTCTTTTTCCCTCCGGCGGCATCATGTGCAGCTGTACATGAGAGGACTTCCTTTCGTGTGTATTTTTTTCCGCGTGTAGTTCAATGGACCGGGTCTTTCCTCACACACACACACACACACACACGCTTTCATGCCTGCGGAACAGTGGTTACTTCAGACCCTGCGGCCAAATCCTGAGCTACGAGCTCCAGCCGTCCACCGTCCTCTTGTGGGTATACGCTCAAAAAAAACGCGTAATAGAGAGAGAGTGAAGGAAGAAGAAGAGGAAAAGAGGAGGACGGGGTATGGCATTGCTGCTCACCACCAACGCTTCCAGCATACCGCCGCAACATACGCAGGCACCCATCATACCGATGGCGGAGTTCGGTGAGGAGAGGCCAGGATAGAAAAAACGTGTGCGTTACACACTGCTACAGTATACATGAAAGAATAAAAGGGGAGAAAAGAGAAGGAAAAGACGAAAACAGTCCGCGAAAGGTGCAGGAGAACACACAGGGTTCAACGAGGTACACCATTTTATATTATGTTGCTGCTTCGTCGATGTCATCTCTACCGTGGAGGTAATCGGAGGGGGGAGAGAGAAAGCGTCATTGGGACGCTGAGAAGGTGACGTAGCGCGAGCAACACATCTATACATATCTATCTATATATATATATAGAGGGAGAGAGAGGTCTGTACAAGCACTTAAAAGGAAAGAGGGTGAGAAGCACGGCAGCGAGAAAGGGGCAGAGAAGCAGCAAAACGAAGGTCACCAACAAGAAACAGGGGGGGGAACTGCTACAGAGAGAGACAGAGAGAGAGAGATGCGATGCTCAAGAAGCGGCTCCCTCGCTCTCCATGAACGAAGAGTCATGACGGAGCTCTTCCTCACTATCCGCATCAGAGGAAACAGGAGGAGCCTCCTGGCTGCACGACAGGGCCAGAACTTGGCGGAGCGTACTTCCGTACTTGGCGGCTACTTTTACCGCTGCGGCATATTCGACACTTCGCTGCGTGGCCCGCGACAACGCAACCCGAACAGGCGAATGGCCACCGCACTGACTTACCAGCGAAGTTGACGACGGCGTCCGGTCAAGAATTTCGTCGAGCGTCACATCCTCACCACTCCGCCGATGGAAAGGGACGCTGGCGGCATCGATACCGTGGGATGCAATGACTGTTGATGCTACAGATGTCCTACCTTCGGAGCCGTGATCAACAAACGTCAGCAGGGAGCTATCCAGCGAGTGCGGCATTGGATCCACAGCTTTGGAGCGCATCGTACTACTCGATTCGTACGTTGATACCTGAGTGAGGTCCTTCGCAGCGAACGACCACCAAGGCTGCTGCACGACCTCAGAGGGCATCACGTCGCGGAGAACTACCGACGCTTCCGTCGCCGTGTTGATTCTATTGGTCATGCTCAGCGCCGCCGAGGGGGGTGAAGGCGAAGAAAAGGCTCGCTTAAGCTTAGCAGAAAACGAGCGAGCACGGCTTTGGGCAACGGGAGATGGGGGAGTTCGGAAAAGGACTCGTCGTCCCTTCTTCCGAATACGCAACGCTGCTGCGCCAGCGCTTAATGAGCGCATCGCTGACACCTGCGGCTGCGGCAGTTGTCGTACTGAAGAAGTATCGAAACTGGAAGAAGAGTGGAAGATGGTCGAGTCACACGTCTCAGACCCAGCCTCGGCAGACAGCTCGCCGGTGAGTACGCAATGGACTACACCACACGGCGGCGGCGTGCTATGTGAGGAGAGCGTAACAGAAGACATCATCCTGTGGCCAGTGCGCTCTTCTCCAAGGTCGACCGAAGCGAAGGAGGGCCCTACCGGCAGTGAAAAGAGCCCTGGCGACGCTTTCGCGGCAGACAGCGGTAGATGTCGTGGGAAAACGATGTCGGAGGAGCGCCACTCCGGCAAAAATCGGTGTGCCTTTTCTTCTCGAGGCAGCGGTATTGTAGGAGGGCCTCCTGCGGATCCTGAATGCGGCTCCTTGGGCACGCGCCATGCGCCAATGTCACTGCTCGCAACTGGAGGTGATACCAACTCGGGTGTGCATAGGGTCTCCCGCGCGAGCGGCAGGTCTCTCACGATGGATAAAGCCTGTGGCAGTTTCCTGCCCGACGTATCACCCAAGATGGAGGAATCCTTCCTCATCTTGTATCCGGAGTAAAATGTGGAGCCTCTTCAAAACTGACTCTTTCGCGAAGGTGACAAGAGGAGCAGCTCTACTCAGCAGTAACACTAAAAAGGGGCCTGATTGGTAGAAACGCGTCCCCCTCTCTACTCCTCGTTCTCCTATGAAGGGGGGGAGGGAGAAAGGGGTACCACCGCCTCCCCGATTCGCCCTTCACTCCGCAACCTTTTCGGATTTTACCCACCTAGCCGCGGAGTACCAAGCAGAAAGCAACGGCGCAGCTCTCAGGAACGGTTAGAAGTTGCGCCAAATCGAGGTACCGTCCTTGAGTGCGAGGGAGAGCAAAGCCTTCCCTACGAGCCAGTCGTAACGGGATGCTGACGCGGGCAACAATCCGGCAGCACGGAGGAAAGTTGGAATAATTATAGTACTACTCCGCCAAAACAAAAAAAATGAGCCGGTAAGCCTCAAGTACGGAGAACACAACGCGTCTAACCGCGCGGCCTCCGTTCCTTTGCCTCCTCCCCGCCACCTCTGGCAGCTGGATCCAACCGATCGAAAACACACAAGAACACACAAACGGAAAGGGAGGCAAACGTGAGTCACCGACACTGTGAATGCCCTACGAAGCACACACAAAAAGCAATGAGGAGTTACCCAATGTCACAGAGGGGCAGATGACTTAGGAAGAGGCGCTCGAAGGAGAGGGAAGCGGAGGAGAGAAAGCGGAGAGGGTGTTCGAGAAAGGGGAAAAAGAGCACGCAATGGGAAAAGCAAAAAGGTGGGAAGCATCCGAAACTACACGAAAAGAGAGAACGGAGAGAGGCCGAACGTGACAAAAAGTGGATTCAAAAAAAAAGAAGTCGAGATAACGTCGAAAGGGGGGAGAGGGGGAACAAAGAAGAAGAGGGAGATTAAGCACACGCACAGAGGGAAAAGAGGAGGGGAGGAGATGATGTGCCCCCCTTCTTTCCCCTCCCTGCAACGCAAGGCACGGGTATAGTATACGTCGAGTAAGTTCACTACTTGCCTGTTTCACTCGGAAGGCGGCCTGCGGGTATCCCCTTGAGCGAGGCGCTGACAAGCAGAAAATAAGAAATAAAAAGAGGCACGCAAAAGAATCCTCGATGAGGAGGAGAAGGAGAGAGAGAAAGGGGGAGAGGGAAAATCGGGTTTGTATCTCGCGAGAGACTAGCACGTCAACACCGCGTGAGAAGAATGAGCACCAGTCAAGATAGCTAAAAGAAAAAAGAAAGATATTGCAAAGAACAAAGAGAGGAAGAACTATCGACTCGGGTGCACGCACGCGAGCAGGAAGTGAGAGAATGGGCACGAAAAAGGGGGTGGACCCACTTATTTGGGGTGGGGGGCAAGAGAGCCTTTCGATTGAAACGCACCACAGCGCTTATACAAAAAGAAATGGCGGTCTCAACAAGAGCAGGACGAAGTTTTCGAAGCCAAGCGCAGAGCGAAACGCGCGAGAGTGCCCCGCAAATATCCGTAACGGTGGATTGAGGAAGACCGAGACAAGGAAGTCGAGAGGTCGACGAATCGCGACGTAAGGGAGGGGAGGGGGGAGGCCCACTCCCTCTCACTTTGTTGGGTGGAAGGGATATCAGAAAAAAATGGAGAAAACCAATTAGAAAGAGATGTCCCTGTCTCATTTAAAGGATACTACGAAGAAGGAAGAGTAGTATCTCCTCTTCTTAGCGGTTAAATTGCGCCACAGAGCAAGCGAAGCTGGCAGAGCGTGCGAATAACAAGAGCGTCTGCGTGTGTTGGGTCCACCACAACCACAAACGCGCAAATATATGTTTCGAACGCGGAAGGCCGGATAATACGCGACGAGATTTGTTCCTGTTTTGCCTACGCTGATGCAGGAAAGTACAGCGGGGAGCAACCGCTGGTAACCAAATGAGCGAAGTATCACGATTGCGTTACCTTCTCTCGCTTCGTATGAGTTTCGCAGGGTATCACTTCCTGAATAATGTTTGTTGTGTGCTCGCTCTCGGAAAAAAAGTTAGAAGAGGTGCAACTGGCCAAAAATTGAGAGGGAATCACCACGAGGTGATATACGTAAATATATGTGTGTGCGTTTGTAAAGAGGCAGGGCCAAGGAGAGCGATGGCCATGAAGGAGCGCGAAGAAACCGTTGAAGATATTCGAAAGCCACCAGAAAAAAGGGGGGGTGCAAGATGAAGTGGTGCATTAGGAGCGGCAACGTGTCAAGCCGAGAAAGATAAGCTCAGGCACTTTCGCGCCCTATCACTGTGAAACGGGGGGGAAAAAGATGTTGAAGTGGGACAAGGGAGGGGGGGGGGGGGTTATTCCCAAGACTGGGGCAAGAGCTTCGAATATCCACCCGAAAGTCATGCTCATCCTCGGCACCCACGTGGTCGTCACAGGAAGAGGCCTCCCCAGTGCACCATCCTCTCCGTGGAGAAGGCATGAGAGAGCTAAAAACACGCAACCCGAGGAGAAGAGTCGAGAAACAGCAGAAGGCACCGCAGTGAAAAGCTGCAAGCTCCTTCCACCCAACCCACTCCCGAATAATGCTGCCAAAGGGCCTTTCCGAATCAGCTGGATACGGTATCCCCCACCGGTGCAAGCGCTTTGGCAGCGCATCGAGTGATAGCACACACAAACAAAAAAAAAGAATGCAGCATTCCACCGAGGAACGTTACGCGAAATTTAAGAGAGAAAACAGAAAATCCATTTCCCTGCAGAACAAGGGGAAAGGGGAGGAAGGGGGAAGTCCACCACTGTCAAACGCTGGGGAAGAGGGGAGAGGAAAAACATGCTTAACAGTCGGCCCCGCACTTGTCCGCACTTACTTCATCTCTTTCTCGAGGGAATCCAGCAGGATTGACCAGCGCTTCCTCGATCTCTTCCACGTCAGATCCACTGCTCTCTTCCTCGCTCGCTTCATCAGCTAGCTCTCCTGGTGCCACCGTCTCACCTTCTTTATCATCATCGTCATCGCTGCTACTGCTGCTGCTTCGCTGTTGCCACTCTCGCCGATTTTTAAGTCGTCCACGACGCTCGTTCAGCGGCCGCACATCGGCAAGATCCACCGCATCCAAATCCACAGCTCGGCGCGCCTCACTTTCCTGGAACTCCTTCTCCACATACTGGCACTGGAAAGCGGAGACCTCTGCAGCGTTGGCACACTGCTGATAGCCAGCAATGAGCTCGCGGTTAACATCAAAAAAGCTAGCACCCCATGAAAAGTATGCCATCACACTTCTAGCATCCTCCATCAGGCCCACGATGGCGAGGGCGGCGGCGAGAGCTTCCGCACAGTTCAGTTTTGACGGTCGTCCGTAGTTCACAGGGTTGGCGGCTAGCAGCAGGGGCAGCAGTCGGGGGGCACTCATGCGCATCTTGCGCCACGGAATAGAGTCCAACTCCTTCCAAGAGCAGTCCACCACGGCCGCACCATACTGAAGGACAATATCGCGGTCCGCCGGACTGACAATTTCTGTTGCGCTCGGCGTAAGAACAACGCCATGGAAAGGCTCCGTAAGCCGCAACAGACGAAGCGCGTTAAGGCGGTAGAGCTTTTTCCCTGAACACGCTTTAGGATCACACTGCTCAAAGTCCCACATCGCAAGTGGCACACTGCACGGGTGGGCAGGCGGTTCGCTGCTGTTGTACCCCACGGTCGAGCCAGCACCAGCGGGGCCTCGACCACGGCCTCGACCACGGCCTCGTGCCCCTCCCGTACGTGCCTCCCCTTTCGCCATGGAGAGAGAAGAGAGATAAGACGCTCCCCAAAAAAAAATAAGAGAAGGAGGCGACTAGGTGTTGTATTATTCTGTTCTTCCTTTACCTTACATGTATCATCCTTTCACCGTCGCACGGAATACAACAGAAAGAGCGGGGGGGCCTGCAGGGAAGAGTAAATAGCGAGAAGAAGTGCACCGACAAAATGGATCGTTGAAACGGCGCCTGATAGCACCACAGCACGCCGTGAGAAGTCCTTTCACTACCCTTTGATACGATGTGTGCATGCGCGTGCGCGTGTGTGTTTGTGTAGGTTTGTGTGTAAGTGTGCGTTGCTGCAGGTACAGATCTCTCTTGCGCTTTCTTTTGTGTGTGTGTCGACGATACCAGAAAAGTGATCTCCTCGCTTTCTTTTTGGTGTAGAGCGTATCGCTGCAACCACACACACTGTCACAAAGGGAAGAGAAGAGGAGGAAAAGCGCACAGCAAGGGCAGGGCACGCTTCTTAAGAACTCGTTCGTTCATTCCCACTTGTGAGAAAGAGGGTAACCGGGGTGCGAGTGCCCACACGGCACGCGCTGCAACACTGCGCATTCCTACACATCAAGGCAAACATGGAAGTTCAGACACACGAAGAAAAGGGGATGAGGTGTTTTCCCGTCAACGAGACTCCGTCGCGCACTCCATAAAGAGAGAGAGAGAAAACGAGAGCAGCACGGGTGCACGAAAAAGACGATGCGGTAGGCCTCAAGAGGGGGTGTGCACTGGACTGCCTCCAAAATCTGCCCTCCTCACCACCCCTCCTTTTGGTTTTCATGGAAAACCGTTACAGCACACTCGAAAGGAGCGAGTTGTCAAACGCCGTAACGGACAGGTCTTCGGCAGCTCACCAGATGCGCCTGCAGAGGGTGGAAACCGGGAAAGGGAGAAAGAGAGGGGGGAAGGCTTTTTATAAAGCAAAAAAAGCGGCTTCAAGAAGGGGCAGCTGGGTTACGCGGTGACGCTCCGAGGGACACCATTTGCAGAGGAGCCTCCCCACGAGTCAACGTTAAGGCCAATGAAAAGAGGTTTCTTATGGTGCTGCCTTTCTACTCTCTCACGTCCCTGCCAGATAAAGTGAAGGAAAGAGAGAGAAAAATAGAGACGGAAGGTGTCCAACTCCCGCTGTATTCTGGATACCCACTCACCAGTATGTACGCAAGTCCATTTTCCAGAAGCAACACCATGACGCTTCAGTAGCGACGCCGCTGCGTCACCTTCTTCGTAGCTGTGGCGCTGCGCGGCACTTCAGAGGCTTGAGTAGAGCTTGGCGACTCCTCGGCGGCAGCTGCGGAGTTCATCACAAACTGCTCGAACGGAGTAGATGAAAAGATGCCGTTCTGACCCTTCGCTGCTGTAGCAGCCGCAGCAGAGTTCGTTAGCGGTGGGGAGGAGGTCGGTTTTATCGACACCGCTTTTCCCTTCCGCACCGACGGCACCATTGTGTGCTCCTCCTCTGCGGTGAGAAGAGACTCAGGCGCCTCAGTGCGACGCTTCTTTGCCGCCCCGCTTTCCATCGCATCGCGCGCCGCGCCCATTACCTCCTCATTATTTCGATCCTCTCGGTTGCGTCTCCTTCCGCAGCGCTTTTCCAGATATGCCGTTCGCTCCTTCTCTAACTTGAGCAAGTGTGTCACATAATTCTGTCGCTTTACGCGATGCTTTTTAGGCATTTTTCTCGTGGATTTTTCTCGACGCTAGTGGGTGGTACAAGAACAAAAAGGGAAGAGAGCATTGTGAGTGCAGCGAAGAGGAACCAAGAACAAAGAATATATATATATAACATATCAATGTATGGGTGCATGTTGTGGAGCAGCACCGCGTTTGTATGCCCAATGCGCATGTGAAGTTTTCATAATGCGTATCCAAAAGAGGAGGAGAGGGAAAACGGGGGGGTCCGACAAACCCGCCACGGATACAACGGCAGAGTCGTCGCCACCGGAAGCAAGAGAACGAAAAAAGAAGGAGGGAGAGAAAGTATGGAGGGAGGAGAGGGTAAAAAAGAAAAGAAGGCTTCGCTGTTGCCTCTAAAGCTCGCCATGCAGGAATTTCTCAACAGCATGAGGTCGCTCCGAAAAAACAAAGACGCAGTCAACAGTAGTGTGTCAGTGCTGGTGGCCACGATGACGCAATGCAATCCTGAGTTTGTGCAAAAGGAGTCGCACCCTGCCACCAGGAAGCGAAAGCTGCTTTCCCTTCGATTCGAAGAGTGCAACATAGCCGTGCAGGTCGCTAAGCTCATCCGGAAGTTGGGGGGGAGTAAAAAAGATATATTTCTCTGAGGAAAAAAAGAAGTGGCCTACAGAAAGCTGAAGAAAAGGTGAGGGTGCTCGTCCTATCGATGCTCTGTGGAGTGCTCACCTCCCTCTCCCTTGTCGAGGGATACGTCGACGCGACTCCATTTGCCGCCACTTCCACCGCTTCTGCATACCCTTCACCCTTAAACATGGCGTACCCTCCCCTTTTATGGCGAGACAAACTGTGGCGGCTCGAAATAGATGCGCGTACGGTCGCTGGAGGAGTAATCCAGCGCGAGGTCAGCGCACATGAACACGCAAAAAACGAAGCAGCCACAGCACTCTTCAAAAAGCAAAAGGAGGGTAATGAGAAGAAAAGAAAAAGGGGTAGAAGTAACCGCAGGGGGAGAGGGGAAACGGCACATCAGCAGTTCTGAAAAAAAAAGCGTCAGCCCGGATAGCTTCGGACCTCCATTTTTGTCCCTTCAGCCTGCAATACCAAACTTTACATGATCGTAGCGATGAACAATACATAGCGAAACACAAGAATGAGCGCAAAGGCCATAAAAAGAAGTGCATGGGCCGCCTAAGCGAAGTGCCGCCAAAATAACTTATTTCTTCGGGGTTTTCCCCTTCCGCGATGGTCTCTGCCCTATTATACATCGAGCAGCAGCTCCTTCCATGGCGTCTTCTACTCCTCCACATCTCCCCATAACCGGTCAGAGACCCCCACTGCCCTCACAGTCATTGTCGCAGGAGAAAACAAGAGAAAGTGAAAAGGAGGGGGAGATAGTAATGAAGAGTAGGTAGAAAGGGTGAGGAAAGCACAGTCAACGTTTGACCCATCAGGACACATCGAGAGGGAAAGCAGCATCGCAGCAGCGGCCGCAGCCCACGTCGAGCCTCTTTCCTTTCCCCCTCACCCCACTTCCCCCCCCCCCACACACACACCGTCGGTAAACACACACAACTCTGTCCCCTTCTGTACAAGAACAGACACCTAAATACAGCAAGAACAACCCCTTTCCCTCTAGGGTGCAGCAGAGGAACCCAAAAACTAACGAAAGAACTCCGCGCCATCTTCATCAGAGTCGATGCTGGTTCGGGATCCATCTAAGGCAGCAGCGGCGCGCTCCGCCTTCCGTTGTGACTTCTCATCGACAGGCTTCTTCACGAAGGAGCGAGGGTGAATAGATTTGCCACATTTGTGTATGATGGGCGCCTGAGACCGCTCGAGTGCGCGACGTATGCGTTCCTCTTGCTCTTCTTCCTGGCAAGCGAGGTGGACCAGGCGGGCCTGACGACGGCGCTGTTTGTCGCTCTGTTTCATAACAGACTGCACCAAGGTGAGTTCCACGTGATGGGTGGCATCGTTGAGGTAGCGGTGGTACTCTTCTAGTTTGTTCTCGACAATGGTCAGCATTTCTACGGGTCCCATAGATGCATCTTGGTGCTGCTGATGTGATGTTGCATGCGATGCCACCACGGCAGAAGCGCCAGCGATGGAACCCTTTATCGATTGCTGTTTGCGCGCGGTTCGACGAGATGAATCCAGCAACGGACTACCACCAGCACCGCCGGTAGTCGACGCTCCCTTCCTTCCTTCAGTGCCCATGCCTATCATCGTGGAGACTTTCGAGGCTCGCAATGTGGCAGAAGCGCGACGCGAGGACGGCCGGGCGGTGCTGTGGGGCACTTCGCTACCATCCTCCGCCTTTAGAGCGTTCAAGTTTTGTGAGGCCGTCTTCAGCTGCTGGTCACCCGTGCGAAGAAGGTTAAACATGTGAATGATGGACTCCTCCACTTTTTTCTTGAGTTCCTCCGGCGTCATTTCCGAGATGGATACCCCCCCGCCGTCGCCTGCTCCTGCTCCGCCGCTTCGCGTGGTGGAGGTCCCTCGCTTCGAGGCAGCACCGCCGGAGCCGGTGGTGCCCCCCGGCTGCGGACCTACCCGCGACTCTAGGGAAGCCATTCGATCATCTAGTGCTTTCATTTTCTGCTGGGCCTCCCCGACACTCTTGACGAGCGCTTCAAGTTGGGCCGTGCGCTGGGAAACCATCGCATTCATCTCTTCCCGCTCCTGCAGAAAGCCCATCGAAACACTTTCTAACTCCTCCTCCAGCTCGTGACAGTTTTGGATGAGAAATAAGTTACCCTCCTCCACGTTGATGAACACCTCCAGCAACTCATCGACGGTCGCGAAGCACAGCGGGAGTCGCTTCTCATCATAGCTGTTGTGCAGTTCTTGCTTGACAGCTGCAAGGCTCATCGCCCCTACTTCAGCACGGATGCTAGCGGATGCTGCCGCAATAGTGTCGCGCGCCTCCTCATCCATAGCGATATACAAATCTTCTAGCTGCTGCTCCAAGGGCACGGTTTGTTTCTTTTCTGGCTCTGCGGCCGCAAGCCCACTACCGCGCTGATGTGGTGAATACGACACGCTATGCCGTACCTTCACACTAACGGAGCGGCGGGTACCTCTCAGTGGAACCGCTGACTGCTGCTGCTGCAACTGCAGCTCCTCTTCGGCAGCTCGCCGTTCAGCTTCCTGCCGAACTTCCTCGTCTAATTTGAGCTTCTCACAACGCTTCTGATAAATCTCCTCCGTCTCCATCAATATCTTCTCAGTTTTGTCTTCGATCCGGAAGTTGCTCAGAACATCGTAGAACCACTGCGGCTTCGCTAAGCTCTCCAGAAATTCCTTGTAGGCAACACAATTTTCGATCTGTATCCGCGTCTTACGCATTTCCATCTCCGCATGATTGATGAGGGCAGAAAGCTTTTTAATCTCCACCGTCTTTGCATGTTTGGCGCGTGTTTCGTCGTCGGCACGGCGAACCGCCGCGTCCTGTTCGAGGTTGCTAAACTTCAGAAAGTTGTTAAACTTCTCTCGTGTGTTGGCCAGTTGCTCCTGCTGCTGCCGCAGCCTTTTTTCCGCACGGTCCAGCTTCTCCTCCAACTTTCGAATTTCAGCCTTCTTCGTGGTGAGGGACATGCGCACGAGGCCCACCTCGCGCTTTTGTTGCACGAAGTCACTCGTGGTGAGGGTGTCGTGGACGTCTACTGCATAGCCAGCGCGGCCACCCCGGGCTGCAGAGGCAGCTGCGGATTTCGAAAGTACGCTCTCACCCGCTGCCGATCCCTCCTGTGAGCCGAGCGGTCGAAAGGCTCGCCCACTACGAGGAGCCAAAGCGATAAGGTCATCGGCCATGAGCGCATCCTCGCGTCGCACCTCTTGCAGAAGCTCCTTGCCCAGCTGCACGCTCTCTGCGTGGACAGCATCGCCTTGTTTGGCGTTGAAAGGGTTCTTGCGAGAAAGGGAGTTCATCATTCTGAATGTGTGTAGGTGTGCGTGCGCTGCTAGGATGCAGAGAAGTGCAGAATGGATGACAGAGGAGAGCGATGGGAAACTACGCGAAAAAGAAAGAAAGAAAGCAGTGGCTCCCAAGAACTGTACCAGATAAGAGGAACGACGATGAGCTCTACGCGAAGCCCCAACGGTAACACACGCTATCAGACTCTGTCTAGGTACACACCGATGAGCCCACTTTGTCCAACTGGGAGCCCGTTCGCCTATTGTAGTGCTCTCTCTCTAGCTACACCGTCTTTGGTGCGACATCCACTGTGAGCAGCTAGAGCCTCTGAATTCTTCTACGGTGAGAGCCCAAACACTCACAAAAAGATCAGAATTGGAGGTAGCGCTGGACAATGAAGGGCTCTTTGATTAGGATTGGGGGGGAGGGTGCCGGTGTTCGGAGATGCAACAGATGGAGTGAGGGAAGAATGAGCAAAGGCACAAACAGAAGAGAAGGACGAAATGGGGAGCACAGGGGTGGGGAACCAGAGGTATGCCGGGCGTCATGCTTCTTAGAGCCATGAAGTATCACATGAGGAGCCGTAGCGTAGTGCGCCGAGCAGCCCCCCTTTCCATACGATACATCGTGATACCCAGTGAGCCTTTTACCGGCACGAAGTGCATTGCAGGAAGTCGTCCGAAACGAATAAGAGGCATCATCTGCGCATAGGAGAGGAGAAGCCCATACATGTATTAACATATATAGTGTACGCTTACGCGTCCTCGGTGCACGTCTCCGCAGGAGAAAGACAAAAGATGCTGAGATTCTCGAGACAATGTGGATCTTCGCTCATGAGGAGTGCCGTCCTAACCCATGATGTTGACAATCCGTACCAAAATTATGCCCTTCTTTCCTCTTCCTTTCTTTTGCAGGCACTGCGGTGAAAAGTTCGGGCAGACAACATGTTTGCACCTCCTTCACTATTATATATATATATATATATATTGGGGGGGTGCGCCCATTCGGTCAGAGAAAAAGAAGCAGGATACACCGTCGAATAGCAAGCAACGATCCCTGCATCACACTGCAAAGATACGTATACGCGAAGGATAATTCGCCTGCAGAAGCCTCGCCACAACATAGCAAGGCTAGCGAACCAAAAAAAAAAACAGCTTCCCCTCGTTTACATTTTCGCTTCTTTTGTTTTAGTGGAAGGTGGCTTGTGTCAACAGATCGACCGCCTTTGTAGCACCACCTGTCGAACTGCACGACTGGTAAAAGACAAAAAATTATCGACGCAGCGGCCAGCAAGCGGACGGCAAGATGAGTTGAGAGGCCTCGAATGGCAAACAGATGGAGCACGTAACTAGAAACGCCGCTGGTACTCTCTCTCTCCCCACCTGCTCTTTGATGCGGAGGGACGCCACTAATCTGTCTCGTTCTGTCGTCCTTTTTTCTCGAGCCTCCTTGGCCTCCTCACCACGCAGCTTTCGCTCCACACCACTTTTCTCCATGAGGAGGGAGGCTTTTCCTGTTCCTCAGTGTGACTCGCCACTTTTGCCCCTTCGATCGAGACAAACAGGGGGTCTTCATGCCTCTTCATCACTGTTGAAGTACCTTTTTCTCACCTTGTTGCACCTACTCATTTCACCTTCGTTGTCATCTCCAAGCAGGATAAGAAATACAAAAGAAAGCGAGCAGAGCCCGCCGCTAGCTCTGTCGATGTGAGGTGCCACGCGCATTCTGTGAAGGTGGTAGTGGTGGTGGGATGTTGGAGCGAGGCGCTCCAGGAAGCTGCGAGTTGGAATGCTGCTGCTGCTGCTGTTTTCGCACCTCATAGTCGGCAGAGTCGAAGAATTGCTGCTGAGGCGGGGCTTGCATTTGGCGCAGCCGCGGATCTCTCTTTTTCGGCATGTTCACGCCCGCAGGAGCCTGGTCTGCCATCTTCCCTTTTTCGCTCCCCAGCGGTGACGCCTTTCTAAAAAATGGTGCGTTGATACGTTTGTGTGGTGGTGGTGGGGAAGGAGAGAATGTTGAACTCAACGAGTAGAACAGCACCACGAAATATAGTGATGTATATGTATGCGCAACACACGATGTGTGTACGTGGCACTGCTGCTGAAAGGGGGAAAACGGAGGTGAGAAGTTTGTGAAAAATCGCCGGTTAGACACCCTCGTCCGGTTCTTGTGGATGTCCGCCACGAAAGAAAGGAAGAGCTCATTCGGGGGGGGGGGGGGGATACGCGCGTTCGTGGAGAGGAGAGAAACTGACGGGGCAGGGAGGGGGCGAGCGGCGAGGATGCGCGAAAATCACGTGAACGCATTGCCTGGAGACGATATTCTTGGGATAGAAACGTCCGAGAGAATCCAGAGGGAGGGACGAAGAGGAGCCCATCCTCTACATACCTCAGTTTCTCACCTTTCGATGGTGCCGCACACCTCTCCATCCACGATCATCTATTCTTGGCGAGACGCCACCACCCGAGCGCGCGTGGCTACTTCGATTCCCAGTGGAAGGGAAGCTCGTTGAGTAAAAGACCCAAAAAAGGAGGAGGGGGGTTGAGGAGAACAAGCAGAAACGGCGCTGTCTTTTTTTTGTTTCGTTGTTTGTTTTCAAACGAGGCCCTCACGTCTTCGCAAGCGAATCTCCGTCACGCTCGAGTTCTTGTGCCTCTCTATCTCGTATTTCACTGCTGGTAAGCAATGCCACCGCCAGCGGACCGCTGCTCTCTCCTCCGTATCCATCACGCCTCAAAGCAGTCGAAAGATTAAAAACTTGACTGCCCGTGTCCCTGTTGTAAAATGAAAAAAGAGTTGAAGTAGTCGTCAGAGCGGGACCTCCTCAAAAAAGCTCTGCTCACAGGTGGTTCCACTTATCATGTTCCTCCTGGCACTGCTCATAAAGATGCATACGTGAATATGCGGTCGTGGTACGCGCGTGGGTCGGAGCGCGTTTGAGTGAATCAGTATAGGCTGTAGCGTACCCATCTCCCGGGAAGGCGTTTTTGAAGATAGAAGGGGAGTCTAGCATCGACGTTAGGAACCACAGTAGAGGAGAGCACCGCCCCCCTACCCTCCGCAAAGCGCACGCGAGACGGTGGGAGAGAGGAGAGAAAGAAAGCAGCATAAGTCGACATCGCCTTTAGGTCAAGGGGAAGCCCTCAAGAGCCCCCAGCCGTTCGATCATCGTCCCTCTCTT
This sequence comes from Borovskyia barvae, assembly GCA_030849085.1. NCBI lineage: Eukaryota > Euglenozoa > Kinetoplastea > Trypanosomatida > Trypanosomatidae > Borovskyia > Borovskyia barvae. The sequence continues at coordinate 5,240 of JASAOM010001130.1, read as the reverse complement.
TTTCTCCTTCTCTCACCCCAGCTCTTCACTGCTACCCAATCCAGAAACTCACCGAGGGGGACTCGCAACTGTTACGCACACACCATTTCCTTTACAACAGTACGTTCATCGATCTGCGATGTTTGGGGAAGGAGATGAAAGTGGCTCGTAGAGACAGTAGCACACATATCTTCGTCCACACGCGCACACTTCTATGGCATTTGCCGATAAGGAAACACGGCCTCTCCGACGGAAGCAAAAGAGATGAAAAGTACGATACCGAGCTCCCAGATAGGAGAGAGAGAGAGAGAGTTGAATGGGACCGTGCGTCTCAAGATCAACAGGCCCACCCAATCCTTCGCGAGGTCAGGTCGCTTGCTCACGACACGTCAAGCCATAACGCAGCAAGCGCACCCCCTCACACACACACACACACACACACACACACACAAAGCGTGCTTACGGCTCCCCAATTAAAAAATTTCCAGTGTTGCACTATCCTCCTCATTTTTTTTGGTGGTCTGTCACAGCACAGCGCGTTATCTCACCATTCACAGATCCTCGAGTTCCTCAGCGGCCCTCGTAGGCGCATTAGGAACACCGCCCGTAGCCAAGGCCTGCGTCAGGGTCTCTCGATGCTCGATCAAGTCTTCCCCATCGGCGGCTCCAGTGATCGCCCCGTGTTCGGCCGACGACTTCTTATCCCCCTGCTCCTTGGCGATTGAGGCTTCTGCACTCGCCTGCTTCCTTTTTAGCTCCCCCTCCCGTCTGGCCTCCCGCCGCATGTACTGAGACCAGCGGAGTTGATCCCTGTGCGCAGCAGCACGCAGCGCCTCCACATCAGAGCACACGTTGGTGATAGGAAAAAAGTCTGGGGCGCCCTCCGACTCCGTGTCGGGCAACGCCAGCCCACACAAGCCGTACTCCGTATCCTGCAAGCTCTGCAAAGACTTCACAAGCTCCTCCATTTCCTCTTCAAAGTGCTCCACCAGCAACGCACACATGGTAGGAGCGGCAGAGATAGTCCGCAGTCCGCGTAGCCCCTCCCCATCCTTCGGACTGTAGACTTTGGCTATGGGAAAGCGCTGCCCTTCATCTTTACCGGCCCAAGCCGACGGATCCGCATCAGCAGGATGAAGTTCCTCTTCACGCAGGGCGTGCCGCACCCCAAGCTTCACATCTCGCAGCACCTGTTGATGGTAAAGCCGCACCTTCGACATGGGATGCAGCCGCAACAACCGTTCATCATTCCCGTAGGACGTGCAAATATTGTCCATCACCTCCGCCACCAGCAGCTCGCTGTGGCGGTAGCTGCGTCGGCGCAACTGGTTGTCCTTGCCAAGTCGATGCGACACCAAATACGTGGATGGATTCTGCGTCAGTGTTTCGTTCAGCCGATTGTAGAGCGTGCGAGCGACTGTGAGGCAGGCAGAACAGTCCAGGTGCCCATAACCTGGCCCATGCAAGAGACGGAGGGTGTGGCCGTGGACGGGAGGGACAGAGTGCGGTACAGCGCTCGTTAGCAGGGTGCTCATAATGAGCACGATTACGCCGAACTGCAGGCACCGCATTTTCTGAGGCAGGATGCGCATTTCTCTTCTTTAGGTGCTGCCGCAGTGCCGTCGCAAGACAGGGCAACTCCGTGGGCGTAGGAAGAGGATGAGCGAAGGCAAAAAACGTGGGGGTGCAAGCGATGGCGTTCATAGGGATCGCCGATGGCCAACTCGAAAGCACCAGTCGTTGTTGACGATGTGCGGGACGGCAGAAGGCACCTTATCGCACCCTCGAACCCCCTACGGCGCTACCTGCCGAAGAGAGCGGTAGGAAAGGTGTGAAGCACAGATTTTCTGTTCGGGAACGTCGAGTGTGACGCCTTCCCCTCTGCACACCCACCCAAGATGGACGCCCGCAGCCGACGAGAAACCGAACCAGAAACAAAAAAAAGGAAATGGACTAGAAAACCTGCAGATATTGGAGACACAGTTCGAGCGCTTGCGATCCACTGTGCCCATGTGAAAATGTGTGGCCTACGAAGGTACTCGCACGTCGCTCGTTGACATACCAAGGTGGTGGAGTTGGGATCACCGGTCAGAGCACCTCCATAAGAGCGGTGTATGATTTGATTGCTTCAGAGTTTCCGACCTCATTCTCTGCCCCACTGACGGGTTGCCATCCTACCTGCAGACAAGGAGATAGTGTAGAACTTCGGTAAGGGTCGCGTGTATGCTGGAGGTGCCAGAAAAACAAGCAGGAGAAAGGTGTCCCTCCCCTCGTTCAGCGCCTCTGTGTGTATACGAAGTTTTCTCAAGTGGTATTCACCCTCGCTCTTGTTTTCTTCACCGCAACGCCGCAGGTTGTTTGGAGGTCAAGGTGGGGCAAATGTAGAGAAATACACCCACCACCCACACAATAAATAAAAAACACAGAGCGGCTTTTCAGCAATAACGTACATGGATTCCCCGTAGCTAAGCAAACATCGTCAACACCACACAGCGAGAGGTGAGACTTATAGAAGTGGATCATAGTTGTAGGAGACGAGGTGGAAGAACGCAGGTGGATAGGCCAGCTTTCCTTCTCTCATCCTTCCCTGTTCCACCCACCCCGATCCGCAGGGTGGGAGGAGGGGGGGGGAAATGGAGTGTGCCAGTCAGAGGAGGATACGAGGCGTTTCCACATCGGGGGTTGCAGATGGTACTTCCTCTCCCCCCCCCTCCTCTGTCCTCCACCAGCCACAACTTACGGTGCAGCCGTTGGCTTCGGCCCCTCCACCGTTCGGGCCCCCTCTTCGTGATCGGCATCGTTCTGTCGGTGGTCTTGGCCTTCATGAATAAACATCCAGAGGTTTTCCATCGCCGGCGGGCCGCCGCGCTTTTTGGTGGCCAAAGCCGTCAAGCGCCCACAGCCTACCTCGAACTGTGCACCGAAGTCGTTGTAGAACACCTCTTTCAAGCTGGCCAGCGGTGCGCCTGTCATGTTGTGGCGTATGCGAACCGCATCATCCGCTCGAACCGGGTGATCACGCATATCCTCCTGGTACGCCGGGTTTGCGTCGTCGATGCACCACATAGCCGCTGCACTGCCTCCGTCAGGAGAGAAGAATGTGTTCTGCAGCTTTCCTGTCACCCGGGACGCACATCCCGGGGCGAAAGACTCGGAGAGGAGAAAGAGTGGGTTTTCGCTAAGCTCTCGCACCGTCATGAGATAGAAGGGTTGGCCGTAGTGCACTACGTCCTCCTCGTCTTCCGGTATAGGAAAGCTATCCGTGGGCGGCACAGCCGCTGGTACCATTACTACCGTGCACCGCGACGTCGCCTCCTGCGCTGGGGCGGTAGAACAAGCCACCTGCCATCCAGTGGCCCACGCTTTACGATCGTCAAGATCAATGCTAAGGAAGCCGCACGTGTAGGCATTCTGCAACATCAGTGGGATATAGAAACGTAAGAGGCCATCCTCCGGAAACGGTGCGATTGCATGAGGCGCATTGTGGTGCTGCATCTTCCCCATCATCTTTGCCACCTCCGCGGATGCCTCCACGACGCCGCCACCGCGGCCTTGCATCAGGCGGCGGCGGTCCCGCTCGTAGGCCTCCTCTTCAAACCAATTACCCAGCAGAGCCTTGCGCGGCATACCGTCAAAGGGCGTGCGTCACTGTATATTTTTATGTGTTCAGGAACTCCTTCGAGAGGGGCAAGGAAAAAGGTAATCGAACCTGAGACGTTGCGTTCCTGGCGAACGAGGAAGAGTCAGCCAGCGAGAAAGGAGCAGGAGCAAAAAAAAAGGAGCGACTTGCGCAGCGCGGTAGGGAGTGTCGAGGGAAGGAGGTCAAGGGAGGAGGGGGGAGAGAACACAAGTGAAAGGTATTTAGCCTTCAGCGTCGAGTGCAGCATCGCCCCGAAAAAAGAGAGAACATAAATTGGGGTGCGATGCCTTGTCAGAACCATAAACACCAGAAGAACACCTCCGGTTTGTGGAAAAGGGGAACGCCTACGACGAGGACTGCTGAAGCTCCGATTGCCTTCGCATTCCGCCTCGTCCGTCGCCGCAGAGCCCCCTTCACTTAGCCGGCTATGCGAGGTTGGAATCGACCGCTTTCAGCACGGATGTATCACAGCAAGTTGAAATGGTGTTCCTACACTGTCCCGGAGTACCGGAACAGGTCGACGCGCATTTTTCGATCCACGTTTGATGGTGGAGGTTTTCACATATTTGATACCTCTGCGTCCGTAATGCATCCCCTCTCTTCGCCCTATATGTTTATGTATATATATATATATATATATACATATACATATGTATGTATGCGTGTACGCGTGACTGTGGTGGTCATCAATGTTCTTAAATGCCGTGACACACGACGCGCGCGCCTCTCATGGTCTCTTCCTCTCTCTCTTCCCAGTTTCATCGTTAGTGGCACACGCTCCCGACGAAGGTGAGGATGCACACTCACCACAAAAAAGGAGAAGCGGAGGTGTCAATCTGAAAGGGGGGGAAGGAGGAGAGGCAGGAATGCAGCTGCATCGCATCAGCCAGCCCTCTTTAACACGTACGGTGAAACATTGAAAGAAAACGTGGAAAAGGGATGGCAGTTCTTTGCACCTCCGCATCATCGCTGCAAGGGAGAACGCACAACAAAATCACAAAAAGGAGACAGAGTCCGATGAAGGCAGATGAAAAGGCGAATGAAAACTATGGTCAGTTACAAGCCTATTCTGCATTGCAGCATCAGTGACTGCGATGAGCTACATCTTGGTAACATCCAAGAGGTAGTGATGGAGCAAAACCTCGAACGAGAGCTACCCATTCTTCATTGCTACCCTCCTCCACATCTAGCCTTTTGTTCGATTCATGACGTCACTCTTTCCTCGGTGGTCTCTGTCACCATCACCTGCCCGTCTTCCGCTTTGCTAGACCAAACATTTTTTTTCAAGTATCCCACGTCAACACCACCATCGCCCGTTCCTTCTCGTCGCCCCCCGCACGCGTTAGAGATGTATCTGCTTCCTTTCATACCATCACCACCACCACCAACCCTCGCCCTACCCCCGATACATCCTCTTTACTCACCCTGCGTTTCCACCATGGCGCCCCTCTTTTCAGCAAGGCGAGAGCAGCAACCATCACCACATGGAAGCCTCAGAAATAGACGGAGGAGATAAAGAGAGAAACCCCAGCTATCTGGGGAGTGGATACACAAGTTTACATCTACTTAGATAGGTCAAAGTAGTTGATGTAGGTCAGGTAGAGCAGGAGGCAGTGCAGAC